>CM062804.1:1579909913-1580572820 GCA_031772625.1 Pinus tabuliformis
GATATAAGGTCTTTCACCACTGGACTTTGCACCTATACTGGGCTTTAATGAATTAATACTTGACACAATTTGGAATTTGTAGCACCCACTGAGCTTAGTCCTTTAACCGGGCTTACTATAGCCAGCAGCAACAGATCCAGCTACAGCATCCCTTGCACTAGGAAGCGCAAGCCCCTCCGGGACCTTCCATTTCCAGATTGATAGCTTGAAGCAGCAGAGTAAGCAAAGCTAGCAACACCACCAGCATATACGGTAGCACCAGTGATATCTAGTTCATGCCGGAGATCTCAAAATACGGGACCTGCAACCTGCTATGTCCGATCTAGCAAGGGGTTGAGTCATTATCTGGTAAGGACCCCAAATGAATCATTATTGATCGAGGGTGGAACCCTCACCATATGAATAGTGAGTGACCTTTATGAAGGAGTATGGGCCCTTACTTTCCCATTCATGGGCGGTACACCATAGGTTGGTCTAGCATGGAGTGAAAGACCCCATGCCGAGGAGTAGTGTTCATGATCAATAGACCCTCGATACGCCACTTTTTCACTCTTCAATTTACCATCTCATTAGGCCAGGTTCGTACTATAAAATAGACCACTTGCAAGGTATATCGACGGGTATATATGTCAATGTATCTATATCTATATTAATCTATATATCTATATCTATTGGTATCCATTATCCCTTCATAGAGCAGTTCCATTCATCACTATCTGACTACTAGATCAGGGGGCCCAACATCTCCGCATTTGGTAGAAGGAAGTAGCATAGTTGGTTGAAGGAGCACCGACGGGAGCGGAGGTAGATGCAGGTGAAGTTGAAGCAATCAGAGTAACAGTTCCAAGTGCAGTTCGAGACCCCGCAGTCAAGTTTTCTTTAGGCCCATACCCAATTTACTGCCCAGGTGACCCAACATCATAATAGACCATTGCAAAAGCAAGGACAAAGGCAAGGGGTAGCATCTAAGGTGGAAAAGATAGCAGCAGAAGCTAGGACCAGCAGCACAGGCAGAGGCAGATGTAGATTGCGCATATTCACTTTGATAAGATCTAGTTAGTTGGCCGAGTGAAAGCACCCAGTGAATTAGCTAGTTGAGCAAGTTGCTTACCTTATTGACCCAGAACCCGCGGTTGTATTTGAACCATTTTCATAATCAATTTGGCCGGTGCAAGCATCTTTTCCCGTTCGAGAGCCTATTGACCGGCCGGAATCACCAATATCTAAGGCGGAATTAGTTCGAGTGAGCCCTTGCCCTTACAACCTTCACCTTACCTCCCATTAGGGAAAAGATTGAAATTCCCTTCATCCCGATATCTATGTATCGATATATGCCTAACCTATCAAGAATGACGAAAAGACAAAACCTTAATTGGGGTTTGATAAATATCTAACAAGCTTACCGGGGGTGAGATGGCCTAAGCCAAACACCCTAAACCACTCTAAGTTTCTGTTTCTGGCCACACCTTCACTACTATAAACACCCCCAAGAAGCGTCTGGAGAGCTGGAGTCACTCACCCGATGTTAGCAGGTCTTGTGGTTCAGGTACTACATCCCGCCCGACTATCTAGCTAGAGAGACATATATCGATGTATAGCATGGGTGGATTTATAGCTATTCTTGCCTAGAGTACTGGAGCTTTGTCTTGGGTTGGGATGGGAGCGCAATCTTAATCAGGTGAAAACCATCTGTCCTGGTTACTTCGATACGCCCCGAGCCGCACTAATCGGGCTAAAGCCCCTACCTATGCTAAGCTTCACGCCCCTTCTTTTTCCACATATTGATCTCTGGCATACACGAAACCTTGCCCTAGCCACATTGGACCAAAAGGACAAGCCACCTAGGTCTGGACACTAGCTAACTGCCTTCTAGCCATCGTTCACCTTATCCTCGTTTGGATATAGTAGGAGCCCATTTTAGTATCTGTTTTAGTGCCTGCCCCTGTTTGTTGCCCCTTCTAACGGCCTATGCCTTTCCTCCTGCTGCCTTATACGCCTTAGATGTTGGTGAATCTACTCGCTATGAATTCACAACTGATGAATCTAGAACATGATATTTTGCTAGCGGAAATGCTGGTCGAAGTGATGGTAGGAAAGCTGGAACTGGCACATCAAAGTAATCGAAGTGAATCATGTTATAAACGATGCAAGCTTTTTTCATAGATCATCTGCTGCTGGATTAACAAGGTGCGAAGCTTCTTGTCCCTCCGGGGGCATGGTAAACTAAGAGCTCTGCTCCTCCACCACTCCACTGTTATTATTACTTAATGGGTTTGTAAGTCAAGACTCCCTCTCCTAGGTTTCAGGCAGTAGCAAGGTAAGGATGAGGTTGTTGATCCCGTCCTGATACTAGTCGAATGTATAATCTAATAGATGCCCCAGACCTCCTTCCTAAGATTCCTACACGCTTGATAAACGAAGCATATCCTAGCTGGATAAAATCTCCTATAATATGAAGCTTGTCCCCATCATCTCAGAGGTTGCTCTGATAGACCATAATTGTAAGCCATGGTTAAGGGGATACCACAATCTCTCTCCTAGGGTGAAGGCATTAATTAAGGGAAGGTTGGCCGATCTAATCCCGACCCAATAAGTGAAGGTCTAAGCAATACCTACTCTTAAGCGCTTCATTAATCCAAGTGGTCTAGGGATAAGCAGGTCTAGTTCTATCTTCAGGTGGTTAACTAGAAGGTGGAGGCATGAAAAGAAAGGCAGGTGGTTCTAATCATTCCTAGCAATGCAATGGGTTCTAATTGATGAATCATATTGGGGCTCCTTAGCGAGAACAAAAGGTCATATACTCATAAGGTAAGAGTGTAACCTACCCAGAAGAAGTCATCAGGGGTCATAGGGGTAAAGGGTGAATATCCTAGTGCTGACCCTCGTCTTCCTGGCTTAAGCGATAGGTGAGAAGTAAGGCTGGGTAAGAGTCTATTGGTGGGTAGGTAGCAGGGACAAATGAAAGGTAGGTAGGTCTGTCTATTCCTAGCGATGGAGTGAGTTCTAATTGATGAATCGTATCGTCAAGGCTCAGCTAGAACCAATAGGTAATAGGTGGTACCCATAATCATTTATCAAAAGTAATGGTAAGGCTGGTGAATACGGTATGTCCACCCATCAAACACAACTCTCTCTTATCTAATTGACAATTCTCTTGCATTCATGTTTCTGAAGTTCTAGCTTTAGTTCCTCAATCTGGTAGTTCCGACGATCCCACCACACCACCGTTCATTGGTTCATCCCGTCCTGATAAGAGAAGGGTTTTGAATAGTAGTACCTCATATCCTCCTAAGGGAATAAGTCAGCTCGTGGTATAAGGCCAGTTATATTTCTATCGTCGGAACATATATCTAAGGGATTTATTTCCTTAAACGAATCAACTAAGGGAAAGGCAAAAGGTAAGGTGCGAAGCTGCTTGTCCCTCCGGGGGCAAGGATAACCCACCCTTCTAGATTTTTGAGGGGAAAAAGAAATAAGGAAGGGAATACCCGAACCTAATCTCTTTTTACCAGTACGCAACCCACCCCAGTTTCCTACTATATATAGTATGGCGGTGGCTCACACTTGAGCTTTCTCTCCAGTCGCTAACGCACGCTTTTTCAATTCCAATTCCAGGCAAGTATTCCAGTTCCCAGTCAAGAAGGTGGTACGGTAGCAATCACTTCATTCAAGTGGTAGCGACTACTTCAACTAATCCGACCCACCACCCTCCTTCCTATTGAGTTGTTAGTTGGTTTGATATAAGATAGAAATCGCATAACTAGTTTAACCTTACCCATTTGAGTTAGTTCATAGATATAATGCCTCCTATTCCTAATGCTAGCAGTAGCGATCTCCTAAACCTCCTCAACCAATAATGTAATGTGATAATGCGATAATGCGATTCCTCATTGCCTGAGCTGATATGAGATGATATGAGATGAGTTGGATGAGACACCACTTTATTAATCTCAAATGCAGTTTATGGACCATTTGGGTAGCCCAATGATAGATGGAATTATTGGGGTGCTATTACCTTACGTTTTCTTAATGAAATTCCAATACCCAATATCTTAAGCCATAATGAGTTCTATAACTATATCTCAACGGATAAGATAGATGAGATATCTTTTGAGCTCTTTTCCTTAAAGAGAAAAAAGAGTGTCAAATTGCTGGGGTATAAAAAATAGCTGAGTGAAGAGGGGATCATAATTCCAATCATGGGAATTAGGAGTTAGGAGCCAGATTCATGAGCTACTCCTTTCAAATTGTTGTTAATTCATGATCCACATGCTAACGCTATGTTCCTTGTTGTTTCTGGAGTTTGATTGAGTTAATGAGTGATTAATAAGATTGATATAGATGGGAATAAGCATTACGTAACCATGACCTGAGCCCCTGACGTAACCATGAGGATCTAACCATGAGCCCCTTCGTCGATACTGTAATGCCCAAGAATAAACCCAAGATGTAGTTAGTTATGTAGTTAGTTAGATACTTAGTTAGGATAAGCGGATAGCTACAACCACCATGTAGCATAGCCCAATCCCGCATGACATAACCAGTAGTCCATGCCCTCACGATGTTAGGAGAACGGAGAACTATGCAGTGAGCTATTCGTTCGTTTCCTTCCAAATATGGGGAGTGAGTTGTAACAATATGCTAGGATGTTGGGGAGTTCGTTGTTGATGTTGGATTGGGTAGTTTATTTTGGATAGATGGAGATATATCATGAGCCACTTAGCGATCATGGTACCACTTAGCTTAGCACTTATGGGCTACGCTCCTCCACAATGAATGGCCTGATTTGCCTATTTTCTTTTATTGAGACAAATTGAGATAGATAGGGACACACACACAATGATTCATCAGCGGTTTTCACCCTTTCCCCCTTAGAATGCTTCCAAATCATGAGAGTTAGGAGTGAGTGGTAACAAGATAGGAGTTGTAATGTAACAAGATATGGGTAGTTAGTTGTAACGTTGTAACAAGGGAGTTAGTTGAATAAGAGTAGCCATATAAGAGTACCCATTACGTAACCATGAGCTACTCAGTTAGGAGAACTATGCGGATTCATGAGTGGAAGTTGAATGCTTAGGCAACCATGCCATGCTCCTTCGGTTGATTTCTTGAGATAGAGGATAATGGAACTAGACCAATACATAAACCAATAGTGAGAGAGTGATTGAGGGGGCAACCAATATAAAACAAAGAGACCAACCAAGATAAGACAAACCAAGGAGTAGAAGAAGGCAAAGAGACAAGACCAAGTACTTTGTCTGAGGCCACCTTCTCTGCTTACTTAGTCAGGTCAGGAAGGCGTAAATAGGTCTATCTGCTAATGTTTTCAAAGCTGCCCTCTCCCTTATGGTCAAGCAAGAAATCGATGGCAGCCTTAAAAATGGAGCCCCTGCCGGTCCTCTCCTTAACATTCGAGCCTGCTGTAGCATCCTTATGGTCGAGCGAGAAATCGATGGTGGCCTTAGTAGTCGAGCCCCTACCAGTCCTCACCCATTTGAATGAGTGAGTGACTCCGTCAATGGCAGCCTTAATAGTCGAGCATGCTTATGCACCCTACCGGTCCTTATGGTCAAGCGGCCTGACGGCACCTTATGGTCGAGAAACTAAAGTTCCTCTCCCTCTCCTTAACATCCGAGCCAATGGCAGCTTTAATAGTCGAGTGTGCTAATGCACCCTCACCCATTGAAATGAGTGAGTGACTCCGTTGATGGTGGGCTTAACAGTCAAGCATGATTACACACCCTGCCAGTCCTTATGGTTGAGCAGCCTGACGGCACCTTATGGTTGAGCCTGTTGTAGCATCCTTATGGTCGATCAGCCTTCCGGCTCCTCAGGAACCTGAATCCAACCCAATCTTAAGGCTTCAAGACCTTATTAAGTGAACTGAAATCACCCTCTCCTTTTATTCGAGAGTTCGCTTACTCACCCTGCCAAAAAGTTTCTAAATGATCTCTCCACTATAACGGTTTCCCAGAGAGCCCAGAGAGTTGAATGGGAAGGAGTAAGGGAAGGGGTATCCTTTTCTGGCTCGGAGGGGTAGCCACAACTTGACAATATTGCCTCGAGTTATCCCCTTCTTCTTTATACAGAGAGGAGTGGAGAGTGATTCTTATCATAGCCCAGTGTGGATCGATTCATTATACTGGAGGAATGAGCCCTCTCCCCTCCCCCACCATTTTCAAGGCAAGGCTAAACGGTATTTTTGACTCTCTATCTATAGTATTGGGCCTACTCTGCTTGCTTGGAATAGTTGTGGTTTTTCCCAGAAGAAAGAGTAGGTTCCTTTTGGTTTAGTATGATATCGCTGAACACCTCGCAGTGCTTACACCTATCGCCTATCGAAGCGATGTTCTTTCACCTTTTACGAGAACTTGTCTAGAGAAGGATTTCCAACTTAGATTCTTTCAACAGTTCTTCCATATCAACTTGGCTGCCCGACGCTGCTAGGCGTGACAACTGGTACACCATAGGTTGGCCCAACCCAGTCCTCTCATACTAGGGTTGGCTCCTCGTAGGTCTCCCTTCAACACCAACAGTAGATAGGAACTGAACTGTCTCATGACATTCTAAACCCAACTCACGTACCACTTTCATTGGTGAACAACTGAACCCTTGGGACCTTCTTCAACCCCAAGATGTGATGAGTCGACATCGAGGTGCCAAATGAATCTTTCAATAAGAGCTCTTGGGAGTCATCAGCCTGTTATCCCTGACGTACCTTTGATCCGTTGAGTGAGAGCCCTTCCACGCGGGACTCCCAGATCACTATGGTTGACTTTCGTCTCTGTTCGACCAGTGAGTCTCACAATTAGGCAAGCTTAGACCATTATGCTTGATTATTGAAAGCGCCTACCTTCACACACCTCTGTTACTCTTTAGGAGGCATCCGCCCCAGATAAACTACCCACCTTGTAGTGTCCCGCCCTGAGAATCAATCTAGAGAAAGAAGTGGTTAGGCATCCTTAGATGAAAGAGTGGTATTCCAGGATTGATAGTTCCCCACCTCCCACCTATCCCAGACATTCGTAAGAGGTTGTCACTGTGAAGCTATAGTCAAGGTGCAAGGGGTCTTACCATCTAGCCATTGGTACTTCACATCTTCACGAAGAATTCAATTTCACTGGGTCCATGTCGGAGACAGCGGGGTAGTCGTTACACCATTCATGTAGGTCGCTACTTATGTGATAAGGAATTTCACTAACTTAGGACAGTTAGAGTTACTGTCGCCATTTACTGGGGCTTCCATTCAAAGATTATCACACTTTTACTTCCAACCTTCCAGCACCGGGTAGGTGTCAGACTCTATACATCGTGTTACCACTTGGCAGAGTCCTGCGTTTTTAATAAATAGTTGCTACCCCCTAGTATGTGCCGCTTTCCCAACCCAAAGATAGGAGGGAGAGCACCCCTTCTCTCGAAGTTATGGGGTCATTTTGTCAAGTTCCTTCAACATGGTTCTCTCAAGCACCCTAGTATACTCTAATTGTTCACTTGTGTCGGTTTGGGGTACGGTTAGTTCATCGGGAGGATTGCCCTCCCAATTCGAAGTTTTTTCCAGGAAGTTGAAACCCTAACAAAAGTGCACTTTTGCATTCATTCAATTTGGTTGGCTGGAAAATCGAACTCTCATCCAATTCACTTCAACAGACACGCATGGTTCAGTAGTCAGGGCAACTTCGTCACTTTCGTGTACCCATCGGACGAAAGCCCTTTTAGGGGTTCCTTAGGGACCGATTCACTATACATAGATTGACTGAATGCAGAAACCCTAGAACTGGCAGGTGATCGTGTTTTTGACATGATTCATCGTTACTCATGTCGGCATTCTCACTTCTGATATCTCCAGGTGTTTTCCCTTCCCCGATTAACAGAACATCCCACTACTGACACTTGGTTGGCGCCTCACTTTCTCACCCTCCTCTCCTATTAGTCAAGCAAGAAATTACCTCTCCTATTAGTTGAGCAAGAAATTACCTCTCCTGTTAGTTAAGCAAGAAATACCTCACCCTTATGGGAATAAAGAACCTTGGGTCTTGAGAGCCCGCTTAACGCTTCCAAGGTCTCGTCACTTCGGTGAATCACTTGAGCCTCGATAAATTTTCGGTGCCATGGAGCTAGACCAATGAGCTATTACGCTTTCTTCAAAGGATGGTTACTTCCAAGCCCACCTCCTGGTTGTGATCGCTCGATCACTTCCTTTTCCACTAAGAGATTGCTTAGGGACCTTAGTGTACAATCTGGGCCATTTCCCTCTCGACTCTAGATCTTAGCACCCAAAGTCTGTCTATACGATTGATTAAGCCTATACTCGAAGTTTCCTTGGGGTTTGTCAAGCTTTGGGCCACCCTAGCCCATTGAGTGCTCTACCTTGGGCCATATTATATGCACGCTCTACCGAAATAGATTTCGCGGAAAACCAGTTATATTCGATCTTGGTTGGCCTTTCACCCCTAGCCACAAGTCATCCCTATATTTTGCCACATATGTGGGTTTAGTTCTCCAAGACCTATTGGAGCTCTCTTCAACTTGCTCATGGCTAGATCGACCAGTTTCTGGTCAAATAGTCATAATGGGATATTCCCTAGCTGGAAAGCACCTACATCTAATGGTACGATGTTAGGGTGAGCCACGTCCAGGTCAACCCAACCCTGATCTTTGCTCAGGTATTTGAAACAAATAGAGGGCCCTTACTTCTTCATAGGGGTCACTCACTCATTCCGATGGGTGAGGGTATTTCTAGTCAGATTAGATCCTGAGAATCTTACCCACAGCTTCGCTCCTTTCCCCCGAAGGGTCAAGCAAGAAATTCCTTCGACTGATTGTTCACATCAGATTTCTTTCTATTGCACTCCCTTTCCTAGGGTTCTTTTCACCTTTCCCTCATGGTACTTGTACGCTATCGGTCATTGAGGAATACTTGGGCTTAGAGGGTGGTCCCCCTTTCTCGCTTAGAAGCAATCCTAATTCAAACAGGATGCGTTTTACTTACAGAATCGAACCATGGGACTCTCTATAGGGATATCATGTTCTTTGGCCAGATCTTCCAACCTTTTCATTCACAATTCTGCCTACCTCTTGATGGCGGCCCTTATGGTCGAGCGGCCTTACGACACCTTATAGCCTAAATAAAAGGGCAAAGATCGGCATGCCTGGTTCTTCCATCATCCAATGAACTGAAATGAATCATGCAGAGAAGGCAAGGCTAGGAAAATGAGACCAAGATCAAAACGAAAACCTCTGCTGCTTAGTATTTTCCCAATCCGCTTTCACTCGCCGCTACTAACGAGGTCTCGGTTGATTCCCCTTCCCATATCTAGTTAGATGTTTCAGTTCACTAAGTCTTTCAAGTCCAAGGAGCGCGGACTAGCCATGGGGCTTGGATATAGTTTCCCGATTGGAGATCCATGGATCACGAACAGTATCTCCCCACGGCCTTTTGCCTTTAGAAGCGTCCTTCCCTCTCAATGCTCGAGCATCCATCCGATGCATTCTTTCCGATATAGCAGGCATTGAACCTTCTTCACACTGCACCAAATTCCCTCTTTGTATAGTTGAGTGTGCTAATGCACCCATCAATTGATCAATCACTTAGGATGCACGAGCAGGCTCGACCCCCTAGGGAGAGGACCTTTTCCTTGTACGTGATTCCAGTTATGACTTGATATATGTTGAGTATGCTTTGATTTCATCTCTCTCTCTAGTGACCGAAATCAATCTCATTATATATGTCATTATGCATGAATGACTCGATATATGTCATTTTGCAAGCAATTAGATCGATCTCACGAACCTCTGCCATGCCTTCCAATCATGACTCGATAGCAGTAATTACACCAGAAAATGCTGCTATTGGCATATGTCATTACGCTTTCTTATCAATGCATATATGGGCATATGTCATTATGGAAGTGACAGGGTCATTTTGACCTTGAAACATGGTTCTCTCAAGCGCCCTAGTATACTCTACTTGTTCACCCGTGTCGGTTTGGGATATAGAACCGATCTCAATCCAATATCCTGCTGAAGAAAACCAGGTAGGAAATTGATTTCCATGATGATGAGTGCTACTTTGACACTATGTCCTGGGCCCCGTAGGTAATGAACACGCCCAGGCTATATGCCCAGTAGGGGGCCAGGGATGCGTCTTTCACACTTACCAATATTCCCATGAATCAATCAATCAGGATTGGAAGGGTGCGTAAGCATGCTCGATTGTTAAGGCTGCCATCGACAAAGTCACTCACTCATTCCAATGGGTGAGGGTGTGTTAGCACACTCGACTATTAAGGCCGCCATCGGCTCGACTGATAAGGCCACCATCACCGACAGGAGCTCGACCATAAGGACCGGCAGGGTGTGTAAGCATGCTTGACTGTTAAGGCCATAATTGATGGAGTCACTCACTCATTACAATGGTTGAGGGTGCGTTAGCACACTCGACTATTAAGGCTGCCATTGGCTCGACTATTAAGGAGAGGGAGAGGAACTTTAGTTTCTCAACTGATAAGGCCACCATCACTGGTAGGGTGAATAAGCATGCTCGATTGTTAAGGCCGCCATCAGCTCAACTATTAGGGAGAGGAACTTGAGTTGCATGACCATAAGCCCACCACCCAATAAGCATCAAGGAAGCAGGCTCGACCATAAGGATACGTAAGCATGCTCGACTAATAGGAGAGGATGCCCCCGGCAAGGTGAGGGTGAGCCTGTCGAACTCTCGACCGATGGCAGAGGAAGCGAACGCTTGACTAAAAGGCTGCCATCGCTCTCAATTAAGGAGAGGGCTGCCATCACTGAAACTTGTCCATGATTCTAGTCATTATTTATATACGTCATTACACAATCTAATTTGAGGTAATTACGCAACCTCATTTTAGTAGTCATTTGGGTTATTTCGACCAAGTCTGCATGCAAATGAGAGAGATTTCGCTCACTTATTTCTCGAGTGGAAGAAGGAATATGGCTCATATCATTATGTATGAGCATCCACTTCGTTTTGTTGTTTCATTCATTGATGAATCAAGTTATGATCTCTCTCGTTCCTTTCATATCCATCTTCGTAGGAATAGGATGGAGAGATCAAGATATATTTCGTTTGTATACGATATTCTTCGAGAATGTTTTTGATAGAATTCTCGCAGTAATTATGACATTTCAACCCATTATCTCAACCATTATGATATTTTCACTTCATGTCGTAGGAGAGGTAATTCAGCGTATAATTATATATGTCATTATGATTTTTTCTATCTATAGTTTTTACCAACCCCTATGCTATGAAAACTGGTTTTCTTTTTCGGACCTCGTGGGTGGCCGCCCCAAAGGTGTGGAATAAAGTACACTTGAAATGAGCTAAGGAAGGGATGTTCTTTTGGTGCTGCTGCACCCCTTAGAGAAAGGGTCGGGGGAGCAACTAACTACTGATATATATATATATATATATATATATATATATATATATATATATATATATATATATATATATATATATATATATATATATATATATATATATATATAGATTGCCGCTTGCCCGATCTATCTATCCTTCCTGTGATATCTTCTCTCTCCCTTCCCTATTAGCTGGCTTTCCTAGTGACTCCAAAGGTGTAAGCCTAGAGAAATGCTATAGAAATGGGCCAGCTACATAGCATTTATTAGGATCTTTATTACGGCTATCAAACAGATCTCCCCCATCCACATCTCCCCTAGGTAATTGCTTTGGAGCTGGCACACACACATAGCATCAATCAGGGGCTTCGATAATGGCTATGATCTTCCCATTCACACATCCTCTAGAGAAATGCTATAGTGTGGTTCCATCCTGATAGCACCAATACAGGGTCTTCCCTACACACATCTCCCCATGGATATATATATATATATATATATATATATATATATATATATATATATATATATATATATAGATACTTTAGACAAATCCTCATAGCACTCCCACACACATCTCCCCTTCGTACACGCTATACAAATCAACGATCCACATAGCATTCATAAAGGTATTCCCTCTACATGCTCTTATAAATGATATTCTCCTTTTATCAGTCATTCTAGTTTACATTCCCATAAGGTTGGAACTAAACTATCCAGATCTAGTCCGTAGGTCATCTCTCAGGCTTCCCTAATCACACCAGTAAGAAACTACCCCGATCTAGTCTGTAGGCGAGGTCTCAGTAAGAGCAGTAGGAGTGGTATTGGATGGATAGATTCTTTCTTTGGTGTGCAGCGGAGCTAGGAGGTGTTATTCGAAGATTAGATGTTTTAGTCAAATTCATGAGGTGTTTAGTGAAGCTAGGAGGTGTTATTCGAAGCTCGGAGGTGTGCAGCAAAGTTAAGAGCTTGTAGTCGAAGCTATGAGGTGTTATGCGAAGCTAACAACCCACGCCTAGATGGATAGATTCTTTTCATAACCTTTTGATTTGAAACAGACAAGAAAGACAAGAAAATACCAGACCAGACGAACACTTGTTCGCACCTATAAGGTGATTCGATCCATCATCAATTTCCATACCATTGTTTTTGTCAGGTTTTTACGTGATTTTGTCAGGTTTTAAAGTAGAGTGGTAAACGAATAAGTGGTAAGAGAACACCTCATGTGATTGATGAGTAAATGATTATCACCCCAGCCATGGGAGGCAAACCATGCCTACCCCATGGCGCCTTTTCCTCGGTGAATCTGTCTGCCCCACCTTCATTTTTAATCATTTCATCACAAGTTGGTCATAGGAATTCTTGAAGAATCACTATGGGAGGGGCCTAACAGACCAAAGAAGGTCGGTCAAGCCCATTGCTCACCCCAGAATGACCGATTCTCCTATGTTGTAAAGAAAAGTACTGACCAAGTGAAGCCTCGAGCCAAGCTGTAGCCATCAGACGGAGGGGCAAGGATTCTTCCAGTGAAAACTAGGTCCAGTCAAGGCACTTTCCTATCCCTGAGCATTGGAGCTCATCCAATGAGTAGAAGCTTACCTTCAAGGAGAACCCTCAATTGTTGTTTCCGTGCCACTCAAGTCCATGAATTAGAGAAAACAAACAAATCCATAAAATCCACCCACTTACATGAATTCCACTCATACCTCGCTTCCGCTTACCTCCAGGATTTCACTCAATGAATCATGTCCCGATGTCTGAGTTCCAGTTCCTTAGGTACCTGTTCGAAGGCTCCCCCTGCCATGTCGATACGAAGTGATTGTTCGATCGATCCTCAGCGGGTCTTCAAGGGGGTCCGATCCCAGGGGCAGTTGAAGAGGAAGGCGAGTTTTCAATGATTCAATTCGCTAGGAGAGATGGGTGATGGGCTCCTTGGCAGGTGAGGTTCGTGATGCTGCCCTTTACCTTTCATCATAGTTTTGAGATTGAACCAAGTTCTAGCAGCTGGAGTGGAGTGTAGAAGTGAGTGGGAGACAGGCCTAAGTTCCTCAGTTCAAGTTTTCCATAATGGTATGAAAGTGGTTCCTGCCACCCACCTGGATCATCAAACGATCCCAACCGTTTTCTCCGGAACACACTCTGTGTCGAAGTTGATGCGAGGGCCCATCTCACGTTTGTGACTATGTCTTTGCTCTCCCACCCATGAAGCATGGCTTTGGAATGCCATTTAGGTGTTGCAGTGTCCCCTCTCAACAATTGGATAAGCGCCATTCAAATTTTTTTATGCGCTCACTTATGTTGCCAAGATGAACCCAAACCTTGTTTCGATGTAGAAGGTATTGATTCTTCGATGCATCGTGGAAAAGAAGGGAGGAAGGGAAGAGAATGAGAGAGATTGAGAGCAGATATGGGCATATGTCATTATGGGTTTGGTTCTCACCCATACCATGCTCTTCGAGTCTCGCTTCCCTTTCAGGTAGATAGAATGCTAGGGGTGTTTACATCAAAATGTCAAAAAATAGAGTGTTCTAAGACACTTGGCTTTCAAATCCTACAAAATGTGTAAAAGAGTACAAGAGCTATCAAACTGCGCGGTGCTCATGGTAGCATGTGATTGCTATGATCACTTGGCCTAGTAGCCAATGCAGTCTCGTAGAGACTCCAGATGTATGTCTTTACCAACGCAGTAGAACATCGTTGATGGTGGCATAATCTGGAACCCCTCAGGAGATTGCCTCTAGATTGCGCTCCATCTCGACTAAGGGGTCAACCCCTTCCTCGTAGTCTGCAGCCACTATCAGATGGGAAACAAGTCGTGCTATTGGAAACATGCCTGGTGGTCTCTCTGGACCCACATATACACATTTATCATAAGTTGGACCTTAGATTACATTCTAATAAAAATCATAAAAACTTGAAAAAATTCAAAAAACAAGTTCGTACCTGCATTGGTCCAATGTTCGCCTGGCGATAGAGGTAGATCTGGATCCCCTCTGAAATCCATGCTAGCATAAGCATAGTCATCCACAATAAGTAATTGGTGTTCAAGTCAAGTAAAGAACTATGGTGGGTAGTGCATATGTTGGCCCATGCCTACTCGAGGCATGAGATTGCTCCATCTCATGAGCCTCAGATCTTGGGGTGCAGGATGTGGTACTTCTACCCACTGATACCAAAAGAGTAGTATTTGCTCCAAGAAGAAGGTCACTAGTATGGAACCAAACCCAAACTACTTCAGGTGTCCATGCTTACCCTTGGTCAATTGATGCTTCATGTTCTCCAAAAGACCTCCACACCAGTTGAAGATAATGGGGTTCAAACAAGCAATAACATACTAAAACTGAGACTTGGAAACCTCATGAAGGGCTTGCATGCTAGATAGATGTCCCATGGTGAAGAATATTGTTCTCAGAATGAGGTTATTGGTGATTGTTGCGATATTCACCTTAACTTTGTTGGTTATCTCGACTCCAGGACAATATCTATGGACTAGAATCCTGGTACTCTCACCTCTTTAGCGACTTCCAAAGAGTTGAATGGCCTCTTTTCGACAAAACAATCCCGTGATGAAATAAATGCCCATTTCATCCAGTTCCAGTTCTTGCCCTTTGATGATGAAGATATCTCGATCTACATCCCAAAGGCTGATCAGATAAGGTAGCAACTCCATCTGTGCCCTCAACCCTGTGGTCTAGAAGAATTTCAGTAGGCCACAATCCCTAAAATCATTTATGCATGCTAGATCTTGAGATGCTTGGTGATCCTCGGTCTCATGGCCTCTTTATTTTCACTCTAGGAATATATTTCTCCTGCAAACAACATTTAAACACTTTTTAATGCTTTTTCTATGGATAAAAATCAACTTTGTTTGCTTTAAAATTAGGTTTTAGTCTCCAAAAATTTCTCTCAGCACCATCGTGTGAGCCTTTGGGCTCAAGCATGACCATCACAGGTCTAATGACCATACCTGTGATGGTCACCGATGACCTAAATTTTAAAAATACTCTTTCTAGCTTAAAATCCACTGTTAAAATTGCATAAAAAGGTAATGAAATGCAATAAGAGGGATGAGGCTCTTACCTTTCGTAGATGGATCGTGAAATGGTACTCCAGTTCTCCTACAGAAGCCACTGGAAAATCAAGGAAATTAGGGCACAAAAACACTTTCAGAGCTTAGTTTGGTAAAATGGTAAAAAATGAAATTACTTTTTCTTATTTATAAGTTTTGAAAGTCATTTTGTCAAACATTTTTGTAATATTTTAGTATTTTCTTAATATCAGTGATGGGTGCATTTGTTGTGCAATTACAGGTGAATTCAATGTGAACAGTGATCATTATCGACCGATTCTAGGAGTTTTATTTTATCTCTTTTTTGGACTCCTTAAATAAACATAAAAGAAACCCCCATGGAGTCATCTTTCAGCTCATTTTTGACTCTAAAAAATGGAAAAGATTACCGAGTACTTGTCATTTTGAACTCGTTAAAGTAAATGAATCAATGTCACCTCAGTATAGGTTTACCCCTTTTTCGTGCTGATATTGACTATTTATGAAAAAGGTACACCTTGGTTAACATGGTCAAGAGGTTCCATCGGATATTGTTTTCTACCTTTTTGGGTTCGAGGGACAAATTACGAAAAGGGACATGATGGAGTTTTCTTTTTTGTTTCTTTTTCAAAATCTCTCAACATGAAAAAGATACCGATTTATTCTTACGTCGGGTTCGTTAAAATTTTGCGACGAAAGGCTCGTCACCATGAAAGGACGGAGCTTCTCCTTCCTAGGGCTCGTAAAACTTACTAGGATGGATTCATTCGAAGAATGAACTTAGATAAGAAGCATATGTTATCCCCTTCAAGCTCATGATAAAAAATAATTGGGGTACTCGCTAGAAATAGTGGGGGAAAATGAAGATGAGACATCCTTTTTATAGACAGCATGACGGTCTTGAACATGACACTCTTTTGCTCTCATGTTGGGTTTGGGATATCCTCACTTAGTCACTTGTCCTCCCGGGTTTGGGTGATCCATATTGCCTCTCATTTGACTATTCCACACCGTCATCATGACCTTTAATCATGTGTTGAGTCAGATGCTGCCACACTTCGAAGTCATGTCGCCAATATGTTCAAGAGAAGTCCAATCTGTAGTTATTTACCTATAAATTGTTTGAGTCATTGCTATAGTTATGAATATCATTCCAATTTGTTCCTTATTCCATGTCGATGACGGGGGATTCATCATTACCCTCCTTCGACGGGTCACTTATTTTCAACTTTAGTTCACTATCCAGGAAGATGACTTATGAAATCACTTTTAGTACCTTAGAGTTGGCATGCCTTAATGGTCAGTTCTTCGCATCCAATGATAGGTCTTCATTGTTGGCTTTCGCTTGGGTGATTCCATGAGTGTTCGACCTCAACTTCATTATCACATTCAACGATTGTATTATTGTACCTTGAGGGCCATTGCCATTATTGGTGGTTTCTCTCATGCATGTTAATGGTCCACATCATTGGTCGTTAATCAGGTGGTTTTCTAGCATGTTTGACTTCAACACGTTTATTTACATGTTGAGATTCGTACATTGATCGGGTCGGGATGGAGCGTGTTATCACTGTAAAACTTCCTTAAAAAATTTGGACAACTTACATGGTTTCTCAATTCTTGTATCAGTCATAGTCAAGTCATGGTCAAGTCATTTTTATGTTTTAGAGTCTAAGTCATAGGGTTAGAGTCTCATGTCCATCGTCAAATAAAGTTTGACAGCCTCATTCCATGTCCTAGAAGCCTCACCATGTGTTTAGAGGTCATATCTCACATAGTTTTGGAGAAATTTTGAAACTAGCTACGAATCCACGTTTTCATAGTGCAGATAGTGTAAAAATCCTATTTTGCACTACGAAATTAGTGTTTTCGTAGCGCGCTACGAAACCCCTGAAAAAGCATGTTTTAGCACAAAAGTCTCTGTTTTCGGCTTTTACTAGTCAACTTCTAGAAGGGTTACTGAGGATCTGAGAACTCAATTTTGAAAAATGAAGGAGGCTTTTCTTCCTAACAATCCAAACTACAACAACCTCATTTGGTTTCTTCAAATTCATTCTGAGGTGGGAGGAATTTATGGTTAAACGTGCGCTACGAAATTGCTGAAAGTCAAGCTTGGTCTTCTGGTTTTAGCAGTATTTTTCAAGATCAGTTTCTGGTTACAGGAAAACGTATTGTGGAATTCTGAGGGAGGTTTCTCTTCATAAAATCTCCATCTACAATAAACTATCTCACTTTCTTCATAAGTGTTTTCAGTTGGGAGATACTAAGCTTTAATTGAGACCCTAATTTCAGAAAATGGATTTTTCCTGTTTGACACGTGTTTTTCAAGGACAGATTCTGGACAGCTGGAGGAATGTTTTAAAAAACCATGAGAGGTTTTTGTTCTAGAAAATATGGGCTACCAAAAACTCCATCAGTTTCATAAAATGTGTCATGGGTGAGGAGATAAAGGCTCTGTCCCACGTGCCAATTTTCAAGGATCTAAACCTAAAAACAGGGAAACATGTTCCCTAATTTCTAGGGTTTGTCATCAACAGTTGGGTGACCACGTGGGAGGCTTCATAAAATTCGACTTCATGAGGTTGCAGCTGTCAAAGAATGCATTTAAATGTTTAGATAGGGTTTTTGTAGTCATAATAAGGAGTTACACTCCTAGTTGTATTAGGTCCCTAGGACTGCTAGTTAGCTGTCAAATGCATTTAAAGATTTGTTTTATGGTTAGAATAGGTGTCATTGATGGAAAATTCGAATTCTCTTGATGAGGGATGATGGAATCCTTATTTTAAATGATATATATAGAGCAATAGGTCGAATTAGCAAAGGGCTGAAGACTTTTTGGCCTAGCTGCTGCTTTATGCTATGAACTATGATCAATAATGCAGAGAGGTTTTTCTTAACAGATCTAAGTTCTCATGGGGTTAATGTTGTCTTGATTTATATGTTAATTTGAATCATTTGTAGAAGATCTCATTGCTATTACTTAGAATTCACAACTATGTGCTCTGACTTCTTTTAGAAATGAGATGACTGTGTCATTTGGTAGTTTGTGAGTAAACAATCTTTGAACTACTAGCAGCAAGTTTCATTACCATTACTCAGATTACATAACCCTATTCTCTGACTTCCTTTAGTAATGGAATTGTTGTGTTTATGCAGTAGATCTCATTCTTATTACTCAAAATTCACAACCATGTACTCTGACTTCCTTTAGAAATGAGTTGACTATATCTTCTACATTTTGTTAGTAAACTATCTTTGAACTACTAGCGGTAAGTTTCGTTACTATTACTCAGAATTCATAACCCTATGCTCTGACTTCCTTTAGTAATGGAATTATTGTGATGACCTATTTCCTAGAGTGAATTATCTTTGTTTGAAAACCCCATTTGCCTAAGCTTTCATGTCAAGAAACCTTGCCACTCACTCATTCCAATGGGTGAGGGTGTGTTAGCACACTCGACTATTAAGGCCGCCATCGGCTCGACTGATAAGGCCACCATCACCGGTATGGTGTGTAAGCATGCTTGAATGTTAAGGCCACAATTGACGGAGTCACTCACTCATTCCAATGGGTGAGGGTGCATTAGCACACTCGACTATTAACGCTGCCATCAGCTCGACTGTTAACGAGAGGGAGAGGAACTTTAGTTGCTCAACTGATAAGGCAACCATCACTGGTAGGGTGCGTAAGTATGCTTGATTGTTAAGGCCGCCATTGGCTCGACTATTAGGCTCGTGATGTTGCCCTTTACCTTGGCAGGTGAGGTTCGTGATGCTGCCCTTTACCTTTCATGATAGTTTTGAGATTGAACCAAGTTCTGGCAGCTGGAGTGGAGTGCAGATGTGAGTGGGAGACAGGCCTAAGTTCCTCAGTTCAAGTTTTCCATAATGGTATGAAGGTGGTTCCTGCCACCCACTAGGATCGTCAAACGATCCCAATCGTTTTCTCCAGAACACATTCTGTGTCAGATTTGATGCGAGGGCCCATCTCGCGTTTGTAACTATGTCTTTGCTCTCCCACCCATGAAGCATGGCTTTGGAATTCCATTTAGGTGTCGGGGTGTCCCCTCTCAACAATTGGATAAGCGCCATTCAGATTTCCTTATACGCTCACTTATGTCGCCAAGATGAACCCAGACCTTGTTTCGATGTAGAAGTTATTGATTCTTCGATGCTTCGTGGAAAAGAAGGGAGGAAGGGAAGAGAATGAGAGAGATTGAGAGCAGATATGGGCATATGTCATTATGGGTTTGGTTCTCACCCATACCATGCTCTTCGAGTCTCGCTTCCCTTTTAGGTAGATAGAATGTTAGGGATGTTTACATCAAAATGTCAAAAAATAGAGTGTTCTAAGACAGTTTCCTTTCAAATCCTACAAAATGTGTAAAAGAGTACAAGAGCTATCAAACTGCGTGGTGCTCATGGTAGCATGCAATTGCTCTGATCACTTGGCCTAGTAGTCGATGCAGTCTTGTAGAGACTCTAGCTGTATGTCTCTACCAACATAGTAGAACATCGTTGATGGTGGCATAATCTGGAACCCCTCAGATGATTGCCTCCAGATTGCGCTCCATCTCGGCTAAGGGGTTAACCCCTTCCTCGTAGTCTGCAGCCACTATCAGATGGGAAACAAGTCGTGTTATTGGCGACATGCCTGGTGGTCTCTCTGGACCCACATCTACACATTTATCATAAGTTGGATCTTAGATTACATTCTAATAACAATCATAAAAACTTGAAAAAATTAAAAAAACAAGTTCTTACCTGCATTGGTCCAATGTTCGCTTGGTGGTAGAGGTAGATCTAGATCCCCTATGAAATCCATGCTAGCATAAGCATAGTCATCCACAATAAGTAATTGGCATTCAAGCCAAGTAAAGAACTATGGTGGGTAGTGCATATGTTGGCCCATGCCTACTCGAGGCATGAGATTGCTCCATCTCATGAGCCTCAGATCTTGGGGTGCAGGATGTGATACTTCTACCCACTGATACCAAAAGAGCAGTATTTGCTCCAAGAAGAAGGTCACTAGTATGGAACCAAACCCAAACTACTTCAGGTGTCCATGCTTACCCTTGGTCAATTGATGCTTCATGTTCGCCAAAAGACCTCCACACCAGTTGAAGATAATGGGGTTCAAACAAGCAATAACGTACTAAAACTGAGACTTGGAAACCTCATGAAGGGCTTGCATGCTAGATAGATGTGCCATGGTGAACAATATTGTTCTCAGAACGAGGTTATTGGTGATTGTTGCAATATTCACCTTAACTTCATTGGTTATCTCGGCTCCAGGACAGTATCTATGGACTAGAATACTGGTACTCTCACCTCTTTAGCGAGTTCCAAAGAGTTGAATGGCTTCTCCTCAACAAAATAATCCTGTGATGAAATAAATTCCCATTTCATCCAGTTCCAGTTCTTTCCCTTTGATGATGAAGATATCTCGATCTACATCCCAAAGGCTGATCAGATAAGGTAGCAACTCCATCTGTGCCCTCAACCCTGTGGTCTAGAAGAATTTCAGTAGGCCACAATCCCTAAAATCATTTATGCATGCTAGATCTTGAGATGCTTGGTGATCCTCGGTCTCATGGCCTCTTTATTTTCACTCTAGGAACATATTTCTCCTACAAACAACATTTAAACACCTTTTAATGCTTTTTCCATGTATAAAAATCAACTTTGTTTGCTTTAAAATTAGGTTTTAATCTCCAAAAATTTCTCTCAGCACCATCATGTGAGCCTTTGGGCTCAAGCATGACCATCGCAGGTCTAATGACCATACCTGCGATGGTCACCGATGACCTAAATTTTAAAAATACTCTTTCTAGCTTAAAATCCACGGTTAAAATTGCATAAAAAGGTAATGAAATGCAATAAAAGGGATGAGGCTCTTACCTTTCGTAGATGGATCGTGAAATGGTACTCCAGTTCTCCTACAGAAGCCACTGGAAAATCAAGGAAATTAGGGCACAAAAACACTTTCAGAGCTTAGTTTGGTAAAATGGTAAAAAATGAAATTACTTTTTCTTATTTATAAGTTTTGAAAGTCATTTTGTCAAACATTTTTGTAATATTTTAGTATTTTCTTAATATCAGCGATGGGTGCATTTGTTGTACAGTTACATGTGCCTTCAATGTGAATAGTGATCATTATTGACCGATTCTAGGAGTTTTATTTTATCTCTTTTTTGGACTCCTTAAATAAACGTAAAAGGAACCCCCCCGGAGTCATCTTTCAGCTCATTTTTGACTCTCAAAATGGAAAAGATTACCGAATACTTGTCATTTTGAACTCGTTAAAGTAAATGAATCAATGTCACCTCAGTATACATTTACCCCTTTTTCGTGCTAATATTGACTATTTATGAAAAAGGTACACCTTGGTCGACATGGTCAAGAGGTTCCATCGGATATTGTTTTCTACCTTTTTGGGTTCGAGGGACAAATTACGAAAAGGGACATGATGGAGTTTTCTTTTTCG
This sequence comes from Pinus tabuliformis, assembly GCA_031772625.1. Taxonomy (NCBI): domain Eukaryota; kingdom Viridiplantae; phylum Streptophyta; class Pinopsida; order Pinales; family Pinaceae; genus Pinus; species Pinus tabuliformis. The sequence goes on from CM062804.1 coordinate 1,579,931,840, forward strand.
TTTCTTTTTCAAACGCTCTAAACATGAAAAAGATACCGATTTATTCTTACGTCGGGTTCGTTAAAATTTTGAGACGAAAGGCTCGTCACCATGACAGGACTGAGCTTCTCCTTCCTAGGGCTCGTAAAACTTACTAGGATGGATTCATTCGAAGAATGAACTTACATAAGAAGCATATGTTATCCCCTTCAAGCTCATGATAAAAAATAATTGGGGCACTTGCTAGAAATAGTGGGGGAAAATGAAGGTGAGACATCCTTTTTATAGGCAGCATGACGGTCTTGAACATGACACTCTTCTGCTCTCATGTTGGGTTTGGGATATCCTCACTTAGTCACTTGTCCTCCCGGGTTTGGGTGATCCATATTGCCTCTCATTTGACTATTCCACACCGTCATCATGACCTTTAATCATGTGTTGAGTCAGATGCTGCCACACTCCGAAGTCATGTCGCCAATATGTTCAAGAGAAGTCCAATCTGCAGTTATTTACCTATACATTGTTTGAGTCATTGCTATAGTTCTGAATATCATTCCAATTTATTCCTTGTTTCGTGTCGATGACGGGGGATTCATCATTACCCTCCTTCGATGGGTCACCTCTTGTCAACTTTAGTTCACTATCCAGGAAGATGACTTAGGAAATCACTTTTAGTGCCTTAGAGTTGGCATGCCTTAATGGTCAGTTCTTCGCATCCAACGATAGGTCTTCATTGTTGGCTTACGCTCGGGTGATTCCATGAGTGTTCGACCTCAACTTCATGATCACATTCAACGATTGTATTATTGTACCTTGAGGGCCATTGTCATTATTGGTGGTTTCTCTCATGCCTGTTAACGGTCCACATCATTGGTCATTAATCAGGTGGATTTCTAGCATGTTTGACTTCAACACATTTATTTACATGCTGAGATTCATACATTGATCGGGTCGGGATGGAGCATGTTATCACTGTAAAACTTCCTTAAAAAATCTGGACAACTTACATGGTTTCTCAATTTTTGTACCAGTCATAGTCAAGTCATGGTCAAGTCATTTTTATGTTTTAGAGTCTAAGTCATAGGGTTAGAGTCTCATGTCCATCTTCAAATAAAGTTTCACAGCCTCATTCCATGTCCTAGAAGCCTCACCATGTATTTAGAGGTCATATCTCACATCAATTTGGAGAAATTTTGAAACTAGCTACGAATCCACGTTTTCGTAGTGCAGACAGTGTAAAAATCCTATTTTGCGCTACGAAATCAGTGTTTTTGTAGCGCGCTACAAAACCCATGAAAAAGCATGTTTTAGCACAAAAGTCTCTATTTTCGGCTTTTACTAGTCAACTTCCAGAAGGGTTCCTGAGGAGCTGAGAACTCAATTTTGAAAAATGAAGGAGGCTTTTCTTCCTAAAATTCCAAATACAAAAACATCCTTCAATTTCTTCAAATTCGTTCTGAGGTGGGAGGAATTTATGGTTATACTTGCGCTACAAAACTGCTGAAAGTCAAGCTTGGTCTTCTGGTTTTAGCAGTATATTTCAAGATTAGTTTCTGGTTACAGGAAAACGTATTGTAGAATTCATAGGGAGGTTTCTCTTCATAAAATCTTCATATACAATAATCTATCTCACTTTCTTCATAAGGGTTTTTAGTTGGGAGATACTAAGCTTTAATTGAGACCCTAATTTCAGAAAATGGATTTTTCCTGTTTGACACGTGTTTTTCAAGGACAAAATCGGGACAGCTGGAGGAATGTTTTAAAAAACCATGAGAGGTTTTTGTTCTAGAAAACATGGGCTACCAAAAACTCCTTCAGTTTCATAAAATGTGTCATGGGGGAGGAGATAAAGGCTCTGTCCCACGTGCCTATTTTCAAGGATCTAAACCTAAAAACAGGGAAACATGTTCCCTAATTTCTAGGGTTTTTCATCAAAAGTTGAGTGACCAAGTGGGAGGCTTCATAAAATTCAACTTCATGAGGTTGCAGCTGTCAAAGAATGCATTTAAATGTTTATATAAGGTTTTTTTAATCATAATAAGCAGTTACACTCCTAGTTGTATTAGGTCTCTAGGACTGCTAGTTAGCTGTCAAATGCATTTAAAGGTTTGTTTTATGGTTAGAATAGGTGTCACTGATGGAAAATTCGAATTCTATTGATGAGGGATGATGGAATCCTAATTGTAAATGATATATATAGAGCAATAGTTCGAATTATCAAAGGGCTGCAGACTTTTTGGCATAGCTGCTGCTTTATGCTATGAACTATGAACAATAATGCAGAGAGGTTTTTCTTAACAGATCTGAGTTCTCATGGTGTTAATGTTGTCTTGATTTATATGTTACTTTGAATCATTTGCAGTAGATATCATTGCTATTACTTAGAATTCACAACTATGTGCTCTGACATCTTTTATAAATGAGATGACTGTGTCTTTTTGCAGTTTGTGAGTAAACAATCTTTGAACTACTAGCAGCAAGTTTCATTACCATTACTCAGATTACATAACCCTATTCTCTGACTTCCTTTAGTAATGGAATTGTTGTGTTTATGTAGTAGATCTCATTCCTATTACTCAGAATTCACAACCATGTACTCTGACTTCCTTTAGAAATGAGTTGACTGTATCTTCTACATTTTGTTAGTAAACTATCTTTGAACTACTAGCGGTAAGTTTCATTACTATTACTCAGAATTCATAACCCTATGCTCTGAATTCCTTTAGTAATGGAATTATTGTGATGATCTATTTCCTAGAGTGAATTATCTTTGTTTGAAAGCCCGATTTGCCTCAGCTTTCATGTCAAGGAACCTTGCCACTCACTCATTCCAATGGGTGAGGGTGTGTTAGCACACTCGACTATTAAGGCCGCCATCGGCTCGACTGATAAGGCCACCATCATCGGTAGGAGCTTGACCATAAGGACCGGCAGGTTGCGTAAGCATGCTTGACTATTAAGGCCACAATTGATGGAGTCACTCACTCATTCCAATGGGTGAGGGTGTGTTAGCACATTCGACTATTAAGGCTGCCATTGGCTCGAATGCTAAGGAGAGGGAGAGGAACTTTAGTTGCTCAACTGATAAGGCAACCATCATTGGTAGGGTGCGTAAGCATGCTCGATTGTTAAGGCCGCCATTGGTTCGACTATTAGGCTCGTGATGCTGCCATTTACCTTAGCAGGTGAGGTTCGTGATGCTGCCCTTTAGCTTTCATCATAGTTTTGAGATTGAACCAAGTTTTGGCAGCTGGAGTGGAGTGCAGATGTCAGTGGGAGACAGGCCTAAGTTCCTTAGTTCAAGTTTTCCATAATGGTATGAAGGTGGTTCCTGCCACCCAGTAGGATCGTAAAATGATCCCAACCATTTTCTCCGGAACACACTCTGTTTCAGAGTTGACGCGAGGGCCCATCTCGCATTTGTGACTATGTCTTTGCTCTCCCACCCATGAAGCATGGCTTTGGAATGCCATTTAGGTGTCAGGGTGTCCCCTCTCAACAATTGGATAAGCGCCATTTAGATTTCCTTATACACTCACTTATGTCGCCAAGATGAACCCAGACCTTGTTTCGATGTTGAAGGTATTGATTCTTCGACGCTTCGTGGAAAAGAAGGGAGGAAGGGAAGAGAATGAGAGAGATTGAGAGTAGATATGGGCATATGTCATAATGGGTTTGGTTCTCACCCATACCATGCTCTTCGAGTCTCGCTTCCCTTTTAGGTAGATAGAATGCTAGGGCTGTTTACGTCAAAATGTCAAAAAATAGAGTGTTATAAGACACTTGGCTTTAAAATCCTACAAAATGTGTAATAGAGTACAAGAGCTATCAAACTACGCGGTGCTCATTGTAGCATGCGATTGCTTTGATCACTTGGCCTAGTAGCCGATGCAGTGTCGTAGAGACTCCAGCTGTATGTCTCTGCCAACGCAGTAGAACATCGTTGATGGTGGCATAATCTGGAACCCCTCAGGTGATTGCCTCCAGATTGCGCTCCATCTCGGCTGAGGGGTCAACCCCTTCCTCGTAGTCTGCAGCCACTATCAGATGGGAAATAAGCCGTGCTATTGGCGACATGCCTGGTGGTCTCTATCGACCCACATCTACACATTTATCATAAGTTGGAGCTTAGATTACATTCTAATAAAAATCATAAAAACTTGAAAAAATTCAAAAAACAAGTTCTTACCTGCATTGGTCCAATGTTCGCCTAGTGGTAGAGGTAGATTTGGATCCCCTTTGAAATCCATGCTAGCATAAGCATAGTCATCCACAATAAGTAATTGTCGTTCAAGCCAAGTAAAGAACTATGGTGGGTAGTGCATATGTTGGCCCATGCCTACTCGAGGCATGAGATTGCTCCATCTCATGAGCCTCAGATCTTGGGGTGCAGGATGTGGTACTTCTACCCACTGATACCAAAAGAGCAGTATTTGCTCCAAGAAGAAGGTCACTAGTATGGAACCAAACCCAAACTACTTCAGGTGTCCATGCTTACCCTTGGTCAATTGTTGCTTCATGTTCGCCAAAAGACCTCCACACCAGTTGAAGATAATGGGGTTCAAACAAGCAATAACATACTAAAACTGAGACTTGGAAACCTCATGAAGGGCTTGCATGCTAGATAGATGTGCCATGGTGAACAATATTGTTCTCAGAACGAGGTTATTGGTGATTTTTGCAATATTCACCTTAACTTCGTTGGTTATCTCGGCTCCAGGACAGTATCTATGGACTAGAATACTGGTACTCTCACCTCTTTAGCGAGTTCCAAAGAGTTGAATGGCTTCTCCTTGACAAAACAATCCTGTGATGAAATAAATGCCCATTTCATCCAGTTCTAGTTCTTGCCCTTTGATGATGAAGATATCTTGATCCACATCCCAAAGGCTGATCAGATAAGGTAGCAACTCCATCTGTGCCCTCAACCCTGTGGTATAGAAGAATTTCAGTAGGCCACAATCCCTAAAATCATTTATGCATGCTAGATCTTGAGATGCTTGGTGCACCTCGGTCTCATGTCCTCTTTATTTTCACTCTAGGAACATATTTCTCTTGCAAACAACATTTAAACACTTTTTAATGCTTTTTCCATGGATAAAAATAAACTTTGGTTGCTTTAAAATTAGGTTTTAATCTCCAAAAATTTCTCTCAGCACCATCGCGTGAGCCTTTGGGCTCAAGCATGACCATCGCAGGTCTAATGACCATAACTACGATGGTCACTGATGACCTAAATCTTAAAAATACTCTTTCTAGCTTAAAATCCACCGTTAAAATTGCATAAAAAGGTAATGAAATGCAATAGGAGGGATGAGGCTCTTACCTTTCGTAGATGGATCGTGAAATGGTACTCCAGTTCTCCTATAGAAGCCACTAGAAAATCAAGGAAATTAGGGCACAAAAACACTTTCAGAGATTAGTTTGGTAAAATGGTAAAAAATGAAATTACTTTTTCTTATTTATAAGTTTTGAAAGTTTCACAACTTATTTATAAGTTGTGAACATTTTTGTAATATTTTAGTATTTTCTTAATATCAGTGATGTGTGCATTTGTTGTGCAGTTACAGGTGCCTTCAATGTGAACAGTGATCATTATTGACCGATTCTAGGAGTTTTATTTTATCTCCTTTTTGGACTCTTTAAATAAACGTAAAAGGAACCCCCCTGGAGTCATCTTTTAGCTCATTTTTGACTCTAAAAAGTGGAAAAGATTACCGATTACTTGTCATTTTGAACTCGTTAAAGTAAAAGAATCAATGTCACCTCAGTATACGTTTACCCCTTTTTTGTGCTGATATTGACTATTTATGAAAAAGGTACACCTTGGTTAACATGGTCAAGAGGTTCCATCGGATATTGTTTTCTACCTTTTTGGGTTCGAGGGACAAATTACGAAAAGGGACATGATGGAGTTTTCTTTTTTTGTTTCTTTTCCAAACTCTCTAAACATGAAAAAGATACCGATTTATTCTTACGTCAGGTTCGTTAAAATTTTGCGATGAAAGGCTCGTCACCATGACAGGACTGAGCTTCTCCTTCCTAGGGCTTGTAAAACTTACTAGGATGGATTCATTCGAAGAATGAACTTACATAAGAAGCATATGTTATCCCCTTCAAGCTCATGATAAAAAATAATTGGGGTACTTGCTAGAAATAGTGGGGGAAAATGAAGATGAGACATCCTTTTTATAGGCAGCATGACCATCTTGAACATGACACTCTTCTGCTCTCATGTTGGGTTTGGGATATCCTCACTTAGTCACTTGTCCTCCTGGGTTTGGGTGATCCATATTGCCTCTCATTTGACTATTCCACACCATCATCATGACCTTTAATCATGTGTTGAGTCAGATGCTGCCACACTTCGAAGTCATGTCACCAATATGTTCAAGAGAAGTCTAATCTGCAGTTATTTACCTATACATTGTTTGAGTCATTTCTATAGTTCTGAATATCATTCCAATTTATTCCTTATTTCGTGTCGATGACGGGGGATTCATCATTACCCTCCTTCGACGGGTCACTTCTTTTCAACTTCAGTTCACTATCCAGGAAGATGACTTAGGAAATCACTTTTAGTACCTTAGAGTTGGCATGCCTTAATGGTCAGTTCTTCGCATCCAATGATAGGTCTTCATTGTTGGCTTTCGCTCGGGTGATTCCATGAGTGTTCGACCTCAACTTCATGATCACATTCAACGATTGTATTATTGTACCTTGAGGGCCATTGTCATTATTGGTGGTTTCTCTCATGCTTGTTAATGGTCCACATCATTGGTCATTAATCAGGTGGATTTCTAGCATGTTTGACTTCAACACGTTTATTTACATGCTGAGATTCATACAATGATCGGGTCGGGATGGAGCGTGTTATCACTGTAAAACTTCCTTAAAACATTTGGACAACTTACATGGTTTCTCAATTCTTGTATCAGTCATAGTCAAGTCATGGTCAAGTCATTTTTATGTTTTAGAGTCTAAGTCATAGGGTTAGAGTCTCATGTCCATCTTCAAATAAAGTTTGACAGCCTCATTCCATGTCCTAGAAGCCTCACCATGTGTTTAGAGGTCATATCTCACATAATTTTGGAGAAATTTTGAAACTAGCTACGAATCCATCTTTTCATAGCGCAAAAAGTGTAAAAATCCTATTTTGCGCTTCGAAATCGGTGTTTTTGTAGCGCGCTACGAAACCCCTGAAAAAGCATGTTTTAGCACAAAAGTCTCTGTTTTCGGCTTTTACTAGTCAACTTCCAGAAGGGTTCCTGAGGAGCTGAGAACTCAATTTTGAAAAATGAAGGAGTCTTTTCTTCCTAACATTCCAAAATAAAAAATCCTCCTTCCGTTTCTTCAAATTCGTTCTGAGGTGGGAGGAATTTATGGTTAAACTTGCGCTACGAAACTGCTGAAAGTCAAGCTTGGTCTTCTGGTTTTAGCAGTATTTTTCAAGATTAGTTTCTGGTTACAGGAAACGTATTGTAGAATTATGAGGGAGGTTTCTCTTCATAAAATCTCCATCTACAATAACCTATCTCACTTTCTCTGTAAGTGTTTTCAGCTGGGAGATACTAAGCTTTAATTGAGACCCTAATTTTAGAAAATGGATTTTTCCTGTTTGAGACGTGTTTTTCAAGGACAGATTCTGGACAACTAGAGGAATGTTTTAAAAAACCATGAGAGGTTTTTGTTCTAGACAATGGGCTACCAAAAAATCTTTCAGTTTTGTAAAACTTCCTTAAAAATTTTTGACAAAAAGGTACACCTTGGTTAATTGGTTAATTGATACTAAGCTTTAATTGAGACCCTAATTTCAGAAAATGGATTTTTCCTGTTTGACACGTGTTTTTCAAGGACAAATTCTGGACAGCTGGAGGAATGTTTTAAAAAACCATGAGAGGCTTTGTTCTAGACAACATGGGCTACCAAAAAATCCTTCAGTTTCGTAAAATGTGTCATGGGCGAGGAGATAAAGGCTCTGTCCCACGTGCCAATTTTCAAGGATCTAAACCTAAAAACAGGGAAACATGTTCCCTAATTTCTAGGGTTTGTCATCAGCAGTTGGGTGACCACGTGGGAGGCTTCATAAAATTCGACTTCATGAGGTTTCAGCTGTCAAAGAATGCATTTAAATTTTTAGATAGGGTTTTTGTAATCATAATAAGGAGTTACACTCCTAGTTGTATTAGGTCTCTAGGACTACTAGTTAGCTGTCAAATGCATTTAAAGGTTTGTTTTATGGTTAGAATAGGTGTCACTGATGGAAAATTCAAATTCTCTTGATGAGGGATTGTTGTTGGGATATTCCGACACATAGGATATAGTTAAGTTCAACTTGGTCTAGTATAGAGTTAGGTTAGAGTTAGGTAAAGTGTGTTTCTTTACCGTTGTACATTTTGTAACTTACAATCCGACGGTCACGATATGTAGTGATCCGACGGTTCACTCTCACCTCGGTATTACCGACACTTGATCCGTGGCTTGACACCCGATTGGTCCATGAGTTCTATTTAAAGCGCATGGAGGGTCATTGTTCGGGTAATCCGTGCATGAGAGAAGCTTATGTAAATTTTCATTCTTTGATTAATAAATTGTCTGTACCCACGTTGGGACAGGCCGTGGACTGTTTCCCTCCTTGCACTCTGAGGGTTTTAACCACGTCAAAAATACTGGTGTATTGATTTGAGATCTGGTTGTGAGCGGTGTCCTCTTGGTATTCTTTCTGAGGAACTTACCCTGTAAATTCCTACATGGTATCGGAGCTATTTGAGGGCCGCGTCCGTTGGTGATCCAAATCTGAAGCCGGTAGAACTGCATGCGGCTGTCGTTTCCTAGATCTGCTGTTTCTGACTGCTTTCGGGCCGAGAGGACTGCTCTGTTGCGTTCGGAGCATCTGTTTTAGTGAGGAACCCCTTTCGTTTCACGCGAAAAGGTTTCCGGTAGCCCTAGCTGCGTCATTTTTCAGATCGGGAGGTATACAGTGTTTTTTTTGCAGTTTACTGTCATTTTCTCTCTGCTTATTTCGGTTTCGGTTTATTTAGCCTTTTTTTTCCGGATCTATACCTTTCATTTCTGCGTATGCTCTTTGCCCTGCGACTCTGTGCGATCTGGGCAAATCAGAAACAGAAAGAAAGGATTTTTCTCATGCGTATGCTCTTTTCCCTGCACCTTAGTGTGATCTCGGAAAATCAGAAACATTGAGAAAAATATTTAGTTTTTCGGCTAAAAGCTAACTTTGAGATTTTTTTTTAAATTTCTAGTTTTTTGGCTAAAGCTAACTTCGAGCCGTAAGGTTCGTTTTTCTTTGGATATTCGTGTTGGGTTTTGTGTTTTGTGTTTTGTAGGGGAAAAGAGTCTTCCCAAGGCAAGCACGCAAATCGAGGGCCCCCCCCCCCCCCCCCCCCCCCCTCTCTCTCTCTCTCTCTCTCTCTCTCTCTCTCTCTCTCTCTCAAATATTTTGTATAGATCAATTGGTTCAAAGACCTTTTAAGAGAGTAGAGGTCTTGGGTTCAAGTCTCCATTTTGTGGGGGCGGATTTTTTCATTCCCGCACATTCGCGCACTTTGCCGGCAACGTCAACAATTTTTTTTTCAAAAAGCCATAACTTCTTCATCCGGAAGCCTTTTTCAGAGCCGTTTTTTTTAAAACCGCCTATTTTTTCGAGATCTATCCATTGGACCACTTACTTTCAGCATCTTCAGCTTCAGTTGTTTTTCAAAAAATGGAAAGTCCATGCCAAGTCATTCTTGACAGCACTAACTACTTCCAATGGGTAGCCTACATGGGAGATTTACTTAGAAGTAAAGGTCTCTTCAGAATAGCCACAGACCAAGAGAAGAAACCCAAAGATGAAGACAAGGCCGAAAAATGGGAAAATCGACAAGATCAAGCACGTGGTTTGATAGGAATGTCTGTTTCTCCTGATCTTAGATTCCACATTGCAGAAATTGAAACTCCTCATGAAGCATTAGAAAAACTTGCTAAAGTTTTTGGGATTAAAAATGAAATTAGAGCCCATCAACTTGAGAATGAGTTGCTTACTTTGGATCCTAATAATTTTTCTTGCATTGAAGATTTCTTGTCCAAATTCAAGACCCTTAGATATCTCTTGGAAGGTGTTAAAGTTAAGAAAGAAGATGGTAACCTTATTTATTCCATCCTTACTAAGTTGGGACCAGCCTACTCTGTATTTGTTTCCACTTTCCATTCTACCAGGGAAGCTTTCATTTGTCAAGGCAAAGACTACAAGCCCCTTCCTTTGACTCCTTTTGTGATTCCTTAATAAGAGAACAAGAAAAACTCTTACACCTTGGTCTTCTTAATCTTGGAAACTCTTCCTCGAAAGCGTTAGCCGCCCAGCAGCAACCAAATTCAAAGAATCCTAAGAAGTCTTATCCTCAAAGGAATGGTCCTAAACCAACTCAGCCTCAAGATGAAAGATCATTTCAGCAATATGACAAGACCAATAAAAACAAATGGAAGAAGACTGACAGACATTGTAACTTTTGTAATCGAGATGGCCACTTAGAATCTAAATGCTTTAAGAAGATGGAAGCCTTGGAAGCCGCAATGAAGAAACATAACATCCATCTGGAGCCTACTTCAACTTCAACTTCCGGAACGGCATTTTCTGCATGTCATCGTCAATCATCTCAGTCTGGTTATGCATTAAATGTATCTTCTTCTTCTTCTCATTCTCATGAGTGGCTCATTGATTCTGGAGCCTCTTGTCACATGGCCAAAAACCAAGCCATGTTTTCTTCTTTAAATGATTGTAACACCAAAAATATATATGTTGGTGATGATAGATCTCTTAATGTTGTAGGGACTGGAACTGTTCATCTAGACAATGGTCAGTTCAATGATGTATTATGTGTTCCAAACTTATCCTGCAACCTTCTATCTGTCTATCAGATAACTCATTCAGGTGAAGGTAAAATTGTTGAATTTTCACCTCATGATGTTGTAATCAAGGATCTAAAAGATCCTAAACAGATTCTAGCTACTGGTCTTGCTGATGATTCCAAAAGGTTGTATAAGTTTCACAACTTTGGGTCATCCCATCTTCCCTCAGTATTTGTTGCTCATAATGATGAAGTGAGCAAACTTTGGCATGAGCGGTATGGTCACTTAAACTATCGCTCCCTTCAGCATCTATGTAAAGAAAATATGGTGACAGGTCTTCCTATGGTATCTTGCAAAGATGGTGTTTGTTCCGGATGTGTACTCGGAAAACATCATCGGGACAGTTTTGACAAACGTGCCTCTTGGCACGCCTCAGCCCCTTTACAGCTTGTGCACAGTGATTTATGTGGTCCTCTTCCTGTTGCTTCATTCTCTGGCTGCAAGTACTTCTTAACTTTCATTGATGATTTCTCCAGACGCACTTGGGTATACTTCTTAAAACTCAAGAGCGAAGTATTTACCACCTTTTTGGCCTTCAAAGCATTCGTTGAAAAACAATCTGGACATCAAATTCTTAAGCTAAGAACTGATAATGGTGGAGAATATGTTAAAAATGCATTCATCAACTTTTGCACCGAAAATGGAATTCAAATGCAACATACTGTTCCATACACTCCACAACAAAATGGTGTAGCTGAAAGGAAAAATCGCACCTTAAAGGAAATGGCTAATTGTATGCTGCAATCTAAAGGACTCAGTCTTAGTTTTTGGGCCGAAGCAATTAATTGTGCAAATTATATAATCAATCGCACTCCTACTAAGGTTCTAGAGAATATCACTCCAGAAGAAGCTGGAGTTCCATTAAACCAGATGTAAGTCACTTTCGTGTGTTTGGAAGTGAAGCATGGGCCCATATTCCAGATGAAAAGCATAAAGCCTTAGAACCTAAGAGTGAGAAATGTACTTTTGTTGGATATTCTGAAGATGTAAAAGGCTATAGACTTATTCCATTTAAGTCCAAAAATGTTATCATTAGAAGAGATGTAAAATTTGATGAAAATAAATCGGCCTGCGAGCCTAGTCCGGCGGATGTGCCACCTCTTCCTATCTCTTCTATCTTTGAAAACATTTCTTCTTCTGATGATGAAAGCGAGGATGATAATCCTTCCCCACCTTCTCAGGATCCTCAACTTCCAAGATGGGTCCGTGCTACTCGGGATGCAGCAGGTGATCTTGCCGGTGATCCTACAGATCAGCGACGTACACGTTCTCAGTTTGAAAGAGCCTCTTCTTTACTGGCTCAAGCTCCAGTAAATCATGATCCTGACACTTTTGCAGAAGCTTCAGGCCATCCACATTGGGAAACAGCTATGAATGAAGAATATCATTCATTGATGACAAATGATACATGGGATCTTGTTCCTCTACCAAAGGGACGCAAACTTGTTAGATGCAAATGGGTTTACAGAACCAAGTATGGACCAGATGGGAAAGTTGATAAACATAAAGCTCGTCTAGTTGCTAAGGGCTTTTCACAGGTTGAAGGCATTGACTACACTGAAACCTTCTCTCCAGTTGCCAAAATGAACTCTATCCGCCTTGTTCTTTCCCTTGCTGCCTCTTTAAAATGGGAAGTCCATCAAATGGATGTTAAATCTGCCTTCTTGCATGGGGACTTGCAGGAAGAAATCTATATGGAACAACCCATTGGCTTCATACAAACAGACTCCAGCCTCGTTTGTCGACTTAAGAAATCCCTTTATGGCCTCAAGCAAGCTCCTCGAGCTTGGTATGCCAAAATGGATAGCTTTCTTTTAGAATCTGGCTTTTCTAGGTGTCATTCTGACAATACTGTCTACACCAAGAAAGTGGGCAACTCTCTCATCATCCTTGTTCTTTATGTTGATGATCTTATTCTTACTGGTAGTGATCCCAACCTTATAAACCATGTGAAGTCCAGCCTTAAAAAGAAATTTGAAATGACAGACTTAGGACACTTACACTATTTTCTCGGTCTTCAAGTCTTGCAATCCCAAGAGGGTATTTTCCTTTCCCAGTCCAAGTATGCTTGTGATATTCTTCGTCATTTTCACATGGAAGACTGTAAGCCAGCCACTTCTCCCTTTCAGTCTGGAGTCAAACTTTCAGTCTCTTGTACTTCTCCTGAAGTTGATGCTACCTTATACCGTCAACTTGTCGGAAAACTCTTGTATTTAACCCATACTCGTCCTGATCTTTCCTTTGCTGTTGGCCTTGTTGCTCGTTTTATGCAAAACCCCCGTGAAAGTCATTGGAAAGCAGCTAAAAGAATACTTCGTTATGTTCGAGGTACAGTACAGTTTGGGATTCATTACAGTGCCAAAGCAGCTCCTCTGTTAGTTGGTTTCACTGATTCTGATTGGGCTGGTGACCTTGATGATCGGAAGTCTACTGCCGGTTATGTCTTCACTCTTGGTTCAGGACCTATTACATGGGCTTGTAAGAAACAGGCTGCCATTTCTCTTTCGTCAGCAGAAGCAGAGTATCGTGGTGCCGTGGAAGCTAGTAAGGAAGCCTTGTGGCTTCGTCAGATCCTATCAGAGTTTGGCTTTGAGCAGCAGCATCCAACCACACTTTGGTGTGATAATCAAAGTGCCATTCAGCTATGCAAAGATCCAGTCCAGCATCAGCGCAGCAAACACATTGAACTACACATGCACTTCATCAGAAAGCTCATTCATGACCATGTTCTTGAAGTGCAATATTGTCCAACAGATGATCAGGTTGCAGACATCTTCACAAAGGCTCTCACAGAGGCGAAGTTCACTAAACTTCGATATATGCTTGGAGTTCAGGAAGTTGTCACTAAGGGGGGATAGGCTCTAGTGCCTCCTTCCTTCTCCTATTGTGTCATATTTGTAAATCCTTCAATCCTATCCCAAGTTGTTCTTAAGGGGGGATGTTAGGATATTCCGACACATAGGATATAGTTAAGTTCAACTTGGTCTAGTATAGAGTTAGGTTAGAGTTAGGTAAAGTGTGTTTCTTTACCGTTGTACATTTTGTAACTTACAATCCGACGGTCACGATATGTAGTGATCCGACGGTTCACTCTCACCTCGGTATTACCGACACTTGATCCGTGGCTTGACACCCGATTGGTCCATGAGTTCTATTTAAAGCGCATGGAGGGTCATTGTTCGGGTAATCCGTGCATGAGAGAAGCTTATGTAAATTTTCATTCTTTGATTAATAAATTGTCTGTACCCACGTTGGGACAGGCCGTGGACTGTTTCCCTCCTTGCACTCTGAGGGTTTTAACCACGTCAAAAATACTGGTGTATTGATTTGAGATCTGGTTGTGAGCGGTGTCCTTTGGTATTCTTTCTGAGGAACTTACCCTGTAAATTCCTACAGGATTGTTGTTGGGAAAAGTATCCAGTTCGGAATGCCCCTATCCCACTCTAAGAGGTGATAGTGCCTTAGCAACAAACAAGGAAAGCTATCTGAGTATTCTTCTTTATGAGATGCAAATAGAGAAAGAAGGATGTAACTAACCGGTGTCTTCCGCTAGTTTGTCGATCCAATCTCTCTCTCTTTCGTTCGCTTCCCGCTGCCTGCTTGTATACTGGTCCAGCTTCACACAGTTCCTGCAAGATCACAAGAGAGGAAAACTACACGAAAGATACAGATTCACATTCATAACTAGTTTAGGATCAGATATAAACTAAATATGCAAATACAACAAAACATCATTGAAATACAAGCATATAGGAGAAACTCAAGTAGCTTTATTGATATGATAACAAGGTTCAAGAGGAGATACAACCAAGTGAGTCCCGATCTAGCATCTACCTCCCAGAAAAAGAATCCCTTCCTCTTCTCCAACAAAGCATAAATCACCCAATGTACTAATCTCAATCTCAAACCAACAACAATTCTCTGCAAATACAAAATTCTAGCCTCCTGAACCTCTGGGTGAGAGATCCATATATAGATGTGAGCAGAGAGGATGAGTCAGCTCATGTTTTGACTTGTGGCTTCTCACTGTCAGTTCTTGTTTCCACTTGGAGGTTGAGAACCTCTTACTTATCACTTGGTCGAATTCATTGAAGCAAGTGTTATTGAGGAAGATTCTGGAAGCTTCCAGGGTCTTTCCACCTCGTTGAATGAACTTTCCATTTGTCAATTCCCGCTCAGCGCACCCTGGTAGTGCTTCTACCTGCGTTGCAGTGCAAGTAGCCAGTGTAACCTCTGCATTTCAGCGCAGACAGCTAGTGGAGCCATTGAATTGATCCTGATTTGACCATTTCTGAGTTGTTTTTGGTGAAGAACTTCTGGGAGAAGCTGTGTTTTGTTGACCTTGTTCCTTTAGGGGTAGGAACAACTCTTTTAGGGACTTTGGATCCCTTGGATTATTGACATTTCATGCTCAATGTTGTAAGGCACAAAAATGTCTATAACAGTTTCCCCCTAAAGGATGAGGCCGTTTATCGGGTGAAATGCTTTATTAGGAGGATCCGAAGTTATTCTAATGCTAGGAGGAGACCTGTAATAAGATACAATACAATACATTATTTTTCATACTGCTTTCATGATCTAGCTGAGGCGGGCATTCCCATGCTCAGCTTTATAAATTCATTTTTCTGTACATAGAACAGACAACCGTCTAATGGTAGACTGATGATTTTGGCGAAATCATCATCCTTTTGGTAGGATGATTATCTGCTGCAATGCTGTACATGTCAATGTCTTTATTTTTCCTGAATATATATCGCAGCCCGGATGGATGGAACTAGATCTGGGGTCTTCAATCTCGTTCGATCTTCACTCGAAGTACAAGTCGATCCATGTGAGAAATGTTCTGAAGTCGAACATGGAAAGACATCGCTTGATTACCAGTCAATGATGTAAACTGTTAACAAGCGCGAGAGGAATCACCGATAATGATAATGACCCTCAAGGTACTGCAGTACAATTCACGTGGTGTGAATAAAGGACTTGGCGTCGAACACCACGCAAAATCTTTCGGTCGAAGGTCATTGATGTATACCTGTCGCCGGAAGTGAGAAACTTGCCATTGAGGCATGCAAGCTTCAAAGTACTGAAGGGGGTGTTCCTAGATCAACTTCTTGGATAATGAGCTGATGTCGACAAGAAGCGATCCGTCAAAGGAGGGCCTTAATGTATCCCACATTAGTGACACGGAACGGAGCAAATGATTTTGATGGAGGTGAAAACAATCCGATGATATATGGTTCAGGGTGGCGGTCATGAAAGGATGAAAGACAATGTATGGTAGTGGATGGGACACGGTTGACTTCTCTGGATGACTTCTCTTGAACATATCGGCGACACTTGTGTGATGGATTGGTAGCATTTACCCCAATGATGGATGGTATGGTGAGACCATGGCGATGTGACCGGTGAATGAAACAACCCAACCCGACTCAGGCACGGAGTGGAAGTGTCATGTTCAAGAGCGACTTGCTACCAATAAAAGTTCCTTGAGTTTCTTCCCAATTTTTCCCCAGTCATTTCTGACCAGTACCTCTTTATTTTTGTCAAGCTTGAGGAGGATAACATATGCTTGTTCTATAATTTGCCCTTCGGGGAAACCCATCGCTATGTTTTAACGAGCCTAGCGATAGTGAAACTCATTCTCGTCTAAAGACAAGTTTGTCGCTATTAATGTTTTTTAACGAGTCTAACAACAAAGATAACTTGGTCCTTTTCAATTTTAGAGAGTCTGAAAAGGTATGTAAAGGTAACTCCAAAGATCCTTTTTCGTCATCTAATCCCTTAAGTCCGAAAAAGTATAAAACGATACAGAAGGGATGAGTTTTCGATAGTTTTAACGAGCCGAACCAAACAAGCGCTCGATCTTTTTGTGTAATAATCCCTCAGGTCCAAAAAGATTAAAATCTAGAGGAGGGATAGCACTTTCGGTCGCTTTAACGAGCTGGAAGGCCAAAACTCGGCAATCTTTTCATGTTTTATGAGTCAGATGAAAAGAGCTTAAAGAAGACTTGTCTTTTGAGGAATGAGTGATGAAACGGGTTAGCAGCTGATTCCAGGTAAGCTTTGGAATTTTCCAATCACGGAAGTGTCACAAGGATGGCTAGTGAAATCACTCTTCGCAGCTGTTCCTCAAAATGGGTAAACAATCAAATGGAGATGAATGATCGGCCAATGGAAAAGTGGAGGTGACGGTGCAAACACGACGAAGGCTTTAATGGCTGATAACTCTACATTCGCAGTGGTTATTTACTGGGTAGTTCATTTTTTTAACGAGCTTAAACACGGGTTGAAACACTTGCTCGATCTTATGTTTATTTTTTAACGAGCATGAACTATGTGCTAAAACTGCTCGATTATCCAGTCATATGGTAAGAATGTCTCATATAAAAATGACAACTTTTAGATTTTTGCCCCACATCCTTTCTTTATGCAAGTTTGGAAATGACTAATCCTACGAGTTTAAAGGGTTAGACCTACAGGTTTAAAGGGAGGACCTAAAAATTTAAAAAATAAATAGCCGCCCCTTACTTGCACTCCAAAAGGTTTGCATGCCCCTAGGCATAAAATAGAGTTTCGAGGTCTCCCTCTATTCGAGCTGACAAAACATTTGTTTTATCAGGAAGGGTCACCCTCTATTCGAGCTGACAAAACATTCGTTTTATTAGGAAGGGTACTACCTCTTACAGGTTACCCAAAGATTGTTCTATCCGCAGTGAAAACAAAACATTTCTTCGGCGATGCCTACCGAAGCAGACAAAGGTGAGTGACTTAGCTCTGCCAACCCACATAACTTTGACAAAAGAATCTTATTCTAGAACAACCCCTCTTCCAATCACGGACGGGGTACGGACTAGTCATATTCTCCCGCGGAAACCTATCCTATACCCAAAGTTTTCCTGCCGAAGCAGACCAGGACGCATGCCCCCTGGGTTCCAGTCATATCCTTCTGAATCACTCGCGCTCATCGGGAGGATGGACTGTGGGTTGAGACATTTCTTGTGTGAAGAGACCATTTAGGGATGGTATATGACTATTTGCGATGCGTGATCCGAGAAATGAAAGTTGGTCCACGAGCTTGACCACTCTTCCTTCGTGCGGAAAACACATTACTCTAAAGAGTGAGGAGATGATGGCTCCCATGCAATATATATAGTCTCGTCCAAGGAGTAGGTTATAATCCAAGGGTCCTTGAATGACCATCACGTTCATTTGAACAGTCTTCCCTTTCAATGTTATGGGCACATTGGGGAGGATCCCTAAAGGTCGACTGGTTCCTTTATCAAAGCCTATTAGATTTCTCATTTCAGGCAAAAGCGTTGGCGAACCAAGCGCTTTCCAAGCAATAGAGGAAAGGATACTCACAGATGCCCCCTCATCAATGATGGTGCCGGCCATCACCATTCTGTATATTTGAACGATAATTCGGAATGGTATGCTGGCTGGAAAGTGGGGTCTGCCTAGTTGGTTCCAGTCGAAGGACACAACCGGGTTGCTTGGTGGTGGGACCGAGTAGATGGCCGGATATCGCTCTGATGAACTTCCTTCCTGCGATAAAGGAATGGGTGCATTGCCCCCGTGTTCGCCAGAGTCTGTGTTGATGAAAAGAATCTGGATGGTGTCATCCTTATCCTCTTCAGTAACTGTATCATTCGAAGATAAATCCTCTGAAGGCAAGACCGGGTCAACTGCCGCCTCGACCTTTTGACTTTTGTCTGGTATGGATTCAGTCAGTTTATCCTCAATGATAGACGCTTCAGCTGACCACTTGAGTGGGCCAGCTGGATTCTCAACTAACGAAGGACTTGGCAAGAGTTTTTGATATCCAGGAGGGAGTCGTAACGGTGATACCGGACGATCTTCCAAGACTCTTTTAGCCTCGTCTAAGAAGGGACAACGGTGGAGGGCATGGTTGCCTTCGCACAGTCTACAGGGAGGTCTAGCCCTCCCTTTTTTTCCAGGGACTTCACTTTCGCTAGTTGACGGTGTACTTTCAACATGGCTATCGGAGGTTGATGACACCGAATTGTGCAAACGGGGAGACCAGTCCCTTAGTATCCGAGGGATGCAGGGACAATCTCTATGAAAGTGGTCTCCCTTGCAGATGACACATGGTGATTTAGGCTTGGTCAGTGCTGTGTGTGGATTTTCATCAGACGACACTTGTTTTCCCTTATTTGCCTTTGGCTCCATCTTCTTTTTCTCTTTCTTCTTCTTTTCCTTCTTCTCCTTAGGAACTTGGTTTTTAGTCTTACCAGTTCCGTTACGCGAAGAGGAAGGAAGAGAGGAAGAATTATAAGAAGTAGAAGGTTGGTAGGAAATTCTAGATTCGTCTAATTGTTGATTCGACTGTTCAGGAATAGTGGTGTTCTGAACGACATTGGTTGAGAAAATCCAGACCGGTAGACCAATTGTCAGTCCTGGAAGCAACAATGTGGCCATATGGGGCGCACCAACATCTCCCCAAGAGGAGAAGGGACTAGGATTTCCACCAAGGGGAATTCCTTGGTTGGTGGGCTCCATTTTCTCAACCTAAAGATCAACGAAGGAAAAAGGGGTGATTGTTCCGTTTAAAATAAATTTTTAACGACGCTTAGACACAACTTGCTTTTTCAATTTTAAAGAGTTGAGAAAAAGCTAAAGATGACTCTAGTCTCCTTCGATGTTTTAACGAGTCCGAAGTGACAAATGCTCGGATGGACTTTTTCTGTTATAGAGTCTAAAAAAGGCCAAAAGGAACTGTTTTGGAGTTCTAGGTAGAGGGTGTGCCAAACTTTTCGCAAAACCGCAGAATACTTTTTAGGGTACGGGCGGTCGATCTTCCTGAATGCTGTGTTCAGTGCATTGCGATCAGTAGGGCGGCCGACACGGCTTCCTATGGATAAAGGTTTTATTCCTATAGGGGTTTCCCAATATATACGCGACGGTACGTGGGAGCACAATCCATACTGGCACTTATCGTCTCTCAGGAGGAATCACCCAACCATCAGTGAGGCCACCAGTGACCAGGTTTTACGACGTCGAAACACGTCTCTAGCCTAGACCTCTATGTTGTGCGTTATGTTACAAAGCGTTGTTAAGTTCATTCAATTTATTTTAGGTTGATCTTTTTTAGAAGTTTGCCTTTTTGGATCACCACGAGATGTATGATACAATTCCTAAATGCAGTCTAAAGATGATAAGCAAGCTTTTATATCTTTTCAACAATGAAAATCCTAGCTACAAGGGGAAAAGAAAGACACCATCTTTTCTCAAGGAGCATAGAGCACACAGTAATGCACTTTTCCCTAAATCAACATACAAACTGTCAAAATGAAAATGCACATATGCATGTATTTGTTTTCGCTTTCTTAATATTGATGCCTAAAAAGAAAGCTGTTATATAAATTTGAATTCGATTTCAAGTGAAAACACAAACAAGTTCCTTTTTCGAAATAAAAAGGACGATTACGACACTTTATGATTTACTTGTTTCGACACTTTGAAATGGATAAATTCAAACCAAAAGACAAAAGTAAAAGCTAAATCAACTGTGAACAACAAACAAACTCACTCCTAAGATCAAAACGACACTTATGACAGGTCTAGATCTAGGGGCGACAGTATGACTAGTTTACTTTTGTAATGGGAAACTGCAAATGATGTAACAAATACACAAAGAACAAATACAGTTTCTTTATATAACTGAGGCGGAATTGAGGCAAAGAAAAGGGGTTTCAGATAGGTACACTGATTGATAACAGGCTGCAAAAAACAGAGATAAAACTGAGCAAAAGGAAGCAGGGAACCACAATTGCACAAGGCAAAGACTGATCAGCGCACTCCCAACACAGAGGTTTTGACATTCAGCGTAGGTAGCCTTCACAGGACCTGCGTTGAAATGCAGAACCTCTTCACAGAGTCTGCACTGAAGCAGAAACGAGAGTTGTTTCTGGGTTCTGGGTTGCGGTTTGCAGTTTTTTCTACAGTTTTTGGCCTGATAAAAGCTATCAATTAGGTACAATTAGGAGGACTAAGATCTATCACAAAGGGCTGTTAGAGCACTTGTGGATCAACTTCTCAGATCATAAACAGGCCCAGTGAGAGGGCTAGAGTAGCTGATCTCTACTTTGCATTTGTAAATAGCAAATGCAGTTCGATTCGACACTCTTGAGTTTATGAAATGAATAGCAATAGAAACACAAGTAAACTAACAAGATACTGTCCCCAGCGGAGTCGCCAATTTGTTGTTGGGAAAAGTATCCAATTCGGAATGCCCCTATCCCACTCTAAGAGGTGATAGTGCCTTAGCAACAAACAAGGAAAGCTATCTGAGTATTCTTCTTTATGAGATGCAAATAGAGAAAGAAGGATGTAACTAACCGGTGTCTTCCGCTAGTTTTTCGATCCAATCTCTCTCTCTTTCGTTCGCTTCCCGTTGCCTGCTCTTATACTGGTCCAGCTTCACACAGTTCCTGCAAGATCACAAGAGAGGAAAACTACACGAAAGATACAGATTCACATTCATAATTAGTTTAGGATCAGATATAAAATAAATATGCAAATACAACAAAACATCATTGAAATACAAGCATATAGGAGAAACTCAAGTAGCTTTATTGATATGATAACAAGGTTCAAGAGGAGATACAACCAAGTGAGTCCCGATCCAGCATCTACCTCCCAGCAAAATAATCCCTTCCTCTCCTCCAACAAAGCATAAATCACCCAATGTACTAATCTCAATCTTAAACCAACAACAATTCTCTGCAAATACAAAATTCCAGCCTCCTGAACCTCTGGGTGAGAGATCCATATATAGATGTGAGCAGAGAGGATGAGTCAGCTCATGTTTTGACTTGTGGCTTCTCACTTTCAGTTCTTGTTTCCACTTGGAGGTTGAGAACCTCTTACTTATCACTTGGTCGAATTCATTGAAGCAAGTGTCATTGAGGAAGATTCTGGAAGCTTCCAGGGTCTTTCCACCTCGTTGAATGAACTTGCCATTTGTCAATTCCTGCTCAGAGCACCCTGGTAGTGCTTCTACCTGCGTTGCAGTGCAAGTAGCCAGTGTAACCTCTGCATTTCAGTGCAGACAACTAGTGGAGCCATTGAATTGATCCTGATTTGACCATTTCTGAGTTGTTTTTGGTGAAGAACTTCTGGGAGAAGCTGTGTTTTGTTGACCTTGTTCCTTTAGGGGTAGGAACAACTCTTTTAGGGACTTTGGATCCCTTGGATTATTGACATTTCATGCTCAATGCTGTAAGGCACAAAAATGTCTATAACAGGGATGAGGGAATCCTAATTGTAAATGATATATATAGAGAAATAGGTCGAATTAGCAAAGGGCTGAAGACTTTTTGGCCTAGCTGCTGCTTTATGCTATGAACTATGATCAATAATGCAGAGAGGTTTTTCTTAATAGATCTGAGTTCTCATGGGGTTAATGTTGTCTTGATTTATATGTTACTTTGAATCATTTGCATTAGATCTCATTGCTATTACTTAGAATTCATAACTATGTGCTCTGACTTCTTTTAGAAATGAGATGACTGTGTCTTTTTGCAGTTTGTGAGTAAACAATCTTTGAACTACTAGCAGAAAGTTTCATTACCATTACTCAGATTACATAACCCTATTCTCTGACTTCCTTTAGTAATGGAATTGTTGTGTTTATGTAGTAGATCTCATTCCTATTACTCATAATTCACAACCATGTACTCTGACTTCCTTTAGAAATGAGTTGATTTCATCTTCTACATTTTGTTAGTAAACTATCTTTGAACTACTAGCGCTAAGTTTCGTTACTATTACTCAAAATTCATAACCATATGCTCTCACTTCCTTTAGTAATGGAATTATTGTGATGACCTATTTCCTAGAGTGAATTATATTTGTTTGAAAACCCCATTTTCCTCAGCTTTCATGTCAAGAAACCTTGCCACTGAATTTATTGACTTGTTGACTCCATAGCCCAATGGTAGCAAGCCTTCATCTTTTCAACCTAGAAACACACAAAACCAAGATAGAGTTAGCCATCTATATTATCATCAATCAATATCATTAATACTTTGAGAGAGCCCTCTCAGGTTGAGGAGGCTAAGCCTTAGCTAAAAGATTGGTTTTAAATTGTTACACTAAGATAGTCTGATCAGCAGCCTATCAGGGTCCTATTTTGGTGATAACAGAGCGCAAGACCCTAAGTCCTGTCTGTTATGGCTTAGGCTGTGTGGAGTTTTCTGTTATTCATGATTGTACACATGTTTCTACTATACAGATGGTTGTGACCATACCAAAAGACTTAATATTTATACTGATCCTTGTTATCTGGATGGCTGCACCCATACCATGGATCTTTTATATAGTCTTCATCACTTGGTTGGCTGCATCCACACCATGGATTCATGTCTTGATCTCAAATATGTATATGTATATGCATCCTTGATTTTTAGGTATCCTAATAGTGTGTGCCCTCATCCTTACCAAAAGCTCATAAAGAATTTTAGCCATCACTCCTCATTCTACCTTCACGCTTTAGGGGGCATTTGTTACACAATATTTTTTCATGCCTCCTTCACTTCCCTGTGAAATAACATGAAGTGCATGAAAAATGATCATTATATAGTATACTCATCAATGTATACAACTCAGATCCCTCCTTTAACTTTTCTTGGAAGATATCTAGAGCTTTCCCTAAAGAAATGGCTCATGAAACCCTAAAATGAAGATCATCGCCCTTATGAATCTAAAAACCGCGATGATCGCCTGTTGCACCTTGTTGAGCCAGTGATGGCATCACTCTATTTTCTCTCATACCTGTGATGGTCTTAAAAAGGAATTTTTCCCAAAGAGGATGAGAAGCTTGGTGATCTAGAAGCTTCCAGAGCGGCGATCTGTAGGTGGTAGATGAGGTTGAATCCTCCTAATTTGACCTCTTGGTCTGATCCCTATGAGCTACCTCCTTATGATGTGGGCGTAATCCTATCTTTGGAGGAGGTCTAACTCTCTCTCCCAAGCTATAAATTCCCCCTCTACCATTCCCAAATCATTGATCTATGTCCATTTGCACCCCTATGTTGAGCTCGTGCTTAGAGGTTATTCATTAGACTTAGAGAAGGAGTGTTGGAGAGTTTCTTGGCTTGGACTAGGATTTCCACTCAAGGATTGCCTTTAAATATCAAGGCTATGGTTGTAATCTTCCCCTTTATTCTCTAAATAATAATACAACTACTGTTTCATCTTCCCAAAATATATATGTTCATGTATGTATTGGTTTGGCATTCCTTGAATAGCTAAATAGATGATTATTGGATTTTCTATTAGTTTTCGCATGCTTTCTTGTCTCTTGGTTGTTTGTGCAGGTACATAAGTGCTGAAAGAAGTAGGGACAAGACCTTGACAAAAGTAGTTCAAAGATCTCAACAAAGGAAATTGGATTAGCATCAGAGCAAGGTAGGACTTCTCTCTTGTTCTATTTTTCAATCATGATCTAGGAAGATGTCTAGTTGATTGTCCCTTCAGTTACTAGACCCACTCATTGGGCTAGATGGATCATCTTTGGCCGTAGAGAGGATTAACCTTGTCAACAGTTATTCCATCAGTCACTCTACTATGTTCCCTCATGCCTTTGTTGAGGATTCCTCATTGCCTTAACACTAGCAAGCTCTCTTTTGTTGACCTCATCACATTTATTCCAAAAGAGTAGTCTAGAGGGCAGTGTACCTTGGTTCCAGCTTTCATATTTGTTCGGTGCCCCAGATTAGGTAAAGGGACTCATTATTTCCTCTTGACTAGGTTGTTTCTCACGTGCTCGACATTAGCTCCTTATCGCACGATTGAGATTCACACGCTTGATGGTTTGGTGATCCAAACGATTGTCCTAGTGATTCCCAGGTGTGTGTGAGATGTTTCAGACCTCATGAGGGCGTGGCCCTTCAGGTAGCCCCTGACACACATGGATGTAAACAGATGTTGATACATCCTTTGACCCAGTTCTGCAGATTTGATGGGTTTGGTTTTCGACGCTTGTAGTTCCCACAATGTGCATGTCTCCTCCAGATGATCCATTCAGATTTTCAGAGCCCTTTCCTATTCAGCAGGGCTTCCTAGGTTGTGATCCCCCCTCCCTATATGTAATATTCCTAATTAGCCATGGCTAATTGGAATATTCGATTTTTCTCAATTTTGCCTTCTATAGTTATTTATAAATAAAAAGGTGAGGAAAGGGGGACATAACTCACTTTTTGAATAAAGTCACTCCCTAGTAGCACAACATTGTAACTTAAAAGGGGAGCCAAGGGGGCCAAAGGACCATGTAGAGAAGGGGGCCCATGTAGACACTTGGAGGGACTACGCAGATGGAGAAGGAGCACATGGCAAGAGAGAGGCTATGTTGGAGGAGGTGGGCCTTAGGGTTTTGAGAGAGGCCAACACTATATAGGAGAGAGGAGCCTCGTCATTTGGGGGGGATTATGTTTCATTTGATCTAGTCACTTCGACTTAGAGCATGCTGGATGTTTATCCTGTCTGCAGCATTGTTTAGTGCATCGAGTGTCTCTGTTCAGAGATCTCACCCTTAGCCCCGGGGGACTTCGAGTGCCTACTCGGGCAAGGTAGTTTCATTAGTATTTTACAGGAGGAGCGATCTATGGAGTTGAGGAGGAAATGAGCATTTTGATGACTACACAGTCTTGAGAGGGGAGGACACAATCTCTTTTGGTAGGAGCTCCAGATTGGGTTTATGTGGAGGATTTGAGCTTGGAGATTAAGAAAGGGATCAACCCTTACATATTGGAGGATTTTGGCAGAGTATCGGGTAGAGTTTTGGAGGATTCTCTTCACAGGTAATGTAGAGCCTTGAGGGATAGCGTAGATCCTCAAGGGGGAAATTTTCGGGGGTTAGCTATTTTAGAAAAGCTTTCTGGGCTTTTTTGGGTTTATTGAGCAGCGGTTGATTCTAGAGTTTCAACATTTTCTGAGGGGGGTGGGGGGGGAACAACCCCAAATCCTCACTTGATTCCAGCAGTAGCAGCAACATAGCAGTTCTTCAGCAGCTTGGACGCAGTTCAGAGAGAGGCCATTTCCTTACCATTCTGAGTGTATTTCTTCACTTTCCTTGTGCAAGTCAAGGTGCTATCTTTCTGATCACCTCTTGTACTCTTTCCATTACTCAGTATAATAAAATGGCTTAGCATTTCTCTCTGCATTTCTCGAGTATCTACTTATCTTCCATGTATAAATTATTGTATGTTGCACTACTGTTATTTTTTTTTTTATCTCTTTGAGCTCCCCGATTACAATACCACTTGTGTGTTTTTCTCCTATACTCTTAGACAGAGTATGGAAAGGGCCAGGTAGCCTCCAGATTTCGTCTTCTCTTCAGAGGCGACATATCTGGTAAACACTGTTGGGTCCCTATAATACTAGTGATTACCCCATTACTATTGTAGTTGTACCCCTTATTAATATTTTTATGCCTCTATTGTACCCATATTATTATTACTGTGCCCCATAGAATCCCTCTATTGTTATTTTTGTGGCTTTATATTATTATTGTTAGGTCGGCTGTGTTATATCGTGACTCCTTAGACTCCTATATATAGAAAGGAGGTTTTGTCAT
Organism: Pinus tabuliformis; assembly: GCA_031772625.1. NCBI lineage: Eukaryota > Viridiplantae > Streptophyta > Pinopsida > Pinales > Pinaceae > Pinus > Pinus tabuliformis. The sequence continues at coordinate 1,579,958,322 of CM062804.1, forward strand.
TTGAATCATCCAAGAATTGTTCATTTATGTAATGTAAAGGAGGTTGCCCCCTCGAAGAGGCTTAATTCTAAGGCGTTGATCTATATTTTCTATCTTTTTGTGAGCTGGTTTCATAATAAACACCCTCCCAGTTCATCTCTAGTTGGAGTTTGCTTATGTTTGAGGGATACCCCTAAAAAGCGATATTACAGTGGTATCAGAGCATAGATCTGGCTCAGCCTATGGAGCTAGCAGTCTATGAAACTGAGGGAGAAGCCCTACATCCGTTACAGAGGTAGAAAATACAGAGATATTGAGTGTAGGTTGGAGAACACCTATGAAGAGGGAGACTATGTTTGGGTGGTGGACACAGAACAGGAGGAGCCTTTGGTGGATGCAGAGGAGGAGGATCCGATGGCAGATGAGGACTGGAAGAGATTTGCGGACATCCTCCTCAAATCAATGCAGGATCTGTCAAGGCAGATCAAGGTGATGGGGTAGAGATTCATGGCGATGGATGCTAGACAGCGTGAGAACCCATGGGTTTTCCAGGTTGGTGAGGGATCGGGTACATCCCACCATTTGCTAGAGCAGGTTGCCATTCAGCGTGAGACTACTCAACAGATGGCCTCACATGCCCCTACACGCTCTACCATGTTGACTTTCCTGGGAGCAGACATGGGGGCCGGAGCCCAGCAGGAGGTAGAGCCCAGTCATATGGGTGATTATTTTGCAGAGTACCAGGTCTATGGGTAGGAGTTCAGGGATGCTCTCATTCAGAGACTTTGTTCAGCTCCAGTGGGATAGTAGACCCCGTGACCATCACAGAGGATACTGGCATCATCATGATGGAGAAACCCACCGCATAGCTAGTAGATTCCACTTTCCTACATTTGATGGCTCATCAAATAGTTCAGAAATGTCTTGGGTGGAGAAGCTGGACATCTATTTCCAGCTTAATCAGATGTCGGAGACAAAGGCCATCAAGGTGGCGACATTACATTTTGATGGTGAGGCCCAAGACTAGTGGTTCCATGGGATGGTTACACTTGGACACTCCACAATGATGACATATACCGAGTTCACCAGGAGATTGATAGAGAGGTTTGACTGGAGGGATCCGGAACAACACTTTGTTGAGCTGACAAGGCTCAAATAGACCGGGAACCTAGAGACCTACATTGCAGAATTCTTGAGGGTTTCAGTGATGGTGCTAGATCTATCCACGGCATGGAGGATCTATATGTTTTTTGAGGGGTTAGCAGAGCCACATCGGGGTCTAGTTAGATCCACTAGACTAGCCACACTCCAAGATGCTATTAGCAAGACCCGGGACTTATAGGATGCCTTACCCAAAACCCGGACATCTCACCCCCAGAGACAGGCTTTCCAGCCTAAGCGGAAGGATGTGAGGATTCCACCTCCAAAGGGGAATCCAGGATGAGCATAGATTGATGATGATGCTAGGAGGGAGCTGAAGAAGAAGTAGTTGTGCTTTACCTGTCAGGAGCCATGGGCATCGAGACATAGATGTGTTGCTGGCAAAGCACATTTTATTGAGGTCTTCTCTGAGAGTAGTGGGAAAGAGGATGAGGAGGATGATGTGGAGGCAAGAGATAGTCATGTCGTGCAGGATCCTTTTCCACCTCCACCAACAACAGCAGGTGGTGCAACTTTTGCACCTACTGGAGGGGCCCTTGCAGCATTGCGAGGAGTTCCCAAGTATTTGATGTTGCACGTAGGGGGGACAGTACGTGGCCAGGGAGTATCAATTTTGGTTGATAGTGGGGCAACCCACAACTTCATCGATGCATAGATGGTTGATTGGAGAGGTATACAGACAAAGAGCTTCGATGGCTTTTTAGTTTTGGTCCCAGGAGATCAGACCATGGTGTGTGCTCGTTATGTCCCAGAGTTATCAGTGACAATGGGCACCTACACACAGCCTGACCACTTTTTCCTGGTTAATATTCTGGACACCAACATGATACTGGGTGTTCAGTGGCTTATTACTCTAGGGAAGGTCACATCAGATTGTAAGGCTATAGAGATGGAGTGGGATGATGAGAAGATAGGGAGGCATGAGAAGATACGGGGACAACACACATATCCGCTTCAGGCTGTTTCGGCTCATTGGATGGAGGTAGTCTTCCAGAAGGGAGACATAGAGTGGGCAATGGAGCTGCGTGAATCAAAGGTAGGGACTACAGGGCAGATGGTGCACCCAAAGATATTGTCCATCCTTAACCAGTACGCCATAGTGTTTAGGGAGATTCTGCCAGGACGGCCACCGAACCAGGGGTTTGAGCACACCATTGAGCTTGAGCAGGGCATACAAGTAGTGATTACTACCCCCTATAGGCATCCCAAGGCCTATCGGGATGAGATCGAGTAGGCCATTCAAGAGTTGCTGACTCTTGGGCACATTCAGCTGAGCATGAGTCCTTTTGCTTCTTCTGTGGTGTTGGTGAAGAAGAAGGATGACACATTGAAGATGTGCATTGGCTATAGGGCCCTGAACAAGAAAACCCTGAAGAATAGGTACCCCATACCCAGGATCGATGAGTTGAGAGGAGCACAGTTCTTCTCAAAGATTGATTTGAGATATGGGTACCATTAGATTCGCGTGAGAGAGTAGGACATTCCCAAGACCACCTTCAGGTGTCACTATGGGCACTTTGAGTTTTTAGTGATGCCCTTCGGGCTAACCAATGCCCCATCTACATTCCAGTCCTGCATGAATCAAATCTTCCGCAGTCACTTAAGGAAGTTTGTGTTGGTGTTCTTTGATGATATTCTCATTTATAGCAGGACTTGGGAGGAGCATCTCCAACACATTGAGACAGTGTTGTGCATCTTGGAGGAGTAGTAGTTCTATGCCAAGCTCTCCAAGTGTGAGTTTAGGTTGATAGAGATGTTGTACTTGGGACACATCATAGGGGTGGACGGAGTGAGAGTCCACGAGGAGAAGATCAGGGCCATCAGAGACTGGCTGGAGATGAGGAACGTGACAAAACTTCTAGGATTCAACGGCATTTTTACTTACTACTGGAAGTTCGTCAAGAGTTTCTCACAGCTTGCTACACCCCTGACAGATTTGATGAGGAAGGGGGCATTCAGTTGGTTGGATACAGTGCAGTGAGCCTTTGAAAGGCTCAAGGAGATTATGAGTAGCTGCCCAGTGCTTGCATTGCTAGAGTTTTCGTAGCCATTTGTTTTGGAGTGTGATGCATCAGGAGAGGGGATCGACATAGTGTTGATGCAGGGAGGTCACCCTATAGCCTTTGAGAGCCGGAAGCTCCTTCCGCATGAGAGGTTGTATTCTATATATGACAAGGAGATGCTGGCCATTATACATGCATTGGCCCAATTCCGACAGTATTTAGTGGGTAACAGGTTCAGGGTGAGCACTGATCACAATAGCCTTAGGTTGTTTTTGGAGCAGAAATAGCTACAGGAGAGGTAGCAGAAGTGGATCAGTATGATCCAAGTGTATGACTTTGACATTGAGTATATCAAGGGTAAGAACAACGTGGTAGCAGATGCCCTTTCATGTAGACCAACCACGTTGTCTCTTATGAGTTTGGACACAGATTGGAGGGCTCGACTCTTAGTAGAGTACTCCAAGGACAGATTTGCATGTGAGGTTCTGAATGGGCAGGTGGCGGATGACAGGTACAGGGTAGTCGATGAGATCATCTATTATAGGGACCAGATCTTCTTGACTAAGGGATCTCAACTCAAGAAGAAGATACTTCAGGCATCACATGATTCACCATTGGCCGACCATCAGGGGTTTACCAAAACCTACAGGGCCATTAGAGAGAGGTTCTCATGGAAGGGCCTCAAGGAGGACGTACTCCAGCATATTTAGGAGTGCGATATTTACCAAAGGAACAAGGGGGAGATGAGCCATCCCGTGGATTATTGTAGCCTCTTCCCATTCCGGAGGGGAAATGGGAGTGTATTTCAATGGACTTCATCACAAGGTTGCCCATGGTCCAGGGCAAGGATTGTATCTTTTTCGTCGTTGCTCGACTGACAAAGTATGCATACTTTTTTACCATATCCGCACACTACACAACAACACATGTGGCTGAGCTATTCTTCAGAGAGGTCTTTAGGCTACATGGTCTTCCTAAGACCATCATCAGTGACAGGGACAACCGTTTCATGGGTGGGTTTTGGCAGGAGCTTTTCTGGTTGGTGGGGATGGAGTTGACACTGAGTACTAGTTATCACCCATAGATGGATGGGCAGACAGAGATAATTAAGAAGTGGCTGGAGGGCTACTTGCGTAACTATGTCAGTGGGAAGCATCAAGCATGGCTAAAGTGGCTGCATCTGGGGGAATACTGCTACAACACTACACATCACATGTCCATTGGTATGTCACCATTCTATGCTTTGTATGGATATCATCCTTTATCTTTTGTTGACGTGATGTTTGGTGCTAGCTAGGCTCCGAGAGCCAAGAATTGGATCCAAGAGAGTTAGGATATCCTTCGTGCTCTCAAGGATAATATGGCTACAACGCAAAACCACCAGAAGTTGTATGCTGACAGGGGTTGGGTGGAGAGACAGTTTGAGGTAGGGGACTTGGTCTACCTACGATTACAACCATACCGATAGTCATCACTAAAGCAGAAGGGAGCTGAGAAGCTCAAGCCCTACTTTTATGGGCCATATAGGGTGATACGCATGATTGGACAGGTTGCATATGAATTGGAGCTACCCCAAGACAACAAGATTCATAACGTTTTTCATGTATCATGCCTGAAGAAGGCATTGGGGTAGCAGGTGATAGTGACAGATGAGCTACCACCCACGGATGATGAGGGGCATTTGGTGTTGCATCCAGAGGCTATTATTGATACCAGGGAGAGGTAGTTGCGGAGCAAGATGGTCTGGGAATTCTTGGTGAGGTGGAAGAATTTACCAGATGAGGATGCCACTTGGGAGAGTGAGAAAATTTTGCAGTATCCATTACTTCAGTTGCTTGAGGACAAGCAACATTTTGCCAGGGGAGACTGTAATATTCCTAATTAGCCATGATTTTTCTCAATTTTTCCTTCTATATTTATTTATAAATAAAAAGGTGAGGAAAGGGGGACATAACTCACTTTTTGAATAAAGTCACTCCCTAGTAGCACAACGTTGTAACTTAAAAGGGGAGCCAAGGGGGGCCAAAGGACCACGTAGAGAAGGGGGCCAATGTATACACTTGGATAGACTGCGCAGATGGAGAAGGAGCACATGGCAAGAGAGAGGATACATTGGAGGAGGTGGGCCTTAGGGTTTTGAGAGAGGCCAATGCTATAAAGGAGAGAGGAGCCTCCTCATTTGGGGGGGGGGATTATGTTACATTTGAGCTAATCACTTTGAATTAGAGCATGCTGGATGTTTAGCATGTCTGCAACACTGTTTAGTGCATCGAGTGTCTCTGTTCGGAGATCTCACCCTTAGCCCTGGGGGACTTCGAGTGCTTGCTTGGGCAACATAGTTTCATTAGTATTTTGCAGGAGGAGCGATCTATGGAGTTGAGGAGGAAATGAGCATTTTGATGACTGCATAGTCTTGAGAGGGGAGGACACAATCTCTTTTGGTAGGAGCTCCGGATTGGGTTTATGTGGAGGATTTGAGCTTGGAGATTGAGCAAGGGATCAACCTTTACATATTGGAGGATTTTGGTAGAGTCTCAGGTAGAGTTTTGGAGGATTCTCTTCACGGGTAGTGTAGAGCCTTGAGGGATAGCGTAGATCCTCAAGGGGCGATTTTCGGGGGTCAGCTATTTTAGAAAAGTTTTTTGGGCTTTTCTGTGTTTATTGAGTAGAGGTTGATTCCAGAGTTTCAACATTTTCTAAGGGGGGGATCATACCCAAATCCTCACTTGATTCCAGCAGTAGTAGCAGCATAACAGTTCTCCGGCAGCTTGGATGCAGCTCAGAGAGAGGCCATTTCCTTACCATTCTGAGTGTATTTCTTCACTTGCCTTGTGCAAGTCGAGGTGCTATCTTTCTGATCACCTCTTGTACTCTTTCCATTACTCAGTATAATAAGATGGCTTAGCATTTCTCTCTGAATTTCTCGAGTATCTGCTTATATTCCATGTATACATTATTGTATGTTGCACTACTGTTATTTTTTTTTATCTCTTTGACCTCCGCGGCTACTATACCACTTGTGTGTTTTTCTCCTATAGTCTTAGACAGAGTTTGGAAAGGGCCAGGTAGCGTCCAGTTCTCGTCTTCTCTTCAGAGGTGACATATCTAGTAAACGCCCTCCCAGTCCATCTCTGGTTGGAGTTTGCTTGTGTTTGAGGGATACCCCTGATAAGGGATATTACACCATGTCAGCTTTAGGGGCATTATATCTCATGTACTTAGATCTTATTATATTCAGTCTTGACCTATGTTTTTTCTAGGTGCATATTTATATGGGACCCGTTGTATTATTTTCTAGGCCATTGATGCTAGTGTATCATTTATCTTATATCATGTACTTATAGCTCAACCCCACATTGCTGGGCTCATCATTTTTATTTGTACTCAGTTATCTCGGTGGGTATGGATATGCCTCCCCTGCCTCATTTGAGATAATGTACTACGACATAAAAGGAGAATTCTATCAATATTGTAGGTCTCGCCCCCTCCATTATTTGTCCATCCTTGACTTGCTTCAAATCTCTATGTCTCTCTCTCTCTGACTCCCCTTCTGGCATCTTGTGAAAGTGTAATTTACAATGTATTTTGGTCATATGATTTTCGCCTAACATTCATAGATGTGGGGACGATCTGTTATCACTAAAAAATGATCACCTAGCCATTTCTAACTAGGTGAATCAAAATAAACAATGTAGATTTAATTTCACCATAGCAAAATCACTTTCACTATGGAAAATAATTTAATAACCCACTTTTATTAAATTATTTTATGATTTAAATTAAAAAACCCCATGAGAATAATTAGATAAATAATTAATTATTTAATTTTCTCTAGGACTGATTATTAAATCATTATTTAATAGTTACTCCTTGCCACAATTGACTAAATCCCTTAGGAATATTTAAATAAATAATTATTTATTTGAATTTCCTTATTTCTATTATTAGAATAATTATAAAATCACTATTTAATAATTATTCTGATTTCACACCTTTCATGTTTCTCGTGAAATAATTAATAAATCAATTTATTTTTTAATTATTTCTAAATAAAGGTATTTAACCATTTTAAATACTTTTTCCCCCTCCAATAAATATAATAAAGTATTCCAAGTAGTTAGATCTGAATTTGGTCAATAATATTTTATTATTCTCCATTTTTGAGATTAACTCCATAATTTTCTATATAAAGGAGGGTTTTTCGTTCATTATTCACCATGATCATTATCATCGTCAACATTATCATCATTTTTCTTGAGCTCCCATTTTGAGTTCTTCACTTTTGTTTGGGTTTTTCACAATGAGAGAGAGAATTGATTTTCTGAAGTGTCAAGCATATCAAAGGACCCGTCCCATGGAGGGGAACTTACAGACCAATATGTAGATATCCTTCACCAGGTGTTATCAATAAAATATTAATTCATTTAAAATTGTATTTGCAATTGGGTTATTATACTAGGTTCTTTATATTACAGCCTTTTGTTTTGGGTTATATCTTCTTTTACTCCATGTTTTCTATTTGTGTTTCAGATTTAAGATGACAACAACCATCATCTTGTTATTAAGGTCACTTGTCACCTAGTGACTTAAGTGAAGTATTTTTTATACACCTTCAATGAATTTTCACACTAACACACGAGGTAAGCTCTTAAACTCTTTTAATCTTTGGATTAAGATGTTATTGTGTGAAAACAAGATTCTATGAATGCAGTCAGATTAATGTTTGGATGAACAAGAAATAAGTTTGAACCAATGTCTACACGAAGTGGAAAGTGACATACAATAGATCCGAAGAATTTTATTGAGACTGACTATTGCTCCTTATTAGGAGGATTTGAGACGAAGAAGAAATAAGTAACCCTTGTTGGAAATACTATGTGGGGGGTGAATCAATATTCCATAGCAATTAACACATTTAAATCTTTTCAAAGCATTAGTTAATCCTCTATTATTATTAATTTTTATGCAATAATAACAATAAAGAAAAGAACATAGTAGACACAAGAATTTTAGGTGGAAAACCCCCTCTGGGTCAAAAACCACCGAACACTTTTCTAATAAATTCTTTAATCTTCAGCCCCAATTGAAATGAAAGCAACAACTTCCTAGAATTCTAGAAAATCATTCTTTTGTAGCTCCCACTGGAAAGATGCCCCAACACCCTGGTTTCTTTAGTAGTCAACTGAATGGATGGTCCAACATCCTAGACCAACCTACCACCCTGAAGTGTTCACAGGCTCCAACCTGTAGGTGACTTCATGCACCAGCCTAGCACCTTCCTGCCACCCTATAATGACTGAAATGAGACACGAGTGTGGATTGCTGTACTAGGGACAACAATCCACGATACAATATGATTTACAATGATTTTGACTGAACACCCAATCACACTATAACCTGCAACCCAATCATGATATCATCCTTACAAAGACTCCTATACCTCCCAACAATGCCTTTTTGACTCTAGGCAAATTGACTCTTTACAATAATGACTCTTCCAATGATGACACTTTTACAAATGATTCCTTTACAACTTTACAATTATGACTCTTGGCCTTGACACTTCTTCACAATATACGGATGGTTGTCATGTCTTTAAAGGATGTCCCACTGCAATTCTTCCTTTGATTTGAAACTTCTACTCTTGAATTCTTGCTTGAAGTTTTTGAAAAATGTGCAACAAGAAATGCTAAATTTAGAATGTGCTAAAAATAGAAGTTCTAAAAATAGCATGTCTAAAAAATAGCAGTTTGGCTAGTGAGGTCATTGGCCACATTAGGTGAGAGGTGAAACTGCTAAAAATAGAAAGTTCTAAAAATGGCATTTTTTGGTCCCTTCCTATTTTTAGCAGTCCCTGGTCTAACTATAGGAAGTAAAAACAAATTTGGTCTTACCAGCAGTTTAAAATATTAATTAATTAATCTCCATGAGTTAATTAGTTAAGGAAAAACAAACTTGAAGTCTATGTGAAGACATGCAACAGTTTATCTATTAATTGATGAATTTATCCATCAGTTAAACAGATAAGGATGAGTTGTAATTAGTTGGCTCAGTTAACTGAGTCAAGTCCAATTAGATTAATTTAACAAGTTGTTAAATTAATGAGATTCAGTTTGTTAATGCTTGCATGCATGTAACAACTGGTATTTTCAGATAACTGAATATTATAGCTTAAATAACTCATGCATGTCAGTTCAGATAGAGACCCAATTGAGATCAGAGAAAGGACAGTGTACTATTAGTTGGATGAATATTTTTCCTAAAAAGGAAGCTCATCCATGATGAGGATTAATCTCCTTCAGGTTTGTGCAGTTATTTCAGAGGTCAGTGTTGTGTGTGAGGTGAGAATCACACAGGTTGCAGCTGGAGGACCCAGGAAAACTATGTATAGAAATAGGAGGCTTGGAGGGTAGAGGAGAAGGTTTGTGAGAAGCCTTTAACTGTCTATGAGCAATAGAGGGATTGTATTGAGAGCTAGATAGCTTTCGAGCTAAGGCTTTGTGTAATTCAGACTATATTTCCACTTGTATGATAATACAGAGATGGGGTTTTAGGCAGGTGCTTTCCCTGTGTAAATTCTTTTGTGTTATGTGTGATTGATTCCTTCTTATCAGTTATATGTGTTCTTATTGATGATGCTCATGGTTGATTAAGCTTTTGCTAAATTGTTTGTAGAAGTAGATCAAGTGTTTTGCTTTAGTACATTGCATTACCAGGTGATCTACAGGTGGGAGATTTCTACATGGTACAGAGCTAGTTGATTTGTAGAAAAAGTTCTACATGGTATCAAAGCTAGCTGATTTGTAGAAAAATTCCACAAAATTCTACATGGTATCAGAGCACAGGTGATCAAGCAAGAATAGTATACTAGCAGGAGAAATTCGAAGTTTATTATTCGGGATATAGATCTCAAGTTCTTATCACATGTATTTCATTGATGGCATTCTATGGTTTGAGGCTTGAGTATGCCCTTGATGGCAGCTCAAACTATATAGCTTGGAAGGATCATGGAGGCAGTTTTGGAAGATAATGGCCTTAAGGATTTCATTGATCAAGAAATTCCTAAGCCTACTGACAAGATTGAGTAGGTGGAATGGAGGAAGTGTGTGTCTAGAGCTAGGAGAGTTCTCTTGGAGGGAGTGCAAGATCACATTGTCTCGAGCCTCCGTGGGAAGGAGACTTCGCATGCAATGTGGAAAACATTGAAAAAATTATATCAGAATAGCAGTGATCAGAGGAAGTTGGCACTGAAGGACAAACTTCGAAAGATCAAGTGTGGGATGAGACGATCTCTATGTATCTGACCAAGCTCATCACATGCAGGGATGACCTTGCAAGTGTAGGGGTCATGACATCAAATGAGGATATGGTGAGTCTAGAATTCCTTGACCTTCCCAATAGCTAGCATAGCTACCACGACTCGGTGAATGGAAGGGAGAAACTGGCAAATTGGGAACGAATATGGTTGGATTTGATGCAGGAGGAGATCAGACGGAGCATCAGAGACAGTTCTTCATCCATGCATGATGAGGAGAACTGTGCCTTAGCGAGTAAGGTGAAGAAGGGGAAGGAGACAGTTTCTCTTTTTGAATTCGGTTCTTCTAATGATGGGAAGAAGGTTGAAAAATCGAAAGTGCGATGCTTTTTTTGTCATGAGGTGGGCCATTATGCTACAAATTATCCATGGAGGAAATCCAAGAAGGGATCCGTGGAAGGATCTGAAGGTGAGGCACTTGCTTCACAGTTTGAGTTGGATTTCACACTCTTCGCATGCATGGTTTCATCCATGGTGGGAAGTGGTTGGTTTCTTGACAATGGAGCTTCTTTCCACATGACCGACGAGAAGAGTTTGTTCAGTACTTTGGAGGAGAAAGATCTCCAGATACTCATAGCAATGGGTAATGATGAGACGTATAATGTCTCAGGTGTAGGCACAGTTATTTTTCAGAGGGAGCTTGGAGCTTGCCTTACCTTGACTGATGTCAAGTGTGTACTAGGATTGAAGAGAAACTTGATGCCAATTGCAATGCTGGAAGATAGAGGCTATGATGTAGTCTTCAGTAAGGGAAAGGTTTTCCTTAGACACATCATCACTAGATAGGTGAAGTAGATTGGTTCACAGGTCAAGAACCTGTATGCTATTGAGGTTCAAGATGCATGCAAAGCCTTGAGCAGCAAGGAAACTAATGGAGACTTGGTGGTTGAGAGGGAGGGTATATTACCTCTCAACATGCAGAGCCGGAAGAAGTCTCAGATGATTGTGAAGGAGCCATGATTGGTGCAGCAGCTTCAGGAAGTTGTGGAGTAGCCACAATAGGGGGAGTGAGTGGAGATCGAGTAGAGACATCTACTCATGCAAAGACCTCCAGTAGGGGGAAACTTCGAGCTAGGTGGGCAGAGGGATCAAATGTAGCCATACCTCTAGGTAGGAGGTGGGGTGATATAGAGTGATCGTCCCAAGGAGGAGGGGCAGGATCCTTGAGGTACCAAACCTCTTGGATGAGACCTTGCTACAGGAGCCCCGATGTGGAGTAGCAGGAACTGAATGATTGGTTAGAGAAAGATGCAGATGGAGTGGCAGAGAGAGCGATAGTGCAGGGAATCCTAGGACAACGCATAGCTAGCAGGTTATAGCAATGCGAGAGGCACAAGTGTTTTACACAGTGCTAGGTGGCACAGAGAGGTGTGCAATGGTGTGAGATGCATGGAGATGTTGCAATAATGCAGATGTCAGAGAGGGAGCACTTGTAAGCAGCAGGTAGAGTTTCAATATCAGAGTATATTCCTAGACCAATAGAGTGGTCAGTTGGGAGTGTTTTTGTTCCAAGTGTTGTTAGAGCAAGTGGACTGGGTAGATGTGTTGCATGCAGAACATTCCAGAGTTACAGGATCGAGTTCGAGAGGAAGCCTTTCTTGTTGAGAGGGAGTGTTGAAAAATGTGCAACAAGAAATGATAAATTTAGAATATGCTAAAAATATAAGTCCTAAAAATAGCATGTCTAAAAAATAATAGTTTGGCCAGTGAGGTCATTGGCCACATTGGGTGAGAGGTGAAACTGCTAAAAATAGAAAGTTCTAAAAATGGCATTTCTGGGTCCCTTCCTATTTTTAGCAGTCCTTGGTCTAACTATAGGAAGTAAAAACAAATTTGGTCTTACCAACAGTTTAAAATATTGATTAATTAATCTCCATGAGTTAATTAGTTAAGGAAAAACAAACTTGAAGTCTATGTGAGGACATGCAACAATTTATCTATTAATTGATGAATTTATCCATCAGTTAAAGAGATAAGGATGTGTTGTAATTAGTTGGCTCAGTTAACTGAGTCAAGTCCAGTTAGATTAATTTTACAAGTTGTTAAATTAATGAGATTCAGTTTGTTAATGCTTGCATGCATGTAACAACTGGTATTTTCAGATAACTGAATATTATAGCTTAAATAACTCATGCATGTCAGTTCATATAGAGACCCAATTGAGATCAGAGAAAGGACAGTGTACTATCAGTTGGATGAATATTTTTCCTATAAAGGAAGCTCATCCATGATGAGGATTTATCTCCTTCAGGTTTGTGCAATTATTTCAGAGGTCAGTGTTGTGTGTGAGGTGAGAATCACACGGGTTGCAGTTGGAGGACCCAGGAAAACTGTGTATAGAAATAGGAGGCTTGGAGGGCAAAGGAGAAGGTTTGTGAGAAGCCTTTGACTGTCTATGAGCAACAAAGGGATTGTAATGAGAGTTGGATAGCTTCCGATCTAAGGCTTTCTGTAATCCGAACTATATTTCCACTTGTATGATAATACAGAGATGGGGTTTTAGGCAGGTGCTTTCCTCGGGTAAATTCTTCTGTGTTATGTGTGATTGATTCCTTCTTATCAGTTATATGTGTTCTTATTGATGATGCTCATGGTTAATTAAGCTTCCACTAAATTGTTTATAGAAGTAGATCAAGTGTTTTGCTTTAGTACATTGCATTACCAGGTGATCTACAAGTGGGAAATTTCTACATGGTATCAAAGCTAGCTGATTTGTAGAAAAGGTTCTACAGGGTATGAGAGCTAGCTGATTTGTAGAAAAATTCTACAAAATTCTACAAAAGTTATACTTGAATCTTCTTCTACTTGCATGCAAAATTTTCCCAGCGAAACCAATCCAAAAAAAAAAAATACCCTTCAACTTACCTCTGCTTGAAAAACACATGTAAGTTCATAATAATGAATAAATACAAATGAAAATTACAATGTGTACCTGAAGTGTGCTTGTCACTTTTGTTGTTGACTTGTTGCAGCAGTAGACAAAGAATCCCACTCTTGATATATATGCCTGGACTCTATGCAAGACTATATCCAAAACTAACCTAAAGATATATACAATAAAAACTGATGATAGACCCTAGACTTGTGATGGACCAAGTGCTAAGTACAATAATAGAGACCACTCCATCAAGTATGAAAAGACAAGTAACATGAACTTACATGATCTAAAAATGGGGCACTATAGGCTTCTTGTGAGCTTACATAACCTCTCCCACTTCCAAAGCTTATATATTCCCAAGATTTATTGATTAACCAATGCAGAAATAATAATGTGCTTCAACATAGGTGTATGCTTATATTTGTTTTAAAACTGTTATGTACTGTAAGTTCACTTGCTTATGCTGGTATAAAATACATATGACAGTAAGTAAAGTAGGAAATAAGCAACACATGCATATCAGCAAGATGCAGCAATAAAACGACACACATAACAACAATATTAGTTTGGAGTTCACCCAAAACTCTTGGGCTACGTCTCCTTGAGCTCTAGTCAACTCGACTAGGCTCTCTGGGATTATGGCAGCAGTTATTTTACAAGCTCCACACTCAACTCCACTGGTTTACATAGAACACAATGGGCTTAGAGCACCATCTCATCCCTGACTCTGAAGCTCTCAGCTTTCTAGCTTTGGCTCTCGGCTTTGGCTCTGGCTCTGGCTCTGGCTCTAGCTCTTGGCTCTAGCTCTGGCTCTGGCTCTTGGCTCTGGCTCTGGCTCTGGCTCTGGCTTTAGCTCTAGCTCTTCGGCTCTGGCTTTTGCATGCCTTTGTAACTTGCTTGACCTCTAAGCGATTCTTCAGCAACAACTCACTATTGTCAATTGAGCTCTCTGGTTCACTCAACCTCTAAGTGGCTCTTGAAACTCTCTGCACTGCCTCAACAATCGTGCTCTTTGGCTTTTGTGAGGCCTCTTTCAGCTCTGTGGCTTCCCCAACCATTTCTCTGCATGTAATCACTCCTCTACAGCTCTGCGACTTCTTATGCTCCTTGTCTCTTCGATTGGCCATCTGGTTCTGTGACTTTGTGGCTCTCTCATCATTACAAATGCATCATTTCCTATAAAATTCCCACTTGTAGCATGGCACAATGATCAGGGGTAGTTACAAAGGAATCGGGGGCCGTTCTTTAGGTGAAAGCTCGAAAAAAACCCATATTTCCCAATACACAGAGATATATTGGAAATACATAAAAAAACGCCTTATGGATGTTTAATCGGACTTCAAATATTATTGAATCACCCCTAAAAACCCTTTTAGGTCCACCTTTTATGGCTATCGCAAGCCCACCATTGATCTGCATGATCGCTGATCCAACGACTGACAGTCCATTTCGGGTGGCTTATGTGCACGGAGGTTACTTGCCCAAAAAGGCAGTTTTCTCTCTCCTTAGCCCTGCTACATGTCGGCCAGTGTATGGGTTCGAGATGTGCCCATTCAAAACCACTTACCACCCGAGGCCCGATCGAAATCCTGCTTACCACAGATTTCAGAATTTATAGGGTTGCATTTATAAACCTTACAGGTCCTCCATTCTATATATGGCCAAAACCCAAATATATGGGAAATACATTGAAATTATGAAGTTCTCAGACTTGAAATTTTATGCTATCGGGTCCATAATCCTTATTGGGTCTGGGTCCTGATCGCTAATCACAATCGCAATGGCGCGGGGGTCTGCCATTTGGGTATGCGAACCGCCGATCCACCGATCTATTGATTTGTCGATCCACTGATCGCCCCATTTTCCAATCAACAATATCGAACCTCCCATATCGCATTGGCAAGGGTCTATGCCTTCTGCCCCTCCGATCACCGATCGGCCGATTGCTTTGATCGCCAATATCGCAATGGCATTATCACATTATCGCATTTCACCTTGTCTAGGGTCCCGATATTGGGTGAAGGCCTACCTTCGATTCGATATATCGAAGATCGCTGATCGAGGGTCCTTCCCTTTGGCCTTTTGCGATGCGATTTCCTTAAGGAGCCTGTTGTCGCGCAGATTGACACGACAACGCTCAGACCGGGGGCTGTCACTCTGATCCCCGATCCCTCCGTTTAAGCCTGTCTCCCACGGCTAAGGGGGGTAGACCCTGTGAGATGATGAAGACCAACTGTTGACCAGCTGGTTGGGAGACACGATAGGATAAGCACTAGATGGATTTAGAAGTTAAAAAGACCAGTGCCTTAAGAGATTGTTGTTAAAATGATTACTTGTTAGATGATATAGAAACATAAACCGTGAACAGCAATCATTTGTCATCAAAAGGTATCAGCTAAATCACAATGCTCTTAGAATGACCAAAACGATATCCAGCAACTGAGAATTTTGAAAAGATGAATGCTTTAAACCACCACGAGAATCGTAAATCATTAACCAGATATCATATTCGTATCTTGACTTGAAAATTTAGATCTCAGCATGAAAGATATAACATGATAATTCCCGAAAATAACTGAATCCGACAAAAGAGAGAATTTTCCATTTTTTTTTTTTTTTTTTTTTTGAATCTAAAGGAAAATGAAACTTAACCAAAAACTCTAAATATTTTTTGTTTTTTGTTTTTTGTTTTTGTTTGTTTGTTTGTTTGTTTGTTTTTATTTTTTTTAGGCCATTTTTTAGAAGAAATCCCTCATTTTCCAAAGGACAAAGGCAATCTTCTTTCTGCGATAACTTCTTCATCGAAAGTCCATTTTAGCCCATTCAAGTTGCAGTAGATTCAAAATGAAAAGATCTATGCAATGGGACTATTTTCAAGAGCATCCTTGGACTTTCATTTTCCTCTGTGAGGAACACCTTAGACTTAGAAGTCTATCTTAGATCCATTTTGGATCATACCTTCCCACTAAAAGAACTTTTGGTCTCCAAAAGACTGACATCCTAATCTAAACAGTAAATGAGAGTAACAACACCCTCTTCTTTCAGCCTCCATACACTTGCCTTGCATAGTGCCTCTGAACCAAAGCCTTTGACCGCTTTCATTCCTGGATGTGCTGGTCCTCTTGGGAAGAACTGGTTTCCTCCTTGACTTCATGCAGAACTCCTACTGAGATGGTCAAATAAGGTAGTTTGAACTTCTCTGCCTTGATCATTGATCCAAGCTGTCTCAAACAAATTTGAAGTTCATCTGCTTCACAAAATTCTCTTTTTCACCTGTTTGACAAGCTGTCAACAACAACTGTTAACAACAATAGAGATATAGACAACAACTGGATGGCCTAAACTCTTGCTTCAACAAAAGAAACATATTTTCACATTTTGTGAACACCTCCATGTCTTACATCTGCATACAAATGATGGACTAGATAACAAGCCCACAAAACATGCCTTTAAAACAAATGACCCTTCAAGTCAAGCATGTAGAAAAAGACCTCTAGGACTCTTTTTCAAAGATGAAACACTTCATCATTATCTCCATCTTGGAGACCAAGTTAACTTCTCCCAAGTCAACATTACATGCATGTTTACAACAAAGCAATCAACCCTTCAAGTTAATTACACATGCATGTTCAAATACAAGGAAATCATCAACATCCTTGTGTTCATGCACATCAAGCTCATGTATGCATTTCATCTTTCAACTTTCACTTAAGCACACTGTACTTTTGAATATGAAATGAAATATAATGTTGCAACAACAAAGTGAGTCTCCTACTCAACTTATCCATTCACCTTCTTGGTAAAATCCTTCAACTTGCATTCCATTAACAAAGAAATGCAAATAGATGCATCAATAGACATGCAATCTTAATTAGATAAGAACTCTAACCATTTCTTACCAACCCTTTTCAAAGGGCTTTCCTTTGTCTGCACATCAACATCAACATGTGAATCATCCTGAAACACATAATTCATGGAAACTTCCTTCCCATTTCTGCCATCTTCTCTTTCCATTTCTTAAGCTTTTGTGGAAGCATTGTTGGATTCAGAGTCCAACATTTTGCAACAAGATGTCCTTGATTATGGTAGTAAGTGCAACACATGTGCATCCTCTTGATAGCATGATTTTCCTTGTCCAATGGACCTTTGGCTTCTTGATTCCTTTCCTTCAAAAGTTTCCTGTATGTGGCCATTCTCTTCCAACATCTAGAAACATTATGGTTATCCAAACCACAAAAGGAACATGCAATTATTTTCCCATATCTATGTGGAAATTTACCATGTTGAACAAAATCAAAAGGAATATGGCGAGAACCAGATTTATACCTTTCTCTTTCACCTTTATTGCCTTCATGAGGAGGTGAATCAAATGAAGAAGTGTCTCTCTTTGGAACACCATCAATCTACTCAAGGCTATTAGAGTTTCCACAAATCTCTGGTTTAAGTGTGTGCTTCTAAACACTTGCGTCCTGCAAATGATGTTTCAAGCTATTCCATTCCTCCTTAATACAATCTTCACACTTGTGAGGTAGAAGACCTGCAAGGAAACTCCTTCTTGGAGCTATTTTAATGGTCTTCATGGCAACTTTGGAATTCTCTCCATAAGCTTGTCCATAGCCAAGACCCAAATACTTAGGCCTTTACTCAACTATTATTGGCTCAAAAATACCTTGTGCATGCTTACCCAAGCCTTTTCCTTCATAGCCCATCTTGGACATTAGCTTGGAACCTATGCCTCTGGTATGTTTTTCAAAAGAACCAATATAAGAATTCTTAGAATAATTTGAAGACAAACAAGAACTATTTACCTCTTCATCAAGCCGATACTTGACCAAGACTTCTTGTGCAACAAAGATATATGCCTCCAACTCTTGCATCCTTTCTAGGTTCATATTTTCAATATGAAGTTGCCTCTCCATTTCCTGCAATTTGTCAAAAAGAAACTACTTCTCTTCCTCCACGGAATTCAATTTCTCTCTAAGTATGCTACTCTTCCTTCCATCCTCATACATTTCTCTTACCATATCCATCATGGTGGACAAGTCTTCCTTCATGTATTCATCAAAGACTCTTGTGAAGAAAGAAGAATTTGACGATTCACTTGTAGAAGTAGTCATTATGCCAATGAATAAAATAACTTCAAACAAGATTAACAAAGAGCTTATTTAGCAACCTTTTGCAAAAAACCTCTTGTGCTTCAAGGATTGCCTTGAGGTCCTTTGGGATAGGAAGAATGCCTTCAGCCCTTCTTTCTTCTTGTCCTTCCTGGACTGAGCTATCAATAAATTTTCCTTCACCTTTGCATACTGAAACAATAGTTAGTTAGCAAACAAGCATACAATCAACCTTTGACTATTTAAACACCCTTCAGACAAGCAATCTTTGCTCTGTCAATCAAGCATTCTGATATAACCTTCTTTGAAGTTGGGGTTAATCAATCTCAAGCTTTGATACCACCTGATCTAAAAATGGGGTGCTATAGGCTTCTTGTGAGCTTACAAGAACCTCTCCCACTCCCAAAGCTTATATATTCCCAAGATTTATTGATTAACCAATGTAGAATTAATAATGTGCTTGAACATAGGTGAATTCTTATATTTGTTTTAAAACCATTATGTGCTGTAAGTTCACTTGCTTATGCTGGTACAAAATAAATATGATAGTAAGTAAAGCATCAAATAAGCAACACATGCATAGAAACAAGATGCAACAACAAAAAAACACAGATAACAGCAATATTAATTTGGAGTTCACCCAAAAATCTTGGGCCACGTCTCCTTGAGCTCTAGTCAACTCGACTAGGCTCTCTTGGATTATGGCAACAGTTCTTTTACAAGCTCCACGCTCAACTCCACTGGTTTACACAGAACACAATGGGCTTAGAACACCATCTCATCCCTAACTCTGAAGATCTCGGCTTTCTGGCTCTGGCTCGTGGCTCTGGCTCTTGGCTCTGGCTCTGGCTCTGGCTCTTTGGCTCTGGCTTCTGTGTGCCTCTGCAACTTGCTTGACCTCCAAGCGATTCTTTAGCAACAACTCGCTGCTGCCTATTGAGCTCTCTGGTTCACTCGACCTCTAAGTGACTCTCGAAACTCTCTGTGCTGCCTCAATAATCGTGCTATTTGGCTTTTGTGAGGCCTCTTCCGACTCTGTGGCTTCCCCAGCCATTTCTCTACATGTAATCATTCCTCTGTGGCTTTATGACTTCTTTTGCTCCTTGTCTCTTCGATTGGCCATCTTGCTCTGTGGCTCTCTCAGTGTTACAAATGCATCATTTCCTATAAAACACCTACTTGCAACATGGCGCAATGGTCAGGGGTAGTTAAATAGGAATCAGGGGCCTTTCTTCAAGTGAAAACCCGAAAAAAAAACCATATTTCCCAATACACAGAGATATATCCGAAATACACAGAAAAACGCCTCATGGAGCATTTAATCAGACTTCAAATATTATTGAATCACCCATAAAAACCCTTTCATGTTCACCTTTTATGGCTATCGCAAGCCCACCATTGATCTGCGTGATCACAGATGCAATCATTGACAGTCCATTTCAGGTGGCTTATGTGCACGGAGGTTACCCACCCGAAAAGGTGATTTTCTCTCTCCTCAACCCTACCACGTGTCAGTCGGTGTATGGGTTTGGGCCGCGCCCATTCAAAATGACTTACTGCCTGAGGCCCGCCTGAAATTCCGCTTACCACAGATTTCAAAATTTATAGGGCTGCATTTATAAACCTTTCAGGTCCTCCATTCTATTGCAAATCGCTATCGCATGGCGTAATGGCCAAAACCCAAATATATGGGAAATGCATTGAAATTCCAAAGTTCCCGAACTTCAAATTTTATGTAATCGGGTCCATAATCCCTATCGGGTCTAGGTCTTGATCACTAATTGCAATCGAAATAGCCTGGGGGTCTGCTCTTTGGGTATGCCGACCATCGATCTGCCGATCCGCTGATTCGCCGATCACCCCAATTGTCGATCACCGATATCACACCTCACATATCACATTGGCAGGGGTCTATGCCTTCTTCCCCTCTGATCACTGATCGACTGATCGCTCCGATCACCGATATCGCAATCACATTATCGCATTATCACATGTCACCTTGTCTGGAGTCCCTATATTGGGCGAAGGCCTACCTCCGATCTGATATATCAGAGATCATTGATTGGGGGTCCTTTCACCTTTGCGTTAAGTCCTTCCCTTTGGCCTTTTGCGATGCGATTTACTTAAGGAGCTTTTGAGGTCATATTTTAGAAGAAATGCCTCGTTTTCCAAAGGACAAAGGCAATCTTATTTTTGCAATAACTTCTTCATCCAAAGTCCAATTTAGCCCATTCAAGTTGCTGTAGATTCAGAATGAAAAGATCTATGCAATGGGACTATTTCCAAGAGAATCCTCGGAATTTCATTTTCCTTTGTGAGGAACACCTTAGACTTATAAGTCTATCCTAGACCCATTTTGGATCATTACAACACCATATAGGTTTAGCAAAATTGTTGTAGCATCAAGAATATGTAGCACAATATGTGTAGTATTAAGAATAGGACATCCAAAAAACTAATTGTGACATATAGAGACATAGAGATATAACCGAGAGACTGTATATACTTACGTTGTCCTGCAAAAACATATGTCAGAGATGATACTCAAAATTCAAATGTAAACACTAATCATACATACCTTGCTGTGGTAACCCTCTAAGTCCTCTTTCCAACCCCATAGGTCTGATCAAGAATGGAGTCTTCCATAAAGAGTTATGCCCAATCTCCCACGATGACCTGATTATAGAATGGTCCACTAGAGCAAACTTGTACGAAGTGCCACATCATTGTTGCGATCTTAGGTCCAAAAAATTCTAATCAACAAACTACAATCCATTCTATTTTTGTAACTATTTACGAAATTTGAATCCAATGCTCAGAGAGAAAGTTATGAAGATTTTCCCAACATTACCTGTTTGCAATGGAATTTGGGAGCCTGCAAAAACCCTAATTTCCTCATATCATATCTCGAAAAATATAGAAAAACAAAGATCAGAAATTTAGTCATCAGGTTCATCAAATTTCAGCTCAAATGGGTTTTAATGTCCATTTCTAAAGCTTCTCACAAAACCAGTCATAGAGAAAATTCCACAATGGCCCGTTTGAAGCCACAAAATCCCTACTAGAGGAGGATATGAGGGTCATTATTTATATGAATGTCTTGAGTTGAGAGGGTCCTCAAAAATTTAATTTTGGAGGGATTTTAGGAGAAATTTTATTATTATTATTAATTATTGACTATTCAATGCCCACAACCAATTATGAGTGCTATGCCACAACCCCATAGGGTTTTATCCCACTAACTGGGGTTACTACTTCAAACATGAATATCTCTCAAACTGTGAAGAATTACTTGGCATGCCACATATCAATGGAAACATCTCGATGAGTAGAATCCATAGAGAAGATCCTTGACTCATAATAGAGTAAGTTGTCAAGTTAAAATTCCCATGCAAGATTAGGGTAGCCCCTGGTGCTGCTTGGGTTGACATCAATGGCAACCATTGATCAACAATCTCCCCCTTTGGCATTGACGGCAACACAAGTACTCCCCCTACGATCATGACAACTCTTCCTACTTCCTTCTCTCCTACTTTTTCATCAATGGTAAAGGGTAACTCCCCCTGACAAATACCCTCCTGTGGACCTGTACACACCTACACTCCCCCTTTCTACTCGAGTAGATAAGAGGGAGAGTCTAATGAAAACTTGGGAGAATCCCAAGCTTTTCGCGAAGATACTCAAATGCTTTTTGAGGTAATGTGTTGGATTGATGGGCCCTGACCCAGGTTCAATGTTAAGTAGCCAAGCAATTCCCTACACTACTGGCCCTTTCGACATCAATCCGCGGAGAGTGGACTAAAGCCTCACTCGAAGCAATATGAGGGGATGCAAGAACCAAGTTTCCACACCCTGAGATAGTTGTGACGTTGTTTTATACCCTAACCCTTCCTTCGTGCAGACTGATAAGCCTTTTAGGGCTTATCAATGCACTTCTCTTATTTGGCTTTGAAACCTTCACGAAGGTCTGCGATCGTCCTTCACGGACCTTAAATAGGAAATTCAGATGCTTAAGTGCCTATGTAATTACTCTTACTTATGTGTCTACCCAGACTAGCTTAAGTATTGGCTAAATTCAACATGCAATATGATTATCTTCGCGTAAACAGATATTCTTACTTGCATTCATATGACAAAGTAAAACACATAGATTCACGCATCAATATATCATTAAATCATAAACCTAGTATTCAACATAACGTAATCATAAACATTCATAACAGAAGTAAAATAGCTCATACATAGATATCTCCAGAACAATTCTCTTTACTAATGGTTCAGATCTCCAGTACAAACTCTAACTTCCCTATGCACACAGCTGCAGGGGTCTGCGCACTCAGTGGTGGACTTCTACCCTAGGCCTCTGTGCACTCAGCTGCAGAGCCTCTTCCTATGCTAAGACTCTTCTCTCTTAGCTCTCACAGGCCCATTACATTAATCAATTACCAGAAACTTACTAAGAACTGAACTACCTTAGATTTTTCTAAGACTCCTTTTTATACATTTCCATGGTCCGCGGACCAAGGGTGAATCTCATCAAGCCGATACAAGCTATCTAAAATAAGGGCGAAAACCCTTTTTGACTATTTACATGTTCATGCTCCACGACCACAAAATGCGGATAATTTACATTCTTTATACAAAACTTGGACCTTTAGCCCCAAAAATTGGGCTTTTAACCCCAAAATTGACCCTAGGGGACCCGTTCCCAACAGGCCCCCAACAAAAATTTGGTGACTCAACCCGAGTCACTCGATCGGTGTAGAGATCTTGTTGCAAGGACCTCCCAGCTCGACCTGTACGACTGCAACCTTAGAGGTACACTACATCACTACCTGCTCAGCCTGTTCGACCAGCTGCTCCGTCGTTGGTTCTGTGCTATCTGCCTATATTTTCTTTAATGGAGGTAGTGAGTACATAGGCTTCCTCTATCCATGGCCCCAATCTAGCCTTCAATACTGCCTCCTTGCGCTGAGCTGCATCCACCTGTTCCTTTAGTGCCTTCGCTTCCTACAGCTTTGCCAACCTTTGTGTGATGGTGACGGTGCACACCATCATTTTGACCTCGTCGTAACTTTGTTGCAACTCCCGTGCCTCAGTTTCTAGTCTTTGTAGGTTGGGATTTTCCTACAGATTGGTAAATACTTCAAGCGCCTCCTCGAAGAACACAGTGCAATCCTTCACTGCAGTGTCGATAGCTGCAATGACATATTTGATAGCAGTCTCGCGTTGCTCTCTGACTTATGGTGGAGTCGAAGGCTGGGCCCTCAACTCAAGTTTCGTAATTTTAATGTTTAGTTCAAACTAAACCTTAGCCAGCTTTGTTCATGCCTCGCGCACACCTGTAGTGAGCTTCTGTATCCTTGCATCGACTGGTGCATCTTCAGGGATGTTCCACTATGGAACAACCTGGCATGCCTCAGCCACCACAACTATTTTGCACTTATTCTTTTCTGTGATCTTCTTAAGAAGATTAATCGTGGACTATTTTTTGACGAACATCTATGCATTTTTCACCTTCTGCTTGTTCATAACGTTCAAGGTGCACTGTTCCCGAGCCCATATTTCATGATCACACCATCTAGTAGGGTGTGAAGGGCTTCACTTGGAAGCGCGACCAATTTTAACCCAACTTTCTTAATGGTGCTAACAGTAGCCCTGTTAGCCTCCGTTTTTCGGTCAATGCACCATCCAGCAACGTGACAGCTCGAGGATCCATTGAATGGACCATCTCTACTGCATCTGAGGTTCCAGGTGCCAAATTTTTTGATGCCACGTTGCCCCGCCCTACAATGGTCTTCCCATGAGTAGCCTAGATCTGCTTCTCATGTAGACCCATTTGAATGTTGACCAAGGGCTGTTTCTGCTGCTGCTCAAACAGTTGCAGTAGTTCCGTTATCACGTCCCTCACTATTTCACTGATATCATTCAAATCACCCTCTGTCAAGGTGATTGGGTCTAGGGATGATTTTCTGGCCTTGGACTTCTTCCGCGGCCCTACTTTCTCCTGCTCCCTTATGCACTTAACCCAGAATGGAGTAGTCTTTAGGTTCCCTCCTCCCTGCTTTGAGCGCTACTCCTCCTCGTCTGTTTATGGAGAAGGCGACTTCTAACTCCAATCAGAGTCATGGTCATCCTCTTCCTCCTCCCCTTCTACCTGCGTTTTAGCTGCGCGCTCTACTTTGGCTTTGTCTTGAGGTTCCTTCCTCCATTTTTTGGCCAACTACTCCATCTTTAACCTGACCTCTTCTTTCTTTTGCTTCGTGACAAACTTACTAGACCCAGGTGATAAGTCTAAGGCCGTGCGCCATTCTGTCGGCTAACTCTCCAGAACTGCGGCGATTGCATCATCCATCTATAGGTATGGAAGATCATACCATTTTTGTGTAGGGTCCTTCCGTGTTCTGATGGAAACATTATGGAAGTTCACCTTGAACTCCACATATTCAGACAACTACTCAAAGACAATCAGTGAGAGCCATGGCTTGCAGTTGATTGTAGTGCAGATGCTTGATTGCATGAGAATCTAGAATATATTACTATCCTTGACCCTTTGGGGGTCCTTCATGGCCCAGAGTGAAGAGAACTTCGCTGCTTCTAGCATCTTTGGTGCATTCAAAGGAAACTAATTGTCCTTTAGTAAGTCCCATGCAACCAGTACAATCGACAACAGCATCCATGCATAGTGAAAAGTCTTGCTTTGATATTACGCTTCTCTGTAGTTCACGAGGAACTTATTGCAGAGGTAGCGTGCCCAATTAAATTATACGCCCTCCGCGCACTGGGCCGCTAAATATACCACCAGTGCTAACACTTCATCTATGTGACACTTCCTCATAATTTTCCCTACCAAGATCTGGGTGGCTACTTTAACCACAGGGTCGGTTATGCTAGAGATGGAGTAGCCACGTGCTTCTTGGAAATCATGAAATTGTCCTTCATTCATTCGGAGAAGTCATGCTCAACCATCTTTCCAACAAATATCATGGCCAGATTCAAGCTTGAGTACGGGAGCAAAGTGATTGTGTGGATCAGCATGTTAGTGATTGGTATCAGATCTCCTAACCACAAGCACCCATCGTGCACCAACCATAATAGCTACTTGATCACTATCAAAGTTATGGGCAACAGTTGTAATGCGATATCCATAGCAGGTTCAATAGTCCTACCTTATCCACCCCTTTTATCCATTGTCTTGGCTCCAACGTGGTCACACCAGAGTCTTTATAGAAGATGCAGTGCATGAATGTATCAATCGCCAAGTGGGGAAAGTGCTCTGTATCTGCCAAATCCCAGTCCTCTAGTTTCAAAAGGGGGATCCACGCCAAGCACAGTCCTTCAAATGCGATTTTGTTTGGGAGAAATGGGGTGAAAAGTGTGATTTTTTTCTCATCGATGTCCTTTGGTACCTTCGCCTTGCCTTGGTGTGGAGGGACATATGGTGGCATCTTGAAAATAGGTTCTTCCCCCTTAACGTCAATGACTTCTACTCCCATGTCAATGTCTTCCATGCCCACATCGACGTCCTCTATGACCTCCTCAGGTTCTAGGTCTACTACCTTGCGCTTCTCTTATGCAGTAGGCTTTTCTTTCTTCTGGTGTTTCCTTGGCGACTCACACACCGACTGTGTTGCTTTCTACTTATCATTCTTCATTTTGGGACCCTCTTTGGGTGGCGTAGGCCTCAGCCTGGGTGACTTCAAGGATTTGGGTACTTCTATAGGTATCTCTACACTCGCTATCTCCAGGGCAGCTCCCTTAGCTGCCATCACTTCTCCAACACTTGTACTCTCCATGAGTGCTGACATAATGCTAGATTAGAGCTCTTGAGTTTCCTTCGACAATTTCTCAAACACTGAACTCACTACCAAAGCCTTGAAAAAATCAAGGTTCATGCACGCCTGATAGCTCAACACCTCAATTCTAAAAATGCCAAGTGTTTTTCATTGGTCGACCATTTGTAATTTATATGAAATCTCGAATTTGAATCCGACCGCTCCCCCCAAAATCGGTTCATAAATGCTAGAGTGGCGATAGATTTTCAAAGATATTGCTCTTAAATTCTGACTTAATTGCCAACCCCCCACTCCATTTAGCCATTTTCCCATTGTCAAGTCATGAACAGTGACTATAATGGTCACTTTTTGGCTGCCCTGTGCAGTCTCTCCTTCAATAGCACAACTCCCCTCGCACTTCTACTGACACTGTGACAATCCTCCAATCCGTGCAATACCCCAACCATGTAGCTCTATAACCTAGGCAGTGTAGTTTATAGTCTTGCACCTCCTTTCAGCTGTCTAGAGTGCTAAGATTTTTCTTCCTCCATATAGTCATTTGGACAGATCCCCGGTGTTTGGCTTCAATCGGCTACCATTCACCTTCCCCGGGAATGGCTCTCCATTCAACTTCACCAATTGAACTACTCCACCATCGGTAATCTTCTTGATGACATAGGGCCCCAGCCAATGCATCCAAAATTTTCCTAGAAATTTATCAAACTTTCTGTTATATAATGACACTAAATCATTTACCTTGAAGGTGCATAGTTTGATGTGCTGATTGTGCCATGCCTTTTCGCGTTCCTTTTGAACTTGTTGATGGAATCTAGCCAGAAACCTATATTCTTCTATTTTTGCCAGTTGTGCGAGCCTTTCTTCCATGGCTCTATGATCTACCATTCCTATGAATGCCGCTATCCGCAGACTAGGTACAATGTATTCCATTGGTTTCATAGCTTAAATGCCATAAACCAGCCTAAAAGGTGTTTATCCAATTAGCTTCTTACAAGTTGTTCTGTAAGCCCATAGCTATTGGAAATAATACTGAGAGGGGGGGGTGAATCAGTATTATCACATTAATAAAACTTTTTCATTTCCATAATCAGATTCATATATGCTACTTCCACAACTTCTTATGATTAAGTTAATTGATCTTCAATGAGTGCAT
Organism: Pinus tabuliformis; assembly: GCA_031772625.1. NCBI lineage: Eukaryota > Viridiplantae > Streptophyta > Pinopsida > Pinales > Pinaceae > Pinus > Pinus tabuliformis. The sequence goes on from CM062804.1 coordinate 1,579,985,718, forward strand.
TAGAACATTATCAACCATATTATCAGATAACAGATGCCGTAATAGAGAATAGATCATCACACATAAGGCACACACATGAACACCATGATATAAGGTGGAAACCCAATGCGGGAGAAAAACCACCTGTTGCAAGTCATCTCAATCTTCTTCTTAATAAGAAAATCCTTTTACAATATTTGTACTAGTGCAGTCTTATACCAGTACGGGAGCTACAACCCCCTTTGCTCTTGTACTAGCCGATCCATTTACTAGTACGCAGGCTGCTACCTGCTACAATGCTCCAAAGATCTCCCTTAGCTTTTGTACTAGCTTAGATACTAGTACATAGGCGCTGGCCTACAATCTTCTCTCCTCCAGGTACCATGTTTCATCAATTTTCAGACTGGATACACTGAAGCACAACACATAATCTGAAAGGCCACTTTTCATCCAATTTTCATACTGGACCCAACAACAACATTGAAGCTCATAATCAAACAACCTTCTGAATCACCCAATCACTAGATCCATACATATACAATGATATTATGAGAGTTATCAACCAGATCTAGTACATAAAGATAAGTCATTAATCATGCTGTTATCTGAACTCAATACCAGTAACCAAACATCAGTTATACACCCAAAACCCTGCAGAATAGTCAAAGGCAGTTAAAACAAATTTTAAGCAGGGATCGCAACTTCACTGGTATAGATTTGCGGATATCTGTACTACCTCCGCACCTGCGCCTTCTGTGGTGCCGCGACCACCGCACCTGCGCCTTTTGTGGCGCCTCCGCACTGTGCCTTCTATGGCGCCTCTGTGGCGTCTCCGCACTGCGCCTTCTGTGGCACCTCCGCACTGCGCCTTCTGTGGCACCTCTGCACTGCGCCTTCTGGGGCGCCTCTGCACTGCGCCTTCTGTGGCGCCTCCGCACTGTGCCTTCTGTGGCACCTCTGTGGCGTCTCCGCACTGCGCCTTCTGTGGCGTCTCCGCACTGCGCCTTCTGTGGCGCCTCCGCACTGCGCCTTCTGTGGCGCCTCTGCACTGTGCCTTCTGTGGCGCCTCTGTGGCGTCTCCGCACTGCGCCTTTTGTGGCGCCTCTGTGGCGTCTCCGCACTGCGCCTTCTGTGGCGCCTCTGTGGCGTCTCCGCACTGCGCCTTCTGTGGCGTCTCCGCACTGCGCCTTCTGTGGCGCCTCCGCACTGCGCCTTCTGTGGCGCCTCCGCACTGCGCCTTCTGTGGCACTCGAGAGATCACCCTTCACAGATTCGCTTTCAACTTCCCTTTCATAGATCAAACTTTTAAAACAATAACCCAATATTTCAGATCTTAAGATATTCGATTTGCAAGAATGAATTAGCCAAGTGATCTCGTTTGCTTTATATAGGCTTAGGCCTTTCACAATACCACGGGCCAAAACCATAGGATCAAAAAACTGTTGGACTAATACCATGAACCAACCATGAAAGTACGTGAGATCAACACTTTTGATGAAGTACCATGGTCCAAAACCATAGGTTCAAATACCAAGGAATAACTACCATGGACCAAAGGTAAGTTCTCCAACATATACGCGCTTTTCCTCATAGGTTCAAATACCAAGGACTAACTACCATGGACCAAAGGTAAGTTCTCCAACATATACGCGCTTTTCCTCATAGGTTCAAATACCAAGGACTAACTACCATGGACCAAATGTAAGTTCTCCAACATATACGCGCTTTTCCTCATAGGTTCAAATACCAAGGACTAACTACCATGGACCAAAGGTAAGTTCTCCAACATATACGTGCTTTTCCTCATAGGTTCAAATACCAAGAAATAAACTTTTCTCTGCATAAAAGTGTGTGAACTTTTCTCTACATGAAATAAACTTTTCTCTGCATAAAAGTGCGTGAACTTTTCTCTACATGAAATAAACTTTTCTCTGCATATAAGTGCGTGAACTTTTCTCTACACTATAATTTATTATATGAGATGAGTGGGTTGCCATCAAGTACAACATATGTATCATAATGCCAACAATCTCCCCCTTTGGACTTGATGGCAACAACAACCAATCACTCCCCCCCTTTGACATCAAGGGCAAAGGGTTATGCTCCCCCTAAGAACATGCTCCCCCTGACTATAAACCGGATCTGCAAAGAAGAACCATAATCCATGACCATGAAAGAGATAGATTGCAGCAATAATCAGACCAGCATCCAAGATCTCCTTCTGTACGTCCTCCATAATGCCAAAAATGCATTATAAGCTCCCCCTGAGTACCTGTTGAAATCTCTGAATGAGCTCCCCCTTTGTATATGTCATGGTGCACCAATCTGATCATGCTCTTTCTGAGAACAAGCTGAAATGTCTGCTCTGCTATATAGTGCTGTTCATGCTCAGGCTCCCCCTGACTGTAAGCAAGGTCTGCAAAAGGATGTTCTACATCACAAATGACCTTCCTAAAAGATTCAATACATACATCCATCACCCAACCAAGTGGGGATATATCAGAAAAATGAAAACCAAATACATTACATCTTCATCCCAGGCATAGTGGGGAAACCAACATAGGTTGTTACATGACCTGAAGAGATGACACTATTACATCATGAGTCTTGATATGACATCACCTAAATAAGATGAACATCAGCAACAACACTTTATGATCTGCTCCATAGTATCTGTCAACAGCAACTAGACCAGCAACTTGTATTAGTGCATGAATCATCAAGGTATGTCCGCATCAACATAATTTCACATTCTATGTGAGAAACATCATAGCCATCCAGATCTACATGAATCAAGTATCATCAATTGGGAATATATGCATTAATCAACATATGTATGAAACAATCCTATCATCATATAGATAAGAGCTCATTATCATCATGTCTCCAACAATGCAACTTTTAATAATCATCCATGTATCCAGCCAACAATCCTCATCCATTTGTGCCAAGAATGAAAGGAATCATAACTGTAATATATGATCTTTATGCATATGATGACAGCAGCATATGAGTGACTCAACATCAAGAAGATGTGAATTCAAGCTAAGTGCTTCCCATGCAAGCATCATTAGAGAATCAACCATAAATCTGATCCAAGAACCATGTGAACAACTCATAACCATAGCAAGATGAATCATTTATCCATATAAGTATCATCACCAAGGACTATTAACCATAATGCCAATAATGCATTAAGTCCATATGCTCCCTCTAAACCTGTGCCATCTGTCTGATCATGCATATCAATAAGAAGTATCAAGACATCATCAATATCAAGTTAGAACCAAAACACTTCTAACCATCATATCCACACATCATTATTATTAACTAGAGCAAAACTGATCCTTCTCTTGAATCTGTCCCTACTGCCTTTCTTCAAACAATCATATACGCGACTGTGCAGTAACTAACTCGCGTATATATGCAACTTTCCTTTATGGAGTTTACATATGAGATTCAGGACACTGAAGTTTTGTACTTTCAGCTCCCTCTGATTCTGGTATGTCTGTACGTTGTGCAGTGCCGCCTTTTTCTGACTGTACTTCCTTTTTCCTCCATATCTTCAAGCATGATGATGACATTTTCTCCTTTTGATATGGTGCCCACACTTTGTTCCTGCATTCCTTAGCTATATGTCCAAGCTTGTTACATGCATAACATCTTACATGTTTCATATTCCTCCTGTAACAATCAGCAGCTTTGTGACCAAACATATTGCAAGAAAAGCAATATCCATAAAAGTACCTTGAATGTGATGATCTTTCTGCATAATGGTCTTGAACCCTTCTTCTTCTACATCTAGCTGCAACATGTCCAAGATTATGACATACATAACATTCAACATTATTCATAGGAGGAGTAAAGGATTTTCTTTGAGGAATCTCTTTTCTTGGTTGATGATGAGATTGATCTTTCATTTCTTCGTTGATCAATTTAGATTTCTCTTTAGAGTTCCTTGCCTCACCTTGTGAACTAGATTCACCTTCAACAGATTCATGGAAACCAAGACCAGTCTTTATAGCAGGAGACCTTTGACTACTAAGAATATCATCCAAGACTTTAGAACTATCTTGAAATCGTAAAAGCTTATCCTTTTCTTCTAGTTTACCTTTCAAGATATTTACCTCAACCTGAAGCTGTTCTTCCTTTTCAAGAGATTGCTTTTTCAAATCTTCTTCAGCTTTCCTTCCTTCTTCCATTTGTTCCCTTAGTTTGAGAATCTCCTTTTCTTGTTCTTCATTCAGATCCTGCTGCATTTGACGAACTCGGAAGGCACATTCTAGTTGAGATTTTAAGCTGGTGACTTCATTTTCTTGTTTTGCAATAGCTTGGAGTAGATCTGTATTCTACTTCTTTGATTCTTCAAGATCTCCTTTTAGTGAGAGGATGGTAGCTTCAAGATTTTCATAGTAGCTGGATCTATCTTTCAGTTTCTTGATGGTTGTGCTTCTTTCGTTGACTTCTTTTCTTAATGATGTCACTTCGTGCTGCAATTTTTGACATTGGTCTTCCTTGTCCTTGAGTAGCTTTCTTACCTTGTTTCCTTCTTCTAGTTGGGCCTTTAGTTTGGTAGCTTCTTCTTTGAAATCACATTCCCTTTTGTTCAATAGATCTTGTTGATCTCTAATTTTGTCTGTCAGCCTTTTAAATTCTGCCTCTATTTGATATCTTTCTTGTTCACCCATAAGAGCAAATTCAGTAGTTTCGCTATCACCTTCATCTCTTCCAAAAGGAAAGATAGCTGGAACATCAGAGGATAATATATTCATACCTGATAATGATTCTGAATCTGATTCTGAATCTGAAGAGCTTCTTATACCTAATCCCCAATCGATTCTCCCACTGTCATAGCTCTTCTGAGATGACTTCTTTTTCTTAGGTGCTTTCTTCTTAAGCTTCTTTCCCATTGTTCCACGGATCTCCTTCAAGCAATCAAGCTTCTATCAAAGGACCTGCTCTGATACCAATTGTTGGAAATAATACTGAGAGGGGGGGGGGGTGAATCAGTATTATCACATTAATAAAACTTTTTCATTTCCATAATCAGATTCATATATGCTACTTCCACAACTTCTTATGATTAAGTTAATTGATCTTCAATGAGTGCATTAGAACATTATCAACCATATTATCAGATAACAGATGCCATAATAGAGAATAGATCATCACACATAAGGCACACACATGAACACCATGATATAAGGTGGAAACCCAATGCGGGAGAAAAACCACCTGCTGCAAGTCATCTCAATCTTCTTCTTAATAAGAAAATCCTTTTACAATATTTGTACTGGTGCAGTCTTATACCAGTACGGGAGCTACAACCCCCTTTGCTCTTGTACTAGCCGATCCATTTACTAGTACGCAGGCTGCTACCTGCTACAATGCTCCAAAGATCTCCCTTAGCTTTTGTACTAGCTTAGATACTAGTACATAGGCGCTGGCCTACAATCTTCTCTCCTCCAGGTACCACGTTTCATCAATTTTCAAACTGGATACACTGAAGCACAACACATAATCTGAAAGGCCACTTTTCATCCAATTTTCATACTGGACCCAACAACAACATTGAAGCTCATAATCAAACAACCTTCTGAATCACCCAATCACTAGATCCATACATATACAATGATATTATGAGAGTTATCAACCAGATCTAGTACATAAAGATAAGTCATTAATCATGCTGTTATCTGAACTCAATACCAGTAACCAAACATCAGTTATGCACCCAAAACCCTACAGAATAGTCGAAGGCAGTTAAAACAAATTTTAAGCAGGGATCGCAACGTCACTGGTATAGATCTGCGGATATCTGTACTACCTCCGCACCTGCGCCTTCTGTGGCGCCACGACCACCGCACTTGCGCCTTCTGTGGTGCCTCCGCACTGCGCCTTCTATGGCGCCTCTGTGGCGTCTCCGCACTGCACCTTCTGTGGCGCCTCCTCACTGCGCCTTCTGTGGCGTCTCCGCACTGCTTCTTCTGTGGCGCCTCTGCACTACGCCTTCTGTGGCGCCTCCGCACTGCGCCTTCTGTGGTGCCTCTGTGGCGTCTCCGCACTGCGCCTTCTGTGGCGCCTCTGTGGCGTCTCCGCACTGCGCCTTCTGTGGTGCCTCCGCACTGCGCCTTCTGTGGCGCCTCCACACTGCGCCTTCTGTGGCGCCTCTGTGGCGTCTCCGCACTGCGCCTTCTGTGGCGCCTTCGCACTACGCCTTCTGTGGCGCCTCCACACTGCGCCTTCTGTGGCGCCTCCGCACTGCACCTTATGTGGCGCTCGAGAGATCACCCTTCACAGATTCGCTTTCAACTTGCCTTTCATAGATCAAACTTTTAAAACAATAACCCAATATTTCAGATCTTAAGATATTCGATTTGCAAGAATGAATTAGCCAAGTGATCTCCTTTGCTTTATATAGGCTTAGGCCTTTCACAATACCACAGGCCAAAACCATAGGATCAAAAAACTGTTGGACTAATACCATGAACCAACCATGAAAGTACATGAGATAAACACTTTTGACGAAGTACCATGGTCCAAAACCATAGGTTCAAATACCAAGGACTAACTACCATGGACCAAAGGTAAGTTCTCCAACATATACGCACTTTTCCTCATAGGTTCAAATACCAAGGACTAACTACCATGGACCAAAGGTAAGTTCTCCAACATATACGCGCTTTCCCTCATAGGTTCAAATACCAAGAAATAAACTTTTCTCTGCATAAAAGTGCGTGAAATTTTCTCTACATGAAATAAACTTTTCTCTGCATATAAGTGCGTGAACTTTTCTCTACACTATAATTTATTATCTGAGATGAGTGGGTTGCCATCAAGTACAACATATGTATCATAATGCCAACAATAGCACTGTGGGTACGTGCACATCCCAGTCATTTATTTATGTATTACAAACCTTCATGAGTGCGTTATCCAATATTTTATTAAATGCTTCTACCGTGCAATTAGCTTGCGGGTGATATGGTGTGCTCTTTTGATGGTAAACCTGAAATTCCTCCATCAACGCGCTGATCGTTTCATTAGGAAAATGCATACCACAATCGCTCATTAAAATTTTTGGACAATCAAACCTTGTCAACACATACTCAAAGATGAATTTTTCTACTCTCATACTTGTACAGTCCTTCACAAGATGTGCTTCCACCCATCTGGTTAAATACTCAGTAGCGGCGATGATGTACCGTGCACCCGTGTTCTTTCATGGAGGCTGAATTGGTCCCACAAATTCAATCGCCCACTTCTCGAAGAGTTGTAATGATATTTGTGGATTCAACAGAAGCTCATCCCTCCACGATGGTTTGCCAATCCTTTGGCATGCATCACATGCCCTACATTATGCTTTTGAATCCTTATGTAGTGTCGGCCACCACAACTGAGTGCGTAGAATCTTCTGTGCTATTGGTTTGCCCACATAATTTCCTCCCACGCCTCCTCCATGAGCCTCAACGAGGATGCTATTTTGTTGAAATTCTAGCACATAATGTTGCATTATTTCATTTGATCCCATTTTATACAAGTGCCCTTCAATGACAGAAAAGTCTGCCACATGCACCACCAATTTCTTCTTTTGTTGGCTAGTATATCCCTCTAGAGCCATTCCCGTCATAAGGAATTGTATAATATCTTCAAAGTGACTATTTGTGACATGCACCACAAATATCTATGCGTCAGATAGTCCTTCCTCCAAATTAGCAGGCTCCTCTCTTGTCTCAATGTGTGACAGATGATCCAGTCTGGCATTCAATAGTCCTGGTTTCACAATAACTTAAAAATCATATTCTTGAAACAACAACAACCATCTGCATATTCCCCCTCAACATAGGATTTTTCACCAAGTACTTCAATGCAAAATCATCTATATACATCTTAAAGTGTCCACCTAACAAGTAGTGCCTAAACTTTTGAAGCGCGTATATAATAGCCAGACCTTCACGTTCTGTCATTGAATAATTCTTCTCAGACTTAGATAGCTTCCTACTTGCGAACGCTATGGGATGATCCAATTCTCCCTCACCAGCCTGTGTCAGTACTGCTCCCAGTGCAATACATGACGTGTCCACATGCACATGAAATTCCTTCTTCCAATCTGGGAAGACTAGGATCGATGCGGTGACCATTTTCTCTTTGAGCACATCCAAGCTCTTCTGACATTCCTCATTCCAGTAGAATGTAGCATCCTTTTTTAACAATTTCTCCATTGGTGCGGTGATCTGGGCATAGATTTTGATGAACTTTATATAGTACCAGGTATGCCCCAACGTTGTGCGTAGATGTTTCACACTTCTTGGTGCCTCCAAATTGATTATAACTGTGATCTTCACAGGGTCTACCATCAAGCCTTGTCTGCATACTATGTGACCCAGCAAGATCCCAAAAGCGACACGGAATAAACATTTCTTCAGATTAAGTGTGATCTGGTACCTATCCCATGTATCTAACATCAAGCGCAGACTTTCTATGTGGCGCTTTACTAGTCCAAACACTGTCCAATCGTCAAAGTATATCTCCAGAAATTTGTGAATGAAATCTTTGAACGCTGCGATGAGTATGCATGAGAATATTGCCGAATCCAGCACCTCATCGGTGAACGAAGTTGGGAAGGGATCATGCACACAGGTGTCATTCAGCTTCCTAAGATCTATGCATATCCTTATCTCATCCTTCTGTTTCTTGTCCTAAACTACCATTGGGCTTACCCAATCAAACTCGATTGGTTCAATGATGCCTACTACAATCATTTTATCCAACTCCAAGCAGACCCTTTCTTTATACTTCAGATTGAGGCGGTAAGGTCTTTTCTTAACTGGCTTCATGTTTGGTTTTAGAATGATCTTCATGACACCCAAGTCCCCTACTATCCCTTTCAGATCCAAAAACTTCGTGGGGAAAAGATCTTGATATTTGCAGAGTAATTTGATGACCTTATCTATTGTCGCGCCTTCCTAGTAGTCCCCAATCTTTGCAAACTTTGGCTCTGCCTCCTTGCCAATGTTCACCTGTCTAGTTTTGATTGGCTCGGTGATGTTCGGATTCTCTACTTGTGGTCCTTCAACTTTGTGATGACCTTTAGTCTCTAGAATATTAATCTTCCTCGGGTCTTCGTCTTCTTCTTCTATTGTTATATTGTAGCACTCCAGCGCATGGCTCAACTGAGTAGCCCAATCAGGTTGAATCAAATATAGAGGATCCTGTGGTATCCTTAAGATCGCTGCCTTAACCACCTGCAACGCTTTGTCAATACATTCAAACCTATCCTCAAAGCTAAACGTCATAAAAAATCCTTGGCACAAAACATCCCATTATTTAGTGCCATGGGGGAGCTCTGTCTCCAAGTACCAATTCATCATAATAACATCCAAGGTATGAAAAACAGAAGTACCCACTCTGGCTGAGGCTCCGCTCCATACACTTCAGGCCATTTGGTCAAATGGTTGCGCAAGTCATTCCTCCCATCATATTTTTCTATTAGCCACACTTGTGGGTGACCAAACCACACTCTCATCATTTTTCTGTATACGCTCTAATCATCAAAATTTTCCTTGTGTGTGGCCCACCATCACGCAGGTGTAGCGTGCAGCCTAGTCCAGGGCTTGGAAGCAATGCTTCTCTGGCACTTCTCTCTCAAATTCATCCAAAAAGTGATCAAAATCAGTTAAACCATCATAGTAACGTAGATTAATTTCCTCTTATGATACACAATGCAACGAGTTGGTCAACATATTACAACGCAACATAGATACTTCATGCAGTCAATTTTTCCAGTGCTCCAGTTCTTCATCTGAATCTAATGTGAAGGAACTTTTGTAGTCCCATGCAATATGTCGATCTGCTGTCGGATTCACCCAATGCTGATCTCACGCTGTTATCTTGTAAATCTGGTCCAAATCGTCATCACTTTCATAATCGGAGATCGATTCAGTATAATGTGGTCCTTCTGCAGGGTCTAGGGGCACCACTACACGAGGCGATTTCTTCTCAAATATCATCTTCAGCTTCTTCAAATTGATTACCCCATTCATGTCAGTGGCCCAATCGATCCCAAGGAGTGCGGGGTAGGGATTGTTGTCATCCATAATCTCTATCACTTCAAAATTAGCTAGTGCACTTGTGCCTTCAATATCAACCGTTACCCCTTGCAACCTCCCCATTGGGATGATTTTCCACTAATTTTCCATCCTTAACTGAATTAGAGACCACTGTAGCATAGGTCTCCCCATTTTCTCCCATGTATGTTTCAGAAAAACATTCACATTCAACCCCAAATCTAAAATAACTTGATCCATCTCATATTCTCCTATCAATGCAGTAAGCCTCATCTCACACCCCGTTCTCGTCTTATTCTTACCAATCTTTCTGACTACACACAATTTGTCAGTAGCATTTTCCTTCCCAGTGGACCTATTGATTAGCTCTTGCAGTCCCTTCATAGCCTTGCTATCGCACAACGGTTTCATGCAAGTCTCCAAGAACGTGGTAATCATGGACGGGTCCATTTCTTTAGTCAACTTCTCCTGACTCCCTGAGGTAGAGGCCTCAAAGAAGCTTTTCTTCACTTCCATAAATGTTTCTTTTGTGCATTCTAGATCAAAGCTGGTCTCCTTTTTCTGGCTCTTTGTGGACCCACTCATTCTTCATGCTTCTTCCCCTTATCTTCGCCAGTCGTCGCTCCACTCCGCAACACAATATTTACCTTAGGATCTTCCTCGCAAGGCTCAGCCCTCATCATCTGTAGGTTCTGAGTCAGCTATTGAGGCTACACCCCCTTTTCTCGTATCTTAGCTAACAGTATAAGGAAATCCTTCATTGCATGGTGAAATTGAGTACAATAGTGGCATGATAGACACGTCGGATTCGGGCAGTCTCGCACGTAGTGTCCTGGTCCCCCACAGTTGTAAAAAATGACTTTCCCTCGACCTCTACCAGGTCCTCCTCCACCTCGGCCTCATCTGTGCCCTTGATACTTGCCTCGCGCTCCTCTAATGCCTTGGTTTAGAGGCCGGGTTGGTTTTCTATCCATCATCAATTCGTAACTGCGACAGTTTCGCTCATCATGACCCACCGATTGACAGAAGTTGTAGAAGAGCTATTGCGGTGTCTGTATGAATTTCTGCAGTAAATGGAAATTGTCTGTCGTATGCTTTCTAGATACTTGACAGATAGCACAGCATAACACAGGCCTCGTACTTGGCCCTGTTGGAGCTTCTGACCTCAGAGGCATTGGTCCCCCTGCTACAACATAATTTGCAAAAACCAGACAATGATCTTTGTCATGCCCCTGACTTTTGCACTTCAGGCACCAAACCTCTTCGTGCACCTCGGGCCGAGCTGTTCTATCTTTCTTCAGACTCGGTATTTCTAGGAAATGGTTCTGCAACTGCGAATGAATTTGCTGAAACCCTATATTAGCATCTTCCATAAGTGTCTCATGCAATCTCATCACAATTTCAGAGCTTCTGCCTGGGTCCCAATCTTTTGTTGTGATAGCGCAATGCTTAGATGAGGCAAGAGCGAAGCCAAAAACCATTCGTGGTAATACCCATCAGTCAGATTCATGTTAGCCTCATGGATCATACACTTCAATCTCTGATCCAAATCCCAGGGTGTATCACTAGGCTTCATCATGATCTCTTTGAATCCCACAATTGATTGCACTTCAGACTTAGGTATACTGAATTCCTTATTCAGCGTAGTCTGGATATCTACCAACACAGACATCAAATTATCAATGCAGTACTTAATGTACCATGTTAGTGCGCGATCATGAAAAGAACTAACCAACTTTTATTTATTCATTTGATCATTCGTGATACCCTGAGCTTCCCATACAGCCTTTGCGATGAACCAAAACTTGTTCGGATCTTCATTTCCCATTCCCTTGAACACAAGTAGCTTTATGGAGTTTTCCATATTGAATGGTGGCAGAGGTGGCAGTGGTGTAGGCAAAGGCGTATGCGGCGGAGGTGAAGATGGAGGCTATGTGGGTGGATGGGGTATTCATGGGAATCCTTGCTTTATTAACTAAACAATGGTCTATGGAGATGCCTATGCTGCTTCCTTGTTGTCACTCAGAGGAGGTTTAGTTAGCAGACTATATTCAGGGATTTCTCTTCCCTTGTTCCTAAATGCCCTTCCACTTCCCGTAGCCCCAAACATCAAGGTGGTTGCATAATATGCTTTTCACACAAGAGCATATTAATCCAAGTATTTAATGATTTTAAATACTTACCCTGCAGCCCCTTGAAGAAGCAGCGCTCTGCTTCGCTGTAACTCACCAAGGTATCGACCGCGAACTCTATCATGAACCCTCCTATGATACAATCGAGCCAATGATCAACATTGTGTGCGATTTTATCTTCAGAGGCTTCTAATCCCTGCACTAACTTCGGGGTCTAGACTATTGGACCGTCAAGCCTCCACCTTCGTTGGCCATCTGCCAATTTCGCGATCCACTCATACAACTCGACCGAGAAGGAAGATAAGATGATCTCATGTGTTTTCTGTGTACAGGTATCTGTCCAACCACTATTATTTCATCAATCGCGGATTCATGTTCTCTTGCGCTGCGAATTCATGGATCTTTCTATCCAACCAGTCTTTGATCTCCTTATTAGTTGGATTCCAATGATGTGACATCACACATCTCATTATGCAGATCTCAGTCCCATAAATGGAACCATTTTTGGCTTGATGGGCCCTGACCCAGGTTCAACGTTAATTAGCCAAGCAAATCCCTACACTACTGGCCTTTTCAGCATTAATCCGTGGAGCGCGGACTGAAGTCTTTGCCGAAGCAGTACGGGGGGATCCAAGAACCAAGTTTCTGCACCTTGAGATAGTTGTGATGTCATTTTATACCCCAACCCTTCCTTCGTGCAGACCAATAAGCCTTTTAGGGCATATCAGTGCACTTCTCTTATTCGGCTTTGAAACCTTCGTGAAGGTCTACGATGGTCCTTTGCGAAGGTCTGCGATTGTCCTTCGTGGACCCTAAATAGAAATTTAGATGCTTAAGTACCTCTATAATTACTCTTACTTTTGTGTCTACCCAAATTAGCTTAAGTATTGGTTAACTTCAACATGCATTTTGATTATCTTCACATAAACATATATTCTTACATGTGTTCATTTGAAAAAGTAAAACACATAGATTCACGCATCAATATAGCATTAAATCATAAACCTAGTATTTAACATAACATAACCGTAAACAATCTTAACAGAAGTAAAATAGCTCATACACAAATATCTCCAGAATAATTCTCTTTATTGATGGTTTAGATCTCAGGTACAGACTCTAACTTTCCTGCGCACACAACTACAGGGGTCCGTGCACTCAGCTGCAGACTTCCACCCTAGGCCTCTGCGCACTTAGCTGTAGAGCCTCTTCCTACACTAAGACTCTTCGCTCTTAGCTCTCACAGACCCATTACATTAATTAATTACCAAAAACTTACTAAGAATTGAACTGCCTTACACTCTTCTAAGATTCGTTTTTATACATTCCCATGGTCCGTTGACCAAGGGTGAATCTCATCAAGCTGATACAAGCTATATAAACTAAGGGCAGAAACCCTTTTTGACTATTTACATCTTCACACTCCGCAACCATAAAATGTGGAGACTTTACATTCTTTATACAAAACTTGGGCCTTTAGCCCCAAAACTTGGGCTTTTAACCCCAAAATTGACCCTAGGGGACCCGTTCCCAACATAATGGTTTGATAAAGATGTTAGCAATTTGTTCCTTTGTGCCAACATATTCAAGATTGATATTCTTTTCAATGGCTTGCTCTATAACGAAATGATATTTAATCGGAATGTGCTTTGTTTTGGAATGCATCACAGGATTCTTGGAGATATTGATGGTGCTAGTGTTATCGCAAAAGATGGGAATATGCATATCAAACTTGACATGAAGATATTGCAATGGGAGGAAATGTTTCTTCAAAATTGATTCCTTCAACCTATGCATATCCTTTGTAGACTAATCTTGCCTCGTTCCTAATAACTTGTAATCCTTCAACTGTTTTGCTCCCCCTGAACCTATGTTAAAATTGGCAACTAGGGCCAAACTCCATGTGGGTCATATTATTTATGGCAACTGATATTTTTATTGGATCCCTCTCATTGAGAGGTGTAGGATTGATCTAAAGATCATCTGATTCTGATAAGTATTTATGAAGTTATGAATTTATTTATGTTATGGACAAATTGTTAAGTTGGCCAACAACTTATGTAGGCTTAGAAGCCCAACAGTCATGTCTATTCAACCTCTATGTTCTAGTATAAACAGAAGAGGACTTCAAGTCATTTATACCCACACTTGGATCTCTTCGTCTCTCTACTTGTCTTTGGGTTTTAGTAGGAGGAGAGATCCTAAGGAAAAGTTGGAAAAGCTGAAAAAGCTGGAACTGCCGGAAAAGCCAGAAAAGCTGGAAAAGCTGGAACTACTAGAAAAGCCAGAATAGTCGGAAAAACCAGAAAAGCCAGAACTGTCGGAAAAGCTAGAAAAGCAAGAACTACCGGAAAAGCCGAAAACCCGGAAAAGCCAAAACTTCTGGAAAAGCTGGAACTGCTAGAAAAGCCGGAAATACCGGAAAAGCCAAAAAAGTAAGAAAAGCTGAAAAAGCCGGAACTGTTGGAACTGTCGGAAAAGCTAGAAAATCCAGAAATATCGGAAAAGCCAGAAAAGCTAGAAAAGCTGGAAAAGTTGGAAAATCCGGAAATGCAGGAACTGTTGGAACTAATGGAAAAGCTGGAATTGCCAAAAAAGCTGGAACTGCTAGGAAATGCCGAAACAGCTGGAGCATCTATCTTCGAAGGATGGCAACATGATGTATGAGATCATGGGTAGCATAATAAGCAACATGATGATATGAGCATGGGCCGCATAATGATGCATGATGATATGAGCATGGGTAGCATAATGATGAATGAGATCATGAGCATGGGAAACTTAATGACGAATAAGACCATGGAAGATGCAGCATGAAGATGAGAGCAACTCAGTCATCAAGGTTCAACACATGTGACAATATAGCAAGGTGACACATGGTAATGTGCAGTAAATAGACGAGATGCAACATTATGATAGGTGAAAAAGTCACCTTAGAGAATCAGTTGAAGTAATATGTCTTCAATTGATCTCATGCCGATATCAAAAGTCCAAGTGATTGACTTCTATTGCAAATGTACTATCTCTCTCACTTTCTCTGCTGAACTTTGAAGAACATAAAAGAAGAATTGATCAAGGGTTTCCCCACATTGGGGTTTGTCCCTAACTAGCGCCACATCTTGTGTCCTCTTGTCTTGGCTTGTCTTCTGCAATTTATATTTATGTTCTATCTGCAGTTTACTTTATGCTGATGTGATTGCTAATGTGGAAATGAAATTGAAATAAATTGCTCTAGCGTAGAACATACCTAAAATTTAACATGGGATCAGAGCTAAGGTGAAGACAATGCCAAAGCAAGAGTGAAAGAGCAATCACCAAAGACAATAGGGACAAGACAAAAGGATCAATGGGTTCCACATCTATCTTCTAAGTTCATAAAGGGTGAAGTCAAAGCAGAACATATTAGCAAAATGGCATAGCGGAAGTTTCTGATGGCCCATCTAAAGATCACTTCATTGGGAAGTATGGATCTAAGAGTGGAAGGAAAGGCGGATGCCTTGGTTGCAATAAGTTCGGCCATTATGTGAAGGAGTGTCTGAAGGTAATGCAGGTCATCAAGGAAATGGTCAACTCTTTAAAGAAAGCAAGGAACCCTGAATCACTTTTATGTACTCGATCGCAAGAAGAACCCGGTGTCCATCTCAGAAATGGAAGTCAAAGGTTTCAGGGTGGTACTCATTGATGGAAAGGTATGTGTTTGGAAATAGAATTTTCAAAGATGTTTTTGAGTTCAGGGTTGTATCAAATTGCAGGAAGTCCACTGGGGACCATGTCCATTGTCACGTAGCATCGAAGGTCTGTGAGTCAGATGGTGACAAGGATGCCTGAATTCAAAAGGAGCATGAAAGTACATGTCTGATATGTACCGAAGGAAAATCTTACAAGGGGACCATTCCCCTAATGTAGCAAGTCCACAGGTCTGCAACAACCCAAGGGGTCTGAGATTGATAATTAGGAATCTCGCATATGCAGGTGGAAGAAAGACCTCTATGGCTTGAAGCAAAACACCCTGGGCATAGTATGAGAGGATCGATAGCTGTCTGATAAATTTGAGATTCAGTAGGAGTGAAATGGATCCAAACCATTCGAAGGTTGTGGATGATAGACCTCTCATACCAACACCTTATGAGTACAACCTACTTCTAACAAGTGTAGACCCTCTCATTTGCAGAAGTAAGAAGGAGTTGGATTCCAGATGTGGAATGGTGAACTGCAAGCCTGTGACTACCTCAAGGATCTTAACTTTCAGAAGTTATATGGTAGTGATATTGGACCAGATTTGGGAAATGCCTCTGAATCTCATAAACTCATTTGCGTTGATGTTCTTGGTGAACTTCCATCCGGACATATGTTTTGTAGTTAGCATGGTGAGTTCATATTTGGTTGAACCTCACTGGATTGGTGCCAAGAATCTTCTGAGATGTATTTGGGGCACAATCTCTCATGGATTGAGATACACTGGCAGAAATATTAAACTGCATGATTATTCGAATGCTGATTGGGCAGGTAGTGTGGAGGATCACTAGAGCACTTCTTAGTGCTGTTTCTCTTTGGATTCTGCTTTGATATCATGGATGAGCAGGAAGTAGAAGCCAGTTGTTATAAGAACCATTGAGACTGGATACATATCTACGAGTATGATCTCGTATGACGCTGCCTGGTTGGGGAAGCTCTTCAAGTGAGCTGTTTGTACCACTGTGATTCTCTGTGACAACTAGAGGTGGGATTAGATTATTGAGGAATCCCGTATTCGATAATTGCTCTAGTAGATAGACATCGGGTACTACCTTATTTGGGATATGGGAAGTCTATAAGCAAGGAAGCTCCATCGCTATGAGATGATGTACAGGTCGCTACTCTTTGTCTAAGCCCCGGGGGAAAGATCAAATCTGTGATTTTCCCAAACGACTTGGAGTCGTCAAAAGACCCTTGTACAAGGGTCTTGCATGTTGTATACATTGAACTCTGGGAGCTCTGGGGGCTTGTGGTTCTTACTGGAGCAACATACAACCTCAGGGTGACTCACCCTCCCATAGTGGTGTGCACTGGGACAGGATGATTCGCTCTCCTATGGACAGGATGATTCACTCTCCTGTGGACAAGATGATTTGCTCTCTCATGGGACAAGATGATTCACTCTCTTGTGGGATAGGATGATTCACCCTCCTGCGGACATGATGATTCGCTCTCCTGTGAACAAGATGATTCGCTCTCTTGTGGGACAAGATGATTCGCTCTCTTGTGGGATAGGATGATTCGCTCTCCTGTGTAGTAGGATGATTAATTCTCCTGTGAGGTCTGGATGATGTGTTCTCCGTGACGATTGTGTAGCAGGATGATTAATTCTCCTGTGAGGTCTAGATGATGTGTTCTCCATGGCGATTGTGTAGCAGGATGATTAATTCTCCTGTGAGGTCTAGATGATGTGTTTTCCATGACGATTGTGTAACAGGATGATTAGTTCTCTTATGAGGTTTGGATGATGTGTTTTCCATGATGATTGTGTAGTAGGATGATTATTTCTCCTGTGAGGTCTGGATGATGTGTTCTCCATGGCAATTGTGTAGCAGGATGATTAGTTCTCTTGTGAGGATAGGATTGATTAAATTCTTCGGTCGAGGCATCCTACTCATGCAGTCTAGGACTCATGGGAAGTACCTCTCATCTGATCAATGAGCAGGGCAATGAGGATAGGGACCATAGTAGTACCAATGGATGCATCATTATATCTACCATACTCCCTATGCTAGGATGACCTTCATTGATCTGGGATCAATGATACTAGTCTAGGACCAGTGGTAGGAGTTGTACCCACTATGACAATGACTTTGGGTTGGTTTAGGACTGGTCTAGGACCAGTGGTACATACTCTGAGACTGACTTCGAGTCAGTATAGTACTGGTCTGGGACTAGTGGTAGGAGTTGTACCTACTATGACATTGACTTCGGGTGGGTTGAGGACTGGTCTGGGACTAGTGGTACACACTCTGAGACTGACTTCGGGTCAGTAGAGAATGGTATGACACACTCTCGATCAATTCTTCTTCTTCATGGTTCAGTAGAGCTAAGTTGAGTAGAGTAGAGCTAGCAGAGCTGAGAAGAGCAGAGCAGAGCCAGTAGAGCTGAGTAGAGCAGAGCAGATCCAGCAGAGCTGAGCAAAGCCAACATAACTTGTAGAGCAGAGCAGAGCCAGCAGAGCTGAGCAGAGCATAGCAGAGCGAAGAGAGCTGAGCAGAGCCAGCAGAGCTGAGTAGAGCAGCGCAGGGCACTGATTGCAGAGATAGTATAATTGGACATATGGATCAATGGATGGAGTTCTCCATAGTTGAGTGGGAGTGTTAAAATTGGAAACTAGGGCCAAACTCCATGTGGGTCATATTATTTATGGTAGCTGATATTTTTATTGGATCCCTCTCATTGAGAGGTGTAGGATTGATCTAAAGATCATCCAATTTCGATAAGTATTTATGAAGTTATGAATTTATTTATGTTATGGACAAACTGTTAAGTCGGCCAGCAATTTATGTAGGCTCAGAAGCCCAACAATCATGTCTATTCAACCTCTACATTTTAGTATAAATAGATGACGACTTCAAGTCATTTATACACACTTGGATCTCTTCCTCTCCCTACTTGTCTTTGGGTTTTAATAGGAGGAGAGATCCTAAGGAAAAGCAGGAAAAGCTAAAAAAGCTGGAACTGCTGGAACTGCCAGAAAAGCGAGAAAAGTTGGAACTGCCGGAAAAGCCGGAAAAGATGGAACTACCGGAAAAGCCGGAAAAGTTGGAATTGCTGGAAAAGCTAGGACTGCTGGAAAAGTTGGAACTGTTGGAAAATCTGGAACTGTCGGAAAATCCAGAAATACCGGAAAATCCAAAAAAGCTGGAAAAGTCGTAAAAGCCAGAAAAGCCAAAAAAGTTGGAATTGCTAGAACTTCTAGAAAAGCTAGAATTGCCGGAAAATCCGGAAACGTCGGAAAAGCCAAAAATACCAGAAAAGCTAGAAAAGTTGGAAAAGCTGGAAAAGCTAGAAATGCTGGAACTGTCGAAACTGCTGGAAAAGCCAGAACTGCCAGAAAAGCCAGAACTACCGAGAACTGCCGAAACAGCCGGAGCATCTGTCTCCAAAGGAACGCAACATGATGTTTGAGATCATGGGCAGAAAATAAGAAGCATGATGATATGAGCATGGGAAGCATAATGATGCATGATGATATGAGCATGAGCAGCATAATGATGGATGAGATCATGAGCATGGGCAACTTGATGGTGAATAAGACCATGGAAGATGCAGCATGATGAGTAGCATGAAGATGAGAGCAGCTCAGTCATTAAGGTTCAACACATGTGACAGTACAACAAGGTGGCACATGGTAATGTGCAGCAAGTAGACGAGATGCAACACTATGATAGGTGAACGAGTCACCTTAGAGAATCAGTTGAAGCAATATGTCTTCAACTGATCTCATGCCAATATCAAAATTCAAAGTGATTGACTTCTATTGTAAATGTACTATCTCTCTCACTTTCTCTGCTGAACTTTGAAGAACATAAAAGAAGAATTGATCATGGGTTTCCCCACACTGGGGCTTGTCCTTGGCTAGCGCCACATCTTGTGTCCTCTTGTCTTGGATTGTCTTCTGTGATTTATATTTATGTTATATTTTCAGTTTACTTTATGCTGATGTGATTGCTAATGTGGAAAAGAAATTGAAATAAATTGCTCTATCATAGAACATACCTACAATTTAATAATCTATAATGAAACTTCCATCTTGTTCAAACTACCTTCCTGTCAATCATAGACTTGTGCCATATACTGCTGCATAGACTCCTCCTATACAAAAATTAAGGAGTAAACAAGCCAGATTGGTCAAAATAGTGAGTCACCTAATGGGCCATCTTGACTCGTGTCATTATCTAAAGCAACTGCTAATTCCTCATGACCTTTTTCTTTTACAAATCCTCAAAGCATAACTGTTGAAACCTTGTTATCTACTTTGTCTTCCTGTACCTGTTTCCTTTTCCAGACCTTCTTATTCCTACAATCTCGAGCCATGTGCCCATATTTATGACACTTTAAGCGTTCAATGTTGTCCATAGGTGATTCCGTCTAATATCTGTAATCGCGAGCGCTATGGCCATAGTCATGGCATTTGAAACATTCAATATTTATCCCATATAGCATGTATTCTCTTTTGAAAAAATCATCGCGGAACCTGTCTCGTGATCCTGCAACTTGCTTCTAGGGTTTTGCAAATAATGGTTGTACTTGTCAAAAACTTCACAATCCCTAGCCATATGTCCGTAGTTAGCACATAAAAAGAAATAACCATTAAATAAATGAACATACCTCGAAGATTTTTCATTCTTATTTGGAGGCAGTGTTGTAGTTTTTTGTGGTCCTTTGTTCTTGATTGCTTTGGTCTTGTTCTTTGGATTTTCACTTTGATCAAATTCCTTCTTAGAGTCATCCTGCGAAGATGTGTAACTTGTACCTTTATCACATGGAGCTTTACCATCTTTAATTGCCTTCATTTTTGCTTCCTCATCTATCTTGTCTTGTAAGTGTTCTTTTTGCGATCCCTTGAGGTTTTTGATCTCATCATTGGTTGCATCAAGTTCTTCTTGCTTTTGAGCAATATCTTCTTGAATCCAACTTTTCGAGATCTTCCTTTTTCTTTTTTCTGCCTCCTCAACCTGTAGCTTGAGAAGAGTGGTCTTCTCTACTTCTCTATTGAGCCTACTTATTTCTACTAAAGATGTTTCTAATTCCTTTTGCTTTTGGTCAACAACGGATATGTATCTTTGATAAGATTCCTTCCTTTCAATTTCTTCTTCCTACATCTGTGCAAATGTTGTGTCAAGTTCTTTTTGTTTTTGTTAGAATTCTCTCTTGAGGTCTCGTGTCGCTGTATTCTTGATTTCTTCCAAATGATTTCTAAGACTTCTAATCATCTTCTCAAACTCTTCATTTTCTTTGATGAGTTCTTTTTACGTCTTCAATTCTGCTTCCAAAAGTCTTGTCTTTTCCTTTTGAATTTTGAGTTCCTTTATCACCTTGATCACTTGATTTTGAAACTCTATTTTACTCATTTGTCCATTTCTTCATCATAATTAGAAGAATCTGAATTTTCAATAACATCTTGACCTAATTTATTTGTTGAATAGAGATTATGAAGATTTTCCAAAAGAGCTTTAGTTGTTGAACATTGACCAACTTTTGGTTTCACAGAATTTGGAAAAACATTCAAAATTACATTCATGGCCTTTGAATTGTACCTTTTAGCTTCGTCTGTAGATGTGTCTCTAGAAAAAATTGATTCTCATACTCCATGTGCCTGCAAATGTACTTCCATCATGGATTCCCATATCCAGTAATTATCTGTAGTAAAATCAGGGGTTGGTACACAATACTCACTTTCTTCAAATTTTGTTGGAAATTGACTTCCAGTAGCTAAACTGTTACTGAAGGAACCAAGCTCTGATATCAATTTTTGGAAATACTGAGTGGGGGGTGAACCAATATTCCTTAGCAATTAGAACTTTTATATATTTTCAGAGAATTAGTTAATATTCTATTATTATTAATGTTTATGCAGTAATAACAGTAAATAAAAGAACATAGTAGACACAGAATTTTAGGTGGAAAACCCCCTCTAGGTCAAATACCACCAAACGATTTTCTAATAAATTCTTTAATATTCACCCCCAACTGAAATGAAAGAAAAAACTTCCTAGAATTCTAGAAAATCATTCTTCTCCAACTCCCACTAGAAGGACGCCCCAACACCCTCGTTTCTTCAGTAGTCAACTGAATGGATGCCCCAACATCCTAGACCAACCTACCACCCTGAAGTGTTCACAGGCTCCAACTTGTAGGCGACTTCATGCACTAGCCTAGCACCTCCCTGCCACCCTATAATGACTGAAATGAGACACGAGTGTGGATTCCCATACCAAGGACATGATCCTCGATACAATATGATTGAAAATGATTTTGACTGAACACCCAATCACACTATGACCTACAACCCAATCATGACATCATCCTTATAGAGACTTCTATACCTTCCAACAATGCCTTTTCGACTCTAGGCAAATTGACTCTTTTATGATAATGACTCTTCCAATGATGACACTTTTACAAATGACTCTTTTACAAATTTACAATGATGACTCTTGGCCTTGACACTTCTTCACAATATACAGATGGTTGTCATGTCTTCAAAGGATCTCCCACTGCAATGCTTCCTTTGATTTGATACTTCTTCTTTTGAATTATTTCTTGAAGTTGTACTTGAATCTTCTTCTACCTGCATGTAAAATTTACCCGACGAAACCAATCCCAAATCAAAACAAAATACCCTTCAACTTACCTTTGCCTGTAAAACATATGTAAGTTCATAAGAATGAATAAATACAAATGAAAATTACAAGGCGTACCTAAAGTGTGTTTTTCACTTTTGTTGTTGACTTGTTGCAACAGTAGACAAAGATTCCCACTATTAATATATGCCTGGACTCTATGCAAGACTATATCCAAAATTGACCTAAAGATATATGCAATAAAAATTGATGACAAAACCTAGACTTGTGATGGACCAAGTTATAAGTACAAAAACAAAGACCATTCCATCAACTATGACAAGGCAAGTAACATGAACTTACAACATCTATAAATTTAGTAAACTTGGTGTAGCATCAAGAATATGTAGCATAAAATGTTTAGTATCAAGAATAGGACATTCAAAAAACTAATTATGACATATAGAGACATAGAGATATAACCGAGACACTGCATATACTTATGTTGTCCTACAAAAACATATGTCAGATATGATAATCAAAATTCAAATGTAAACACTAATCATACATACCTTGTTGTAGGAGACTTACCCTTGACTATTGATGTGTGGTCCTTATTGCAGTGATCCTTGAATGCATGTTTTTTCTTGCCTTCTACGATCTCGATGTTGATGTTCCTGTTGTTTCCTTCTATTCTATGCCAACGTGAGGTTATCCTTTAAGAGTTGGAGAGCTTTTTGATACTCGATGTGATGTTCCACTGGTTGAACCTTAGAATTTTCTCTTATATATGATGTGATGGATGGTGGATGATATCCATAAAGTGCCATAAATGGGGTCATTTTTGTTGCAGTATGGAAGGAAGTGTTACACCACCATTCAGCCAGAGGCAACAAATATATCTGTTGGGTCCCTATAATACTAGTGATTACCCCATTACTATTGTAGTTATACCCCTTATTTATATTGTTGTGCCCCTATTACCCCCATATTGTTATTTCTATGCCCCATAGAATTCCTCTATTGTTATTATTGTGCCCTTACATTATTATTGTTATGTCAGCTCTGATAATGTTATAACCCCTTAGACTCCTATATATAGAAAGGAGGTCTTTTCATTTGTATCATCGAAGAATTGTTCATTTATGTAATGTAAAGGAGGTTTCCCCCTCGAAGAGGCTGAATTCTAAGGCGTTTATCTATCTTTTCTATCTTTTCTTGAGCTGGTTTCATAACATTTGGTATCAGAGCTTTGGATTGTAGGGTTTCGCTGCTCCAAACAGGTCATCGTGGAATTTTCGCTATAACTTTGTTTCTGTGATGTTTCAGAAGTCACAAAAAAAACCCATTTGAGAAAAAATCGCGTTGAACCTTGGGTCTTAATTTTAGAACTTTTCACGCGATATTTGCGCAGATATGATTTGAGGAAGTTGGTCTTTTTGCAGACTCTTGAATTACATTCAAAACTGGTGACCTGGGGAAAATCGTCATAACTTTCTCTCTGGGGATCGGATTGAAATTTCGTAAGAAGGTACAGAAAGAGGACGGACTGTAGTTTCTTGTATGCATTTTCAGATCCAAAGGTTGAAACAGTGACACGTGGCACTTCATACAATTTCTCTCTTTTGGAAAGGTCTATAATCAGGTCATCTTGGGAGATTGTGCATAACTCTTTCTTAGAGAATCCAATTTGAATCAGACTAGTGGCATTGGAAAGAGGACAGAGAGGGATACTATAGTTCACAATTTCAGAACTTAAAGATATGAAAGTACAGAGTTACAGTTGTTTCAAGGTCGAGCTCCTAAAATCAAGAAAAAGCAAGATGAGGAAGTTTGATGGCAAGGATCCGGTAAATTGGATACTTCAGATGGAGCAATATTTTGATCTACATGGTGTACAAATGTTACAAAAGGTATGTATTGCATATTCATATTTAGAACCAGATCAATTTTTATGGTATGAAGGGCTTTGTTCTCGTAAAAAACTTGTTACGTGGTCAATTTTCACGGAGGAAATGATAGCACATTATGAGGATACAAAGAGAATCACCTTCTCTAGAGCAACACCACAACAATTGGAAAGAGTAAAAGGGCTTTGTGACATAATGGAAAGCAAAATTATGGAAACTAGGAAGTCTACCCCTCACAACTATAAAGACGGAAGTGTTGTTTCTCCTAGCCTTCCACAACCTATAAGGGTTACACCACAACAATTGGAAGAAAAAAGAGTAAAAGGGCTTTGTTAGAATTGTGATAGCAAATGCACTAAAGGTCATAAGTGTACTAAGAAGAAATTATTTTACATAGAATATGAAGAGGAGGAAGAAAAGGATCAAGAAACATCAAAAGAAGAGGATATACGCCAGGACACCACCCCAGAGAAAGAAGAAATGAATCAGAACATATCTTGTAAAGCATTGGCAAGAATTACCACTCCTCAAACTCTCAAGATAGAAGGACATATCAAGAAGAAAAAGGTGCAAGAAGTGAAAGATCACATCGAGAAAGAAGAAATGAATCCAACCATATCTTGTAATTCAATGGACGAAATTACCACTCCTCAAACTATCAAGATAGAAGGACACATCAAGAAGAAAAATGTTCAAGAAGTGAAAGATCACATCGAGCATCAAAAATGAATCCGACCATATCTTGTAAAGGACTGGAAGAAATTACCACTCCTCAAAAGATAGAAGGACATATCAAGAAGAAAAAGGTTCAAGCAGAGAAAGATCACATCGAGCATCAACAGCAAGTTCTCCAACTTTTAAAGGATAAC
This sequence comes from Pinus tabuliformis, assembly GCA_031772625.1. NCBI lineage: Eukaryota > Viridiplantae > Streptophyta > Pinopsida > Pinales > Pinaceae > Pinus > Pinus tabuliformis. Next base: position 1,580,010,982 of record CM062804.1, read on the forward strand.
GCCACTTCGGTGCAAAATCAAATGAAACAACAGGTAGATCAACATCGTAGTGAAAGAATTTTTGATGTAGGTGATTGGGTATTCCTACGGCTACAACCATATAAGCAAATGTCCCTAAAGCAAGCTAAGAAGGATAATAAATTATCACCAAAGTATTATGGTCCGTACAAGGTGTTGCAAAAGATTGGTACTATGGCATACAAATTGGAGCTTCCTGCAGCTTCTTGATTGCACCCAGTTTTCCATGTTTCATGTTTAGAGAAGGTTATAGGTGACAAGCTTGTAGGAATTTACAGGGTAAGTTCCTCAGAAAGAACACCAAAAGGACACCGCTCACAACCAGATCACAGATCAATACACTAGTATTTTTGACGTGGTTAAAACCCTCAAAGAGGGAAACAGTCCACGGCCTACGCCAACGTGGCTACTACAGGCAATTTATTAATCAAAGAATGAAAATTTACATAAGCTTCTCTCATGCACGGATTACCCGAACAATGACCCTCCATGCGCTTTAAATAGAACTCATGGACCAATCGGGTGTCAAGCCATGGATCAAGTGTCGGTAATACTGAGGAGAGAGTGAACCGTCGGATCACTACATATCGTGACCGTCGGATTGTAAGTTACAAAATGTACAATGGTAAAGAAACACACTTTACCTAACTCTATACTAGACCAAGTTGAACTTAACTATTTCCTATGTGTCGGAATATCCTAACATCCCCCCTTAAGAACAACTTGGGATAGGATTGAAGGATTTACAAATATGACACAATAGGAGAAGGAAGGAGGCACTAGAGCTAGGAATTTACAGGGTAAGTTCCTCAGAAAGAACACCAAAAGGACACCGCTCACAACCAGATCACAGATCAATACACCAGTATTTTTGACGTGGTTAAAACCCTCAAAGAGGGAAACAGTCCATGGCCTGCGCCAACGTGGCTACTACAGGAAATTTATTAATCAAAGAATGAAAATTTACATAAGCTTCTCTCATGCACGGATTACCCGAACAATGACCCTCCATGCGCTTTAAATAGAACTCATGGACCAATCAGGTGTCAAGCCACGGATCAAGTGTCGGTAATACCGAGGAGAGAGTGAACCTTCGGATCACTACATATCGTGACCGTCGGATTGTAAGTTACAAAATGTACAACGGTAAAGAAACACACTTTAACTAACTCTATACCTAACTCTATACTAGACCAAGTTGAACATAACTATTTCCTATGTGTCGGAATATCCTAACAAAGCTCCCAATTCAAACAATATTGCCAGAACTTGACGAGGAAGGAAAAATTATATTGGAACCGGAAGCAGTCACAGAACCAAGAACTCGACAGCTACGAAATCGATCAATTTCAGAGTATCTTATCAGGTGGAAAAACTTATCCGCTGAAGATTCCACATGGGAGGATGATAATTTTATGCAGAAGTATCCAAAATTACTCAAGCGTTGAGGACAACACTTTTTTGAAGGAGAGGGGCATGTTGGGTCCCTATAATACTAGTGATTACCCCATTACTATTGTAGTTATACCCCTTATTTATATTTTTGTGCCCCTATTACCCCCATATTGTTATTTCTGTGCCCCATAGAATCCCTCTATTGTTATTATTGTGCCCTTACATTATTATTGTTATGTCGGCTCTGATTATGTTATAACCCCTTAGACTCCTATATATAGAAAGGAGGTCTTTTCATTTGTATCATCGAAGAATTGTTCATTTATGTAATGTAAAGGAGGTTTCCCCCTCGAAGAGGCTGAATTCTAAGGCATTGATCTATCTTTTCTATCTTTTCTTGAGCTGGTTTCATAACAATATCCTTCCAAACATTTGTTTACTATCTCAGTTTTCCAATTAGATTGAAGATGATAGGATGAGCTATGAGCTAACTGAGTACCGAGACAAGATAATAATTATGTCCAAAAATTTCCAGTGAAAATGGGATCTCTGTCGCTTACAATAATATTTGGGTTTCCATGTAGCTTTTGAATTGTTTCCATAAATGCAGTAGAAATTGTACTGGCTTTAAATGGATGCGATAATGCACAAAAGTGTGCATACTTGGTAAGTCTGTGAACTACCACCATGATGATACTCTTTCCTTCGGACTTGGGTAAACCTATGATAAAATCCATTGAAACCTCCTCCCAATGTTAGCTTGGAATGGATAAAGGTTGTAATAGAACTGGGGTCTTAATTGTTTCAACTTTATTTTGTTGGAAAACCAAACATTCCACCACAAAATTTTGAATATCCAATTTAAGGCCATCCCAAAAAAATTCCTTCTTAACCCCGTGGTAAGTTTTTAAAAATTCTGAGTGCCCTCCTAAGGGAGAAGTGTGCAATTCCATAAGAATATTTTGTTTGAGTTGGGAATTCTTACATAGGTATAAGTGATCTTTATACCATAACGAATCATTTTTCCAGCTAAATGTATCAGATGTACTAGGATCTTGTTGTATCTTTTGAATGAGTGCCCACACTTCTTGGTAAGGCCAAAAGGCATGACCAAAAATTCATAATGACCCTCATGAGTTCTACATGCTATTTTCAGAATGTCCTCAGTCTTCATTCTTATTTGATGATATCCTGAATGAATATCCAACTTGGTGAAGTAAATTGATCCATGCAATTCATCCAATAATTCATCAATGACAGAAATGGGAAATTTATCTTTAATAGTGAGCTTGTTGATCTCCCTATAATTCGAACACATGTGCCATGATCCATCCTTCTTGCGCACCAATACTATTGGAGCAAAGAAAGAACTTTGACTAGGTTGAATTATACCAACCTCTAGCATTTTTGCAACCATACGTTCAATTTCAATCTTTTGGGCATAGGGATATCTGTACGGCCCAATGTTTGGAGGAAAACTTCCTAGAATCAAATGAATAGCATGATCATGATCACAAATAGGTGGGAGGCCTTTGGGAGTCTCAAATACCTTAGAATGATTGTCCAAGACTTTTTGGAGATCTAGAGAAATAGATGATTTCGATGTGGGAACCTCTAGCGAACATAATTGTGCAATTACACCTCGTTGTTCCTTCTTTAGAAGCTTTCTCATACTGTTAGAGCTGATTGTCTTTTCTGGTTTCAACTTCCTTTCCTTCTGCACAAAATTTCATGAAAATTAAAAGCTATTGTACCCAAGGATTGTAGCTATTGGACTCCTAGTACAACATCAGCACCACCCATTGGAATGGAAAGCATTGGGCTATTCAATAAATATTCTCCCATTGATAGCTTGATATTATGACACTTTCCAAAGCAATTAATGGTTCCTCCACTTGCAACCATCACTTGACACTCTGGTGCTAGATATAGGAAGCAATTCAATTCCTTGGCTATCTTACAATGAATAAAATTATGGGTACTTCCCAAATCAATAAACACTATTACCTTTTTCTTCTTGATATGTCCTTCTACTTGATAGTTTGAGGAGTGGTAATTCCAGCCAAAGCATTACAAAATATGGTTGGATTCATTTATTCTTTCTCTAGGTTTGTTCCTGGTGTATATCCTCTTCTTTTGACGTTTCTTGTTCCTTTTCTTCCTCCTCTTAACAATCTATGTAGAATAATTTCTTCTCGACACACTTATGACCTTTAGTGTATTTGCTATCACAACTATAACAAAGCCCTTTTGCTCTTTTTTCTTCCAATTTTTGTGGTTTCAACCTTGTATGTTGTTGAAGGCTAGGGGAAACAACACTTCCATCTTTATAGTTGTGAGTGGTAGGCTTCCTGGTTGCCATAATTTTGCTTTCCATTTTTCTTGCCAACCTGAATGCCTTCTCCAATGAATCAAGTTCCCAAAGGCGAACCTCATTTTGGATGTTATCCTTTAAAGTCCCTATGAACACATCAATCCTATGCTCCTCTGGAATATCTTTTACCCTTATGTTCAATTTTTGGAAGTCCTCCATGTGCTCCATCATTGAACCCTTTTGTTTCAGATTTATCAATTGGCTAAAAAAGGTGTTGCTTTTTGTATCCTCATAATGTGCTATCATTTCTTCTGTAAAAATTGCCCAAGTGACAATTTGTTTATGAGAGCAAAGCCATTGATACCATACAAATTGATTTGGATCCAAATATAAAGTTGCAATATGTACCTTTTGTGTGTTTTGCACATTATTGAGATCGAAAATTTTCTCCATTTGTAGTATCCATGTTTCAGGATCCTTTCCATCAAACTTCCTCATATTGATCTTCAGAACATGGTGGGTCTTGAATCCAATGTTAGAGTCTATGAAATCATGATTAACATTTATTTTGTTCTCATCATGAGTTTCCTTTACTACCTTTTCTCCATTCGTAAATATTTATTGTAGCAACTTTGTCAAATCTATCTTCAAATCGTCCATTTTTCCTTCCATCTTAGCTTCCACGTCATTCATTTTAGCTGAAAAGCCATCCATCTTAACTTCCATGCCTTTCTTTAAACCATTCATCTTATCTTCTGTTACTTTTTGTGAGAGTTAATTTTGTTGCACTTGGTCTCGTAATTTTGATATATAATGTTGCATTTCTTCCACTTCTTCATGAGATATGCTAGAGATTTCAGGTTGCTTATGAGGTGTTTCCATTTCCTTTCTTCAGGGCATCAATTGATGCTAATAATGCTTCACTATGCCCTTTGAATTCCTTCAAACTAATCTTTCAACCCAATCTTATGAAAAATTTAAAAAAACTATACACCTTTTTTCACTTTATAAGAGCTTGATATTGAATCTGTTGTATCTCTGTAATTGCATATCTCCAAGATCTTAAATTGTGTCTTGTGTTAGCGCTCTGAGTCCTCTTTCTAACCCCACAAGTCTGATCAATATTGGATTCTCCAAGGAATAGTTATGCCAAATCTCGCATGGTGACCTAATTATAGACTGGTTTAGTAGAGAGAAATTGTACGAAGTGACACATGTCACTGTTTCGACCTTAGTACATAAAACTATTATACAAAAAGCTACAACCTCCTCTTTCTAAAACTTTATAAGAAATTTCAATTTGATGCTCAAAACAAAAGTTATGACGATTTTACCTAGGTCACCTGTTTGAGATATAATTTTGGATCCTGCAAAAACCCTAACTTCCTTGGATCATATCTCTGAACATGTAGTGAGAAAAGATTTGAAATTCAGACCTGAGGTTCCAAGAGATTTCGGCGCAAATGGGTTTTTTTGTAGCATCTTAAATGTCGTAGAAAAAAGTTATAGCGAAACGTCCATGATGACCTGTTTGGAGTAGTGAAACCCTAGAATCTAAAGCTTTGATACCAAATGTTATGCAACCAGCTGACAAAATAGAAGAAAATATAGATGAACACCTTCAAAATAAGTCTCTTTGAGGGGGAAACCTCCTTCACATTAGACAAATGAATAATTCATGTATGATACAAATGACTAAACCTCCTTTCTATATATAGGAGTCTAAGGGGTCACAATATAATCAAAGCCGACATAACAATAATAACATAACATCACAAAAATAACAATAGTGAATTTCTATGGGGCACACTAGTAACAATATGGGGACAATAGGGGCACAATAATAAAATTAAGGGCTACAATGACAATAGTAATGGGGGAATCACTAGTATTATAGGGACCTAACATGCCCGCAGGGACCTAACATTGTATATATGTAATTTCGGATCTACTGGGTCTGAAATTCTATCCTCTGGTAGTCCTCTAAGTCCTATTTCCAACCCCATAGGTTTGATCAAGATTGGATTCTTCAAGAAAGAGTTATGCCCAATCTCCCATGATGACTTGATTATAGACTGGTTCAATAGAGAGAACTTGTACGAAGTGTCACGTGTCACTGTTGCGACCTTAGGTCTTGAAAACTCTACTCAATAAATTACAATCTATCCTATTTTTGTGACTATTTATGAAATTTAAATCTAATGCTCAGAGAGAAAGTTATGACAATTTTCCCAATGTCACCTGTTTGACATGGAATTTGGGAGCCTACAAAAACCCTAACTTTCTCATATCATATCTATGAAAATATAACGAACAAAGATCTAAAATTTGGTCACGAGGTTCATCAAGATTTCAGAACAAATGGGTTTAATTTTAGATTCTGAAGATTCACACAAAAATAGTTATAGTGAAAATGCCACAATGACCTATTTGAAGCCACAAAATCCCTATTAGAGGAGGATATGAGGGTCATTATTTATATGAATGTCTTGAGTTCATAGGGTCCTCAACAAGTGAACATTGGAGGGATTTTAGTAGAATTTTTTTTTTTATTAATTATTGACTACTCAAGTCCCACAACCAATTATGAGTGCCATGCCACAACCCCATAGGGCTTTAACCCACTAACTGGTGTTACTAACTTCAAACATGAATATCTCTCAAACCAAGAAGAATTACTTGGCATGCCATATATAAATGGAAACATCTCGAAGAGTAGAATCCATATAGAAGATCCTTGACTCAAAATAGAGTAAGTTTTCAAGTCAAAATCACCATGCAAGATTGTGGTAGCCCCTGGTGCTACTTGGGTTGACATCAATGACAACCACTGATCAACAACCCTACAACCCCACAATATTCCTGTTGAAAATGCAACAAGATGATGGAGCTTAGTGGAAAGGAGTCGCCTTCACTAAGTGTGCCCGCAGGCTATTTTTGGCGCACAGTCTATTTTTAGACATATGGATCATGGTCTATGAGTTGTAGGTTGCTATTTGTGGATGACTGGTCATGTTGGTAAAAATAGACGAGCTTCTATTTTTAGACATATGGGCGGTTTCTATTTTTAGACTACCAGGGTAAAAATAAAACAGTCGAATATTATTAGCTCTTAATAATATTTGGACTATAAAAATTATCTTATCCTCTTGGAGCACTTCAGTTTGAGCTACAGATGTGGCACATGCAGCTGTTAGAAGGAAATACACTTTTCTTGTGGGTCAGTTGAGCTATTGCATGCAGGACTTCAGTTAAAACTCATGTGGTTGAGTTTGGTGGAGTTGATTGTGGAGTTGATGGAGTTGTGTTCAGTTTGACTTGGTTGAACTAGTTGTATTTTAGTCCAACTAAAGAATAGACTAGTGATGAGTTGTGTGAATTAATTATTAATTAATTCACTAATTATTAACTCATAAAGCAACTGAAGAATACATCATTTAACTCAGTGCATGTACGGTTCAGTGGAGACAGGTGTTAGAGGTTGAGATTGCTACCAGTTGTGACTATAGTTGTGCATGAGATTTTGCACATGCATGGATTGAGTATTGCCAATGAGGATTGTGTGGTTTAGCCAAGTAAATACGAGTTTGCTTCAGCCATTCATCATTATTCTCATGCAAGATTGCGTAGTGGAGGCAGGCAAACAGTGGAGGAGATTTGAGGCATCAGATTTGAGTTAGTTTGTGTGTAACAGGTGGAGATAGTACTAAGTACTTGTGAGGAGTATTGTACTATGTATTGTTACATGTTCTCAATCATTATAATATATAGATAGTGTGGGGTTTTCAACTGTATGCTTTCCTTGGGTTACATACTATGTTAATATGCGCATGCAATTGATGTTTCATTATTTTTAATGCTGCTAAATTGATGATGAACGTAGAGGAGGTTATGTATTATGGTTGTATTCTGCAAATAGTGTATAATTGGGATAATCTCTGCGAATAAGTGTTTAATTATTCAAAATTTCTACATGGTCTCAGAGCAGAGTTGATCATCGGATCTGTTATTCAGAAAGTGTTTACATTTTATTTCTTCAGGTAGAGTCTGTAACTGGGCCAGGTAGCCTCTGGATTCATCCTTCCTTTGGAAGGTGAGATATCCGGTAAAAGCCCATACAGTCAATCTTCGTACGAGAAATAATTTGTTCTCACGAATTTTAGATCAGAAGTGGTTGAGTTTTGAGCTGGTGGAATTCGAATTTGCAGCAGTGTTTTCTTGGTGTCAAAGTTGAAATGTCTTTCAACGGATTGTGATTGGAGTATGCTCTTGAAGGCAGCTCGAATTATATTGCCTGGAAAGACAGGATGGAGGTGGTGTTAGATGACAATGGGTTGAAGGATTTCATAGAGGCTGAGGTCCCAAAGCCTACTGATGCTACTCACGTTGAGGTTTGGCAAAAGAAGGCAGCAAAGTGTCGAAGGATTCTGTTGGAGGGCATGAAGGATCACATTGTATCCAGCCTGCATGGAAAGGCTTCTCCATACTTGATGTGGAAAGCATTGACAGATCTATTCCAAAGCAAGAGCGACCAGAGAAAGTTGGCACTCAAGGATAAACTCAGAAACATTAAGTGTGAGAATGGAGACAGTATGCCTAGGTATCTCACAAAGTTCACCCAGTGCCGGGATGAGCTGGGAAGTGTGGGGGTCACTGTCGATGATGAGGACTTGGTGAGCTTGGCTCTCCTTGGTCTTCTGAAGAGTTGGCATTCCTATCAGGACTCTATCAATGGTTGGGAGAAATTGCCAGGATGGGAGAGACTTTGGTCGGATCTTGTGCAAGAGGAGATCAGACGGAGCACCAGAGATAGTTCTTCATCCATGCATGATGAGGAGAACTGTGCCTTAGCGAGTAGGTGAAGAAGGAGAAGGAGAAGGGTTCTCTTTCTGAATCCAGTTCTTCCAATAATGGGAAGAAGGTTGACAAGTCGAAGGTGAGATGCTTTTGTTGTCATGAGGTGGGACATTATTCTGCAAATTGTCTATGGAGGAAATCCAAGAAGGGATCCGGGGAAGGATCTGAAGGTGAGGCACTTGCTTCACAGTTTGAGTTGGATTTCACACTCTTCGCATGCATGGTTTCATCCATGGTGGGAAGTGGTTGGTTTCTTAACATTGTAGCTTCTTTCCATATGACCGGTGACAAGAGTTTGTTCAGTACTTTGGAGGAGAAAGATCTCCATATACTCATAGTGATGGGTAATGATGAGAAGTATAATGTCTCAGGTGTAGGCATGGTTATTTTTTAGAGGGAGCATGGAGCTTGCCTTACCTTGACTGATGTCAAGTATGTACTAGGACTAAAGAGAAACTTGGTGTCGATCGCAATGCTGGAAGACAGAGGCTATGATGTAGTCTTCAGTAAGGGAAAGGTTTTCCTTGGACACATCATCACTAGACAGGTGAAGCAGATTGGTTCACGGGTCAAGAACTTGTATGAACTTGAGGTTCAAGATGTATGCAAAGCCTTGAGCAGCGAGGCAACTGATGGAGACTTGGTGGTTGAGAGGGGGCGTATATTACCTCTCAACATGTAGAGCCAGAAGAAGTCTCAGACGATTGTGGAGGAGCCACGATTGGTGCAATAGCTTCAGGAGGTTGTGGAGCAGTCACAACAAGGGAAGCTGAGAGGAGATCAAGTAGAGACATCTGCTCATGCAGAGACCTCCAGTAGGGGGAAACTTCGAGCCAGGTGGGTTGAGGGATCGCATGCAACCATACCTCCAGGAAGGAGGTGGGGTGATGTGGATTGACTGTCCCAAGGAGGAGGGGCAGGATCCTTGAGGTACACAACCTCTTGGATGAGACCTTGCTACGAGAGCCCCGATGTGGAGTAGCAGGAACTGATTGATTGGGTAGAGACAGATGCGGATGGAGCAGTAGAGAGAGCGACAGTGGAGGGAATCCCAGGACAGCAGATAGCTAGCAGGCTATAGTAATGCGAGAGGCACAAGTGTTTTGCACAGTGCTAGGTGGCACAGAGAGGTGTGCAATGGTGCGAGATGCATGGAGATGTTGCAGTAGAATAGATGTTAGAGAGGGAGCACTTGTTAGCAGCAGGTAGAGCTTCAACTTCAGAGTATGTTCCTAGCCCAACAGAGTGGTCAGCTGGGAGTGTTTTTGTTCCAAGTGTTGCTGGAGCAAGTGGACTGGGAAAATGTGTTGCATGCAGAACATTCCAGAGTTGCAGGATAGGGGTTGCAGATAATCCATATATTTTTGAGAGGGAGTGTTGAAAATGCAACAAGATGATGGAGCTTAGTGGAAAGGAGTTGCCTTCACTAAGTGTGCCCGCAGACTATTTTTGGCGCACAGTCTATTTTTAGACTATGTCTATTTTTAGACATATGGATCATGGTCTATGAGTTGTAGGTTGATATTTGTGGATGATTGGTCATGTTGGTAAAAATAGATGGACTTCTATTTTTAGACATATGGGCGGTTTCTATTTTTAGACTGCCAGGCTAAAAATAAAACAATCAAATATAATTATCTCTTAATAATATTTGGACTATAAACATTATCTTATCCTCTTGGAGCACTTCAGTTTGAGCTATAGATGTGGCACATGTAGCTGTTAGAAGGAAATACACTTTTCTTGTGGGTCAGGTGAGCTATTGCATGCAGGACTTCAGTTAGAACTCATGTGGTTGAGTTTGGTGGATTTGATTGTGGAGTTGATGGAGTTGTGTTCAGTTTGACTTGGTTGAACTAGTTGTATTTTAGTCTAACGAAAGAATACACTAGTGATGAGTTATGTGAATTAATTATTAATTAATTCACTAATTATTAACTCATAAAGCAACTGAAGAATACATCAGTTAACTCAGTGCATGTATAGTTCAGTGGAGATAGGTGTTAGAGGTTGAGATTGCTATCAGTTGTGACTATAGTTGTGCATGAGATTTTGCACATGCATGGATTGAGTATTGCCAATGAGGATTGCGTGGTTCAGCCAAGTAAATACGAGTTTGCTTCAGCCATTGATCATTATTCTCATGCAGGATTGGCAGTGGAGGCAGGCAAATAGTGGAGGAGATTTGATGCATCAGATCCGAGCTAGTTTGTGTGTAACAGGTGGAGATAGTACTAAGTACTTGTGAGGAGTATTGTACTATGTATTGTTACATGTTCTCAATCATTATAATATATAGATAGTGTGGGGTTTTCAGTTGTATGCTTTCCCAGGGTTACATACTGTGTTAATGTGTGCATGCGATTGATGTTTCATTATTTTAATGCTGCTAAATTGATGATCAACGTAGAGGAGGTTATGTATTATGCATGTATTCTGCAAATAGTGTATAATCATGATAATCTCTATGAATAAGTGTTTAATTATTCAAAATTTCTACAATTCCCCCTCCCATCCTAAAGGCACATGGAAGTTAGGAGTTGAGAAAAATTAGGGTGCCTTTGGGATTCCCCATCCATCCACCTCCCTTACACCCTATTCCCCTCCCCATCCTTACAACCCAACCCCCTCCCCGTCCACCTGCCCCCTTGAGAAGGAAATGGACCGATGAAATTAACTTGCCTATCTTTAAAGGACTTGGATTAGAGGATCTTGACCAATTTTGGTTTGTAGTCGATGCAGTATCGACAACAAGACAAAAAACTAGTGATGACATAAAGAAGATGCAACTTGTCACATCCCTGCAAGAAAGAGCACTAACATGGTATATGAAATACTCTATGACTAATCTGACTGCTTCGTTTGATGAAGTTATGAAAGCATTGTTATTAGAAGTAAAGAAGTCGAAATCAGAATCACAGTGCATCACAAAGCTAAAATCAATCAAACAGGAAGAAACTGAGTCTATGCGAGGGTTGGATCAATGATTCAAGGTGTTAATGGGACAAGTAAGATTTATCCTATCTCTAGAAATGATTTATCCTATCTCTAGAACAACATAAGGAATGGTTCATAGTTGCGCTACTGCCACATATTAGGTTATTGTTGACACAACAGAAGATCGAGACTCAAGCTGAAGCATTGGAGATTACGATGAAGCTGGAAGCTTCGCTGATTTTAGATACCCATGGAGGAGTACAACAAATTCAGAATCAACTAGTCAATTTGACCTTGGAATTGCAGGATCTCAAGAAAGGTAAAGAGATCATATTAGAAGTATGGTGCATAAAATTCAAAGCAGAGGGTCATTATAAGGATCAATGCCCTATGTTAAGAGATTATTTATCAAGTGGGCCACTTAATCCAATAAACCTAGGGCTATGGTGAGAGATTTGTAGAAAGAGAGGCCAACATTTCTCTGAAGATTGCTACCTATTGCAAAAGTACGTGCAGACTCCGAAGTAGCTGTTTTGCAAATTTTGTAGGTCAGTAGGTCATGATGAGAAAAATTGTCAAAGTTATGACTTGATGATGGAACACACTGATGATGCTTATAGACTACAAGCTGAAGGACATACACATGAGGAGCCAGGCCAACACACTAGTTGAGGAGGATTTCAAGGATGAGGAGGAGGAGTTGGTCGAGGACACGACCAAATTATCTATTATAACTATGGATAGGAATGACACTTTTCAAGAGATTGTCAGAACCCTACGACAACCTGTAGCTACTGTACGTCTTTTGATCATGTGATAGAAGAATGCCCTAGCATAATCCTGAAGATACAAGAGAAAAGGAACCATCAACCTCCAACAAATATTCAAATGATGACTGCTGAGCTAAGAGAGGACTAAGAGAGGATGAACCACACATCAATATGGTAATGAGAAATGGAGCTGCAATGGGGATGATAAAGCGGAAGGGAAAAAGGAATATGAAGCTACATGGATAAGGAAAACTACTGAAAAGGATCCTGCCTTCGATATTCAAAAGGAAAAAAAAGTGTTCATGGAGGTGAGGTGAAGCTTTATGGATGATGGGGCCTCAACCTCTACCACACAACCTACTCAGAAGAATAACTGTGAGATAGTACTAGTTGCGACACAAGATGTGGATCTAGATATCTTGAATTCTTTTATGAAGACTGCATGGAGTTGTTAAGAAATCAGAAGGCCGTCAAGGGATTGAAAGAATTGATAGACTTTTTTGATTCTAAAGAGGTACCATAGAGTGAGATGCACACAATGAATAATATAGATAGACACAAAAAGCAGATTGGAAAGGAAATGAGGCTTACAACGTAGATTGGAGAATACGACATGGATCAAGTTATCTTGGATCTAGGATCTGATGCCAATGTCTTGTCGAAGTAGATTTTGGAATTGATGGGTAAGCCAAAGTTACAATGGTCAACTATTCAGCTAAAAATGCAAATAAACAAAAGATTGTTCTTCTAGGAAGATTGTGAGGTATCATAGTATACCTTGATGGAGTGCGCACTACCACTGACTTTGAAGTGATTGAGATTGTGGATAACAGTAATCCCTACCCTGCATTGCTTGGATTGGATTGGGAATTTTCTAACATGGCTATAATTAACTTGAAGAAAAGGAAAATGATATTTGAGAGCAACAATATGAGATTTATTGTTCCATTAGATCCATTAGAGGGAGTGAGGTATACTGAACCTGTCAAAGAAGAGTACAATGTGGATGACTTCGAAAACATTTATCAAATAAAAAAAAAAGAAGAAGAATGGATTAACCCTACTACAAATGGAAAGATGACTTGGGAGAAAGATAGTTCTTGTACTTCAGATTCAGAAGAGGAATTGGAAAACTGGCAAAACAAGTTGCATGAAGTGTCTACAAGGCGAATTGCAAGGATCACTAAAGTAGTGCATTGTATGACAACTGAGGTATGTGATTTAAATTTGTATGATGGTTTGGGTAATATAAATTCCTTCTTTAGAGATTATGAAAAATAGGTACCTGAATTTCAAAGATTGTTAGCTCTGGATCAAGCACTGAGGGCTACTCTTGCTAGATGGTGGGGTACTCATAAGAAGAATGTAGGAGATTGGCAACAATGTAGAAGTTTGATGTGGGTAAAGTTTGGTGAAGTAGAAACGGGGCTCGTAGATAAGTATGATGACCAGAATGATCCTAGAGACCACATACAACTCTGTATGACAACTTGGGGAGAAATTTCGCGAGAAGAATTGGTGTATGGCTTCATCCATACTCTGGAGACAATTCCTTAGAATTGGTATATGGAAACAGAGATTTGACATGGTACTTCTAGTTGGGAAGAAATGGTTGATGGACTTATAATGACATTTAGATTTGAAGATGATTGTCCACTTATAGATGCAACTCTGAATATAGTTAAGAATACGATTTTTGAGAATGAAGTTCCAGTTATCCGGAAACCTAATTGGGCTGCACATATATGTAATGTAATGGAATCCCTGATAATGGATCCTAGTTGGGATTTGAAACGTTGGCATAAAAATGTTCATACTGTGGATTCTCTGGTAACTGAGTCAAAAGATACAAACCACAGATCTCTTAAATCCAGAATGTAATGGAATGCTATAATATCACCATGCAAGAGGATGAAGATCCTCACAATATTGACATCAAAGAATTAGAAGGTCATCGTGAAGTAAATGGACTTGAGATAGATATGCCTGATATAACAAATCCATTGAAGACAAAGAAGGTGAATATAGGGTTAGAGGTTGAACCAAAGTATGAAACAATAGGAGATTATTGGGATGACGATGATGAGCCTCATAAATGGGTAATTATATGGGCTCATTTTACCTCCTACCCTAGTCAAATAAACCATTCTCTTAGCTTATTGTATGATTTTCTGATTATATTTATGCTTATAAGGTGAGTTGAGTTAGTTATTATGCCATGTGGTCTAACATATATTTAATGCAAATTATTGATGGATTTCGAGGTCAACGTCAAGGATCTAGTGGTCAAACTGTAGCAATAAATTGAAGTAGATAGAGGAGAGGACTTCTAGGAGGGAATTCCCCTCATTTATTTCTCCTCACTTCGAATTCCCCTTCATTTAGCTCGGAGTACAAGCAGCCAAATCATGCACTAGAAGGAAGCTGAGCAAGTGGAAGATGATTGATAGTTATCTCAAGTTTTGGGAGCAAAGCCTCCCTGATTTTAAGGAAGATGTTGGTCGCTTCAGATGTATAAGTAGAGAGGCTTAGGGCCTCACTAGCGTCGACCTTTTTTTCTTGTCTAAACTCTGCTCAAATTTTGAGCCTACTATTTTATGACAGTTTTATGTAATCTTGCTATTTTGTGATAATGAAGATAGAATCCTTTTTGAGCTAGCACTGAGTTACCTCAGAAGGATGAAGCTCTTGGGTTAGGGCTCAATCCAAGTAGCCAAACTTCTCTTTACTTGTATTTGTATGCTTTAATTCAGTTTGTAGATTAGTTTGCTGTTAGATGTATTTCTCTTATGGTTAAGAATAGGTTGCTTTTGATGATTTAGTAGCTTGCTTCCATTTATGATTTCTATAGCAGGTTAAGCAGTGATTAGAGAAGATTCAGAAGGCTAGAAACAGTGCCTTGAACTCTTTTCCTCCCTCTAGGACCATGATTTGAGGCAAAAACTCTCTTGCTGCCCCAAAAACACATATTTTCCTCATTCCTAGGACTTCTAGTGTTTACAGCTCTCTAGTAGGTTGATAGTCCAGTTTTTCTTTGCTTTAGATCTTCTTTATCATGTTCACTTCTTGATTTTCAATAGTCCTTTTGCATGCTTTCCTTTCTTACAACATTTCCCAGCATTTCCTTCTATACATCATAGTTTAGGCCATTTTAATGCAAAACTTTGTTTTTCCTAGGATACACTCATTTCATTGGTTGCTTAATTTTCTTGGTTGACTGTCAGTTTCTATGCAACAGATATCTTCCAGCAGTAGGCCAGCTTACCAGCAATCACACCCTCCATCTGATCCATGCCCTATAGGTCTCCCAAAACTCACCTCAATTCTGCCCTAGTTTCCTTCATTTTTCATAGAACTTCTTCCTCTCTCCTTGAACAAACCCAATCATCTTTCTCTCTCCTGGTGATCCATGGTAGACCTTAGGCACCCTAACGCCTCATTCCAAACTTCTTCCACCTTTTCCACCCACTCTCACACCCTAAAAACAACGAAAATTTCTCTCGGCCTCCTCCTGTAGGCCTCCTATAGTTTCCTTGTTTTCCTCTTGTAGTTTTCCTATGTCCTCCTGTTGTTTTTCCTGTAGGCTTTATTTTGAAGGCCGAGTGTGGGAAAAGCCTCTAGAAGGCCACCTAAGACATGCTAGGACTCATCCACACTATCCTACATCCTACAAAGCTCCAAAACCACCCTCTAACTCCACCTATTCACTGCCACACTCACACACAATAAATTAGATGCATGTTAAATTCACCTAAAAACACATAAAAATCCAAAAATATGTTTTTTGCTTATTTAATTCCAGAAATAGCATGGTTAGATGTTGTTTACTTCCTTGAGTAGGTAATGGCATTTATTTCATTGTTTTCATAGTGTTTTTTGGCAAAAGTAGAATTAGCTTGTTAATTAGGGTTTACTAGGTTTTGCTTTACATTCCAGTCTTTCTCCTTTCTGCAGTTAGAATAGCATATGTAGAGTAATCTTTCTTTCCTTTCATAACATATAGAGCTTCTTCTGAAATCTATAGAAGTTGGCTCGAGCTCCTAGTGATCTCGTGCTAGCTGATTAAGTGACAACTTGCAGTGAGAACTAGTACTTTTGCATATAACATCGACGCTTCCAAGTTTGTTTCGAACTGTCGGGTTGATAAAAGTAAAGTTGGTAGCCCATGAGTTGCAGAATTCTTGCTACAATACTAGCTCTCACCACTTTTTGGCACCAATTTTAGGGAAGTGTCAGAGTATTTTGTGATTACTTCTTTCTTCTATTTCCTATTGCAACATTTTGCTAATAGTTTATTTCGACAAAAGTAGACTAGTCATTTCTTTTCTTTCAGTTTTGCATTTCCTTGATTTCCTTTTCAGTTCTGCAAATTTCCATTCAGCAAGTTCATTTCATTTAGTTGAAATTTGTTTTGTTCAGTCACAATTTTAGTTTATGCAGGTATTTTCAGTGTGGGGAAAAAGAAACAAAAAACCAACCAAAAATATTTCCTTTCATGCCTCATAGGAGTAGAGATAACTTAGGAAAATTTTTGCCTAACACCCCCACTGCTTCACATAGCCAACCTTCTCTCTATTCGGTGGTTTCAATCAATAAGAACCCTTAGGTGAACATCCAGACATATTTGAAGAACCTATAAGGGAAGAAGAAGAAGAAGAAAACATTCCTTTGGAGCCAATCGCTGAAAACAGAAATGATAGGGGAAATGGAGAGAGAATAGAGGGTACCTTCCCCATTCAAGAGACCAATGGGGACACCAAAATGAAGAATATAAGTCTTTCAGCCCTACCTCACTTCCATGTTCTGACTACAGAATATCCTGACACCTTCTTGTTCGAGTTCGCTGTCATCTGTCAAACTTATGACTATGCAGAAGACAAGCAAAAGTTGAAACTGTTCCCTTCTACTCTCAAAGACGTAGCACTGTGCTGGTTCATGGGATTACTTGGCAGTAACATCACAACTTGGGCTCATATGTAGTAGGCCTTTAACAACAAGTACCGAGACTATTGTAGGTCAAAAGATACTAAAGAAGAAATCTTCCGAATGACCATAGGAAGTGATGAGTCCTTGGAAGACTATGAAGAGAGGTTCTAGCTCAATTACAAAAAGGCCAGGTGTACACTTGACCCTGAGTCTCTGAAGTTGGTCCTGCTCAGGGGAATTCGGGAAGACCTTTTAGACACCCTCCATCTACTGGCTGGGGGAGACATCTACCAACTATCCTATGAGGACATAAAGACTATTTTTAGAAACCATTCTAGAGTAGCCAGAAAGAAAGGTAGGGGTAGTCAACCCATAGCTAGTACCTCTTCTTTGTTTTCATCCATTAAAGGTGAAATTGGAAACATGCTGGAAGAATTCAAGAGTGAGATGTTTCAGACTCTTGCCATGCAAATGGATACCTTACATATCAAAAGAAAACAAGAGGAACTAGAGAGGTATTTGGCTTTTTTTTGCCCTAGATGCACCAGGAGGCATGCTAGGAATGAATGCCCATTGAACTCTATAGAGGTTTGTTCAGTCTGTGAAGAAGATCATTCTATAGATAATTGCCCTTCCTTGCCTGGACTTAAAGTTGTATACCAAGGGGCCGAAGGAGTGACTGAATAGATCTATTACATAAATCAAAGGAGGCTGCATGGAACTAGACCATACCAGTAGGGGATGCAAGGGACATCTCAGGCATACTCAAACCCCAACCAAGTCACCTACATACCTTCTTGGGGCCCCCCTGCTCATCCTTCCTGGTCCACGGCTCCTCCTTGGTCCTTCACATCTCAATGTCATTCCCAAATAGCCACCCATTCATTTCAATCCTATGCTCAGCCGCAACCTCAGTGGAATTCATCTCATCAAGGGTGGAGACCCCAATACAATTCTCTTCCCGCTCTTCTGCATTCACCACCTGCCCAACCACAACCGTTACCTTCTATTCCACCAAGGAAACCCCAATTGCCTACCCATCCAAATCCGAACCCAAACAACAGACAGGCTCAGCAAGTGTATAGTGGGGAACCATCATGCCCAACTTATGCTATGGAGATTCAAAAAATTAACTTGCGATCCGGGAAAGTTCTCATAGATAGCCAGCCTCCACCCAGGGAGGTTGAGAAAGATAAAGAGGAAATAAAACCTAAAGCAAATCCACCCTTTCCTGAGAGAATATCCATGACAATCTAGCCTACCCCAGAAGAGACTGAACTCCTGGGAGAATTGAAACATTTATGTGTGAAGATACCACTTCTCCAAGCCATAAAAAATGTGCCCACGTACAATAGGTTGATCAAAGAGAAGTGCTTTAGGGATCCAAGAAGGCACAAGAGAGATGCCCCAACCATCAATGTCATAGGACAACTGTCCGACCTGATGTTGGGGCAGATAATCTATCCAAAATATCTAGACCCTAGAAGCCCAGTAGTTGATGTCCAAATTAATGGCACAGTGGTCCCACATACCTTGATTGATCTGGGAGCTACCATTAATGTGATGGCAAAGGACACAATGCTCAAACTTAACCTCCAAGGCTCTTTGAGGAAGACCATGATAGTGATGCAGTTATCAGACCACCCCACAGTGACCCCAGTGACCCTTGAGGGGATTGTGGAAGATGTGATGGTCTCTATTGATTCTTGGGAGTACCCTACTAATTTCTTAGTTCTCCAACCAAAGGCAAAGCTCACTGGGTATCCTCTCATTTTGGGAAGACCCTGGTTGGCTACAGCCGATGCCTACATCAGCTGTCGAGCTGGGAACATGACCATAAAGAATGGGCACATGTCAAAGTAGTTAATCCTATATCCTCCTGCCTAACCCTTGCTAGAACATGATCTACCTCTTTGGTTGGAGGAGGAGGATGAGGATGAAGTTTATTCTACACCACTTTGTACATTAGAAATCACCATGGGGGGAAAACCACAAGATGAGGATGATATGATTGAAAAATTGATGCAGAATCCACCTCCCAGTGTATCACCATTAGAAGACATAGTAAGAGAAGCCCAAAGAAACCCCTCAACTGATCTCTGTGTTGCTGACCTCACTTCTCTCTGTGTTAAAAATGTAGAGTTCGACCCAGAAAGAACATTGAAAATCAATCCATCCCTATCTACTTCCCAGGAGAAGGAGCTATGCAGCATACTGAGAAAAGATCTAGATGCCTTTGCTTGGAGTTATAAGGAGATAAAGGGAGTACTCCCTTCAGTATGTGCTCATCATATATACATCAAGGAAGATTGAAAGCTAGTCAGTCAACCTCAAAGGAGGATGAACCCAACACTTAAAGATATTGTTAAGGAAGAACTGCAGAAATTGCTTGATGTAGGATTCATCTATCCCATCTCTGATAGTGAATGGGTCTCTCCTTTGGTGCTAGTGCCAAAGAAAAATGGTAAGTGGAGAATCTATGTCGACTATCGGGAATTGAACAAAGCCACTAAAAGGACCATTTTCCATACCTTTCATAGATCAAGTGTTAGATGGTCTCGCAGGGAAAAAGTTTTTCTCCTTCCTAGATGGGTTTAAGTGTACAATCAGATTCAAATCAGCTTGGAAGACCAAGATAAGACCACTTTCACTTCTCCTTGGGGTACCTTTGCATACTGGGTCTTTCCTTTCGGTTTGTGCAATTCTCCAGCCACTTTCCAAAGAGCAGTATTGAGTATATTTTCTGAACTGGTTCATGATGCAGTAGAAATATACATGGATGATTTTACTCCTTATGGCTCTGATTTTCAAGAAGCTTTATCTAACCTAGGAAAAGTTCTAGATAAGTGTATTGAGATGAACTTGTCCCTCAGTCTGGAAAAATGTGAATTTTTGGTCACTGAATGGACCATGCTAGGTCATGCAACATCTCAACAAGGACTGCAAGTGGACCTCAACAAAACTGCCATCATCCAAATGGTCTCACCTCCTCAAAAGGTGACAGATGTCAGAAGCTTCATAGGCTTAGCTAGATATTACAGGAGATTCATTAAAGACTTCAGCAAGTTATCCTCTCCTTTGTTTGGCCTCCTAGGCAAAGATGTAGAGTTCATATGTTTGGGAAGCTGTCAAGAAGCCCTAGATACCTTGAAGAGCAAGCTAGTGATTGCCCCAATTCTCAGAGGCCGAAACTGGGCCCTACCCTTTCACATTCACATAGATGCCTCGAACAAAGCAATAGGAGCAGTCTTAGGACAAATTGATGAAAAGTTACCTTATGTCATATACTTTATAAGCAAAACTTGTCAAAGACAGAGTTAAACCATACAGTGACCGAGAAGGAACTCCTAGCTGACGTGCATTCCTTAAACAAATTCAAACATTATATCACAGGTTGTCAAACCTTTGTGCACACTGATCATGCTGCAATTAGATATTTAATGAACAAACCAGATGTAAATGCTCGCATTATTAGATGGTTTCTTTTACTACAACAGTTTGATCTGACCATTATTGATAAGCCTGGTAAAGAGAATGTTGTTGCTGACTTTTTGTCTAGAGTAAATTTGCCTACAGGTGAAGAAGGAATGGTGGATGAACAAATTCTAGATGAACACCTATTTTCTATATCAGTACTCTCTCCATGGTTTGTTGATATAGAAAACTACTTGGTTTCAACATAGTTCCCACCACACCTATCCTCAAAAGAGAAGAAAAAGATAATAAGGAAAAGTGCCCCTTTCACTTGGATTGGAGGAAATCTCTTCAAACTTGGCCCAAATCAGATCTTCAGAAGATGTGTCAAGGAGGAGGAAGTCTTTGACATCCTCCTAACCTGTCATGACGAGCCTTGTGGAGGTCATTTTGCAGCAAAAAGAACTACTTTCAAGATATTGCGAGAAGGTTACTACTGGCCCACTTTTCATCAGGATGTGAGGAGATACACAATCCAATGTGATTGGTGTGAGAGCATGGGGAAACCCACTCCAAAGGATGAAATTCCCATGCAACCTCAAGTGACCTTTGAGCCATTTGAGAAGTGGGGCATGGACTTTGTGGGGCCTATCAACCCCCCTTCAAAGCAGAAATAGAATATCATTGTGTGCACCGACTACTTGATAAAGTGGGCAGAGACAAAAGTAATCAAAGCAGCGACAGAGGAAAAAGTAGCTGAGTTTTTGAGGGAAAACATATTCTACAAGTTTAAGTATCCGAGAGAGTTTGTCACAGACCAAGGCAGTCAGTTCACTTCCAACCTGATTGAAGACCTGCTCACACATCATAAGATCAAGCATAGGACTTCCACCCCTTACCATCCACAAGCCAATGTACAAGTGGAGGTCACTAATAGAGCATTGGAAGGGATCCTAACCAAGGTAGTGAGCAGCAACAGAAGAAACTGGGCAGACAGATTAGTTGAGGCCACTTGATCCGAATTGGATCCATGGAAATTATCAAAGTTCTATGACTGTATCAAATCAGGACAAAATTCAAAATTTGTGCACAAAGAACTATCAAGAAGACCTCTGGACAGTAACAGTTTATAGCTAGCAAGGAACAATGAGGACTTCGGTCAAAGTGCACTGATCGAGGCCCATGGAGACCGTGCAAGAAGCAAACTAGCAGTTAGAAAGTCCAGATCAAAAAATGGAGGCTGTTTCTGATGTGCGATTTGGGCGGTAAGCGGATTTGGGTGGAGAACGAGCGATTCCATACATCGCACAACACGTGTCCAGTGGATGAGAGAGAAAACCACCTCTCATCGTGGGCTAACGGTCGAGTAAGTCAAACGTACGATAAGAGAGAACACTATAGGATCTTAGGGCTCTAGATCTGACAGTGGAGATTGCGCTCGATGGAAAACCAGATTTGACGGGAGAAAATAAACCATGAAACATAAAGGTTTGAAGTCCAATTTGATCACTGAGTTGGCAGATGAATCATTTCACAATGTAACCGAAATACCCAACCGTTTGAGGAAGAGCTGGCGTAGTTCGTGAGAGGACAAGTGGCCACTTCCCTGTGAGACGTTACACAGTGGTGATGATGCAGAGGCAGGGAACTCCAAGTGAAAAATAGTAGGCAATCAGAAGAGGCGAAAGAGGAAGTGAACAGTCAAGGACGTCTTGGCTTTAAGCCATGAACAGGTAGAGAACAAAAAAAGGAAGAACCGAAGAAGGGGAACAGTGAAAAAAAGGAGATGAAAGAGACAGTGAAGCAAGAGGCAGAAAAATAGAGAGCTAAGCTGACCTGCAGCGTAAGGCAACATCGAGAAAATAGAAGGCTTGAGAAGTTCAAGCGATACCCAAGAGGATAGCTGTCGGGAATTGAGCACCAGATTGAACTCATCCCATTAAAGACCGGAGAGGTCAAGACTTGGAAAGGAAAAGAGTTTGTGCACTCTAGTGGCTTGGGGAATCCAAGGACGACCCTACCAAGCATTATCTATTCCAGTAGACTCAAATTGAGCTCCTCATTGTAAGTATCTACTTTAAAGACACAATAAAATAAGACCACCACTGAAAGCTGGAACGGAGACGTAGCCCTGGAGAATAGGGTGAACTCCCTATTAATGTGTTGTGTTCTTGTATTTTCTTACTGTGTTCTCTTAGTGTTTTCCATTTTCCAGTGTCTGTGTATTTTGCAATCTGATATATCTGTTTCCTAAGATAACATAGACACACACCAGCACATGAGTCTGTAATACCTTCATCCATTAATTAATTAACTGAGATCACTCACGAGTGATTTTCAGATCACCACTTGGGCCTACAACACAACATGGAAGACCACCATTGGGTTCACACGCTATGAACTAGTCTATGGGAAGAAGGCTTTGCTGTCAATAGAGTTTGAATTCAATACCCTAAGGATGGCAGCTCAGCTGGACCTAGATCTCAGCCATGCACAGAAGGAGAGATTACTTCAGTTTAATGGATTGGATGAATACAGATTACAAGTCCTTCTCCATACAGAGGTAGTTCAGCTTCAAAGAAAGATATGGCATGATAGAAATATCAAGGAGAAGCAATTCCAAGAGGGAGATTGGGCACTACTCTATGATTCAAGATACAAGGATTTCAAAGGCAAGCTGAGGACAAGATAGTTGGGACCCTACACTGTGGATAAATGCAATGACAATGGTTTAATTCTGATCAGAACCATTGATGATGAAGCCATCCCCATGCTTATCAATGGACATCGGTTGAAAGTCTACAAGAAACCCCTCTCCAAGCAAGATTTTATTGAAGATTTGAATAAAATAGTGATGGTAGTGGAGCATGTCTTAGCTTCCACTTCATGCACTCACTGAAGAAAAAAGAGAAAAAATAAGGACTCAAGTGAGAACCTCCATGAGGCGCTTGAGTCCCATCATTGGATTGAAAACATTTGCTGAGGTGGCCCAGTGATGTCAAAAAAAAAAGGGGGAAAAGAATAAGATCCCTAGGTGAAAACCTCCCTTGGAGGCACCCAAG
Organism: Pinus tabuliformis; assembly: GCA_031772625.1. NCBI lineage: Eukaryota > Viridiplantae > Streptophyta > Pinopsida > Pinales > Pinaceae > Pinus > Pinus tabuliformis. The sequence goes on from CM062804.1 coordinate 1,580,034,675, forward strand.
GCAGGCAATTAAGGTGAAAACCTCTCTGAGGCGCCCTAGTTGTTTTCAAAAAAAAAAGGAAAGCAACAATGAATTTTCATTGCATTGCAGGTTTGCAGGAGGACTACAGGGAGTAGAAGAAGGTGCCAAGGGGACCCTGACATTCATACCAGCATCCATCTCATCTTCTCCATGCCTTCCTCCATCATTTTTGGCATCTCTTTCACCCTACTGTACCTCTTCTTCCAAAACTGTGTTTTCTATAGGAGGCTCTGTTTTTTCTACAGGAGGTTCTTGTGGGAATTACAGAGAGCCAAAAGTGTCTACAGGAGGCAGTTTGAGGGACAAGAAAAGCTTCATGAGGAACCTATAATCCCTCTTACCATCTACAAACCTCCTTCCCATCATTTCCAAACTTGCATCACACTCCAAGCATCATTAATTTTTTTTTTTTCCTTTTCAAGAAAAAAACATAGAAAAATAGTTTTTCAGTTTTGAAAAACAAAAGCCAAAACAAATATAAAAGGAGGAAAAGGCATCATTAAATTTACCTGAAGCTTACCTACTATCCCTCCATTATCCATCTCCACCTCTGGCATCATTCTTGAGCTCCAAGAACAGGGAAATAAATGAAGTTTCAAGGGGAGAAGTAGCTACAGTAGCTCCTCTAGGAATTCCTGTAGCAGTTGATCCCATAGAAGTCTAGCAACAACAGCAAGGGACAACACATCTGAAGGTTGAAAAGGCACATGCAGCTCATCTCTAGCAAAAGAAGAACCTGCAAAAACACACAACAACACATTAGCAAGTAGAGACAACATGCAGGAAGGAAAATGAAGGCATGCAGCAGAGAAAGCCACAACACCTCACAGTCGATGACAACAAATACACTTGGATTACAGGTAAGTAGCTAAGTCATTCCTCTATCTGTATTTGTGTAACTAGGAATCATATGAATGCAACGAAATGGTTGAAATCAAAAGAGGGAAAGGTGGCCAGTTAACTTGGCCACCTTCATTTAGTTGACTCCACTTAACCGAGATATCACCCACACGTGCGCACAGTCAACTCAAGCAAAAGATGCGAAGGACAGGTAGTGGGAGGAAGAGTTAACTCTGATGTAGTAATGAGGGGATGATTACAAGGGGGGTCATGATGACCAAGCAGGTGGGGACCAACGGTCCTAATCTGGGCAATGTACACCTTGCCAGCTCAGCACTCATAACCGAAAACAACCATAAAAGGTAATGAGCACTCCTCCCTGCACATTCTCACCACCTTTTCTTCAGTTTCTCCTCGTAACTCAACCACACAATAGTCTTCTTATGCCCCCATAGCCTCGTATCCACCATCCTCCATCAATTTCCTCTGTATTTGTTCTCGGCATTTTCTATAGGAGCACCTATAGGAAATCTACAAGAGGGACAACGAGGTTCTACAGGAGGGGAAGTTAGTCATTTTGAAGGGAGAAAATTTTGGCATGAATTTCAATTTGAAGAGGTAGGGTTCATGAATGCCATCTGTTGAATATCAAAATGTGAAAGAGTTGGTCTCAAATTGAAGATAAAATGAGTCTTTAAGAGGGTAGAAATACATTAAAAAACAAAAAAAATCTGTTTTAAAAAAAACACATTCCCCTCTGTTTTTCTATTTCACTCAAAATTCTTTGTCTCCACCTCCATATCTAGTTTTTCAAAATAAGTATAGGCAGTATGACAAGGGGGTTTATGAGAAAGGAGCCCACTAACTCCACTAGACTCCATGCACATCCTCAAGTGGTGGAAATATTTACAAGGGAAAACTGGATGAATTTCTTTGAGAAGTTTAGAGGGTTTGATGATGAAGTTGCCCATGAATTTTCTCTCTCTCTAGTCCCTCTCACAAGAATTCATGCTACTGTAACCATTAGAGGCATCTCCATTGAAATAACCCCTGATTTCATCAGTAGGGTCACTAGCCTTCCTCTTGGGCTGCATTGAAGTAAAGATGAGAAAACAATTGGCAAAGCTGCCAAGAGGAAAATTTTCCAAGATAATGAAACCCCATTTGAAGACAAAAAAAGAATTAGGAGGGCTAGTGTACCATATCCCTGGGATGAGGTTAGCTACCAAGTGGTCAAATACATTTCTTGTGAGGGGAGACACAACATTTTTTATGGATATCATTTCAGAATCCTCCAAGACTTGAGATATGGCATGGATACTCTAGCACATCAAAAGCTTAGTATCCCTTACTTTCTCCTTTAGTCCCTCATTAACTCCAGCACCAAGGTACAGGAAGGAAATTCACAACAGCTAGATCACCATGGCCTAATCAAGATCCTAGTAGAAGAAGCCCTCCATACCCTTACAATCCCCATAGCATGGGAAGTTTTTAGAAATATGATAGTTGAGGATGACATCAAGGCATTAACCTATGATGTCAATCCCACTATCAGTGAGGAGGGAAAACAACAAGGAGGAGAAGATGAAGCCAGTGGTGACATAGCAGAGTAAGGGGGGAAGGAGGAAAGAAAAGAAATAGAGGAGGGGAGAGTTGAATAGACATAACAAGAGGTAGAAAAAGAGACATTATAGGAGGAGGAAAAGGAGACAGAAGAGGGAGGAAAGGAGGCAGAGAGGGTAGAGCAAACATAAGAGTCCCCTGAAAATCTGGAAAGATAAGCAACAACTACCCTCACTGCCCTCAGTACACCAGTTAAGTAGAAGCAGAAGGGGAAAAGAAAACCCTCCATGTATTTTAGGGCAAGGAAGAGTACTAGAATTAAAACAGGCAAACCTCAGCCCTCATCAAAGACTCCCATTAACATTGAAGATGCACCATCTGCCAAGGTGAAATAATATCCTTCCAAGACACCCATAACCTATGAAAGAAGGACTACAAGATCTTCTACATGGAAGGGAAAGGAAATTCTACAGGACCCCAAACCAGACCTACAAGAGGCTAAAACAGTCCTACAGGAGACACTGTCCAAACTACAGGGGACACAAAAACTTGAGGAAAAGATAGGAGGATAGCCAGAGGTGAAAGAGGAAGCACAAGAGATACAAGAACCTAACCCCTAGCCTAATCTTGACTCCTATTATAGACTACTTGAGGGAGGCAAGATAATCACACAGAAATTTGCAATTCCACTATTTTTCGAATTTGAAAAAGAGAGAGTGAAAATGCATAGGTGGATGTAGATAGCCAAGTCCAAAGGAGTTGAGGACATTAGCCACATGGAAGACAAACTTAGGGAAATGGGTAGGGAGTTGAGTGCTCTCAGAGATAGAGAAGCCATTATGAGAAGCAACCTTGAGAATGAGAATGAATTACTAAGGAGGCAGCTACAGGAGAAAGAGACTCATTTGGCATACATGGCCAACTTATCCATAGAAGCATTACAATGCAAAACACCAGCCAAATCTTATGACCTCTATTTGAAGGATCAATGGCTTCAATTCCAAATAAAAACTTTGGCACAAAGATGCATAATGCCTTTCCAAGACTACAGGTAGTTCATGGATTTGTGTGACCAAAGCACCTTTGAGGACAAAGAAAAGATGATAGAGTTCTATCTACACGACATGGCCCTCACAGAACTGAATGTGTGGGACCCCAATGCCAAGCTAGGGGATCTACAATTAATGGCCATGGCATCATGGATGAACCATGAAGAATTGAGAGCAGCAGAATTGAAAAGATTTTTTATGAGATATTTTCGGCATAAATCACATGATATTTCATTTGTCAGAGAATTGAGTCATCTACATATCTTTTCAAGCCTAAACTTTGGAAAAGATATGTAGATGACACAAATGTCATCTGGTCTCATGGCCAAGAGGAGTTAGATCTCTTCTTCGATCATCTCAACAGTCAATCCTTAGCCATTAAGTTCACCAGGGAACAAGAAGTCGATGTTTGACTCCCTTTCCTTGATATTATTATTTCAAAGAATAATGACGATTCCCTTTCCCACCAAGCGTTTAGAAAGAAAACACATATGGAGCAGTATCTTCATGCCAGTTCCCACCATTTCCCGATGTAGAATTTGGGTATTCTCAATACCCTCACTACTCGTGCCCTAAGGATCTTTGATGAAAAGAGCTTTGAGAAAGAGAAATCCCATCTCCTTAATGTCTTTGTTGAAAATGGTTATAGTAGATACCTAGGTCAGAAGGATTTCCTAAAAGCTACCAAAAATTTGTTAACTAAAAGAGAACCTAAAGAGAGGGTCCCAGGTGTCCATATTCCATTTTTGTAGGGGACCACTGATAAGATTGTGAGGATTCTTAAGAAGCATAATGTTCCCTCGACCTTTAGACCCCTTAACACCATTCGTAAGTCCCTCAGATCAGTGAAGGATCCTATCGACCCTAAGGACATGAAGGGGGTCTATATTATTCCTTGTTTTTGTGGGACGCCCTATATTGGTGAGACTAGACGCTCCATTAATTAGAGGATTAGTGAGCACGCAACTGAACTTAAGCATAGGAGAACCAAGTCTTTCGCTTTAGCAGAGCATGCAGAGAAAACCAAACATCATGTTTGTATCGAAGAGGCTAGTGTTGTTGCTAGAGTCTTGCAGTTCCATCGCCGTAAATTTAGGGAAGCCCTTGAGATTGAAAGAAGGCCGAGCAATCTCAATAGAGAAGATGACTAGAAGATCATTAGTTGCTGGATCCCAGCCCTCACTTCCTAGTCGTGTTCCTCACTTCCTCCCCTCTTTTTTTCCTTTTAGCTTGTTCTAGTTTTCTTATAAGTTAGTTTCCCCTTGTTATTCTTTAACCTTCTCTATTTTACCTTTGTTCTTTGATCCTCTTTGTTGGGTTGTTTATTTAGTATAAGATTCTTTAATATCTTTTAGTTTAAGCTATTAGTTATATACAAAATGTTTAACTTAAATAATAAAGAAAAACAATTACTTTGATATTGAAATCGATCTATGATAATATGTTTTTATTAATTTATAATTAAAAAGAATTAAACAATTTAACAATTAAATAAACAATTAAATAAATGTTTATTCTTACTATATAATACTTAAATTAATTTATTCTAATATATATATCTATATATATATATATATATATATATATATATATATATATATATAGATAATTAAAATAAATATTGAATTGTTAATACCTTTTAATTTAATAATAGTATAACTATTAATTTAATAATTATTTAAATCCATAACTTTAACTTATTTTAATTTTTAATTTTTAATTAAATATAATTATGCTCCTTTTTCCTTGAGTCCGGTCCAACTAACCGTTTCCTAGTCAAATATAGCTATTAGCTAGTCAATATAGTCGTTGCCTGGTAAAAAATTAGAGTCGTTGGATGTTCTGGTCTATTTATTTAACATGCAACCTGGATCTGATTCTTCAACTTGTCTTGACAATGAACCACACTAGTTGGTTCGAAACACGTCGACAAATGAAATATCATGTGATTTACACTAAAAAATCTCTCATAAACTTGATATGAATCACAGAAGCCTCAATTCAACAATGAAAATATTGTTAATAAAAGAGCACAATGAACCATTGATGATAAGAGCTGAGCCATCAGATCCTATGGCACTTATCAGCACACACAACCTGCTTGCCAATGACCCTCAAATTTCCCCTAAATATCTAGCCAATTAGGAACAAGCCATTGCACACTTTGAAGATATGCATAGGCTACTTGGAGATGACTGTGTGCATGCATGCATGAGAAGATGGAACACCATACCCCACAACTTGCAGATCAGAGAATACCATTCCCCCATGAGGCTGAATGAGGCATTGGAAAGAGTGCCAATGTACAAGGCTCCATGCAAAGGCTGAAGGTCAACTAGATTGGCCTCAAACTGAGTCCTCCACTCATATTAGGCATGTTGGAAGGCATAAGAGAAGAAGAAGAGAAGGAGCAGTCGAAGGACATAGACAGAAAGGCAGGATTTTATGGAGAACATGGGTAGACCATATCAGAAGCTTGGAATGCTAGGGAGGCCACTAGGGCCATGAAAGACCAAGATATTGACTAGGTTGCTCAGAGGATGAGAAACACCTTCAGTAGAGGGGTGATGATGAGCCTCATAAATGGGTAATTATATGGGCTCATTTTACCTCCTAACCTAGTCAAATCAACCATTCTCTTAGCTTATTGTATGATTTTTTGATTATATTTATGCTTATAGGGTGAGTTGAGTTAGTTATTATGCCATGTGGTCTAACATGTATTTAATGTAGATTATTGATGGATTTCGAGGTCAAATTCAAGGATCTAGTGGTCAAACTACAACAATAACTTGAAGTAGAAAGAAGAGAGGACTTATAGGAGGGAATCCCCCTCATTTATTGCTCCTCACCTCAAATTCCCCTTCATTCAGCTTGGAGTACAAGTAGCTGAATCATGCACTAGAAGGAAACCGAGCAAGTGGAAGATGATTGATATTTATCTCGAGTTTTGGGAGCAAAGCCTCCCTGATTTTAAGGAAGCTGTTGATAGCTTCAGATGTATAAGTAGAGAGGTCTAGGGCCTCACTAGGGTTGAATTTTTTTTTCTTGTGTAAACTCTGCTCAAATTTTGAGCTTACTATTTTATGACAATTTTATGTAATCTTGCTATTTTGTGATAATGAATGTGGAATCCTTTTTGAGCTAGCATTGAGTTACCTCAGAGGGATAAAGGGTTATGGCATAATCCAAGAATCCAAGCTTCTCTTTACTTGTATTTGTATGCTTTACTTCAGTTTGTAGATTAGTTTGTTGTTAGATGTATTTCTCTTATGGTTAAGAATAGTTTTCTTTTGATGATTTAGTAGCTTGCTTCCATTTGTGCTTTTTGTAGCAGGTTAAGCAATGATCAGAGAAGATTCAAAAGGCTAGCAACAGTGCTTTGGCCTCTTTTCCTCCCTCTGGGACCATTATTTGAGGCAAATACTCTCTTGCTGCCCCAAAAACACAGATTTTCCTCATTCCTAGGACTTCTAGTGTTTGCAGCTCTCTAGTAGGTTGATAGTCTAGTTTTGCTTTGCTTTAGATCTTCTTTATCATGTTCACTTCCTGATTTGCAATAGTCCTTTTTCATGCTCTCCTTTCTTACAACATTTCCTAGAATTTCCTTCTATACATCATAGTTCAGGCCATTTTAATGCAAAACTCTATTTTTCCTAGGATGTACTCATTTCATTGGTTGCTTGATTTTCTTGGTTGACTGTCAGTTTCTATGTAGCAGATCTCTTCCAGCAGTAGGCCAGCTTACCGGAAATCACACCCTACATCTGATCCATGCCCTATAGGTCTCCCAAACCTCACCTCAACTCTACCCTAGTTTCCTTCATTTTTCGTAGAACTTCTTCCTCTCTCCTTGAGCAAACCCAATCATCTTTCTCTCTCCTGGTGATCCATGGTAGACCTTAGGCACCCTAACACCTCATTCCAGCCTTCATCCACCTTTTCACCCACTCTCACACCCTCAAAACAACAAAAATTGATCTCGGCCTCCTCCAGTAGGCCTCCAATAGTTTCCCTGTTTTCCTCCTGTACTTTTCTTGTGTCCTCCTGTAGTTTTTCCTGTAGGCTATCTTTTGAAGGCCGAGTGTTGGAAAAGCCTCCAGAAGGCCACCTAAGACCTCCTAGGACCTATCCACACCATCCTACATCCTCCCAAGCTCCAAAACTGCACTCTAACACCACCTGTTCGTTGCCACACTCGCACACAATAAATTAGATGCATGTTAAATTCACCTAAAAACACATAAAAATCCAAAAATATGTTTTTTGCTTATTTACTTGTAGAAATAGCATGGCTAGATGTTGTTTACTTCCTTGAGTAGGTAATGGAATTTGTTTCATGGTTTTCATAGTGTTTTTTTGGCAAAAATAGAATTAGCTTGTTAATTAGGGTTTACTAGGTTTTGCTTTACATTCCAGTGTTTCTCCTTTCTACAGTTAGAATAACATTTGTAGAGTAATATTTCTTTCCTTTCATCACATATAGGGATTCTTCTGAAATCTATAGAATTGGCTTGAGCTCCTAGTGATGTTGTGCCAGCTGACCAAGTGACAACCTGCAGTGAGAACTAGTACTTGTGCATATAGCACCGACGCTTCCAAGTTTGTTACGAACTACCAGGTTGATAAAAGTAAAGTTGGTAGCCTAGGAGTTGTAGCATTCTTGCTGCAATACTGGCTCTCACCAATTTTTGGCACCATTTCCAGGGAAGCATTAGAGTATTCTGTGGTTACTGCTTTCTTCTATTTCCTATTGCAACATTCTAATAATATTTTATTTCGACAAAAGTAGACTAGTCATTTCTTTTCTTTCAGTTCTGCATTTCCTTGCTTTCCTTTTCAATTCTGCAAATTTCCATTCAACAAGTTCATTTCAACTAGTTGTACTTTGTTTTGTTTAATCACAGTTTCAGTTTCTACAGGTACTTTCAGTGTGGGTAAAAAGAAACAAAAAACCAACCAAAAATATTTCCTTTCATGCCTCGTAGGAGTAGAGATAACTTAGGAAAATTTTTGCCCAACAACCCCACTGCATCACACAGCCAACATTCTCTCTTCTTCGGTGGCTGCAATCGAGAAGAACCCTTAGGTGAACATCCAAACATATTTGAAGAACCTATAGGGGAAGAAGAAGAATAAGAAAACATTCCTCTAGAGCCAATGGATGAAAACAGAAATGCTAGGGGAAATGGAGAGAGAATAGAGGGTACCTTCCCATTCGGGAGACCAATGGGGACAACAAAATGAAGAATATAAGTCCTTCAGCCCTACCTCACTTCCATGGTCTGACTATAGAAGATCTTGAAACCTTCTTGTTCGAGTTTTCTTTCATCTATCAAACTTATGACTATGCAGAAGACGAGTAAAAGTTGAAATTGTTCCTTTCTACTCTCAAGGACGCAACACCGCGCTAGTTCATGGAATTACCTGGAAATAGCATCACAAATTGGGCTCAGATGTGGCAAGACTTTAACAAGAAGTACTGAGACTATTGTAGGTCAAAAGATACTAAAGAAGAAATCTTCTAAATGACCATAAGAAGTGATGAGTCCCTGGAAGACTATGAAGAGAGGTTCCAGCTCAGTTACAAAAGGGCTAGGTGTACACTTGACCCTGAGTATCTGAAGTTGGTCCTGCTCAGGGGAATTTAGGAAGACCTTTTAGACACCCTCCATCTACTGGCCAGGGGATACATCTACCAACTATCCTATGAGGACATAAAGACTGTTTTTAGAAACCATTCTAGAGTAGCCAGAAAGAAAGGTAGGAGGAGTCAACCCATAGCCAGTACCTCTTCTTCCAATTCATCCATTAAAGGTGAAATTAGAAACATGATGGAAGAATTCAAGAGTGAGAGGCTATACACTCTTGCAATGCAAATGGATACCTTTCATATCAAAAGAAAACAAGACGAAGCAGAGAGGGCTTTGGCCATTTTTTTCCCTAGATGCACCAGGAGGCATCCTAGGAATGAATGCCCATTGAACTCTATAGAGGTTTGTTCAGTCTGTGAAGAAGATCATTCTACAGATAAGTGCCCTTCCTTGCCCAGACTTAAAGATGTATACAAAGGGGTCAAAGGAGTCACTGAATAGATCTATTCCATAAACCAAATGAGTCTTGTCATGTGGAGACCTTATGGATTGAATCCAAAATACAAGGAGAAGGTGAAAGAAAAATTAGACAAAATGTTAGCAACTGGGATAATCAAACCTGTCGAAGAGTCTGAATGGGTAAGCCCCATGGTGATTCAACAAAAGAAGGAAAGAGGGGAAATCAGAATTTGTGCTAACTTAAGGAAATTAAATGATGCATGCTTGCATGACCCCTTCCCTACACCATTTACAGATGAAGTATTGGAGAATGTAGGAGGACGGGAGGCCTATTCTTTGAAAGATGGATTTTCAAGATACCATCAGATTAGAATTGTGCCAGAAGATAGACATAAAATGACTTTTTCTATAGAGTGGGGCTCTTACCAGTACACGGTGATGCCTTTTGGATTAAAGAATGTGCCTTCTATCTTTTCTAGAGTTGTAGTTGCGAACTTCAAAGAATATATACACAGGTTTTTGGAAGTATACTTCAATGATTGCACAATGTTTGGGCTATCGAAGAAGCATGTGGCAAGCTTAAGGTTGACGCTAGATACATGCAGGTAGTACCAGATCTCATTGAACTTGACGAAGTGCATCATTTGTGCACCATTTGGTATGCTATTGGCACATGTAGTTTGTAAACAAGGATTAATGGTGGATCCCATGAATATCATAGTTATTGTGAACCTTCCAACAACGAAAATAGTGAGACAAATACGCATGACACTGGCACACACTAGCTATTACAAAAGGTTTATAAAGGGGTATGCACAAATAACTTCATCAATGAATAAATCGCATAATAGCAAAGAGTGCCGAAAGATCCTGGACGTACTAAAGGAGAAAATGGTAATCACGCATATTCTAGTTTTCTTGGACTGGAAGATGGAACTCCATGTACATGTTGATGCATATTGCATAGCATTAGGTGTAGTGCTAGCACATCTAGGAGTAGGAGAAATTGATAATCCCGTATAATTTGCAAGAAGAAAACTATCCAAGGTGGAAAAGGACTATAGCACGATAGAAAGAGAGGGATTAGCTATGGTATATGAATTACAGAAGTTCAAGCACTACTTGTTGGGAGTGCATTTCAAAATGTTCACTGATCACTCCACGCCAAAATATTTGGTGAATAAGCCTGCTTTAGGAGGAAAGATATTTCGATGGTTGTTATTATTTGAGGAGTATGACTTCAAGGTTATAGTGAAGCCAAGGAAATTGAATGCTGAGCATGATAATATATCAATAATAGAGACATGAGAAGAACCCAAAAATATCCAAGATAACCTGTCGATGCACAACTATTCACAATTAGAGTCATAGATAATGAATTCACGAATATTATTTAGATTCTGGCCATAGGAATGGTGCCCGTGGAGTACACTATGAAGCAAAAGAATTGGTAGATTGAGTAGTTGATTTCTCATTGATTGTTGGACACTTGTACAAAATGGGGCAAGATGAAATACTGCATAGATACATCCCTAAACATGAAAGACAAAGTATTCTGACAAAATATCATGATGGGTTGCAGGTGGGCACTATGCAGGAAAAGACACTACATAGAAAATCTTGAGAGCTGGGCTATGGTGGCCCATAATACATAAGTATGAAAAATAATTTTGTCAACCATGTGATGTATGTCAAAGAACATGAAGGCCATCTAGAAGAGACAAGATTTTGCTAGTACCACAAGTAACTTTGTAAGCTTTTGGAAAATGGACTATTGACTTTGTTGGACCTATTAGCCCACCAGGAAAGAAGACTGGTGCAAGGTATATAATCAGTGCAACTGATTATTTGACAAGATGGATCGAGACACAACCAGTGAAGGATTGCAATGTAAAAACTATTGCGAAGTTCATATTTGAATTTATACTATCCAGGTTTGGCTATCTCAAGATATTGATGAGTGACCAAGACACATTTCTTGAATAAAACCATTGAAGCACTAATTGAGGAATTTTAGGTTTACCACCAGAAGAGCACTCCTTATCATCCTCATGCAAATGGAATAGTGGAAGCTTTCAATAAAATTCTGGAGAATGCATTGACCAAGCTATCCAATGTGAATAGAGATGACTGAGATTTAAGGATTCCAATGGTGTTATGGGCATATAAAACAACATGTAAGAAATTAACCGGGAAACCACCATTTAGGTTGGTATATGGAAAAGATGCGGTTATGCCTATGGAATACATTATGCCAAGTTTGAGAATTGTGACAGTCACATATATGAAAAACCTTGACATTATGAAGGAAATAATGCTGCAGACACTAGCTCTAGAAGAAGATAGGTTCATAGCAGGGTTCCATTAGCAAGTGTTGAAAGCAAGGGAGAAAGCATGGCATGATAGGTATATCAAGAAGAAGACATTTTGGGAACGATATCTTGTATTATTATATGACAAAAAATTTGTGAAGTTCCCAGGAAAATTTAAAATACACTGGTTATGATCATATATCATCAAGCACATATCTGATGCTAGTGCAGTTCATATCACAAACTTGAATGCTCAGCTGATTCTAGGAAGAGTGAATGGTAGAAGATTGAAGGTATATAAGGATGAATCTTTCCCTAGAGCTTCACACTGAAAAATGAAGGGAGGAAATTCTTAGTGCCACCTATAGTTGAAAATGGGCACATGACTATAAACTAATCTGTAGGAAAGGGACTTTGCTGAAGGAATATTACTGCCCAATACTCAAGAGTATGACGAAGCCAAAGGAACTACGAAAATGAAAAGGTGATTGCACTAGGAGGGAAGATTCTTAGAAGTTGGTTGAAAATATGACAGTTGGAAGGAAAAAGCTACCGTTAAAAGGAAATTTCTGTTAAGGGGCACAAGAGAAGAGAATTTATGAAGCACAACTGGTTGTATCTAGCCCCATAATTGGAGGAAATGAGAAAATATTGAACCAATCATGGGGTTGGGAATTCAAATTCATTAGAAAAACCATATCCCATGCCACATTTTACAATTTTCTTTCTAAAGAATTTCAGAAGTTCCATCTAAGTTTGAAAAGAAGAGAGCTACTATAAGTCTGAGAGGAGTTTTGAGGAACTTGTTAGAATATTCGTAGAAAGAGGATTAATGGGTATTACATAGGCACAAGCAGCGAATTTACGCATGTCCCCAAGGCACGTGAGGTCACCGAGAAAGAAGGTACCCATAGAACCAAAACCACAAAAGAAGTAGGAGAAGGGACCAACTAGAGTCTCTAGGGTGGAACTAAGAACATCCTTGAGGAAGAAAAAATAGAAGGAAGTGCACATGAAGAAAAAGGAAGATAAGGGGAAGAAGCTGATGCAGTAGAAGGTGCCTCAACAAATCAATGATAGTGAATAGGAGGCTGCATTTCACCGGATGGGGACATGGGATGAAGCGATTCCTACTATGCTCCTACCTTACATGCCAAGCTGGTTAAGGATCCAAAGGATGGAAAATTTGGCATGTTCACTCCATTGATGATGGAGGAAGTGTCGTTTCATGGCAAAGTGTTGGAGAAGATGCCACAATTGAATATGGAAGACTGGGACTTTAACGACTAGAGAAAATACCTGCAATTTGAACCAAGTAGATATCTGAAGTAGGTCCAGTAACCAAAAAGTGGAGTCATAAGGCTGGACCCGCACCAATGGGCTGCAAGATTGCAGAGAGTGGGCCTTTTGAACATGCTGAATGTGCCACACTTTGGTAGAATCACATCCAGTACAACTAGTGTGCAACATATCCTCACATTGATAGATCATGGATGCCTCTGGCTAGGGATGAGGATCTCGATTAATGAGATGTTAATCAAAAGAATCACAGTGTTGTCTCATCAAGGAAAAGATCCCGTGGAAGAATTTGTGGGAAAAATAAGGACAAGGAGATGGCACAAATGATGAAGGAAAAATTTGAACTATTGAAGAAGTCATGAGGATTTGATATCAATTCCATCAATGAACAAGGAGTGCATTCCAATGCGCACATCTTGGTAGGTAAGCTAATAAGGAAGTGCAGGGCCAATGAGGTACCTACAGTTGTAGTATCTTTAGCTGTGCAGTGTAGTGCATGGGTCTAGTTTAACTGGGCTGCCTATCTTTACAAGTATTTTTTAATAGATTTCAGGGAAGTACAAGAAAAGGGGAAGACATTCCACTATGCTTGGCTGATAATCCTCATCGCGCTAGTTGTGATGAAAGAACCAGAAGACTCGCAGTTTCCATTTGTCAAGGTGGATATTTGTGAGGTAATGAGGTATGCCTCCCTTTGGTTTACTAAGGAGCTGACACGTGCAACAAAGAATAGGATTTTGTTTGTGGTGATGTTAATGGATCTACGCATGGTAGTGAATCAACATCCAAGGATGTCACCTAGTTTATATAAGAAGTATTGTCATGTTGCAGACTTCAAAGTGGACTATCATAGAGAAAATGTGAAGGAAATGAAGGACTTGACTAGGACATGGCACCCATTGCCATACTTAGTAATCGAAGATGATTTTCTCGCAGTAGTACAACACTGGTTGGAAGAATGGATGATTGCACCTAGTGGAGCGGTTGGAACAAAGAAGGGTACCCTGTAGGATGCAGGTAGAAGTGGAAAGGATGCAGAGATAGAATCAGAGTAGGAGCATGAGGAACCCCTTAGTGATGTAGGAGTATTAGAGGAGTCACCTTTTATTTTCAAAAGGAGAGTACCAACAATTGCGGCGGGCAAGAGGAGAATGTATAAAATAGATAAGTCCAAGGGTGCAGTACCACTTGTCCTCACTGATGGGGACATCTACAATATTTGAGAGAAGGTCTAGGAAATCACAACAGAGACCTGGGACAAAATTGACAATCGCTATAAAGTGATCTTGGCTGAGGTATAATAGGGAATCACAGAGTTGAAGGCATTGATGTAAATAGTAAAACAACCAGAACAAATAACTCAGCCACTACAGTGTTTCCTGGAAAACTAGTGTCTTTTCAATCTGCTAGTCCCACTAAGACGGGTAGCTATCTTAGAAACAAACAATCAAAGAAATTTGCGATTTACTTTATGTATGAAAGATAAGAGAGAAGCGAAGGGGACCGACTTGGATCTTCTGCTTGACTCCTTGCTTGATTCCTCTCTCCCTTGATAGAGCTTGCCACTCCTCTCCTACTTGTCCCGATTCAAAGAATACCTACAGAGTCAAAGTAACAAAACACCATCAAAGCATCTCGATCTATAATATCATAAAAAATGCAGAATAAAAAATACATTGACCATACAATTGCATTCACAAATAACAAGATTCATAAATACACGATTATATGGAGGAAAACTCAAAGAACTTTATTAATAGTAGAATAGAGGATTATAACCCAGCTGTCTAATCCAGCATCATCCTCCCAGCATCAAAGCCCTCTTCACCTCATGAAAAGCAAGATCACCCAACAATACAATGTCTCTTCTCACAAATAAACAAACAACACTTCCTTACAAATTACAAAATTCTAGCCTATAGATCTCTCAGATGAGTGATCCATTTATAGACGTCTTGCAAGGGTATGAGTCAGCTCTAGGTTTCTAATTAGTGTCATTCCACTGATAGTTCTTGGTTCTACTTGGAGATTTCATTGATCTCTTAATCATCCCTGGGTGAATTTAGAGAGGCAAGTGTCATGGGAGAAGTTTCTAGAAGATTCCATGATCTTCCACTTCGCAAATTGTCTCTGCCATTTGTCTATTCTTGCTCATCATACCCTACAGAAGGCCTTTTTAGTATGCATTGCACTTGGCTAGTGTAGCAGCCAGTATGCATCGCACCTTGACCATGGAGCAGTCAATATGGTCTAGTTTTGGCCAGTTTTGAGTGGTTTTTCAGGTGGAACTTCTGGGAAATGATGTAATAAGTTGACCATGATCCTTTAGGGTATGAAACAACACTTTTAGGGGTTAAAGAGCCCTTGGTTTATGGACATATGAGTTTGGGGTTGCAGTGCCCAAATATGTCGGGTGAAATGCTTTATTCATGAGGATCTAAGGTATTCGAACTAGAAGGTGACCTGTATAAGATACAATACAATACATCATCATCACATTATTTTCATGATCTAGCTGAGGTAGGAATTCCCATGCTCAGCTTTATAAATTCATTTTCATGTACATAGGACAGACAATCGTCTGTTGTTGCAGATTGGTGATTCTTCACATGAAGAGTCATCTTCCCTGGATCAGATGACTATCTATGCAGCTTCTGTGTATAATTGATGTCTTTATTTTCTTGAATCTATCGTAGCCTGGATGGATGAAACTAGATCTGGGGTCTTCAAACTCGTTCAATATTTTCTCGATGTACAAGTCGATCCATGTGAAAAGATGTTTTGAAGTCAAACATGGAAAGACATCTCCTGATTACCAGCCAATAATGTAAGCTATTAACAGGCGCGAGAGGAATCACCGATAATGATAATGACCCTCAAGGTACTGTAGTACAATTCATGTGGTGTGAATATATGATCTGATGTCGAACACCACGCAAAATATTTTGGTCGAAGGCCATTGATGTAAACCTATCGCTAGAAGTGAGAAACTTGCCATTGAGGCATGCAAGCTCCAAAGTACTGAAAGGGTTGTTTCTAAGTCAACTTCTTGGATAATGAGCTAATGTCGACAAGAAGTGACTCACCGTAGGAGGGCCTTAATGTATCCCACATCTATGACATGAAATGGAACAAATGATTTTTTGGAGGTGAAAATGATCTGGTGATACAAGGTTCAGGAATGGCGGTCATGAAAAATGAAGGGTGAAGGTATTGCAGTGGATGAGGCATTAGCTAGATGGTGAATTCTCTGAATGACTTCTCTTGAACATGTCGGTGACACTGAGATGGATTGGTAGCGTTAACCCCAAAAGATGGATGGTACGGAGGACCAATGGTGATATGACCGGTGAATGGAATAACCCAACCCGACTCAATCATGGTGATGGAGTGAAAGTGTCATGTTCAAAAGCGTCCTGCTACCAATAAAATTCTTCAAGTTTTTTTCCCCTTTTCCCCAGTCATTGCTGACCAATACCTCTTTATTTTTGTTAAGCTTGAGGAGGATAACATATGCTTGTTCTATAATTTGCCCTTTGGGCAAACCTGTTGCTATATTTTAGTGAGCCTAGCGATAGTGAAACTCGTTCTTGTCTGGATGGACAAGTTTGTCCCTATAGTTTTAACGAGTTTAACGACAAAGATAACTCAGTCCTTTTCATGTTTAGAGAGTTTGAAGAGGGATGAAAAGGAAACTCCAGTAGTCCTTTTTCGTAGCATAATCCCTTAAGTCTGAAAAATTATAAAATAATACGAAAGGGATGACTTTTCGATCGCTTTAGCGAGCTGAAAAAACAAGCACTCGATCTTTTTGTTTGATAATCCCTCAGGTCCTGTTAGAGCCGGTTTGGTCATACCTCCATCAGAGATCAAAAACTCTTTGTCGCATTTCATTTTTTAGGTGTCTCATTCATCCGGTCAGTTGCATTCCATTAGAAGCATCGATTTTCTGACAGATGGTTCTTGTGTTTCAATTTCCCTCATGTCATGTATATGTTGGTTCGTGTTTGATCATCAAAGTTTATCAAAATCAATTTTACAGTCATTCATAGTCATGGATGGTTTCTTGCTAAGAAAAGAGTCATTTCAGTCAGTAGGTCTAGGGTTTTGTTTTTAAAGTGTCCAATAATGCCAGCAGATGCATGAGGGAGGTTTCATAATAAGTTTTCATCACAAATTTCATCATCGCAATCTTTGATCATGACTTTTCTTCAAAACTCTGTTTTGAAGAAATCATCATTTTGTTCTTTGTAATAAATTTCCATGTATATCTTCAAGGTTTTTTAGTTGTCAAAAATCTTTAGGCGTAGCTCTAGTCACCTTTGCAAAATTCTAGGCCATTCATCCCTGCAAGACAAGCGAAAATCAAACCATTCAGTCCAAGAGCAACAAAGAAGAAAAACAGAGTTTCAAAGTGAAGTGTCAAAGTTTGCAACATGAAAAATTGGTTTTTGAAATCAAGAGTTAAATCCTTGGCATATATATCATTTTTGTGTTCTAAGAGTTCATTTGCATACTAAATACATCAAAGAGCCAAAGTGGAAATGTGGAGGAGCAATGCAATCAAATTGAAGGCAAACTGTGTGTAAATTTGGGTGCGTGGCACGTTGTCTAAGTGGTGCGACGCACTGGGCGCACGCGGCGGATAGGTCCATTTTTCGCAGTGTAAAATTACACAGGCGCGACGCACATGGCATGCACGACGCGTTGGTTTCATGCGCGGCGCACAAGCCTGAAACGCTAATTTTCAGTCATTGCTTCCTAAAACTCAAATTGACTCAGTTTTTTCTACTCAAATGAGTTCATGTGACCCTCCAGTTGTCATTTAAAAATGTTTGAGATTGGTTATGAGGATTTGCATACCAAAACCAAACTCTATCACCGTGTTGATATTTGCTCCATGGTTTTGAAAGTAGAGTTTTAAAGTTAGTTTTGGTGCCAATCTTTTCTATTCCTCACTGTTTTCTTTTCCTCCCCCTCACTGTTATTATTACCATTACACACCTCCCATATACTTCCCTATCAATATCACTCTCCCATATCACTTGCAAAGAGTCCCTAATATCCCAAGTCATTTCCCATTATTCTCCTTTTCCCCATATCATTTGTAAAATTCCCAAAACCTCAAGTTACCCAAATAGTACCCAAACATTTAAATAACTGTCCATTTTTCCTACATTTGTCAAAATTCTAAAGGGAAAATTATCACTTGACAAGACCCCACTGTCCACACTACCCTATTTCCCATAGTCCCTCCCACATTTCGAAATTGCACCAAATTCTCATTCTTCATCTCATTGAAGCCAAACAGACTTTGAAACACCATGGAGACGAACATAGATTCATCATACGAACAAGACAATGATTCCATCACTGAACTGCATGCACCAGAAGGGCACTGAAACGCCATAAAGGGAGGATAGACTCCAAATATTAGCCAAAGCCTCTTTGGCTAAGCATGATACTTGATGAGGCACCTTCAGTCCAAATTTCAAGGAATTTGGAGAAAATTTTGTCATGTTTGATTTTTTTTGGTCACAAAACAGAGTTTTCTGCCCAACGCATAGCGCCACTTGGTGCGCGCTTATGATTGGGACATCTTCTAGAGGAAAAATTGATATCTTTGGGTATTCTATGATAAATTATGCATGCTCAGGAATTTATGAGAGATTTCATCAAGTTCTGGGTGGCCTAAAGGGTCAAAAACACCTTGAAAATGGCCTTTCTGCCACTTTTTCCACACACAGGAAGAATTCTTGGAAGATTGGGTATTTGGAGGGGTAAATGACATCCAAATCCAGAAATTCCACTTGGGTTGGAAAGTAGATAGGTAGGGATTTCCAACGAGCTATCTTGTGCTCAATTTGGACTTCGAGAAGTGCCTCAAAATTAGCTCCAAAGTGGTGCGACGCATAGAGAATTTGGGCGCGGCGCATAGAGAAATTTGGCCTCATTTTCACTCTTCAGCTCAGAAATTCGCCCAGTTTTGACTAGTTTTACTTTTTGATGTAACTATTGATCTACCATGATGTAATTTGATTACCATGATGTAATATTGGCACATTTTTACTTGTTCTGGAGGATTAATTCACTAAAAAGTGAAAATTAAATGAATGAATCAGTTTCCTAGCATATAGAGGCAAGTTGTTTCATTGCCTATTTTTTAGTTCCTTGTTTAGATATGGTTGAAACAGCCCCTAGAATGATGCGCTCGACCCCTAGAGGCATGGGAATGAGTTAAGCATGCCTATATCATGTAATTTCTCAGTCATTTTCATGATTGGACACTAGGGATTGCTTGGCACTCCATTGTACATTTGATTTCTGCATTTTTGGCAAAGGAAAGACCAGGATTTTGCAGCACTTGTTGGGATCCTTGTGGCTCTTTGTTTTGATGGTGTTTTTCTTCATGCAATTGTAATTTCATTGATGTTTCATGTATGCCATTTCCCTTCTCTTTGCTTCTAAAATTAAACAAATGAGTGACAAAAGGTAGAATTCATTAGCTTGATGTGCTCTGCCTGTTAGTTTGTTTAAATTTTCAATGTTTTCTTTAGTTTGAAGAGGATTCTTGGTACCTTCTTGCCCTCTTCAGCTCCTCAGCAGTCTTTTCTATCCATTCATTTAATATAAAGCATCATAACTACTGCCTACCTTGCCCCAACCGTAATTCTGCAAAAATTTGGCCTCATCCCCAGACCCAAATTTGCCTTTCCCTTTTTTCCAATAAAACCCCCAAAAAATCAAATCAAATCCTTGCACTTCATACCTAGCCTAAAATTAGTTGTTAAATCAGTCATCTCAAGCCCCATCGATTATATTTTGGTGAGATTGACCTGGAGAGAGCCCTCTCCTGTCCTCGTAGGGCTAGCTACGAGGCTGAGCGTGGTTTGATGTGGACCTAGAATCTTACCTTTTCAGCCTGAGGTAAATCTAGGCTCTAACATAGTGGCGACCATACTAGGGAAGAAAGTTTATTTTCATTGTTTGAATTTGTAGACTATAGACGGAGCCAGAAGTTAGCCAGGTAGCCTTCGAAATGCTCTTGTTGTGCATTAACGAAAGTAGATAAAAGCTACTTCAGTCAATCTCCGGTCTAGTTTATAAACTAAACATCTGATCTAAACGATCACCCCAGTACATGTATCAAGTTAGATCTGATGGTTGATGGTGGACAACGATCAGACATAAGAAGGCTGAAATCATTCACCTGGTGACTCCTATAAAGATCCACTGGAGGACTAACTCTTTCTCTGAGAAAATGGAAGGATCTTACAAAAAGTTCGGGTATCCAAAGTGGAATGGTATTCAGGATCTAGTCTTCTTTCTTGTAAATTACTTCTTTGCCATTCTTGAAGCTATCCTGAAAGTTTTTCAAAATTTGTTGTATGATAAAGGTGATCAAAATATTCACTCGACCTATTCAAAAAGTGTAAATACTGAGTTTCCCTTTGATCCTGGCCTCCTTACTTTTCCCACATTTTATGATGACTCTCTTCAGAGTGATGAGCTTAAAGAAAACAAAATTGATCCCATAGCTCTTGTATATACTCCTACACCTTTTATAGTCTCAGATAGGTATAAACCTCTTGTTTTACCCTCTGTTCTCCATGCTTTCCCTGCAAATTATTACCTATATTTGCCGAGATTTGACAGTGAATGTAAGAATGTCAACGCTGAGCAACATGTGAAGAATGTTGAGACTTTTCTAGACCTTTTTGAAGTTGATGAAGAAGATGTCAGTATTAGGATTTTTTCTCTTTCTTTGCAAGGAAAAGTCAAGAGTTGGTTCAAAATCCTACTTGATGCGAGCATCTCAGATTTCCAGTAGTTCATCAAAGCTTTCCTAGACAAGTGGGTGATCATCCAGAACCTTTTCTTGATTATAGAAGAGTTTAACTAGCTGAAAAGACTGCCAGGGGAGACAGTACAATAGTTTTCTACCAGATTTAACGAAGTTTATTATTCAATGCCAGTTGATATAAGGCCTCCTCCTAGATCCGCTCTCTTGCACTACCCGGCTGCCTTTGATCCAGAAATGGAGTTTCAACTGAGGGAAAGGAACCTTGCAACACTTGAAGAGATGCAGAACAGTGTAGTAAATGTAGAGGCTCATTTGATGATCAGAAGAACAAGGTTGAAGGAAGAAGACATGAAAAACGTGGATCCAGAGAAATTGACACCTTCAAGGAAAAGCTTGACATTTTGGTGAGTGCAGTAGAAGAGATGGTGTAGAAAATGAATACAAAAAATGAAAATGACGTTCATGAACAAGTTGCTAATCTAAAACATCTTCTTTATTATCCCAATTGTCATAGATCTGATAATGATTGTTTTATAGATCATCTTGGAGAAGAGAGATTTGTTGATTTGACATGTATGCTTGATGATATGTTTTATACCGATGATTTGCCTCAGTTTGATCAGTATGATGATGATTATGTTCTCCAAACAGAATCTAATCTTGCAGACAAACAAGCAGCTAGTTTGTGGGAGGAAGAAATCCACTTTTAGCAACTCGAGTACAGTGATCAACCGATACATATCAGCTATGGAAATGATGAGGAAAGTGAAGCAAATTGTGAAGTAAGTGAAGGATCTTTACCTTTTTGTTTTGATTCGTTTCAGTTCATCAGAGACTACATTCATGCAATTAGAAATCTATTGTTGACAAGTCTTGATCTGGACCATCTTGCGGGCAATGAAAACCTTGTTCCAGACTTCTCATATTCAGATTTGCAGTCCCTGAATGCCATTGATTGTCAAGTTGCAGATGAAGACATGGAAGCTGGCACATGTGATCAAATGATACAAGATGATTCCATACCATTTTGGTTTGAATCATTTCAGTTTTTGAACATTAATTGTATAGTAAATCTTCAAATGAACAGCTTGTAGGAAGTCAACAATTTCTCAGTTTTAATGTTGAGGATGAGATAGATGGAAAAATTCTTGAGCAAGTTGTTAATGAAAAATCTTCCCCTGAATGACTGATGTAATCATTTTGAATAAAAAACCCTCCCTAGCACCAGATTTGTAGCCACTAAACGCAATTGAAGGTCAGATTATAGATGAAGGTGTGGAATCTGAAATACATGATCTAATGATGCAAGAGGATTCTGTACCCTTTTGTTTCGAAGCATTTCAGTTTATAAGGCAGAATCTTTGTAATATCTCTAAAGTAAAAGATGAACAGCCAGTAGGATGTCATACAGTTTTAATGGATACATCGCAACAGTCTTCTCAAGTTTTTGATGATCTTATTGTTCGTGTGTTGGATTCTGTTTGTTGTAAAAGTTCTTCTCCATCAGCTACCCATGTGACATAAGAGAATGTTGATAATAATCTTATTCAAAAGTCCCCTTCATTGTTTTGTTTAACAGATTGTTCATTGCATATCCCATACCAAGGTTTGCAGTCATATGAGGAGATTGATAAAGGAGACTTTTGTTTTGTTTGGAATCAGCAACAGAGTTTGGTTATTCACGAAATTCAGGATCCTTTTGACAACCTGCTGCTATCACCAAAGAAAGACGGCACAGATGTGAGGAAAATCTTAATATCTAGCTATGAAGATTACTTGGACCAGAGCAATAATGTGTTAATGGAAATCAATAGTGATGTTTATGAAGATCCTTTCACAGTATTCTTGAATTCATCTAGTCAATTCATGCTTTGCAAGTTTATCAGTAGTCAACTTCATTCCGACTTTCCATGGGAGTTGTTGTTAAGTAGTTTTCTCTTGTTGTTCCTAAGCGAGCACTTGTGGAGAATTCAAATAGCAGCTAGGATGCTTACATGGTTGCATTGGTTGTTCCATTTCACTTGATCGAGTGGTGAAAAGAACACTTAGAGTAGGTTTGTTAGTTATGTTTTAGTCATGTTTGGTTTTATTATGGTTTTCAATTTTAGTTGTGAGCCCAATTTTTAGTCAATAAATGAGTCAAAAGTCTTGTGTCAGTTTGTCAAGTTATCGACACCATAGCCCAATGGACAAAGGCACTGTCTATCTCTCCCAGAGATCTGTAGTTCTTGGCACCTCCAAGGAGCTACCATCCCCATTGGAGCCAATGTTAGAGTCGGTCTGGTCATACCTTCGCCAGAGATCAAAAACTCTTTGTCGCATTTCATTTTTTAGGTGTCTCATTCATCCGGTCAGTTGCATTCCATTAGAAGCATCGATTTTCTTATGGATAGTTCTTGTGTTTCAATTTCCCTCATGTCATGTATCTGTCGGTTCGTGTCTGATCATCAAAGTTTATCAAAATCAATTTTATAGTCATTCATAGTCATGGATGGTTTCTTGGTCAGCAAAGAGTCATTTCAGTCAGCAGGTCTAGGGTTTTGTTTTTAAAGTGTCCAATAATGCCAACAGACACATGAGGGAGGTTTCATAATACGTTTTCATCACAAATTTCATCATCCCAGTCTTTGATTATGACTTTTCTTCAAAACTCTGTTTTAAAAAAATCGTCATTTTGTTCTTTGTAATAAATTTCCATGTATATCTTCAAGGTTTTTCAGTTGTCAAAAATCTTCAGGTGTATCTCTGGTCACCTTTGCAAAATTCCAGGCCATTCATACTTGCAAGACAAGCAAAAATCAAACCATTCAGTCCAAGAGAAACACAGAAGAAAAACCGAGTTTCAAAGTGAAGTGTCAGAGTTTACAACATGACAAATTGGTTTTTGAAATCAAGAGTTAAATCCTTGGCATATATATCATTTTTGTGTTCCAAGAGTTCATTTGCATACTAAATACATCAAAGAGCCAAAGTGGAAATGTGGAGGAGCAACGCAATAAAATTGAAGGCAAATTGTGTGTAAATTTTGGTGCGCGGCGCGTTGGATAAGTGGTGCGACGCACTGGGCACGCGCAGTGCATAGGGCCATTTTTTGCGGTGTAAAATTACACAAGCGCGGCGCACATGGTGCGCGTGGCGCGTTGGGTTTGTTGCGCAGCGCACAAGCTTGAAATGCTCATTTTCAGTCATTGCTTCCTAAAACTCAAATTGACTCGGTTTTTTCTGCTCAAATGAGTTCATGTGACCCTCCAGTTGTCATTTAAAAATGTTTGAGATTGGTTATGAGGATTCGCATACCAAAACAAAACTCTATCACCATGTTGAGATTTGCTCCATGGTTTTGAAAGTAGAGTTTTAAAGTTAGTTTTGGTGCCAATATTTTCTATTCCTCATTGTGTTTTTTTCCTCCCCCTCACTGCTAATATTACCATTACACACCTCCCCTATCATTCCCTATCACTATCACTCTCCCATATCACTTGAAAAGAGTCCCTAATATCCTAAGTCATTTCCCATTCATAGAATCATTTCATTTCCCATTATTCTCCTTTTCCCCATATCATTTGTAAAATTCCCAATACCTCAAGTTACCCAAACAGTACCCAAACATTTAAATAACTGCCCATTTTTCCTACATTTTTCAAAATTCTAAAGGGCAAATTATCACTTGACAAGACCCCACTGTCCACACTACCCTATTTCCCATAGTCCCTCCCACATTTGGAAATTGAACCAAATTCTCATTCTTCATCTCATTGAAGCCAAACAGACTTTGAAACACCATGGAGACGGACACAGATTCATCATATGAACAAGACAATGATTCCATCACTGAACTGCATGCACCAGGAGGGCACTGAAATGCCATAAAAGGGAGCATAGACTCCGAATCTTGGCCAAAGCCTCTTTGGCTGAGCATGATACTTGATGAGGCACCTTCAGTCCAAATTTCAAGGAATTTGGAAAAAAAATTGTCATGCTTGATTTTTTTTTGGTCACAAAACAGAGTTTTCTGTCCAATGCGTAGCACCACTTGGCGCGCGCTTGTGATTGGGACATCTTCTAGAGGAAAACTTGATATTTTTGGGTTTGTTATGATAAATTATGCATGCTCAGGAATGGCCGAGAGATTTCATCAAGTTCTAGGTGGCCTAAAGGGTCAAAAACACCTTGAAAATGGCCTTTTTGCCACTTTTCCACACACAGGGAGAAGTCTTGGGAGATTGGATATATGGAGGGGCAAATGACATCCAAATATAGAAATTCCACTTGCGTTAGAAAGTAGACAGGCAGGGATTTCCAACAAGCTATCTTGAGCTCAATTTGGACTTCGGGAAGTGCCTCAAAATCAGCTCCAAAGTGGCGCGATGCATAGAGAATTTGGGTGTGGCACATAGAGAAATTTGGCCTCATTTTCACTCTTCAGCTTAGAAATTCACCCAGTTTTGACTAGTTTTACTTTTTGATGTAACTATTGATCTACCATGATGTAATTTGATGAAAATGATGTCACATTGGCACATTTTTACTTGTTCTAGAGGATTCATTCACTAAAAAGTGAAAATTAAATGATGAATCAGTTTCCTAGCATATAGAGGCAAGTTATTTCATTGCCTATTTTTCAGTTCCTTGTTTAGATATGGTTGAAACAGCTCCTAGAATGATGAGCTCGACCCCTAGAGGCATGGGAATGAGTTAAGCTTACCTATATCATGTAATTTCTCAGTCATTTTCATGATTGGACACTAGGGATTGCTTGGCACTCCATTGTACATTTGATTTCTGCATTTTTGGCAAAGGAAAGACCAGGATTTTGCAGCACTTGTTGGGATCCTTGTGGCTTTGTGTTTTGATGGTGTTTTTCTTCCTGAGATTGTAAGTTCATTGATGTTTCATGTATGCCATTTCCCTTCTCTTTGCTTATGAAATTAAACAAATGAGTGACAAAAGGTAGAATTCATTAGCTTGTTATGCTTTGCCTATTAGTTTGTTTAAATTTTCAATGTTTTCTTCAATTTGAAGAGGATTCTTGGTACCTTCTTGCCCTCTTCAGCTCCTCAGCGGTCTTTTCTATCCATTAATTTAATCTAAAGCATCAAAACTATTGCCTACCTTGCCCCAACCGGAATTATGCAAAAATTTGGCCTCATCCCCGAACCCAAATTTGCCTTTCCCTTTTTTCCAACCAAACCCACAAAAAATCAAATCAAATCCTTGCACTTCATACCTAGCCTAAAATTAGTTGTTAAATCAGTCATCTCAAACCCCATCGATTATCTTTTGCTGAGATTGACCTAGAGAGAGCCCTCTCCTGTCCTCGTAGGGCTAGCTACGAGGCTGAGCGTGGTTTGATGTGGACCTAGAATCTTACCTTTTCAGCTTGAGGTAAATCCAGGCTCTAACAGGTCCAAAAAGATTAAAATATATAGGAGGGATGGCACTTCCCTTTACTTTAATGAGATAGAAAGGCCAATAGCACGACAATCTTTTTATATTTAACGAGTCTAAAAAGAGTTTAAAAGAGACTCGTTTTCTTAGGAACGAGTGGTGTTTTCAGGTAGCAACTGGTTCGAGGTAAGTTTGGAACTTCTCAAAACATGGCAATGTGAAGAGGGTGGCTAACAAGACCACTTGTCATTGTGGTTCTTGAAAAGGGTAAACAATCAAGTGGAAGCGTATGATCGGCCAAAAGAATGGAGGTGACAGTAGGAACACAACCAAGGTTCAAAATGTTGATAGCACGGCAATCACAAAGGTTATTTATTGAGGGTGGATTCATTTTTTAATAAGCTTGAGCTCGGAGAAACTATGCTTATAGGCAGGTTTATTTTTTAATGAGCTTGAAATTTGCGGAAACATTGCTCATAGGCTGGTTTATTTTTTAATGAGCTTGAACCTTGCGGAAACATTGCTCGTAGGCAGGTTTGTTTCTTAATGAGCTTGAACCTTGTGGAAACATTGCTCATTTTCCTTTTATGTAAGCTAGGAACAACAAAACTATAAGGCTAAAAAGCTAAAAATGCTAAAAAGCTAAAAAATGAAATTGGTCATTTTTGCTTGCATAAAAAGTTTTGCATTCCCCCCAACATAAAAAAAAAAGTCTTCAGTAACCATATGGAAACTTATTGTGGTTAAGCAGGATGATTTTCTATCAATACTTAGACAAAACACTTCCTGCACTTTGTTTGCCAAATATACAAAGGTGAAAGGTCACCCGGACCGATCACATAACTTACAGGGAAACTTATCTCTATAGTTGGGTTGGTCCGCAAAATAGACAAGGGTGCATGCCCCCTAAGCTTCGTTACATTCACCGGACTACTCATGGTAACTAGGTGGATGGAATGAAGGTTGAAGAGTCATACTTGACTCAAATAGACCATATAGGGATGATGTTTGACTTGGAGCTATGTTTGAACTGGGAAATGAATGTTGGTCGATAAGTTGGGAAACTTTGCCTTCATGCAGGAAACACATCACTCGAAAGAGTGTGGAAACAATAGCTTCCATGCTATAAACATAGTCACGTCTAAGGAGTAGATTATAATTTAATGACCCTTGGACCACCATCACGTTCAAGTGAACGTTTTTCCTTCTCAAAGTTATCAGCAACTTAGGAAGGATCCCTAATGGTTCACCAGTTTCTTTGTTAAAACCTAATAAATTTTACATATCAGGCATGAGCGATGGTGAACCAAGTGCTTTCCAAGCG
Organism: Pinus tabuliformis; assembly: GCA_031772625.1. Lineage (NCBI taxonomy): Eukaryota > Viridiplantae > Streptophyta > Pinopsida > Pinales > Pinaceae > Pinus > Pinus tabuliformis. The sequence goes on from CM062804.1 coordinate 1,580,062,328, forward strand.
GTTGAGGAAAGGATACTCACTGAAGCCCCTTCATCTATGATAGTGCCAGACACGATCATTTTGTAAACTTGCACTATGATCTAGAACGGTACATTAGATGGCAGGCGGGGTCTTTCTAGTTGATTCCAATCGAAGGAAATGACTTGATTGCTTGGAGGGCTTATCGGATAAACGGTTGAATGAACCTCTTGAACTGGGGAATTTTCCTCCTGTTGTAAAGGAATGGGTGGATTTCCCCCAAGTTCATCGAACTCTAAAGTAACAAAAGAATTTGAACAGTACCGTTCTCACTTTCTCAGCCACTTGGTTACTAGTATCGCTATCCTCACCAAGCGAAGAGGAAGAAGGGGATGGAGACAGGTTTCCACTATGGCCACTTTCACCATATTACTTGGAGGCGGGAGGGAAAAAGTACCCATTAAGGAAGGGTCTTTTAGGAGACCTATTCCGACATTTTGAAGCGATAGAGAACTTCCATGGATCAATGGAATGCTTCTAGTAGCTTGTGAACTGTTGGGGAAAAAGGTTAGTTGGTCAACGATTGTAATTTTACCTTAGAAGGGAAATGCAATCTTTCTAAAATATGTTGACACAACAATGGCCATAGCATAAATCTAGGGCCTTCCTAGTAAGATATTGTAGTCAAAATTTCCATCAATGACCTCAACTTCAATTTCTACTGTCTTGCCCCCTAGTTCAACTTGCAAGTTACTTAATATCCCATATGGTGTGTATGTTCTTCCATCAAATGATTTTAATGTCGTTGATGATTGTGACAAGGGTGGTGAGCCTAAATTTTTCTAGCAACTCATTGACATAATATAAGTAGATGCCCCCTCATCAATGATTGTTCGATGAATAGTTTTGTTGAGGGCTTTTACCTGTATAAGGAAAGTGAGCTGGGCAAGTAATTGAGGCTTGTGTCCTTTATGATTAAAGGCCACCAGATTGGAATTTGCTGGATCAATCCCACCTATCGCTGATAACAAAGCTTGATTTTGGGAGGGGAAACTCTGCAGTACTTGAAGTGTCGACATAGCGGATGGCAATTGGGCCAGATCCTCCACTATATTATAATTCTTTGCTGCTTGGGCACGAGGATTAAATGTCAATTTATGTACTACTCCCTTTGGCAGTTTTATAGTTAATTTAGGAATGATAGGTGGAACAACTTCTGTCGAAGTTGTTGTCGAACTACTGGGTTGATCTATAGCCTTGTTGTTCGACGACTGTGAACTTCCATAATGTTTATTCCTTGTTTATATCAAAGCATCATTTTTTTGTTTCGAAATGGATAGCAAAAGCACTTGGGATGGGGAAGCACGATCAATAGCAACCAGATTTGTTTCGGGGTTTGTAAACGGATCAGTCAATACCACTGAGGTATTTGAAGTCTTTAAAAACTTCATGACCTCAGCTCGATGTGGACAATCTCTCGTATAATGGTCCTCATCACATATGAAACATGGCTGATTAGGTTTCTTTCGCCCAATAGGGTTTCCAGAAGATTTCTCAGGAGTTGAATCTTCTTGTTTCTTCTTTTTGTTTTTCCCTTTCTTCTTGCCCCCTGGTTGCTTTGGTTCTTTACCCTTGTCAGATGACACGACATTAACCTTCGAGGCAAGAGGTTCTTCATTTTCTTTTTGACTAGAAACTGCAAGGGCTTTCTTAGATGTAGCCTTTGCAGTTTTCGTGCTTGTGGTACCGATCACGCCATCACCGGCATGAGAGTCCGTGTTTGATTTAGGAGGGGGAGAACTGAAAATTCTGGTCTAGGAGCGTCAGGAATTTTTTCGTAGAGTGTGCTAGACTGAGTATAGATTAAGTCTAAATATTACGCATGAGCAATGACTTGCTCGTTGGTGACAACTCCTCCCTTAGCCACATCCTCTGTAATAGAGGGAAATAATGAATTTATAAACCATTCAGTTAAAATTTGATCAGGAACATACGTCTTTACCATTTGACGATGACGCTGCCACTCATGAATACGATCAGATATGTGAGTGGCTTTCGTCTGTTTAAAGTTGGTAAGGAGTTCTTTCCCTGTTTCGTACCTTATGGGTAACTGAAAATGGGTTAAAACGGTAGTGGCAAGGGTGTTGAAGTTATCGAACGAAGCTTTAGGCAATTCAATATACCATTTTGTTGCTAGACTAGTTAGCGTTCGTTGAAAAATGTGAAGCCTAATCGAATCATCATTCAGGGTGTTAGATGAGCACCACAAATGGAAGGTCATTACATGATTCGATGGATCTTCACCTTGATTTCCATTGAATTTAGGAATATCAAAGGGAAGTTTATGAGGAATCGCTGGCCACCAAGGGGTGTAAATAATTGGATCATTCGTCAGCCATTTCAGATCTGATAATTCTAGAGTTGCTACAAAAGGCAACTGTTGATTCAGGTTAGGCGAAGCATACCCAGGATAAGATGGAATCGCTGGAGCAGTAGGTCTTTACATACCAGCATAATGTATCTGATGTTGGTAACTTTGATAAGGTTGATGGGGATAACCATTATAGTATGGTTGTTGATAACCAATTTGAAAATGCGGTTGCCCGTTACTTACAAAGCCTTGTTGCTCAGGTCCTTGGTAAGATTGCTAGAATTACGGTTGTTGATATTGTACCAGCCATGGTTGTTGGACCATTTGCTGTTGAGCAATACCAGATGATTGACCAAGTTGTGGAGTGATCGTACCTGTTTGAGCCTGAGTCGTTCTAAGTAAGGAGGCACTAACTTGAGGTTGTGATTGAACCACAGAGACAAGAGGCTATTGTATTGCAACCTGAGAGACTTGAGGTTGACACACAATAGGTAGTGCTTGTACTTGCAATATAGTCACAATAGCAGGTGTAGTGGAATATTCGACATAAGTTGGATTGGTTGCATTGAATATACAACCCTTTGTTGTTGAGGAAGTATTGGTACCCAACCAATGGATATAATTCTAGTTTGACCTGAATTTTGTTGTAAACTCTCATATGGTTGTTCTCCAGGAGCGAACAATGAAAAGGCATACTACCCCCCATATGGTGGAAATCCAGTGCTTAAAGGATAGATCAACCTTTAAAGACTAGACTACCCAAATTGATACTAACATACATGATCAATTTGTTGAGTTCCAACATAAGAAATACCAGATGAGACTCCAGATGAAGAAATAGGAACAGACCATGTCATTGAAACAGTCCCTAAGTGGACTCCAGCTAGTGGTCCATAACTATCCAGGACAGATGGTATACTAGAAAACATTGTAGGAATGGTAGCAGGAAGCACTATTGTAGCTGTGTCAGTTGACACAGTCCTAGCTATTGGTGGTTGTTCAGACGTATTTAGTCTGTCCAAAAGATTTCCTAGCGATTCGACAGGAACTTGTGATGAAGGATTATTAAGAGAACTAACTTTAGGATTAGAAGGATATATGTGGATCCCAGTTCTAAAATGCAATGGAGTACTGGATTGAAGATCCTCTACTATCTCTTCTATGGCAATTAGTCCAGGTGGAAGAGGTAGACTGTCAGGTCCGTAAAATATTTCTGGAGCCGAAGAAGGTATAGCTTCTGTAGAAATGAATATTGGAGGGTGGCACCTTCTGAATTCTGGAATTCAACTTCTAGATGTTCAAGTAAGTGAACTTCAGTCCTTGGTTCAACTCTATATGGAGTTGTCTCAGGTATAAAAGTGTCTAATGTTACACTAGGATCAGTTCTAATGTCCTCTTGAAACCGCAAAGCTTCTTTTGTAAAGTTAGATGCACCAGAAATGATCAGAGTAACTGTAGTCTCTGACGATGTTGAAACACAAGTTTCAAATAAATCAGGTGAATTGGACTCGCTAGTCTCTATGAATGACGGGATTTTGATTGACTTTCTTCCACGATTGTGGATTACTTGATCAACTCAAAATTAAGGGAAAAAAATGTTCCATATTTAAATAAATTTTAATGACGCTTTGACACGACTTTGCTTTTTCAATTTTTAAGAGTCGAGAAAAAGCTAAAGATGACTCTAGCCACCTTTGATTTTTAATGAGATTGAAGTAACAAGTGCTCAGATGGACCTTTTCTTTTAAGGAGTCAAAAAGGAACGAAAGTGACTACTCTGGAAATATAGACAGAGAGATTACCAAACCAATTGCAAAACTGCAAAATACACCTTGGCGATAAATTAAAGAGAAATTACCAAGGACTTGTGTATGGTAGTTAATCTTCCCGAATGCTGTGTTCAGTGCATTGCGATTGATAGGGCGTTAGACACGGCTTCCTATGGATAAAGGTTATCAGCGTATTGTGGTCTCCCAATATATACTCGATGGTACGGGGAGCACAATTTTTTACTGGCACTTGTTGTATCAAAGAGGAGGAATCACCCAAACTTCGATGAAAACGATAGTTACCAGGTTTTACAACGCTGGAACACGTCTCTAGCCTAGATTTCTAGATGTGTTGCATTAGGTTCCAAAGTGTTTTTATGTTCATTGAGATTTATTTTAGAGTTGATCTTGCTTAGAATTTCGCCTTTCAAGGTTCACCGCATGATGTAAATGTAAAATTCCTAAATATGCAATCTAAAATGATAAACATTCATTTATTTTCTTTTAGCAATGAAAATCCTAGCTACCAAAGAAAGAAGATTACGATTCTTTCAACAGAGAGCAAAGAGAACACACTAAATGCACTTTTCCTAAATCATTTTCGCACACAGTATAAATTCAAATGCAAATACATGTATTTGTTTTTCGTTTCCTTAATGTGTGAATGCCAAAAAGGAAAACTAATGATAGATCTGAACTATTTTCTTCAAAGCGACATTTCAAAAATTTCTTTTCAAAAAAAAAAAGGAAGACTAAAATGACATTTTTCAATTTCGAATAGAAATCTGCTTTCAACACTTCAAATATTACCAATTCAAATCAAATACAATGACAAAAGTACAATCAACTATCTAGAGGAGGAAGACTTTATGACAGTCTTCTTTTTTATTCAAAATGACAGTTACAACACTTTTTTGCATAAAAAACGACAGTTCAATTAAGCTACTTTCGAAAAAGGAGGACTGTAAATGATTGAAAAATGCATAAAAACATTTAAAAATCCTAATTAATGGAGGCTGAAATATGTAAAGGAAGGAGGCTTCAGCAATAAGGCACTGATCATGAGTAGCAAAACTACTAAATAGAGCTAAAAACAAGGAGGAAAAATACCAAATTTCAAAGAGAGAAACAGTATCACTCAATCATCACACCTGTCCTTCAGGGAAACAAGGATGCATCTCGCCTACAACACACAGGAGGTGCGATGCATATAGGCTTCCAGTTACAGATAGTGTGATGGGCTAGGGAGTGAAACTGAGTTGGGTTTTTGCTCAAAATTTGCAGCTAAGTTCAGTGATTTAGGTTGAGCTATGATGGACAGTAAAAGCAAAGTACAGGGGTATGATCTCAAGAGGTTATTAAGCTACCACAAGGACGCTTAGAATGCTTGTAAGTCAGATGTTCAGTTCATAAACCAACCGGGAGATTGATTGAAGAAACATTCATCTACTTCGCAATTTCATAGCAAAGGCGGTTCGAAGGCTATCTAGCTAACTTCAGGCTTCGTCTGTAGTTTATAAAGAAAACAACAATAACAAAAAACCAAACTATTCACTCCCCAGCAGAGTCACCATTTTGTTTCCCAGAAAACTAGTGTCTTTTCGATTTGCTAGTCCCACTAAGACAAGTAGCTATCTTAGAAACAAACAATCAAAGAAATTTGTGATTTCCTTTATGTATGACAGATAAAAGAGAAGCAAAGGGGACTGACCTGGATCTTCCACTTGACTCCTTGCTTGATTCCTCTCTCCCTTGATAGAGCTTGCCACTCCTCTCCTACTTGTCCCGCTTCAGAGAATACCTGTAGAGTCAAAGTAACAAAACACCATCAAAGCATCTCGACCTATAATATCATAAACAATGTAGAATTAGAAATACATTGACCATACAATTGCATTCACAAATAACAAGATTCACAAATACATGATTATATGGAGGAAAACTCAAAGAACTTTATTAATAGTAGAAGAGAGGATTACAACCTAGCCGTCTGGTCCAATATCATCCTCCTAGCATCAAAGCTCTCTTCACGTCATGAAAAGAAAGATCACCCAACAATACAATGTCTCTTCTCACAGATAAACCAAAAACACTTCCTTAGAAATTACAAAATTCCAGCCTCTAGATCTCTCAGATGAGGGATCCATTTATAGATGTCTTGCAAGGGTGTGAGTCAACTTTGGGTTTCATATTTCATGATTGACTGTTAAAATGCCAAATATGATCATCCTTTCCATGATGCAAAGGTTCCATATTTAAAAAAAAATCAAAAGATTTAAAAAATGTAAAGAGGGTATGCCCTAAAAGAAAAATGAAAGGGAAAAAGAATGAATTGGTCAAGAAAGAAAGAAAATGAACCCCAAACAAAAGACCAGGAAAGTGTGCTAGTCAAAATGCCACTACTGTCCTATTTTTTGCAAAGAAGTTCAAAAGGTGCAATCAGTGACTTCTGTCACACTTGATGGATGGCCCAACAGCTCAATCTTGGCCAAATCCATGTTTAAATTTCCTGTTTTAGAACTAGAGAATAAGATCTCTCCAAATAGTCCAAGCTTGGCAGATCAGTAGTTAGGTAGAGAAGCAAGGGTGCTCAATAGCTGAATCTGAGCCCCTGGAAGAGATAAGGGTAGACTTAGATAGGAATGCACTCAAAAGAAAAAAAGAGAGAAAGGGTTTGCTATTTCAAATGCACCCAATCAAAAGGAAGAAAAAATGTTAGGTGTATTAGGCTAGGTAGGCAGTTTGGTGTTGTAGAAGCAAGTTTGTGATCAGTTTTGTCTTTTTCAAGATACTGTATCTCATGGCTATCACAAATGCCATGGAAAAGTGGCTGCATAACAACTGAAGCATGGCTAATTTCCCCTCTTATTTCTCCAAGAACATTTACTAATTTCCCCCCAAGGACATTGGGATCTGCTCAGTGGTCCTAGTTCACTTCATTTTATGAGAAAGACTAAGTAAAACTTTGTGTTTACTTAGGCAAAGGAAGCCACATTTCTTGTGTAAAAATACTTTTGATCCATTCTACCAATTTTTCCAAATCCATAACTAGGAGACCTTTCACTCCCCTAAGCCTAAGATTACACCTTTTACTTAGTGCTTTTGGTCTATAAATAATGCTCATTTTAACCTATTAACACTATTCTATAGCTCCTACATATATTTCCCCTCCCATACTATGTAAAAATACATAAAAACCACAAAAACTTAATATCCCGCCCCAGGCTTGATAAAGCCATATGTTAATATTTACGGGGGTCCAAGGTTTACCCGAAACCTTGTGGAAAACCCTTCCCCACGTGCATATAACATTGGGATTTATTCAACGTTTGGTTGAATAAATAATCGCGCCCGAACATTTAACCAAAGTTTCAATACATGAAAAAACATTACAAAATGTTAAAAATTAACGTGGGTCCCATACTCCATACGCCTCCGCCAACTCCACCCGTTCGTCAACCGTCCAATCCGGGCTTTCCCATCGGACGATCCATGTAGATATCGTTGTTGGCATTATGATTCTGGTATGGCTCTATGTTACAGATGTTGTACTTGATGGCAACACCCTCAAGTGGAAATGCTCTATTCAGGCTCTCAAAATGATGGAAATTAAAAGGTACGCAGGTGAATGGTTCAAAAGGAGCGGACCTGCAGGTACGCTGGCCAGGAAGTGCATTCATACCCGCAGGTTACCGGTTCATGAGGTGCGTACCCCCAGTTCACTCACTTCAAGGCAGAGAAGCGCGCTCACGTGGGGTTTCTTATCTTTGGCCCATGGTATTTAGCCCGCCGTTCTTGATTCTATGGTTTTGGCCCATGGTATAGGATCTACTTTAGCCCCGGTTTGGATCCCTTGTTTTGGTTATTTGATGGTTTTGTCCCATGGTGTGAATGAGGGCTTGACTATAAATAGGGAAGGAGATCACTTGGCCAAGGCATCTTTTGCAAATTGAATATCTTAAGATCTGAAATATTGGGTTATCGGTTTAAAATCTTGATCTATATAAAATTGAAGATGAAAGTGAATCTATGAAGTGTGATCTCTCGAGCGCATGATCAGATCTGGGCATCTGACTATTTGTGGCACACTGGGGGATTGCCAATTCGGCCCTAATCAGAGGTACGCAGGTGATTAACAGTGCAAGTGCGTGTGTACGCACAACAAAAGAAGACGCAGTGCGTGGGTACGTAGAGAAGAAGAAGGCGCAGTGCATGGGTATGCAGAGCAGAAGAAGGCGCAGTGCGTGGGTACGCAGCGTGACAGAGGTTCAGGTGCGGAGGCACAGTGAAAGTACGCAGCGCTATAGAAGCTGCAGGTGCGTAGGTACGCGGCGCGATAGAAGCAGTGGGTGCATGGGCACAGTGAAGATACGCGGCGCGTTTGAAGGGACAGTGCGTGGATACACAGTGCAGTTCAAGGCTCTCTGAGGGGATACACAGAGGCGCAGAAGGTGAAGTGCGTAGCAACGCATGCCAGATAAAGAAAAATTGCGTACCTGTCTTAAGGCATTTATTTGACTGACTTTTCTCTGTTGATAAGGTGTTCTGGGTTTAGTTTACTGTTACTATTGATCTGGTTACTACAGTTGACTGGGTGATTTACTTGTACTTGATGATCATTTGATGTTCATGGATCCAATTTGAAAATTTATGAAAAGTGGTCCTTCAAAGAAAAGAAGTAAGGGGGTTGTAGCTCCCTTCCAGGAGAGACTGGAAAACGAGAGAGAGTTGTAGCTCTCTGCAGGTTGCAGCCTGCGTACTAGTAAAGGACTGCACCAGTACAAAATCATTGTAAAAGAAGTTTCTAATTGAAAGAAGATAGAGACATATTGCAGTAGGTGGTTTTCACCCACATTGGGTTTCCACCTTACATCTGGTGTTCTTTGGTGTGACTATCTATTTTTCTTGTTCATGCTCATTTTTTTATGGTACTGACATACAAGAATAATTCAAAGTATAAATAAGGAAGATTTATTAAAAAGAACTAGATAATACTGATTCACCCCCCCCTCTCAGTATTATTTCCAACAATTGGTATCAGAGCAGGTCCTTCTGAGACGCTTGATCGCTTGAAGGAAGATCATTCATCATGAGAAATTACGAGAGGGAAGCATCAATCAGGCCACCAATTTTTGATGGGTCAAACTTCAATTATTGGAAGGTAAGAGTTACTGCCTATCTTCAATCTCTTGGTACAGAAGTTTGGGATATCATAGATACTTTTCCTTCAGCTACTCCTATAGATTCGGTCGAGAAGAAGAAATATGAAACAAATGCTAAAGCAGTCAATACTCTGCTAGGATGCTTATCTCAAATAGAATTCGTAAAGGTTATGCAATATAAATCCGCAAAGGAAATATGGGATAAGATTGTCTTGAGCTACGAAGGAGATGAACAGGTAAAGCGTGCTAAACTTCAAACCCTCAGGATTCAGTATGAGAATCTCAAAATGTATAATGATGAAAGTGTGGCTAACTATTTTCTTCGGGTAGACGAGATTGTTAATTGCATGAAAAACTTGGGTGAAGAAATAAAAGAGGCTATTGTGGTTGAAAAAGTTTTAAGATCATTGTCCCCCAAGTTTGAATCTAAAGTGTCTGCAATAGAAGAAAAGGAAAATCTACGAATTCTTACTATGTCTCAGCTACACGGAATTCTAACTGCTTATGAAATGGGAAAGGGAGGTCCATCAGACAGGAGAGAAGCTGCTTTCAAGGCTTCAAGCAAAGGAGACTACTATGAAGCAAGTCACATGCCAGAAGAAGAAGAAGAATCAAATTTTGTCAGAAATCTTCAACGGGGTACTGGAAGGTTCAGAGGTAAGTTACCTTTTAAATGTTTTGCTTATGGAAGAGTAGGTCATTATGCTGCGAAATGTCTGCATAAGGATAAGATTGAGAAAGGAAAGGAACCTGCTAGATGGAAAAAGAAACAGAATGCAAATAAGAAAAGCTACTACACTCATGAAGATAGTGATGGTCTATCAAATAGTGATGAAGATGAACGAGGTAATGACTATAAACTTTTAATGACATTTGAAGATGATGATTACATGGATGCTATAGATGTGGATAGCTTTTATGAAGAAATTTCTAGACTCAAGACATGTATAGAAGAAAAGAATATGATCATTGATACCCTACAATGCCAAATTGATGAAAAAGAAAAATATCTTGAAAAGTTAGAAGGTGAAATTGTTGGTCTTAGAAAAGAGATTGAGAAAACAAAGGCTATTAATATTAAGTTTGTCAAAGGATCTGAAACTCTGGATGAGATCATCAATGTACAGCGTTCTCCTCTAAACAAGACAAGTCTGGGCTATAATGGAGAAACTTCTCAACCATCCACCTCAAAGAGTTATCTTGATGCAGCAAGAAGGAATGAGCAAAAGCACAATGAAGATCACCAGGTAAAGCAGGGACGAATTACATCAAACAAGGACTATCAGATAAACCAGGGGCAATCCGTCCTAAGGATGAACAAAAGCTACAACCAGCCACAGGTAAAATCCTCTCAATTTGCTTCAAGAATGGATGACAATAGAAATTACAATCATTTGGCCGGAAGATTTAATAACCGCAGAAGTTTCTTCAATGGACAATGCTTCTCTTGCCATAACTTTGGTCACAAAGCAGCTCAATGTGTTGCATATAAAACAATCATGACTAGAGAAGCTCAAAACCAAAGAAGTATGACCGGGATTACAAAAAGGACCTATAACAACTTTTCGGCTCTTGAAAATGAAGTTGAATGTTCTATTTGCAATAACTTTGGTCATGAATATTCTGAATGCAGGAGCAGGTTTCAGCAGACAAAGGAACAAGCCTCAAGCACCAAAACATGGAGAATAAAGGAACCACAAACAGAAAGATGTGGGATAGCATTTTATGCAGAGGGACAGGAAAATCTATGGTACATTGACAGTGGATGTTCGAAGCATATGACAGGTGATAAAGAAAAACTTGAATCATATTCTGCTTTAGAAAAGGGAAAGAAAGTTTCTTTTGGAAATGATACTCCTGCAGCTATAAAAGGAAAAGGCACTGGTCAGTTAAAAGAAAAAGTCAAAGCTGGAAATGTTTTGTATGTTGATGGATTGAAGCATAATCTTCTGAGTGTCAGCCAGATGTGTGATCAAGGAACCGAGGTGATATTTAGATCAAATGGATGTCTTGTTCGTGATCTTGATACAGGTAAAACGTTAATCAAAGGTAAAAGAACTCCAAATAATCTATACATATTTGAAGAAGGACAACAACAATGCTATCTAAGCAAGGATGATGAACACTGGTTATGGCACCGGAGGTTGGGGCATCTAAGTTTTTCACAAATAAGGAAAGCATGCAAATATCAGGCAGTTCGCGGTCTTCCAGATATCAAAATTCCAGACAACACCATATGCAAATCATGTCAGTTTGGAAAGCAAACCAGAACTAACTTTCCAGAGAAGGAAGGATCAGCTAGCATGCCTCTTGAGCTTGTACATACAGATGTATGTGGACCATTCAAGGAAAAGGACACCTCGAGGAGAAGAATACTTGATATTATTCATTGACGATTTCTCCAGGTTTGTCTGGTTAGGACTTATGAAGCACAAAGATGAAGCATTCGAAAAATTCAAATCCTTTAAAGCCTTGGTTGAAAATGAATCAGGATACAAAATTAAGTGCCTCAGATCCGATAGAGGTGGGGAGTTTACCTCAAATGAATTTTTCGATTTCTGTGAAGAACATGGGATAAGAAGAGAATTCTCTACAGCTAGAACTCCTCAGCAAAATGGAGTAGTGGAAAGAATGAACAGAATAGTCCAACAAATGGCTCGTGCTATGATTGATGAGTCTGGAACTCCCGCAACTTTCTGGGGTGAAGCTGCATATGCTGCGGTTGTTATTCTCAACAAAACAAATGTCCGGGTAAACAACACTCAAACTCCTCATGAGCTCTGGTATGGTGAGACTCCTTCGGTAAAGCACTTCAAAATCTTTGGGAGCAAATGCTATATTAAGAATACTGATGAGCAACTTGGCAAACTTGAACCTAGAGCAAATGAAGGCATTCTTCTTGGTTATTCTCCACACAGCAAAGCATACAAGTGCTACAATAAAAGACTTGGAAGAATTGTTGACAGCATTGATGTAGTGGTTGATGAGAAGGGATACATTCCTAGGCAAGTAAATCATGAAGATATCGAAGAAGATGAAGACTACCCTCAAAGACAGAATGATGAAGAACCTCAAGAAGAACCAGAGGAGCAGACAAGGATAGAAGAAAAGACTCCATCCAGATATGTTCAAAAGAATCATCCAGAATCTCAGATTTTGGGGCAGAAAGAAGCAGGTGTAAAAACAAGAAGAACAATTGCAGAAGCTTCAAGCTATTTGGAATTACTCTCTTCCACTGAACCACAAAATGTGAAAGAGGCATGCAAAGATGAATGTTGGGTCAAAGCAATGGATGAAGAACTTGAGCAGATCGAAAAGAACAACACTTGGGAGTTGGTTCCTAGACCAAAGGATAAGAATGTTATAGGGACAAAATGGGTCTTCAAAAATAAATTGAATGAAAATGGAGAAGTAATTAGGAATAAGGCCAGACTTGTTTGTAAAGGGTATGCGCAGCAAGAAGGAATAAATTTTGAAGAAACTTTTGCTCCTGTTGCAAGACTTGAGGCCATCCGAATGTTCCTTGCTCTCTCAAGCTTTCAAAACTTCAAAGTATTTCAAATGGACGTGAAATCAGCCTTTCTGAATGGAGACTTGGAAGAAGAAGTATACATTGAGCAGCCAGATGGTTTCATTCTTGGAAATGATCCAAATCTTGTATGCAGATTGAAAAAGGCTCTCTATGGTCTCAAACAAGCTCCAAGGGCTTGGTACTATCGTTTGGACAAATATCTTCATCAACAAGGTTTTTCAAAAGGATCAGCAGATAGCAATCTTTATATAAAAGTTGAAAACGACAAATTGCTAATACTTGTTGTGTATGTAGATGACATTATCTTTGGCAGCAATGAAGAAGCTATGAGTCAAAGCTTTGCCTTGGTAATGCAGAAAGAATTCGAAATGTCCTTGCTGGGAGAACTGATATATTTCCTTGGTTTGAAAATCCAACAAAAAGAAGGAGGGATTTTTTTGTCTCAAACCAAGTATCTCAAGCAGATTGTGAAGAAATATGGCATGGAAGATGCAAAACCAGTATGTACACCCATGGTCACAGGATGTAGCCTCAGTGCAAATGATGAATCAGCAGCAGTGCATCAACCAACCTACAGATCTATGATTGGAAGCCTACTTTATTTGGCAGGTACCCGACCAGACATAATGCATGCAGTAGGAATAGTTGGAAGATTTCAGGCAAATCCAAAGGAAACTCATCTTCAGGCAGTAAAGAGAATCTTCAAATATCTTCAAGGAACTCAAAACTATGGCTTATGGTATCCTAGAGATACAGATCTCACACTTCATGCTTATACAGATGCAGATTGGGCCAGAAGTGTGGATGATAGGAAGAGCACAAGTGGTGGTGCATTCTTTATGGGTTCCAGATTAGTATCTTGGTTCAGCAAGAAACAAAGTTCGATTGCCTTGTCTACAGCTGAAGCGGAATATGTTGCTGCTGCACCTTGTTGCACTCAATTCCTTTGGATGATGTAGACCTTGCAAGATTTTCAAATCACTTGTATTCCACCCATCTCCATCTTATGTGATAATACAAGTGCAATCAGCATTTCAAAGAACCCAGTCATGCATTCAAAGACCAAGCACATACCAATCAAGTATCACTTTCTCCGGGAACAAGTGCTTGAACAAAAGGTCAAGTTGGAATATGTTCCTTCTAAGGAACAAGTTGCTGATATACTCACCAAACCATTGCCCAGGGAGACTTTTGAATACCTCAGGCAAAAGCTGGGGGTTGTTGATGCATCATCATATTGTTGAATCTCTTCTGATTGTTGGTTGTATGCAAGGATCATCTGGGGCATATGCGTACATGTGTTGGGTTGCGAATTGGTCGAAGATCGAATGGCACAGGTTCAGGGGTAGCATATAATGCATTGTTGGCATTATGGAGGACATACAGAAGGAGATCATGGATGCTGGTCTGAAGATTGCTGCAATATGTCTCTATCTCTCTCATGGTCATTTAAAGTGTTTGGTGAATTATGGTTCTTCTTTGCAGATCTGGATTATAGTTAGAGGGAGCATGTTCTTAGAGGGAGCATAACCCTTTGCCCTTGATGTCAAAGGGGGAGAATGAAGTTGAGGATCTTGAGGTTGCCATCAAGTCCAAAGGGGGAGATTGTTGGCATTATGATTCTGGTATGGCTCTATGTTACAGATGTTGTACTTGATGGCAACACCCTCAAGTGGCAATGCTCTATTCAGGCTCTCAAAATGATGGAAATTAAGAGGTACGCGGGTGAATGGTTCAAAAGGAGCGGACCTGCAGGTACGTTGGCCAAGAAGTGCGTTCATACCCACAAGTTACCCGTTCATGAGGTGCGTACCCCCAGTTCACTCACTTCAAGGCAGCGAAGCATGCTCACGTGGGGTTTATTATCTTTGGCCCATGGTATTTAGCCCGCCGTTCTTGATTCTATGGTTTTGGCCCGTGGTATAGGATCTATTTTAGCCCTGGTTTAGATCCCTTGTTTTGGTTATTTGATGGTTTTGTCCCATGGTGTGAATGAGGGCTTGACTATAAATAGGGAAGGAGATCACTTGGCCAAGGCATCTTTTGCAAATTGAATATCTTAAGATCTGAAATATTGGGTTATCGGTTTAAAATCTTGATCTATATAAAAGTGAAGTTGAAAGTGAATCTATGAAGTGTGATCTCTCGAGCGCATGATCAGATCTGGGCATCTGACTATCTGTGGCACACTGGGGGATTGCCAATTCGGCCCTAATCAGAGGTACGCAGGTGATTAACAGTGCAAGTGCGTGTGTACGCACAGCAGAAGAAGACGCAGTGCATGGGTATGCAGAGAAGAAGAAGGCGCAGTGCGTGGGTACGCAGAGCAGAAGAAGGCGCAGTGCGTGGGTACGCAGCGTGACAGAGGTTCAGGTGCGAAGGCACAGTGAAAGTATGCGGTGCTACAGAAGCCGTAGATGCGTAGGTACGCGGCGCAATAGAAGCAGTGGGTGCGTGGGCACAGTGAAGATACGCGGCGCGTTTGAAGGGACAGTGCGTGGATACGTAGTGTAGTTCAAGGCTCTCTGCGGGGATACGAAGAGGTGCAGAAGGTGAAGTGCGTAGCAACGCATGCCAGATAAAGAAAAATTGCGTACCTGTCTTAAGGCATTTATTTGACTGACTTTTCTCTGTTGATAAGGTGTTCTGGGTTTAGTTTACTATTACTATTGATCTGGTTACTGCAGTTGACTGGGTGATTTACTTGTACTTGATGATCATTTGATGTTCATGGATCCAGTTTGAAAATTTATGAAAAGTGGTCCTTGAAAGAAAAGAAGGGGGTTGTAGCTCCCTTCGAGGAGAGACTGGAAAACGAGAGAGAGTTGTAGCTCTCTGCAGGTTGCAGCCTGCGTACTGGTAAAGGACTGCACCAGTACAAAATCATTGTAAAAGAAGTTTCTAATTGAAAGAAGATAGAGACATATTGCAGCAGGTGGTTTTCACCCACATTGGGTTTCCACCTTACATCTGGTGTTCTTTGGTGTGACTATCTATTTTTCTTGTTCATGCTCATTGTTTTATGGTACTGACATACAAGAATAATTCAAAGTATAAATAAGGAAGATTTATTAAAAAGAACTAGATAATACTGATTCACCCCCCCCTCTCAGTATTATTTCCAACAATCGTGACCCCTCCGATGACAGAACGATAGCATCCAGGAAATCGGCGGTTTTCCTGCCGTACACAATCCACGCGTCGCCGCCAGGTTTATCGCATCCACTCTGCCCAAAACCACCATTGTCCAATAAGCGGTGCGATAAAACCATATACCGCCCCCGCTCCCCGCTGCTGATGTCGTCGCCCACATCAGCACCCACGTCGGCTGCCACCTCACCACTGTATCATCCTTCGTGTCTGCCACGTCACCACTAGGTTAGCTTCTGTACCCTCACTACCCGACAAAGATGACATCATGCTGATGTCACCTGATCAAAGCATGCCAAAATCAAATTATTGTTAAAGGGTCATTAAATGTCGTTTTTCGTTCATTTCTCTTTGTTTCTTCTGCGTGATTTTTGCATGGTCTTTTACATTCAAAGCTGAATTTCCACTGCACAGTCCACCACCCAGGGAAATTGACTCTGTAGCTCGGTCTCTCAGCTCGGTCTGCCACCCACATTTCACACAGGGTGTCCACAAAATAGGTATTTACCCGAATCTTGCTCCTAAACCCTGTTTTTCTAGCTTTCTCTGTCAAAATCGCCCGAAGAACCCAAATTCGAATTGAAATCGCATTGTTTCCTTCAAACCTCTGCATCATAGCCACTGTTTTATCCATTTTTCCAAAGAAATCCCGTGAACTCTATTTCCCTCTGTGAATTCGCCCATTAAGCTGAATTTAAGCTCGTTTCCACCTGCAATTTCCGCAGAAAGGGCCCAAAACTACTATTTTACCTGCTGCTACTGCATAAAACCCACAATTCAAATTCAAAAATCACCAAAGACTATATAATGGAGGCTCCAGTGGCCCTGAATGTTGCCCCCTTGAATGCACCACACAAAGAATTGGAATGGCTGCCCCTTGCTGACAGAGATTTCCAAATTAATGATATGGTTGGTGACAAGCCTCACCTTCAAGCTTTTTGTGAAATTAGGAATAGCTACAGAAGCAATACTGATGTCTTTGGAATTTGGGAGTCCAACATGCCCATCTACTACCTCCCTTCAATAAATGTGCTACCCGATATCATCCATTTATGCTGTGCCAATTATGACCCCTCTCAAAGAGCAGTTTTGGCTCCATCCAGGACTGTCTTGTTTCACATTACCCCTCAATCCATAAATGAGATGTTGCACTTTAATTCAACACAACCTCTGACTCCTCTCTCCATGGGATTTTTGCTTGACCAAGGTGCCAAACTTCCCAGCTCAGAGATAACCAGAATTGCTCAGTTATTCAAGAAATCAAATTGCCAGCCACAACAACCTCCTCCTTATCTGCATTCTTGGTTCAATGAAGCAGGGAGATTCATTGTAAACATGATATCCTACATCTTAGGATTCAAAACTAGTGAGTATATTGATGAGACTACCTTAGTTTTGATGTCCATATTTACTCCAAGACAGCCCCCTGCTGTCAAATATGATTATGCCACCTTCATATCTAATAATATCCATGAGCAATTCATGAGCCTGGACAGAGAAAGAGTGTTCAAATACACATCATACATATATCACTTGCTGTTGTACAATCAACCTGATAGTTTTCAAATTCCTCTTAGAAAGTTGGATCTCAAAGGAGAAAGGAGGTCGGTGATATTTTGGACCTCAGTATTCCATATAGTCTATAACTCTCCTTATACTTATTGTGAGTTCATTGACCTGTTCATCCATCCAGCCACTTCTTTATTGTTGATAACTCCTCCTACCAGACTCTCTGCTGAAATGCAGAAAATTTTGCATCTCTCAAAAGACTATAGTATTGGTGACTGGTACTTTTACCAGAATCACACAAAGATCAGGATTTATGGTTGTGAATTATGCCCCTACAAGCTGCCAAAGTATATACCTATGAGATTGTTTGCCCTGGAATACTTCAAGCAATTTATTAGTTCAAATTTGACTCATTTCTATGGTGCTAGGAAAAAGGCACAGCTTAAAATAAGAAATCAATTGGGCCCTTTTATCTTCAATAAAAGGGAAGCCTGGGAAGAGGCTGATAAGATTTTAGGGGAGAAACTTAAGCTGAAACAAAGTTTTTATTGGGTACCATATGACCCTGAACATTTCATAAGTTATAGGAAAGTGAAAATTAGCTTATAGCATATGTTCACCACCAAATCCCTGAAATTCAACTATATGCCAACCAACAAGAATGGGTAGAAGGCACATTAGTTGAAGAAACTACTGAAGAAGAAAAATTGGAAAAATCCATGAAAGACCTTGAAAAAACGCTTGACCTAGACTCTTTTGGACATGTATCCTTCAAACTTCCCCAACACACAGGAGGTGATACATCTTTTGCAAGAACTTCTCAGCAGCCCACACAAAAAGCCAGCACAGGGTTAGAAAAAGGAAAAAGAGGTAATAGATCCAGAGCAGGACATAATGACAGACCAGCCAGCTACATCAAAGGAACAAGGCCAAGGGCAGGTCCCCCCAGCACAAACAAAGGTCCCAGAAATCCCTATACTACAAACTCCTCTAAATGACGAGAGAGGCAAGAAAAGGGACAGGCAAGAAGACACACCGATTAGCGGTCCTGAAGAGCAACCAGGGGAGAAAAGGTAGAGATTGAACCCCCATTCAGAGGGGGAATTCATTCAGGAGATCATAGACAGTCCAAGGGAAGAAAGAGCAGTCAGCCAGGATACATCTCCAGTCACAGAAACATCAGCCAGTTCACATAGGCAGGAGATTGGAAGACAACATAGTGCGGAATTCTCTTATGCCAGGCAGCAAAGTAAGCAAGGCTCAAACATTAAGAGAACATTCAATGAAATAAAAGCAAAGAATGAGCCAATAAGGATTCAACTCTATAATCACTTGCTAAGGATGGCCCCCACAAATCAACAAAGGTTAATGTTAGCATATGACATCCAAGAAGGGAAGATGATCCTAAGTCACTTCAAGCCCAAAATGCTGCAGCCACAGTCAGCTGCTGATTACATCAGGACCAATCTAGAAGTATTAGCCAAGGATATCCAACCAATGGACCAAATTGAATTACATAAGAAAACAGGAGAAATGGTATACTCCACATTGGAAAACAAGGCATTGCTGGCCCACAAATTGCAGAATTCTTTAAATAATACTTCTGCCCAATTGGAATTGGAAAAGGCTTCCTCTTTGGCTAAGGATAACAGAATTAAATCCTTAGAAGAGATTATCATAGAGCTGGGACATGATCCCAAGGATCCCAAAGGCATCCAAGCATTAATAAGAAAGAAAGAAGAAGACATTGCAACTCTTAGGAAGCAGCTCAAGCTGCCCATTACCATGCATCCCAAAACTATAGAGATTGTTGAACAAAAATCACAGGAAGATGCAATGGAACTGCTGATGAAAATGAATGAGAGATTGGCAGAAACAGAGAAGGCATTGGAGGAAGCACTACAAGGAAAATAGGGAGAGTTGGCCTCTCAGCCATCTCAAACAGCTCCAATTGTTACAGCTGCTCCTTCTACAGTCACAACAACAGTCCCTCCCACTGTCCCAACATCAACAACACCAAGCACTTCAAAAACAACAGCAGCAGGTAGCAGCACTACCATGTCTACTGAAGAACTGGTAAAGGCCATGGAGGATTTAAGACTGCATGTGTCAGAATTAAAGGGTGCCAAAGAGCAATTGGCCAAGTTGGAAATTAGTTATGATAAATCTAAAATGACAGTGGCAAAAAAAACAAGGGAAGTGAAAGCATTGGAGAATAAATTAAAGGCATTGGAAAAGGACCTCTTATTAGACAAACCTCTGGTAGAAATAAGGAGCTTTTTGTGGGCCAACATTAGCCAATCCATCACTGATATGTGGAAATGAATACAGATAATTCGTGAGCAGATTGATTTGGTAGCAGCAGCTCAAGAAGAAATGAAAAAGGCCCAGGATGCATTGGGAAACATGCCCGAACAGGCCAATAGGCTAATATATTTCACAAACACCCACACCAAAGAAGATCTAGCAAAACTGGATATCAGGGACAAGACAAGCACTATTTTAATAATTAAAAGGGTCTTGACCATGAGGAAATTCATACAAAATCTAGAAAGGAAGTGCCAGGAAATGCAAACGGAAATAAATGCTTTTACACAAAAATTTAGAGTTTTGGAGGAAAAGGGTCTACCCAATTTGTTAACTGATGACTACAGACTAATGTCACATGCAGCCTATGTACACAAATTAAATACATATGTGGATAGTCAGGCTACAACATCATCAAGTTCTACAGGAGAGAAAGCACTCCCATCTGGACAGAGCCTATATGACAATTTGGAGAATTTGTTTTTTATTGAACATGAAGTGAGGAATCCATTCACAGTCCAGCCCACTTTTTCAGGTACACAGATGTAGATGAAACTCTAATTAAAATGCGCAGGCATCAATTACCAGATGATGAATGGTGGCAGAGTATGCTAGAAATTCTGTAGGCAGATTTCAAAGTTTTGTTTAATTTTTCAGAACATAATAGATGCCATAAAATGAAGAAAAGAGTAGGTAAAAAGTCGCACTAGGTAGCAGTCAATCAAAGCGCAATCAAAGCACCTAGGAAAGCAACACCAGCAGCGCAAAGTTTCACCAAAAGTACCATCTTCCGACTCGATGAGCAAGTGATCAATGCATTTCACCAACAAAATGGCTAGCACAACATTTCTTATTTCTGCATTCATTTCTCTCTGTTCCCAAGAGCATTTACTACTTGTATAGAGTAGGTGAAAGAATTTATAGCAAGATATTATCTCCTTTGAGATATTTTGTAAAATTTTGTACAAATACCTCCCCAAACTAAGTATTAGGGGTTGATGAATATCATTCTGGATATGCACTGTAAATTGGAGAACTCTTCTGAATAAATATTGTTGGAATGCTTTGCTGATGAACTCTCTGGTTATGGAATTGATGGCAGAAGCCCATGTTGCAGAATTCTTGAATTATCTCATGGATCAATAAGTCTTTTTAACTCTTGTTTTACTATTTTTGTGTTTTATATATCATCTAAGTATCATGCTCTAAATTGCAGGAAAAAAGAATAGCCCAGAATTTACTTTTTTGTACTTTGTGTTCAATTCTTGTCATTTTCATGTTTTCTTCAGGACTAGCAAAGGCAGGAATTCTTGACTGCTCCTATCTCCCTGGTTCTTAAACCCTGAATATAATCAAGGAATTCTTAACTGCTCCTTGGTAATATTTGCCCACTTTCCCTCTGTTAGCATGATGAAAGATTCTTAATTTCCTTTCATCCCCTGACTCCATTTCACCTGATTCCAGCTTGAAAATTGTTCCATGTTTAATTATCTTGCTCTGTAGTTCCTCCTTTTGTCAAAGAAACCATACCCAGAAGTTTATTTTCATTGACTCCATTAACCCAATGGTCTGAACTTCTCTTACTTTGTAGCCCTGTTCTATTGAATGTCACCATCCAAAAATCAAACAAATACTTGTGCTTCATAACTAGCCTAACATACAGCAAAACAAAGCTAAATCATATAGAGAGAGCCCTCTCTGGCTGCATATTGGCTAGAATCTACATCTAAAAGATTGGTTAGTGGTTACCTCGGCTGTATTCCATTTTCTCACAGCTTTTGGGGAACAACTTGAGTGATAACACATCCCTGGGTGAATTCAGAGAGGCAAGTGTCATGGGAGAAGTTTTTGGAAGATTCCATGAGCTTCCACTTAGCAAACTGTCTCTGCCATTTGTATATTCTCGCTCATCGTACCCTACAGAAGGAATTTTCAATATGCATCGCACCTGGCTAGTGTAGCAGCCAATATGCATTGCACCTTGACCATGGAGCAGTCAGTATGGTCCAGTTTTGGCCAGTTCTAAGTGGTTTTTCAGGTGGAACTTCTGGGAAATGATGTAATTAGTTCACCATGATCCTTTATGGTATGAAACAACACTTTTAGGGGTTAAAGAGCCCTTGGTTTATGGACATATGAGTTTGGGGTTGCAGTGCCCAAATATGTCTATAACATGCAGGTAGAGCGAGGAATAGAGACACAATTCAGCGTTAGAATTTTCCAGGTGCTATCTAGGGCACTATAGTTCAACACACTAGAGGAAAAAGAATGAGCCAAAGCATGGAAGACCATCAACATGAATATTTCCATGCTGCCCATTCACGTGTTGCATGAATTCCATCAAAATTTAACAGTCGACCTACAGGAGTGGGAACAACGAACCTCAGTGTTGACAATGCAAGTGGAAAAGGAGAAAGCTGCGCTCAAGAAGGAGTTGGAGTAGGTGGCTAAGAAAAGAGATGATGCATGGAAAAAATGAAAACAGTTGGAAATCCATCGAACATACTTGTAGCACCGTCTCGAATGTGAAGGTCCATGATGAGGAACCACTAGCAGAGAAGGTCACGAAGCTCGCTCTTGCAATCAAGGAATCAAAGAATATACTGGAAAAGATGAAATTTGAGTATGAAGTGTAGATATCAAAGCTACAAATAAGGCTATAGCTAGCCATGCCACTAGAAGTACGGGAGGAGTAGCAGAAAGACTTAAAAGTAGCATTGAAAGGCATCTCCAACACAGTGGCAGAGTGCGGGAAACTACTAGATGACACGATTCAGATTTGGACCTCACTGCAAGAGGATCCAAACATCTAGAAGATCGAGGAGAAAGTATAGGTGAAGCAAAAGCAGTGCGACAAGATCTTGGTAGTTGTGAAGAACCTACCAGTTTTGTATAGGCTCGCCAGTATTACCGAAGGAAAGAACCTCCAAAATTAGATAGATGATCTTTGGAGGAAGGAGGAAATTTTGTAGGAGAGAACTCAACTGTGGAAAGATGATGCCCTGCAACTTTCTCAGGCAGTTGACGAAAGGCTCAAAGAATTGGAGAAAAGGGAGATAGAAATACTATAGAATGCTTTTGGCCCAACCACAGAGGCATTGTTTGTAGAGGTGCGGCAAGAGGAGAAACAAATGGTAGAGACAATCCATCAGTATAATGTAGCCTAAAATGGAATTGTAGCGAAAATCAAGGGAACTGTAGCTGAGTGACTTAGGACAAGTCACGTGTGAGTTTCAGGGGCCTGTTGGGCGCAACCCAACTTGGTCCAAGTTTTGGCCAAAGACTCCACATTTTGAGGATAGGAGTGCACATAAATGGAGAAGTTCTATTCATCACACAATGTTTAGGGGCTTTGGGGTGGGTCAAAGTCCCTTATTTTGTAATGGGTATGGGGTATTAGTCCATTATATTGTAAGATCCATGGTATGTGGACCATGATATTGTAGTAAGGAAACCTATATAAGAAAGTACAATACTTTTGCGATAGAGAACAAGAGATAGAATTCATAGATTGATCATAATTTCCGTATTTGTCTGTATTTTTGGGGAAGGCTCCACAACTGAGTACGTGGAGGCCTTGAAGATTCTGCAGCTGAGTGGACAGACAACCTGCAGGTGGGTGTATAGGTCAGAGAAGTGTATGTATTGAAGATATTTTTTAATAAAGAAGAAGTTTTGGTGAAGTATAGAGTATCTTGATGTGTTCATTATTTGTTGTTATATATATCGTCATGTACGCTTTTTACCGAATTCTGCGAAATAATACATGTTATACTTTTCTCTGTTATGTTTATGCGTTAAGTACCGATCTATGAATTTAATCATCAACACGAAGTTATTCATGTATTCAAAGTTGTATATAGATATAATACATAAGTGAACACATGGACTCCACAACATGAATATCTCTCTGGTTGTAGAAACCTAGTTTTGCAACCTCCCATAACCACTTCGGGTGAGATTGGGATCTGCTTGTAGGTCATTGTCGAAAGGGCCTGTGGTTGAGGTTTTTGTTGGTGCATAGTACACTTTGAACCTAGGCTAAACCCCCTTAAACCAAAAATGTCTTAGTTTTTAGTTGCAGCGGTCCAGGGGTGTGTCACTGCTAACTAGAAGTGCATAATACGCAGTAGAGAGGGAGTCCGAGTAGGTGCTTTGTGTAGTGGGAAATTATAGTGGACAAGGGTTGATGTTTTGCTGATTAAAACTATGCAATGCATTGTGACTAAGAGACAAACTAAAGTTTGTGCACAATTTTCTTTTGCAAATGGTGTAGGGAGGCTAATGAGAAGTGCCCATAGTGTAGTAGAGGGGTGATCTAAGGAAATATCTTGCACAGTGGGAAAGTTTAAAAGCCAAGGGTTGAAACACTGCTAATTGAGACTACACGATGCATAGTGAAGGAAGGGTAGGCTTAGTGTACTATGCAATTCTCTTTAGCAGTGATCTAGAAGAGGCTGAACTATCCACTAGAATTGCGACATGCACTAGGGAGGATGTTATCGCCCAAAAAATGATCACCTATCCATTTCTTACTAGGTGGATCGAAATACACCATGAAGGATTAATTTTACCATGGTAAAACCACTTTCACCATGAGAAATATTTTAGTAAACCATTTTTCGTAATTTATTTCTCATTAAAATTCAAAAACCACATGAGAATAATTGAATAAGTTATTATATATTTAATTTTCTCTAGAAATAATGATCAAATCACTATTTGATAATTATTTCTTAATTAATTTTGACTTAATCACCTGGAATATTTAAATAAATCACTATTTATTTATTATTCCTTATGTATTCCATATTTTCCTTATGTAATTATCAAACCACTATTTAATAATTATCTCTTTCTTAATTCTCACAAAGTGATTAATGAATCAATTTTATTTGTTAATTACTTCAATAAATTTCTAAATAAAGATATTTGACCATTTTAAATATCTTTTTCCTCTCCAAAAAACATAATAAAGTATTCACAATGGTTAGATTTTGATTTGGTCAATAATATTTTATTATTTTCTAATCCCTAATTTAGCTCAATACTTTGTTATAAATAGAGGGTTTTTTCCATTCATTCATCACCTTCACCATTATCATCGTCACCACTATTGTCTTATCGCATTTGAGCTCCCACTTGAGTTCAAGTTATTTTTGTTTGTTTTTCATCCATTGCAAGTTGAGAGAGAGAAACAGATTGCTGAAGCACAAGGACATCAAAAGGACCCATCCCATAGAGGGGGATCTATAGACCCAATTTTGTAAATTCCCCTCACTAGGTGTTTCATTTAGATTAATAAATGTTTCTTATTTATATGATCCATTGAGTTTCTACAGTTTCATTTGTGCTATTATATGTTTTGGGTTGCATATGATCTTTTGCTGTAGGGTTTTGCTTCCTTTTTCATTGTAGATCTGAAGCATAGATACCCATATTTTGTTGTTAGGGTCACTTGTCACCAATGACTTAAGTGAAGCATTTTTGGTACACTTCTCAGAAATATTTACACTAACAAATACCTACTCCACTGGTGTACTAATTTAGAACCTTTGTGATTGTTGTTTCAGCTATCTTCATAGTTTTTACAGCTAATTTTAGCCCTCTCAATTTTTACTTTTAGATATAGTCTCTTTTCTGGAAAATTTTCCGCTTTTGTTGGGGTTTTGCATCATTCCGCAGGTCACATGAACTGACCGAGCAAGAGATGGAACATTATGGGTCTGATTTTTCGAGTGAGATAAGTGGGAGCATAGCACACTTTTTTGCCCATTAACTTGGCCCAACACAATTTTCTACCCATAATTTGCGCCCAACACACTTTTCAGGTCGATTTCCACACTCTCTAATTTTTCAATTTTTTTTTCAAATTTTTCTAGTTTTGTCGAGACTGTTGCATGTGTTCTGGGAGGGGTTCCTATTATTTCCTAGTCCACCTCTAGGCCTATATTATTTTAGTAAATTTTCATTGAGGAAGGAAAAATCCCCCTAGGGTTTAGAGTGCAACTCCACGATTTAGGAAGACAATTGTTGAGCTAAGGAATCTAGTGTACAACATTTTCAGCCAAATTTTTTTAGGGTTTTGTCCACTATTATGCATCCCTTTTGGACATGTTTTTTCAACATTTTACTCCCTTTATAGTTTGGTGTTGCCTTTCCTCCTTAAGATCCCCATGTGTGTCCTCGTTTTTGGAGCTTCTTGCTTGTCCATTTCAAGCATCATTGCACCATTTTCAGAATATTGTTTCCTCTAGATCCCAGTCCCTTAGACATTAGATATTTTGCCATTGTGTGTGTCCTTGAGTTTCTTGTTTTCCCTCTTTTATTTTTCCGCTTGATCTCGTTCTTGGGTGGGGCGTTGCATGCTTCAATTTACTTTTCATTTTTAATATTATTTACAATTTATGCACTTTTATTTTCAACAACATTGACATCATCAAAACATGCTCAATTATGTCATCCAATTGATGCATTTGTCACAGACACACACCCCCTAAGTGAATGTGAGCTTGGTTAACACCGCCAAGCCAAGACTTGAAACACTACACCCTAATAATTCAACTCTCATAAACTAAGCCCACTTTGGCACTAGTGCCAAAACAATCTTTGTAGTTAGTGTAGGATTAGTGGGATAGTCTTCCAAAAACACCCATTGATCGCTTACATTGAGAAATATAAATTTGACATACTAGGGAGCTTAAAATCCTTCACCATTCCAAAGTCCAAAGCCAAAGTGTGTCAGAAACCCGATTTAGAGGGGGTTAGGCTAGATCACGGTGTGAGAGGTTCTCCCCAGGGCTACTGAACCTGTGGTAGGGAATTCCGTGTCGTGGTTAATCACCAAGAAGCTCAAGACTCGACCACCCTTGTGGGACGAAGGTAGCCTTAGTGGCTGATATTAGGAAAACACCCTATAAGACTAGATGTGGGTAAGCCGTTGGTCCTCTACCCACATTTCTCTAGATAACTATGCTTGGAGGTATCAAAATATTGTCAAGTAAGAAGTCTCTTGGAAGGTCACTTGAAACAATAGATCTAAGACTTGTTTGAGGTCTTAGATCATATTTAGGCTAGAGGGCATTTTTTCTTTGATAGGATGTGTTTTCTTGAATTATAGTAGCATATCATTAAAGTTAGTTTACACTTGGCACCACTGCATTAGGTGTTTTCTTGTTGTTTGTTACTCTTTTCTCCTATCATCACCCTTTAGTCTATTCAATCATATTTATTTTGACACCATTGTGCCCCATAGGAATTTTTTGTTGAGACTTCATGGCCTTCGCCCCCAGTTTCCTTTAGGAAGTCTTACTCCCTCTCATTGAGTTCGAATCCATCCTCTTAGTCCTCTATTGAGTCCGCATACTGACTCTAGTTGTTCTGATTCTTTGATTTCTTACTCCGATTTCGCATCTTCCCATCCCTACATCACCAACATGTTAGGAAAAAATTTGGGTCATGGAAACCTAGATGGTAACCAAGGTAACCCAACCTAGTACCGTTCCTCTTCTCCATAACCCAAATTGGCCTCCTATTCCTACCAAGCTTCCTTCCTACATCCCCAAATTTGAAGGTAATCTTGGAGAAGAACCCACAAATCATATTTTCTATTCTCGCATGTTGTTTTCATCAAATTCCATTACTGAAGAATCCATTCATCTTCGTATTTTCCAACGGACCCTAACTGGAGCTACTACCAAATGGTATATGGACCAACCACATGCCTCCCCATTGCAAGTTGAGAGAGAGAAACAGATTGCTGAAGCACAAGGACATCAAAAGGACCCATCCCATAGAGGGGGATCTATAGACCCAAGTTTGTAAATTCCCCTCACTAGGTGTTTCATTTAGATTAATAAATGTTTCTTATTTATATGATCCATTGAGTTTCTACAGTTTCATTTGTGCTATTATATGTTTTGGGTTGCATATGATCTTTTGCTGTAGGGTTTTGCTTCCTTTTTCATTGTAGATCTGAAGCATAGATAGCCATATTTTGTTGTTAGGGTCACTTGTCACCAATGACTTAAGTGAAGCATTTTTGGTACACTTCTCAGAAATATTTACACTAACAAATAACTACTCCACTCGTGTACTAATTTAGAACCTTTGTTATTATTGTTTCAGCTATCTTCATAGTTTTTACAGCTATTTTTAGCCCTCTCAATTTTTACTTTTAGATATAGTCTCTTTTCTGGAAAATTTTCCGCTTTTGTTGGGGTTCTGCATCATTCCGCAGGTCACATGAACTAACCGAGCAAGGGATGGAACATTATGGGTATGATTTTTCGAGTGAGAGAAGTGGGAGCATAGCACACTTTTTGTCCCGTTAACTTGGCCCAACACAATTTTCTACCCATAATTTGCGCCCAACACACTTTTCAGGTCGATTTCCACACTCTCTAATTTTTCAATTTTTTTTTCAAATTTTTCTAGTTTTGTCGAGACTGTTGCATGTGTTCTGGGAGGGGTTCCTATTATTTCCTAGTCCACCTCTAGGCCTATATTATTTTAGTAAATTTTCATTGAGGAAGGAAAAATCCCCCTAGGGTTTAGAGTGCAACTCCACAATTTAGGAAGACAATTGTTGAGCTAAGGAATCTAGTGTGCAACATTTTCAGCCAATTTTTTTTAGGGTTTTGTCCACTATTATGCATCCCTTTTGGACATGTTTTTTCAAAATTTTACTCCCTTTATAGTTTGGTGTTGCCTTTCCTCCTTAAGATCCCCATGTGTGTCCTCGTTTTTGGAGCTTCTTGCTTGTCCATTTCAAGCATCATTGCACCATTTTCAGAATATTGTTTCCTCTAGATCCCAGTCCCTTAGACATTAGATATTTTGCCATTGTGTGTGTCCTTGAGTTTCTTGTTTTCCCTCTTTTATTTTTCCGCTTGATCTCGTTCTTGGGTGGGGCGTTGCATGCTTCAATTTACTTTTCATTTTTAATATTATTTACAATTTATGCACTTTTATTTTCAACAACATTGACATCATCAAAACATGCTCAATTATGTCATCCAATTGATGCATTTGTCACAGACACACACCCCCTAAGTGAATGTGAGCTTGGTTAACACCGCCAAGCCAAGACTTTAAACACTACACCCTAATAAATCAACTCTCATAAACTAAGCCCACTTTGGCACTAGTGCCAAAACAATCTTTGTAGTTAGGTGTAGGATTAGTGGGATAGTCTTCCAAAAACACCCATTGATTGCTTACATTGAGAAATATAAATTTGACATACTAGGGAGCTTGAAATCCTTCACCATTCCAAAGTCCAAAGCCAAAGTGTGTCAGAAACCCGATTTAGAGGGGTTTAGGCTAGATCACGGTGTGAGAGGTTCTCCCGAGGGCTACCGAACCTGTGGTAGGGAATTCCATGTCATGGTTAATCACCAAAAAGCTCAAGACTCGACCACCCTTGTGGGACGAAGGTAGCCTTAGTGGCTGATCTTAGGAAAACACTCTATAAGACTAGATGTGGGTAAGCCATTGGTCCTCTACCCACATTTCTCTAGATAACTATGCTTGGAGGTATCAAAATATTGTCAAGTAAGAAGTCTCTTGGAAGGTCACTTGAAACAATAGATCTAAGACTTGTTTGAGGATTTAGATCATATTTAGGCTAGAGGCCATTTTTTCTTTGATAGGATGTGTTTTCTTGAATTACAGTAGCATATCATTAAAGTTAGTTTACACTTGGCACCACTGCATTAGGTGTTTTCTTGTTGTTTGTTACTCTTTTCTCCTATCATCACCCTTTAGTCTATTCAATCATATTTATTTTGACACCATTGTGCCCCATAGGAATTTTTTGTTGAGACTTCATGGCCTTCGCCCCCAGTTTCCTTTAGGAAGTCTTACTCCCTCTCATTGAGTTCAAATCCATCCTCTTAGTCCTCTATTGAGTCCCCATACTGACTCTAGTTATTCTGATTCTTTGATTTCTTACTCTGATTTCGCATCTTCCCATCCCTACATCACCAACATGTTAGGAAAAAATGTGGGTCATGGAAACCTAGGTGGTAACCAAGGTAACCCAACCTAGTACCGTTCCTCTTCTCCCTAACCCAAATTGACCTCCTATTCCTACCAAGCTTCCTTCCTACATCCCCAAATTTGAAGGTAATCTTGGAGAAGAACCCACAAATCATATTTTCTCTTCTCGCATGTTGTTTTCGTCAAATTCCATTACTGAAGAATCCATTCATCTTCGTATTTTCCAACGGACCCTAACTGGAGCTACTACCAAATGGTATATGGACCAACCACATGCCTCCCATCCCACCTTTGTGACTCTCGCTAAATATTTTCTTTCCTATTTCGAGCTACCTTTCCAATATGACATAGGTACCAAACTCTTGACCTATTTTGGCCAAAATTCTGCCACCCCTGTTTCTGATCATGTTCAAGAATGGTACAAAAGGAGAAGCATGTGTAGAGGCCTTGTGTTTGAAGACCATGTATATATGGATTGGTTTTTTAGAAATAATTCCCCCCCATAGGTAAAGACGTCATCTCTCACTTCCCCCAGACTAAGGAATAAGCTCTCAAATTAGCCTTAAAATATGATCTCATCTATGCATAGTCAAGTTATGTTTATATTGTCCACCCCGATCTGCATTGGCCTGGTGCAATTAATATGTCGGGGGCATACAATGTCACTGACAGTATCATTGGATCTCTTTCACACCCTCGACCATCACCATATCCTCAAACTTCTGTGAGTTATGTTCAATCCTGGGGGGCCTAGTTCCACTTACATCTATCCCCCTCCTGATCCTTCATGTGTAAACTCTTACCAAGGTACAAGCACATCACATGCATATCCCAATACACATATGTTGATGCTACAACCTCAACCTAGTTATCCAAACGTTTCTATGAATCCTCACTATCTTTATGCACTGCCTAGTGCTCTAGCCCCAATGGTACCAACATCTCATCCTCCCATGCATTCGCCTCCTGTTCCTCGAAAACAACCACCTCCACAGAAACAAGTGTATGCTTAGCAAAGTACTACCAATCCCCCTAACCCTGTTAGT
Source organism: Pinus tabuliformis (assembly GCA_031772625.1). NCBI lineage: Eukaryota > Viridiplantae > Streptophyta > Pinopsida > Pinales > Pinaceae > Pinus > Pinus tabuliformis. The sequence goes on from CM062804.1 coordinate 1,580,093,134, forward strand.
TTTAGGTATGTTCTATGCTAAAGCAATTTATTTAATTTTTCACAGTTAGCAATCACATTAGCATTACAGTAAACTGCAGATAGAACATGAATATAAATTGCAGAAGACAAGCCAAGACAAGAGGAAAAAAGATGTGGCAGTAGCCAGGGACAAACCCCACAATGTGGGGAAACCCTTGATCAATTCTTCTTTATGTTCTTCAAAGTTCAGCAGAGAAAGTGAGAGAGATAGTACATTTACAATAGAAGTCAATACTTTGACTTTTGATATCTATAGAGATCAGTTGAAGACATATTGCTTCAACTAATTCCTTAAGGTGACTTTAGCACCTATCATAGCGTTGCACCTTGTCCATTTGCTACACCTTACCATGTAGCACCATCATGTTGCATCATGCATCATCATGTTGCTCATGATCACTATGCTACCCATACATCATGATGTCCATGATCTCATACATCATGCTACCCTTGCATCATGTTGCCCATGATCTCATCTATCATGCTGCCCATGATCTCATACATCATGCTGCTTGCAATTCATCATGCTTTAGTTCATATACATATCAGCCTTAGCTTCTTGTTGTGGATTGCAGCCTAGCAAAGCAACTATGCTATAGTTCCACGCAATCCCATTATTGAGTCAGGGTTGTGTACTTCACACAGTGTATTGGTATTCCTCTTGGTAGCTACAAGTTTCCTTTCATTGTTGCATATAATAATTGGCAATGCTACGTTTGACTGCAGCTCCATCAAGTCTCCTTCAAGTATTTCGAGAGCCCAGAACGTATGATAATGTTGTGTTTGACTGCGGTTTCATACATATACCCAATACATAGATTTTATGTTGTTCTTTTTGCCTTCTTCCACGATGTCTTGAGCCTATCCTTGTTGCAGCTCCTTCATGTATGATCTACGGTTACCTAAGTGATTATGACTATGGCTCTGCCTTCATATTTGGATGTGGTTCTGACTGAGGAATGACGGCGTGGAAAGCATTGTATGTACAAGTGTTTCCATGGCTAAGTATATGCTGGTATTTCCATCCACGATGTGTTCCTTCCCTTACTGCGGCTGACAGTGTATATACATATTGCGTATATGACAGTGTGGCCATGATGTGCATGAAAACGTATATATATTGCAATGTATATACTATTATTTCCATCCACGTTGTGTTCCTTCCCTTATATCGTATGAATGTTTTTGTGTATATTGCTAGGGAATCATCCACGTATAAGCTAGGGCATCATCCAATGTATCTTCTTGTGTGTCTCTCCTTCACCAAAAACCAAAGACGTGGTGAGGAGGAGATCACATGAAGAGTGTGTCACTAATGACTCCAAATCCTCTCTTATTTATACTAAAAACTTAGAGGTTGAATAGACACGTCGGTTGGGCTTCAGAGCGTATGTAAGATGTTGGCCGACTTAACAATTTGTCTATAACATAAATAAATTCATAACTTCATAAATACTTATCGGAATCGGATGATCTTTAGATTAATCCTACACCTCTCGATGAGAGGGATCCAATAAAATATTAGCTACCATAAATAAGCTGACCCACCTGGACTTTGGCCCTAGTTTCCAATTTAACACTCCCTCTCAACTAGGGAGAACTCCATCCATTGATCCATATGTCTGACTGTACTATCTCTACCATCAGTGCCCTGCACTGCTCTACCCAACTCTACTCAACTATGCTCAGCTCTGATGCCTCTGCTCAGCTCTGCTTAGCTCTGCTGGCTCTGTTCTGCTCTGCTCAACTCTACTGGCTTTGCTTTATTCTACTCAGCTCTGCTGAACTATGAAGAAGAAGAATTGATTGAGAATGTCTCATGCCATTCTCCACTGACCCAAAGTCAGTCTCAAAGTGTGTACCACTAGTCCTAGACCAGTATCATCAGTCTCTGAGTGTGTACCACTGGTCCTAGACCAGTCTCAACCAACCCGAAGTCAGCGTCATAGTATGTACCACTCTCACTGGTCCCAGACTAGTCTCAACCGACCCAAAGTCAGCGTCATAGTAGGTACAACTATCACTGGTCCCAGAATAGTCCTACACTGACCTAAATTCAGTCTCAGAGTATGTACCACTAGTCCCAGACTCGTCTCAATGGACCCAAAGTCAGCGTCATAGTAGGTACAACTCCTAAAACTGGTCCCAGACCAGTATCATTGATCCTAGATCAATGAAGGTCATCCTAACATAGGGAGTATGGTAGACACAACGATGCGTCCATCAGTACTACTATGGTCCCTATCTTCATTTCCCTGCTCATTGATTAGATGAGAGATACTTTCCATGAGTCCCAGATTGCATGGGTAGGATGCCTCGACAGGAGAACTTAATCAATCCTATCCTCACAGGAGAACTAATCATCCTGCTACACAATCGTCATGGAGAACACATCATCCAGGCCTCATAGGAGAGCTAATCATCCTACTACATAATCGTCATGGAGAACACATCATCCAGACCTCACAGGAGAACTAATCATCTTGCTATATAATCGTATCTAAACAACTCATTGAAGAGATTTCGTAACCAAACCACCTCTCAGGTAGCTATGCTAGCAGAAATATACTCTGCCTTGGCGGTGCTCTAAGCCACCGACTTTGCTTCCTTCTCATCCAGGATATCGAAGTAAATCCCAAGGAGAACCAGCACTAAGAAGTGCTCTAGAGATCCTTCACACTGCCTGCCCACTCAGCATTTGAAATATTCCAGGCAGTGTATCTCAATCCATGAGAGATTGTGCCCTAAAGATATCTCAAAAGATTCTAGGCACCAATCCAGTGAAGCTCAACCAAATATGAGCTCACCATGCTAACTGCAAAAAATATGTATAGATGTTCACCAAGAACATTAACGCGAATGAGTTTATGAAACTCAGAGGCATTTCCCAAATCTGGTCCGACATCACTACCATGTAACTTCTGAAAGTTAAGATCCTCGAGGTAGTCACAGGCTTGCAGCTTATCTTTCCAAATTCGGAATCCAACTCCCTCTGTTGCCTACAAATGAGAGGGTCTGCACTTGTCAGACATAGGTGCTGGTATGAGAGGTCTATCATCCACAAACTTCAAGTAATGGTTTGGATCGATTTCTCTCCTAGTGAATCTCGACTTCATCAAACAACTGTTAATCCTCTCATACTATGCCCTAGGTGTTTTGCTTCAAGCTGAAGCGAAAAAAGTTCCTTCTATAGATTGATTACTCCAGAAGACTTGGAATATAATGATATCCATGAGGATACAAATATTATATATTAAAATGAATGAATAAGAATGAATGATTTACAATGAGAACAAGAGGCTTGCTTATATATTAGGCAAGTGTCTCTTCATGAAGAGTCATGTCCTATTAGACATGTCTCTTCAGCCTAATTACTAGCTTAACTAATCATTATTTATGATTATTATTGTTTACAATTATTTTACATTATTTATATATATTTTATTCGTTACATTGCCTCCTTCCTCAAAAAGATTTGTCCTCAAAGCTTGTCAATGAAAAAGGCTTGATCTCTTTTTCGGCTTCGAAAGTCTTCATGTCTCGGAATAGTCATCCTTGTCAATATAAGTTGATATGATATTCTTAGTGACAAACAAAATTGTTGCACTTAGAAGGGTTCAGACCATCCCAGATTAATCTTCTGCATAGTATTCTGATCACTGGAATTTTTTAATGACTTGTTAGCATAAGACTGGATTGAGGTTACATCACTATTATCTGGAACATCAATTTGTTGTTTCTGGTCTGAATGGTACCGATACGTAGCATGGTTGGTTGGTCTAATCTTGTGATTTGGATGCCGATATGGGACTTTACTTTCCCTTATTGGGCATGTGGTAATTTTTAGGTTTTTTTCTGGCAAACATTCACTGGGGATGTCCATTGTTTGAACTGCAACATCCAAGCTCGTATTTTCTTCAACTTTCTTGTCTTCTTCCTAAGTTGTGACGTTCACTGAATCGGTATTTGTTGTTTTGTCATCAACTTGAATTCCTACATTTGATGCTTCCTTCTTGATAAGTTGTTGTACTTGGTTTTCTAATGACTTCTTATCCTTCTTAAGTTTCCTAATTTGTGTCAGCAATTTTTCACTATGGTTTTTAAGTCGGGAAACTTCTTCATTTTTGTCAACAATGATTTTATTAATTTCATTTTGCATATTTTGTAATACTTTTTTACCTTCTTGAGAAATTACTTTTGAAATATCTGAGATATCTTCTGGCATCACTGAATTTGGTTCCAATGTAAAATCTTGGAGTGTTATTTTCTTCTTTTTGTAAGAAAATGTCAAAAGTTTTTTTTTTTTTTGTATTTAGAATAAAGAAACCTATAGTTTCCATCCATGGTGATCCCAAAACAATGTCACTATCATTAGAATATAAGGTTTTCACGGTGAATTGTGAGGTAAAAGTGTAATCTCCAATACTTAGGTGTAGATTGCTTATGTCATATTGTTTGTCATATTCACCATGAATATTCTTTTCAACTATATTTGATTCAAGAATCACCAATTGATTAGCACATTTAGGACTAACATAATTACTTTTTTTCAGCAGGACTGATAGTGATTATGATATCTCTTCCTGCAAGCGATCCTTTGATTTTAAATAATATATCAATATATCTACCAAAGGTTTCAGGAAACCTTTTATTTTTCATTTTTTAACTACATTCAATTTCTTTATCATCAATGGTTGACTCCATTTTTTACTTTGTTAAGACGAACTTGGGATTTTTATTTTTTTTTTAAGTAATTCCTTTATTTTTTATATATCTTTTTCAGATATTCTCCTTTAATGTGGATTGTTAAAAACTTGAATACCCTTTTATTAAAAAAAATATTCCTTTATATTGTTTCCCTCTATATATGTATGTATTTCTTTATATTAAGGCCCCTTTTCAAAATAACTTTATTATCTTATAATAATAATAGTTTCACTTCTTCTTTTTTAATAATAAATTGGTCCCCTTTTTTATATACTTAATTACTTCCTTGATAAATTTTAAAGATCACGTCTTTTCATATGACACGGTCACGATGTTAAAATACCATGGGCGATTACCATGGGTTGTTTTTAAAACCTCTGTTAAAATGTTCTCCATGTAAAAAGTAAAATGTATTCCTTTTGTTTTTTGTTTTTTGTTTTTTTAGCTTTTTAAAATACCATGGGCTGTTTGTAAAACCACGACTTCTCCACGTAAAAGGTTTTAAATATACTTGGAAAGATTCCCTCTTATCTTTATTATGCACTTATTTTTTCTTTTTTTCTTTTTTTGAATTTGATTTTTTTCTATATTTTTTTAATCTCTTTTTTTATGACTTTTTTATTATTGATAATCTTTATTAATATTTTTGTTATATATATATATAGCCAAAGGCCTGGTAGCGAGACGAAGAAACCACAAATATTTAGCAAAATGCTTGAACTCCAACAACAATAAATTTGACGAAGAGTCGATAGCCAAAGACTTGGATCAGAGAACTAGCTTTGTGCACCGGTTAAACAACTTAAAGGACCGAACTACTCCAATACCACATGAAGCGAACAAAGTTCCTTCTACAGATTAACTGCTCCAGAAGACTTGGAATATAATGATATCCATGAGGATACAAATATTATATATTAAAATGAATGAATACGAATGAATGATTTACAATGAGAACGAGAGGCTTGCTTATATATCAGGCAAGTGTCTCTTCATGAAGAGTCATGTCTTATTAGACATGCCTCTTCGGCCTAATTGCTAGCTTAACTAATCATTATTTATGATCATTATTGTTTACAATTATTTTACATTATTTATATATATTTTATTCTTTACACAAGCCATATAGGGCTTTATTTCACTTGTATACATGAGATTCCCGATCATGAATCTCAAACTCCTCGGGTTGTTCCAAACCTATGGACCTGCTGCGTGAGTGGAATGGTCCCCCTCATAAGATTTTCCATCGGTACATTTCAGACATGTACCTTCATGCTCTTTTTGAATTCAGGCATCCCTGTCACCATCTGACTCACAGACCTCCGGTGTTGTGTCAATGTAAATGGTTCCCAATGGACTTCCTACAACTTGATACAACCCTGAACTCAAAAAAATATTTGAAAAATCTATTTTCAAACACGTACCTTTCCATCAATGAGTGCCACCCGGTAACCTTTGACTTCCATTGCTGAAATGGACATCAGGTTCTTCTTGCAATCAGGTAAATAAAAGATATTTTGTAAATGGATAGAGTTACCCTCATTCAATTGAGGGGTAACATTCCCTACACCCTTTCTGGGATAGGTGGCATCGGCTCCAAGTATAATTCCACGATTGTTTCCATCTCTACCAAATTAGAGAGTGCACCCATCTATATGATGAAGTGCCTTGAGGTACTACAATCAATAAGCTAGATTCCCAAAGAATCTGAAGGAGAGGGCCAATACAAGACAACACTTCTTTATCTTATCAGAAACAACGTTTGATTCTTCATCCCTAGGGTTCCTTCATTTCTTTGAAGAGTCGACCATTTCTCCTTGATGAACTATATTACCTATCATTCCCTTGACCCTGGAATGATTTGTTTATCTTCATCAAGAGAAGTGTCTTTGCCATTCAGACACTCCTTCGCATAATGACTGAACTTATTGTAACCAAGGCATCTGTCTTTCCTTCCACCCTTAGATCCGAACTTCCCAATGAAGTGATCTTTAGGTAGGCCATCAGAAACTTTTACTGCGCCATTCTGATAATATTATCTGCTTCGACTTCACCCTCGGTGAATTATGAGGAACCCATTGATCCTTTTTTCTTGTCCCACCTATTGTCGGTGATTGATCTTTCCCTCTTGCTTGGGCATTGTCTTCACCTCAACTCTGATACCATGTTAGTTTTAGGTATGTTCTATGCTAGAGAAATTTATTTAAATTTTCACAGTTAGCAATCATATCAATATTAAAGTAAACTGTAGATAGAACATGAATATAAATCGTAGAAGACAAGCCAAGACAAAAGGACAAAAGATGTGGCACTAGCCAGGGACAAACCCCACAATGTGGGGAAACCCTTGATCAATTCTTCTTTTATGTTCTTCAAAGTTCAACAGAGAAAGTGAGAGAGATAGTACATTTACAATAGAAGTCAATACTTTGACTTTTGATATCTACAGAGATCAATTGAAGACATATTTCTTCAATGGATTATCTAAGGTGACTTCTTCACCTATCATAGTGCTGCATCTTGTCCATTTGCTGCACCTTACCATGTAGCACCATCATGAATCATCATGCCACTCATGATCATTATGCTGCCTATACATCATGTTGTCCATGATCTCATACATCATGCTGCCCATGCATCATGTTGCCCATGATCTCATCTATCATGCTGCCCATGATCTCATACATCATGCTACCCATGATCTCATACATCATGCTGCCCATGATCTCATCTATCATGCTGCCCATGATCTCATACATCATGCTACCCATGATCTCATACATCATGCTACCCTGATCTCATCTATCATGTTTCCCATGATCTTATACATCATGCTGCTTATAATGTTGCCTGTTCATCATGCTTTAGTTAATATACATATCAGCCTTAGCTACTTGCTATGGCTTGCAGCCTAGAAAAGCAACTAGGCTATAGTTCCACGCAATCCCATTATTGAGTCAGGGCTGCGTACTTCACCCAACGTATTGGTATTCCTCTTGGTAGCTATAGGTTTCCTTTCATTGTTGCGTATAATCATTGGCAATGCTGCGTTTGACTGCGGCTATTCCACTGTGGCTTCATCAAATCTCCTTCAAGTATGCTGAGAGCCTAGAACGTATGATAATGTTGCGTTTGACTGTGGCTTCATACATATACACAATACATAGATTTATGTTGTTCTTTCTTCCTTCTTCCACGATGTCCAGAGGCTATCCTTGTTGCGGCTCCTTCATGTATGATCTACGGCTACCTAAGTGATTATGACTGCAGTTCTGCCTTCATACTTGGCTGCGGTTATGACTGAGGAATGACGGCGTGGAAAGTATCGTATGTACAAGTGTTTCCATGGCTGCGTATATGATAGTATTTCTATCCATGCTGTGTTCCTTCCCTTATTGCGGTTGACAGCGTATATATATATATCTATATATATATATATATATATATATATATATATATATATATATATATATATATATATATATATATATATATATATATATATATATATATATATATATATATATATATATATATTGCGTATATGACTGCGTGGCCATGCTGTGCATGACAACATATATATATTGCTGCGTATATACTAGTATTTCCATCCACGTTGTGTTCCTTCCCTTATATCATATGAATGTTTGTGCGTATATTGCTAGGGCATCATCGACGTATAAGCTAGGGCATCATCCAATGTATCTTCTTGTGTGTCTCTCCTTCACCAAAAACCCAAGACGTGGTGACGAGGAGATCACATGAAGAGTGTGTCACTAATGACTCCAAATCCTCTCTTATTTATACTAAAAATATAGAGGTTGAATAGACACGTCAGTTGGGTTTCGAAGCCTACATAAGATGTTTGTCGACTTAACGATTTGTCCATAACATAAATAAATTCATAACTTCATAAATACGTATCGAAATCGGATGATCTTTAGATCAATCCTACAACTCTTGATGAGAGGGATCCAATAAAAATATTAGCCGCCATAAATAAGCTGACCCACATGGAGTTTGGCCCTAGTTGCCAATTTAACAAACCCCAAGAGAAGGGAAATGGGGAAAGGTAACTTGAATTAACAACCTTAAGGTAAATAGGGAAACCAAGGTCAAAAACCTAATTCTCCTAATGATGACTAGCCTAATCCCACCACCTAGCAATAAGGTAGACAACCCAAGAAAGCAAGGATCTTAGAACCAATAAACCTTATGCCTATTGTGGAGTTTTTGGCCATTATAATGATGAATTTACCTCAGATGCACTAGACATGGGAAGCTGAAGTAACTACTTCTAGAGGAGTTTAGCCCATGGCTCGACCTCCTCCCCCTCTTGCTTCATCACAACTGACTGTGCTTACAAATACTTTTCCCTATCAATGCTATGTGGTTTCCCAACCCACTAGGGTATTGCAGCCCCTCAACCTTCGCAATCTGGCCAGAAAAATTACCAGATTCTCATGATGAATTCCGAGGAAGTCAAGACCAAACAAGTTAATATCCAGACTTAGTCATGCTAATATGACAAACCTCCTATGAAGTCAATGACTGATTCCCATCCGAAAGTTTCCATTGAGCCTCTGTCATCACCAAATGGTAGCTTATAGATCCCTCTCCCTAAACTTGATGTTTCCCCCAATATTCCTAAAGGTCCATTACATTGAAATGATGCTTCTTCTAAATCCTCCCATAAATATAGCATAGTAGATGACTTGGTGAAGTTTTTTGTTGCCCTGTCAATGCTAGAAGTCTTCCAGACATGCCCATCCCAATGAAAAGCTCTACTACTTTGGGCATTGTGGACCCCTCTGATGATCGTATGATTGTCTTTGATGTTGATAAAGTGGAAAATCCCCCCTTTCTTCATCTATTTCCTTTCAAATACCAGTCTCCATAAAAAAAACCACTATCCAATGATGTATAATTGATGATGGCACCTCCACCTGCGTGATGGACACTAGTGTTTGTGGAAGCAAATTGTTTCCCCTAACATATCACCATCCACTATCACTCTTTATGCTTAGGATGGTCACCCCTCTTAGCCCCTCAGTTTATATCACAACTTACCCATCATTATCACTGGCAAGACAACCTTGATTGATATCAAAATAATTGGTGTCGATTGATATCAAAGTCAGTGATGCCAATTTTTATCAAAGTCATTGATGCCCCATTAGATTGTAACATCTTTTTGGGTCGTATTTACACATATTCCATGTTCTTTTTCGTATCTGCTGTCTTTCACAAGATGTTCTTTCCTGACAATGGAAATATTGTCACTATCAATTAGTTGAGTTACTATGACCCTCAATCTCAGACCTCTCCTCAAACCGCTATCTCATTGATTACTAGAAATAAGACTATCCCTTCCTTAAACGATGTTTCTCCTGGATTCTAAAAAGATTCCATGCTATTTGGGGCATACTATGGCCCACCGTGTACTCCTTATGAGTGTATCTCTTCCAATATTTGCATGCTTCAACTGTCACGGGCTGTAGGCAAGTGGTATGGTACACCTTCTCGGTAGTCAGCTCCCTTGCAACCTCCTGCTCAAGATTCAACTCATCCTTCAGGTACAATTCTTCTAGGCCATTTTCCTTTTGCTGGTATTTCTCCTAGTCCTTTTCCACTTGGAACCATTCCCTTGGGTCTCTCCCATCCTAGAGAAGTTTCTACAGGTTATTACCCTTTTTTTCTAATACCTTTCTTGTTCCCATCACCAAGAATTTTTTCTACACTTGTAATGACTACATTGAGTCTTACTAACATCACCTTGGGGATCTCATTTTTGTAGATTGATCCTCCCTCAAACACTCCTACTGACCAACACAAAATTTATATAACTTTGACTCTGATTCAACCCATTGTAACCACCACTTCCTTTTCTCCAGTTCTAAAACAACCTCAAAATCCATCCACTACTATTACGAAAGAAACTGGTTGGGGGGGGGGGGGGGGGGGAATTACAAAAAGAGGGGAACAAAGACAAGGAACCCAAGGCAACTCCCACTCCTCCTAAACCTCCAAAGCCTTCTCCTCCATGTGCTTTGTGTGATGTTGTTGGGGATGCCACTAGTAATTGTCACGATCTCCCTCATATTAAGAATGTTCTCTCTAATACCTTTCCTGACTCTAACATTCTTGAGGTCCACATTACCTTACCTAAGTCAACCAAGAAGAAAAAAACCTTATGCACAAATCACCCTTATACTTTGTGTGTCCTCTAGATCCTAGTCCCTTAGACATTAGATCAGATTGTTTCCTCTAGTTCCCTGTCCCTTAGACATTAGATATTTTGGACACTGTGTGTGTCCTTGAGTTGCTTGTTTTCGCTCTTTTCTTTTGTCGCTTGATTTCCTTCTTGGGTGGGGGTGTAGGAATTTACAGGGTAAGTTCCTCAGAAAGAACACCAAAAGGACACCGCTCACAACCAGATCACAGATCAATACACCAGTATTTTTGACGTGGTTAAAACCCTCAAAGAGGGAAACAGTCCACGGCCTGAGCCAATGCGGCCACTTCAGGCAATTTATTAATCAAAGAATGAAAATTTACATAAGCTTCTCTCATGCACGGATTACCCTACAAATGACCCTCCATGCGCTTTAAATAGAATTCATGGACCAATCGGGTGTCAAGCCACGGATCAAGTGTCGGTAATACCGAGGAGAGAATGAACCATCGGATCACTACATATCGTGACCATCGGATTGTAAGTTACAAAATGTACAACGGTAAAGAAACACACTTTACCTAACTCTAGACCTAACTCTATACTAGACCAAGTTGTACTTAACTATTTCCTATGTGTCGGAATATCCTAACATCCCCCCTTAAGAACAACTTGGGATAGGATTGAAGGATTTACAAATATGACACAATAGGAGAAGGAAGGAGGCACTAGAGCCTATCCCCCCTTAGTGACAACTTCCTGAACTCCAACCATAAATCGAAGTTTAGTGAACTTCGCCTCTGTGAGAGCCTTTGTGAAGATGTCTGCAACTTGATCATCTGTTGAACAATATTGCACTTCAAGAATATGGTCGTGAATGAGCTTTCTGATGAAGTGCATGTGCAGTTCAATGTGTTTGCTGCGCTGATGTTGGACTGGATCTTTGCATAGCTGAATGGCACTTTGGTTATCACACCAAAGTGTAGTCGGATGCTGCTGCTGAAGGCCAAACTCTGACAAGATTTGACGAAGCCACAAGGCTTCCTTACTAGCTTCTACGGCACCACGATACTCTGCTTCTGCTGATGAAAGAGAAATGGCAGCTTGTTTCTTACAAGCCCATGTAATAGGTCCTAAACCAAGAGTGAACACATAACCGGCAGTAGACTTCCGATCATCAGGGTCACCAGCCCAATCGGAATCAGTGAAACCAACCAATAGAGGAGCTGCTTCGGCATTGTAATGAATCCCAAACTGAACTGTACCTCGAACATAACAAAGTATTCTTTTAGCTGCTTTCCAATGACTTTCACGGGGGTTTTGCATGAACCGAGCAACAAGGCCGACAACAAAGGAAAGGTCAGGACGAGTATGGGTTAGATACAAAAGTTTTCCTACAAGTTGACGGTATAAGGTAGCATCAACTTCAAGAGAAGTACAAGTGACTGAAAGTTTGACTCCAGACTGAAAGGGAGAAGGGGCTGGCTTACAGTCTTCCATGTGAAAATGACGTAGAATGTCACAAGCATACTTGGACTGGGAAAGGGAAATACCCTCCTTGGATTGCAAGACTTGAAGACCGAGAAAATAGTGTAAGTGTCCTAAGTCTGTCATTTCAAATTTCCTTTTCAGGCTATACTTCACATGGTTTATAAGGTTGGGATCACTACCAGTAAGGATAAGATCATCAACATAAAGAACAAGGATGATAAGAGAGTTGCCCACTTTCTTGGTGTAGACAATATTGTCAGAATGACACCTAGAAAAGCCAGATTCTAAAAGAAAGCTATCCATTTTGGCATACCAAGCCCGAGGAGCTTACTTGAGACCATAAAGGGATTTCTTAAGTCGACAAACAAGGCTGGAGTCTGTTTGGATGAAGCCAATGGGTTGTTCCATATAGATTTCTTCATGCAAGTCCCCATGCAAGAAGGCAGATTTAACATCCATCTGATGGACTTCCCATTTGAAAGAGGCAGCAAGGGAAAGAACAAGGCGGATAGAGTTCATTTTGGCAACAGGGGAGAAGGTTTCAGTGTAGTCAATGCCTTCAACCTGTGAAAAGCCCTTAGCAACAAGACGAGCTTTATGTTTATCAACTTTCCCATCTGGTCCATACTTGGTTCTGTAAACCCATTTGCATCTAACAAGTTTTCGTCCCTTTGGTAGAGGAACAAGATCCCATGTATCATTTGCCAATAATGAATGATATTCTTCATTCATAGCTGCTTCCCAATCTGGATGGCCTGAAGCTTCTGCAAAGGTGTCAGGATCATAATTTACTGGAGCTTGAGCCAGTAAAGAAGAGGATCTCTCGAACTGAGAACGTGTGCGTCGCTGATCTGTAGGATCACCGACAAGATCACCTGCTGCATCTCGGGTAGCACGAACCCATTTTGGAAGCTCAGGAGCTGAAGGAGGATCCTGAGATGGTGGGGGGGGATTTTCATCCTCACTTTCATCATCTGAAGAAGAAATGTTTTCAAAGGTAGAAGAGATAGGGAGAGGTGGCACATCCGCCGGACTAGGCTCGCAGGCCGATATATTTTCATCAAATTTTACGTCTCTTCTAATGATAAAATTTTTGGACTTAAATGGAATAAGTCTATAGCCTTTCACATCTTCAGAATATCCAACAAAAGTACATTTTTCACTCTTAGGTTCTAAAGCTTTATGCTTTTCATCTGGAATATGGGCCCATGCTTCACTTCCAAAAACACGAAAGTGACTTACATCTGGTTTGGTTGAACTCCATGCTTCTTCTGGAGTGATATTCTTTAGAACCTTAGTAGGAGTGTGATTTATTATATAATTTGCACAGTTAATTGCTTCTGCCCAAAAACTAAGACCAAGTCCTTTAGATTGCAGCATACAATTAGCCATTTCCTTTAAGGTGCAATTCTTCCTTTCAGCTACACCATTTTGTTGTGGAGTATATGGAACAGTATGTTGCATTTGAATTCCATTCTCAGTGCAATAGTTGATGAATGTGTTTTTAACATATTCTCCGCCATTATCAGATCTTAACTTAAGAATTTGATGTCCAGATTGTTTTTCAACAAAGGCCTTAAAGGCCAAAAAGGTGTTAAATACTTCACTCTTGAGTTTTAAGAAGTATACCCAAGTGCGTCTGGAGAAATCATCAATGAAAGTTAAGAAATACTTGCAACCAGAGAATGACACAACTGGAAGTGGACCACATAAATCACTATGCACAAGCTGTAAAGGGGCTGAGGCGTGCCAAGAGGCACGTTTTTCAAAACTGTCCCGATGATGTTCTCCGAGTACACATCCGGAACAAACACCATCTCTGCAAGATATCATAGGAAGACCTGTCACCATATTTTCTTTACATAGATGCTGAAGGGAGCGATAGTTTAAGTGACCAAATCGCTCATGCCAAAGTTTGCTCACTTCATTGTTATGAGCAACAAATGCTGAGGGAAGATTTGATGACCCAAAGTTGTGAAACTTATACAACCTTGTAGAATCATCAGCAATGCCAGTAGCAAAAATCTGTTTAGGATCTTTTAAGTCCTTGATTACAACATCATGAGGTGAAAATTCAACTATTTTACCTTCACCTGAATGAGTTATATTTAATGCATAGCCAGACCGAGATGCTTGACAACCACATGTAGAAAGTGCCATTCCTGAAGATGAAGTTGAAGTTGAAGATTGCCCCAAATGGATGTTATGCTTCTTCATTGCTGCTTCCAAGGCTTCCATCTTCTTAAAGCATTTTGATTCTAAGTGCCCATCTCAATTACAAAAATTGCAATGTCTATCAGTCTTCTTCCCTTTGTTTTTATTTGTCTTATCATTTTGCTGAAATGATCTTTCATTTTGAGGCTGAGTTTGCTTAGGACCCTTGTTTGGTTTAGGACCATTCTTTTTAGGATATGAATTTTTAGGATTCCTTGAATTTGGTTGCTGCTGTGCGGATAACGCTTTCTTGGAAGAGTTTCCAAGATTAAGAAGACCAAGGTGTAAGAGTTTTTCTTGTTCTCTTATTAAAGAATCACAAAAAGAGTCAAAGGAAGGGGGCTTGAAGTCTTTTCCTTGAGAAATGAAGGCTTCTCTTGTAGAATGGAAGGTGGAAACAAATACAAAGTAGGCTGGTCCCAACTTAGTAAGGATGGAATAAATAAGGTTACTATCTTCTTTCTTAACCTTAACACCTTCCAAAAGATATCTAAGGGTCTTGAACTTAGACAAGAAATCTTCAATGCAAGAAAAATTATTAGGGTCCAATGTAAGCAACTCATTTTCAAGTTGATGGGCTCTAATTTCATTTTTAATCCCAAAAACTTTATTGATTTGTTCCATTGCTTCATGAGGAGTTTCAAGTTCTGCAATATGGAATCTAAGATCTGGAGAAATAGACATCCCTATCAAACCACGTGCTTGATCTTGTCTATTTTCCCATTTAGCAGCCGTGTCTTCATCTTTCGGTTTCTTTTCTTGGCCTGTGGCTATTCGGTAGAGACCTTTACTTCTAAGTAAATCCTTCATGTAGGACAACCATTGGAAGTAGTTGGTGCTGTCAAGGGTAACTTGGTATTGACTTTCCATTTCAACAGAAACTGAAGCTGAAGATGCTGAAAATAAGTGTTCCAATGGATAGATCTCGAAAAATTAGGCTGGTTTAAAAAAAACGGCTCTGGAAAAGGCTTCTGGATGAAGAAGTTATGGCTTTTTGAAAAAAAGTTGTTGAAGTTGCCGACGAAGTGCGGGAATGTGCGGAAATGAAAAAGTCCACCCCCACAAAATGGAGACTTGAACCCAAGACCTCTACTTTCTTAAAATAGCTTTGAACCAATTGATCTATACAAAAAATTTGAGAGAGAGGGAGAGAGAGAGAGAGAGAGAGAGGGGGGGGGCTTTGGGTTGCGTGCTTGCTTTGAGAAAGCTCTTTTTCCCTACAAAACAAAAAACACAAAACCCAACACGAACATGCAAAGAAAACTAACCTTGCGGCTTGAAGTTAGCTTTACCCAAAAAACTAAATATTTTAAAAAATTGAACCTTGCGGCTCAAAGTTAGCTTTAGCCGAAAAACTAAATATTTTTCTCAATGTTTCTGATTTTCCGAGATCACACTAAGGTGCAGGGAAAAGAGCATACGCATGAGAAAAATCCTTCCTTTCTGTTTCTGATTTGCCCAGATCGCACAGAGTCGCAGGGCAAAGAGCATACTCATAAATGAAAGGTATAGATCCGGTTAAAAAAAAGCTAAATAAACCGAAACAGAAATAAGCAGAGAGAAAATAACAGTAAACTGCAAATAAACACTGTATACCTCCAGATCTTAAAAATGACGCAGCTAGGGTTACCGGAAACCTTTTCGCGTGAAACGAAAGGGGTTCCTCACTGGAACAGATGCTTCGAACACAACAGAGCAGTCCTCTCGGCCTGAAAGCAGTCAGAAACAGTAGATCTAGGAAACGGAGTCAGATGCAGTTCTACCGGCTTCAGATTTGGATCACCAACGGACGCGGCCCTCAAATAGCTCTGATACCATGTAGGAATTTACAGGGTAAGTTCCTCAGAAAGAACACCAAAAGGACACCACTCACAACCAGATCACAGATCAATACACCAGTATTTTTGACGTGGTTAAAACCCTCAAAGAGGGAAACAGTCCACGGCCTGAGCCAACGCGGCCACTTCAGGCAATTTATTAATCAAAGAATGAAAATTTACATAAGCTTCTCTCTTGCACGGATTACCCTACAAATGACCCTCCATGCACTTTAAATAGAATTCATGGACCAATCGGGTGTCAAGCCACGGATCAAGTGTCGGTAATACCGAGGAGAGAATGAACCGTCGGATCACTACATATCATGACCGTCGGATTGTAAGTTACAAAATGTAAAACAGTAAAGAAACACACTTTACCTAACTCTAGACCTAACTCTATACTAGACCAAGTTGTACTTAACTATTTCCTATGTGTCGGAATATCCTAACAGGGGGTTGTGCTCTTCAATTTACTAGTCATTTCAATATTATTTACAATTTATGAATTTTGTTTTTAAAAAACATTTCCATCATCAAAACATACTCAATTAACTCATCCACTTGACATATTTATCACACACACACCCTAAGCGAATGTGAGCTTGGTTAAAACCATCAAGAAGTAAGAAGTCTCTTGGAATGCCACCTGAAACAGTAGATCTAGGACTTGTTTGAGGATTTAAATCATCTTTAGCCTAGAGGTCATTTTTTCTTTGATAGGATGTGTTTTCTTAAATTAGAGTAACATATAATTAAAGTTAGTTTACACTTGGAACCACTGCACTAGGTGTTTGCTTGTTGTTTGTTACTTTTTTCTCCTATAATCACTCTTTAGTCATTTGAGTAATCTTTGGTTTGACACCATGGTGCTCCTAGGTGTTTTTTGCTGAGACTTTGTGGCCTTCTCCCCCAGTTTCCTTTAGGAAATATTACTCCCTCTTGTTGAGTTCGAACCCATCCTCCTAGTCCTCCATACTGACTCTAGTTCTTCCTCTAATTCTGCATCTTACCATACCCACATCGCCACCATGTTTGTAACAAATGTGGGTTTTGGAAAACTAGGTGGTAACCAAGGTCTTAAGCAAGGTAAACTTGCCTATCAATGATACTCTTCTCCATAACCCAAATTGGCCTCCTATGCCTACCAAGATTCCTTCTGACATCCCCAAGTTTGAAGGAAATCTTGGAGAAGACCCCACAAATCATATTTTCTCTTTTCACATGTGGTGTTCATCAAATTCCATTACCGAAAACTCAATTCATCTTCGTATTTTCCAACGCACCCTAACTAGAGTTGCTGCCAAATGATACACATGCTTCCCATTCCACCTTTTCATCTCTCACCAGAATTTTTCTTTCCTATTTCTAGCTACCTCTTTGATATGACACAGGTACTGAACTCTTGACCTCTTTTTGTCAAAATTCAGCCACCCGCCTTTCTGACCATGTCCAAGAATGGAGAAGAAGGAGGAGAATGTTTAGAGGCCTTGAGTTTGAATACCATGTATGTATGGATTGGTTTTTAAGAAATATTTTGGCCCCAATAGGTAAATATGTAACCCATCACTTCCCACAGACTAAGGAATAAGCTCTCCAAATAACCTTAAATTATGATCTGATATATGCCCATTCAGGTTATGTTTATAGTGTCCTCCACGATCTGCCTTGAACTAGTGCTGCTAATGCGGCTAAGGCATATAATGCCATTGATGGTATCATTGGATCTCTTTCACACCCTCAACCTTCACCATATCCTCAAAATTCTATGAGTTATGGTCAATCCTAGGGGGGAGGAGTTCTACTTACATTTATCCCACTCCGGATCCTTTGCATGTCAACTCTTACCAAGGTAAAAGCACATCATATGCATATCCCCATCTGCATCTATTGATGCCAGGTCCAGTTGTTGCTAAAACCAATTATCCAAATGTTTATGTGAATCCTTACTATCCTTATGCAGCACCTAACACTCCAGCCCCAATGGTACCAATGCCTCAACCTCCCATGCCTTTGAATCCTCTTCCCTAATAACCACCTCCACATAAACAAATGTATGCTCAGCAAAGTACTACCAATCCCCCTAACCCCAAGAGAAGGAATAAGGGGAAAGGTAACCATAATCAACAACTTCAAGGTAACCATGGAAACCAAGGTCGACAACCTAATGCTCCTAAGGGTGACCAACCTAATATCGCAACCTAGCAATAGAGCAAACAACCCAAGAAAAGCAAGGCTCTTAGAACCAATAAACCTTATGCCTATTATAGAGTTTTTGTCCATTATACTCATGAATGTCCCCTTTTACCTTAGATGTGGCAGACATGGGAATCTGAAGCAACTACTTCTAGAGGACCTCATCGCATGGCTCAAACTCCTCCACCTCGTACATCATCACAACCGACTATGCTTACAAATCATTTTCCTCATCAAAGCTATGTGGTTGCCTAACCCACCAGGGTACTGTAGCCCCTCAACCTTTATAATATGGCCAGAACAATTACAAAATTTTCATGATGAATTCCGAGGAAGTCAACAACAAATACATTAACATCCAGACGCGGTCGTGCTAATATGACAAACCTCCTGTGAAGTCAATGACTAATTCCTAACCCAAAGTTTCCACTGAACCTCTATCATCACCAAATGGTACCTTACATATCCCTCCACCAATAGTTGAGGTTCCCCTCAAGATTCCCAAAGGTCCATTACATCAAAATTATTCTTCTACTAAAGCCAACCATACCTATATCATAGTAGATGACTTGGCATAGTCTTCTGCTGCCATGTTAATGTTGGAAGTCTTCTAGATGTTCCCATCCCAATGGAAAGCTCTACTATATTCTTTGGGAATTGTTGATCCCTCTAATGATTGTATGATTTTATTTGATGTTGATAAAGCAGAACATCCCACCTTCCTTCATATGTTTCCTTTCAAATTCTAGTATCCATAAAAAATGGCACTATACAGTGATGTATAGTAGATGAAGGCACCTCCACCTATGTGATGGACACTAGTGTTTGGAAGAAACTTGGTTCCCCTAACCTATCACCATCCTCTATCACTCTTTGTGCTTGGGATGGTCACCCCTCATAGCCCCTAAATTTATATCGAAATCATTAATGTCGATTGATATCGAAGTCATTGATTCCACTTGATATCGAAGTCATTGATGACCCATTAGATTATAACATCTTGTTGGGTCATAGTTACACCTATGCCATGTTTTCTATCACATTCGCTATCTTTCACATTATATTCTTTCCTCACAATGGAAAGAGCATCATTATTGATTAATTGACTTACTATGAACCTTAGTCTCATACCTCTCCTTAGACCACTATCTCATTGATGAATAGAAATAAGACTATCCCTTCCTTAACCAATGTTTCTCTTGGAGTCTACAAAGATTCCATGTTGCTTGGGGCTTATTATTGCCTACTGCCTACTCCTTATGTGTGTAGCTCTTCTAGTGTTTATGTTGAGCAAGCTACTCCTACTACCATAGAAAAATATTGGTACGTAGATGTGTGTCAATACCTTGAGGATGACACCGTGCCCTCCCATTTATCTGCATGACATAAGAGGGCCATCAGACTTAAATAATTATCTTACCAGTTGGTGCATGGGGCTCTAAATTTCAAGAAGTATCATAATGGAGTATTACTCAGGTTCCTAGAAGTGGATGATTCAGAGAAAGTATTGCGCGATCTCCACAACAGACCAGCCAGGGGAAACTTTGCGGGTAACACAACTTTGCATAAAGTCATGCAGGGTGGTTTCTTCTGGCCTACATTATTAAGATATGCTCATACTTATGCCCACAAGTTTCCAGTTTGCCAAAGATGCACCGACCGAAACAAGAAGTCAGCTGCTCCATTGCAACGTATCGCAGTGGAAGAACCTTTTCAACAGTGGGGCTTGGATGTCATTAGAGAAATATTTTCACATTCATCAAAGAAGCATCATTACATTCTCACTGTGATAAACTACTTCACGCAGTGGACTGAAGCACTTTCGCTCAAACATGTGAATGATAAGAAGGTCATCAACTTCCTCAGGTAGAATATCATTTCCAGGTTTGACATTCCAACTTCACTTATTTTCGATAATGCAACATATTTTTCATCGTTAAAATTATATGATTTTGCATTAGAAAATGGAATTGTATTGAAACATTCTGCTAATTACTATCCGTATGGGAATGGTATTGCTAAGTGCACAAATAAGAATCTTATCCATATCATAAAAAATACCATATTCTCAGAAGAAAGGAATTGGCACTCGGCTTTGGTAAATTCCTTATGACCTGACCGAGTCATGCCAAAGCCCTCTTTGAACACCTCTCCTTACTTCCTAGTGTATGGAAAAGAAGCCATCCTTCCTCATGACATCTACTTGCTTGCTATCCAACTTTTGCAAGAATCCTAGGGTAAGCCATGTTTGTTAGTTGAACATAGGATGGAAAGTCTTCACAAGCAATAGGAAGCAAGGCTCAAAGAAAAACAAATATTTTCCCTTCACCAGAGTCATATCAAAAGGTGGTTTGATAATAAGTATGGAAGGAAAAATAACCTTAGTGTGGGTGACTTAGTCTTGAAGAGGGAAAAAGCCCATGAGGACAAAGGAAAAAACCCCAAGTTTCAATACCTATTGATTGTACCATTAATTATTCACGAGTATCTTGGCCAACACACATATTGTCTACAATCACTAGACAAGAGGATTAACTCTCTCCCCATTAATGGCGAAGACTTAAAACATTATTTTCAATGATGATCTAGGGATGTGCCCTACACTATGTACATAATGTTTTCTTATTTGCCTGAATAGAAAGAGAGTCTTGTGACACTTCAACATTTGGCTAACCTTTGGTCCATATTCCTTGTGTTGGTTATATCTTTTGGTCGATGAAGTTATGATGGAGAATACAAACCATCGTAAGGAGTTTTTTTTGTTAAACCATGTGTTATCACTCCGTAATTTCCCTAGGCTGTGGAGAGAAAACTAGAGGTAACCACAAAACCACTTGCAAAGCTAGGATCTAGCCCTTCTAGCTTCAGAGAGGGATCTCTCTTTCTGATTTAAATTATGTCTTAAGGTATTAGGCTAATTATTGAGTTTTGGGATTGGTTTTTCAAATAAAATTGTAGGGAATGTCCATTGGGCATGGATTCATGAATCTTAGGGTGATCAAATACAAAAATAATAGAGAAGCTGTAACAGAGCAGGATAGGAAAACTTTTGGATCTTTTAAAGTATCTGTGGAGTGTTTAGGATGAAAATGAATTAAGTTCAATGAAATATAGAGCATTTTGAGATGAATTCTATACTTAAAATCAAAGTGAGAAAATTAATATTGTTTACAAGCCAAAGTAGAGTACATTTAAGCAAATCCAACCCTTAATCTTCTTGAAACAATAAAGATAGAAAACATATGGAAAACTGAGAAAATAACAATTTCACATGAGAAAGTACATCACCAAATGGTTTGACACGGGAATCCTGGAACAAAAACTCTCTGTATTATTGCAAATTGATCACTTCAGTACAATGCACAACTTACATCAAAATGTGGCTCCTTTCTTCATACAAGTTCCAACCTTTTCTAAGTCCTTTTACTAAGTATTTATAGAAATTTTTTACATCTCAGATCAGACTTCAAAATAAAATAGATTTACAAAATAATATCTGTTAAAGACACAAATATTTTAGATATAGAAGAAGAATATAAGGAAAATTTCGTAAAATTTGTTGCATTGTTGAGGCTTTGAAGGAATTTGGTGCTGACTGTGGCCATTTTGCTACAAATTATATTTCTCTGCCAAAATTTCAGGGCTTCAGCTGTACTTACTCAATCAACTCTAGCAACTGGTCCCACCTTTCTTCATTTGGGATAGAAAAGTTTATCATGTTTCTAAACCTTTCATCCACTTTGGTGTAAATGTAAAAAGTTGGCTTATTGACAAAAAGGTGATGAATCTCATGTTGAATATTTAAATCAAACTGTAGGCCTTCTATAAATGCTTCTCCACTAATAACTCCTTTGGCCTTTACAAACTTTGAAGCATCAACATCTATGTTACACAACTGTTCCTGGTAGTTTTATAATGGA
The DNA here is from genome assembly GCA_031772625.1 of Pinus tabuliformis. Classification (NCBI taxonomy): domain Eukaryota; kingdom Viridiplantae; phylum Streptophyta; class Pinopsida; order Pinales; family Pinaceae; genus Pinus; species Pinus tabuliformis. The sequence goes on from CM062804.1 coordinate 1,580,115,674, forward strand.
ATCAATTTGCAATTAGAATTCCTCAAAGTAGGTAGACCGTTTTCTTGTAGTAGTGTGAACATTCCATTGAATCTTTTGACTTGCAACTCGAGCTCTTTACATTTTTTCTCTAGTTGTATCATCAAATTATTTTTTATTAAAACTCTTTTAACCTCCATTATTTTTGTTGTCCTATCTAAAATGTTTAGGTCCTCTTATTCATCCTCAGTCTTGGAGTTTAACATCTTAATAATATTTTTTGCCTCTTCTGGTTTGTGCTCCAAATCTACTTTAGTATTTTGTATTTCTAACTGAACTCTTTGCATGCGTTCTTCCCTCTCAAAAACAATTTGAATTGATGGCCACATATCTGTTATATTAGCATTTATATTCTGCAAAATGCTATTTTTGGCCTTTGCCAACATTTGGACGATGAAAGACTGGTCTTCATATTTCTGAATTTTCTAAATGAGCTTGAACTTTTTCTGCACTTCTGTTAAATATGCATTATCAACTTTAATTTTATTCTCCTCCATTCGAATCAATGCTACTAATAATTTCTCTTTCTATGACTTAACTAATGATAATTATTCCAAAGCTTTAGCAAGTTTTTCTGTAGAATCTAAAGATGTTTCCTTTGCTGAAGTCTCTTCTGCTATACTTGTGCCTGATATAGATGTTCCTATTGCTTCCCATAATTCTTTTTCTCTTAAAAAGGTTTCCATGTCTTGCTACATTTTCTGTATTTTTGGATTCTGCTCAACAACTATTGTAAATAATTTTTCCTTTCCATTTATATGCTAGAAACTTCTTTAGCTTGAAGATCTTCCATGGATGGTAGCTTCAATTGATTTCTTAATGCTTGAATATCTACCTCTTTTCTCTTTATAAACTCTTCTTCTACCTTGATATTAGTAGGGTCATGTCCTAACTTTATTATCAAATCTTCTAAAGATTTGATTCTGTTATCTTTAGCAAATGAGGACATCTTCTCAATCTTCAACTAAGAATGTATGTTGTTCAATGATGACTGTAATTTGGAAATAGTCATGGCCAAACTAGTATTTTTTGAAAAGATCAACTCCCCTGTTTGCTTGTGTAAATTGATTCTATCGATTTCATGTATCTTCTTTGTATCAATTGAGGAAATGGAAGCTTTGTAGTCTTGAACACTCCTAGGGGCTAGCACTAAGGGTTCCATGAAGGCATTTGGAACTATACTTTCTCTGAGTTGAATGTAGAGATCAATCTATGTTGTGTTTTCGCTGTCTTCTTCCAAAATTATGTGTAAGTTGAAGCCTTTAAAGCTTCATTTTTCAACTTTATCTCCTTGTGCCTTGAAAATATACTCTGCTGAGTTGAAAATTAAGAACTAGAAGATATTCGAAAATGAACTGTTGGTTCTATAGTAGGTGACTGAATTGTTTCTTCTTCTTGGGGAAAAGGAGTGATAGGAGTTCCTGTCAAAACTACAGTGGGAGGTTGCTGTGTATCCATTTATTCTAGAGATTCATCTTGGATAGCAATCACCTGAGGATCAACTTGAGGGTCTGATTGATCTGAATTTAAACACGAACGCAAAAAATTATAGATATAACCATAAATACATAGATGCAACAGAAATAACACTTCCTTTCATCAATATCAAATAATGAAATATGCTTACAATCAAAATGGAAATGAGACTAGCTCGGGCGATGGTAGGTTATATATTAGAAGAGATGTGGCGGCTACAAGCCTCTGAACTGAGTTACAATGAGGCTCAAGGGCCTTTTTATTATTGAACATAAGAGAAAACCACAAACAACCAAAACCCTAACCCGAGGAGATGTAACACCAAGAGTTTATGGGCCCTGTTGGGGTTAGTTGGGCAACTAACTTCCTAGGGTCGTAACTTGGTCATATTATCTCTGTTTGACGTGCCTGATACCTTGTTGGAAATATATATCCAAGGACTACAACCAAAAAGAAAATTTCAATTAAAATGGTCAATGAAATATTTCCAAAAAAACTCTTTAAGGGCCTCAAAACGACTCCGAAAGTTCACGACCCGAAAAATTTGCCAAAAATAGTAAATTGTGCTACAATTAAGGAAACTAAAAAACTAAAAGAAACAATGGTGGGGGTCCAAGTGGAATAGGAAGGTGACCACTCATATCCACCTAAATCAATCCTCCCCCTAGGAAGAAATGGTCTCCATTGCGTTGAGTTCCTCCATGAGATGAGGAAACTTCTGCTGAACTTGTTCCCTAGTGAGCCATTTTCCTTGGTGCAGGAGTTGGACAACTTTGACAACTCAATAAAGTTGGATATTCCATTGGAGAGTGTTCTTGATCTACATGTCCATTATTCGATCAGTTGAAGCTTGTTCCATGCAGTATGGATTTAAATATGTTGGTGTGAGCTGTTCTACAATGTCGGATGTGTCCAGTAATGGTGGAAAGTATGGCCAAAAGTGATCCACATTGAACATTGGGTGAAGGCCAAGGAATGGGGTAATGATGAGCTCAAAAGCAATATCTCCCATAGCATTGGTGATGGTGTATGGCCCGTATCAAAGCATGCGAATCTTTTGGTGGGGCCCAATGAGGCACTCCTACAAATGTAGCCAAGCTTTGTCACCTACCTGGAACTTGTGTGGCACCCGATGCTGATCATGCCACTGCTTGTGCTTAGGTTTGGCTTTGTCCAATATGTCATGGACCTGTTGGCAGATGTGTTGAATATGCTCAATGAATCTATTTGCCTTGTCGGCTTCGGACAAAACATGAGCCGAATCTGCCCAAGTCGCTGCAAATGGTATGGCCACATCAATGGGACATAGTGGCTGGAATCCCAAGCCCAGATGAAAAGGGCTGTGGCTAGTCGAGTTGTGGAGAGCCCGGTTGTAGGTGTGATGGAATAGGGGAGGCTCTTATCCCATGTGTGTGGATGCTTTGAGTTGTACATGTGCAGAATATGTACGATCATCCTCTTGATGACCTCTGTCTAGCCACCAGTTTTGGGATGGAAAGCTGTGGAATTAGTGAGCTTGGTGTCCAACATCAACCAGAGACTAGACCAAAATGTACTATGGAACCTACTATCCCGATATGAGATGATAGACTGTGGGATCCCAAAGTGTACCCACACTTGTTTAAAGAAGAGTTTAGCAGTGGATTCTGTTGTGATACTCTTCTTGCAGGCCACCACAATGGCCATCTTCGAGAATTTGTCGACAACCAGAAAAAGCATAGTAGAAGGAAGGCCTGACATGTAATCAATGGAGATGGATTCCCAAGGTCGAATAGGGGTAGGCAGTAAAGGATAAAGACCTTTCTTCTTGATGGTAGATTTGGCAATGGCACAGGCAGTGCAGGATCTGATGTACTTCCCGACATCCTATCGAAGATTCAGCTGATAGAAATACTTTTGTAGTACTCCCACCATTTTCTCGACCTTGAAATGCCCAACGACTGATTTATAGTGAGCTTCAGAAATCATCTTCGCACGCTCGCTTAAAGGAACACAAAGGTGTCCCAGGTGGCATAACAAAGCGTCCTGGAGGTGAAAATATGGAACATGTTGACCTCCAAGAGCATATGGTATGTGTGACTGAATTCTGGGTCGCTTTTGTAGAGAAGTGTCCAATCAGAAGTCTAGTGCCCACAAGAATTGAGCACGGTGGTTAACGCCATGATCGATGGTCGGCTAAGGCAATCTGCAACATTATTTGTGCTTCCCTTCTTGTACTTGATATTCAAATGGAACTATTATAGGTATGTGGAGCACTTATGATGGTGATCATTCTGCAACTTCCCTTGCATTTGTATGAACTACAGTGGTTGGTGGTCTATGTGGATGACCGTTTCCTTCCCTAAAATGTAATGCTTCCATTGTTGGAAGACCTGCACAATGGAATACATCTCTTTGTCATAAGTGGGATACTTCCGAACTGTGTCTGAAAGTGTCTCACTATGATATGCCACTAGATGCACCTATTGAGTAAGGACTACCCCAATAGCATATTCAGAGGCATCTGTCTCGATCTCAAATGGTTGTTGTAAGTCTGGTAATATGATCACTAGTACAAGGCAGAGGCAATGTTTCAACTCTGCGAATGCCTTCTATTGAGATTGAGACCAAAACAATTTTTATTTTGTTCCTCCTTTAGTGACTTGACTCAAGGGCCAAGTGATATGTGAGAACCCCAACACGAACCTGCGGTAGAAATTTGCAAGACCTAGAAAGCTGCAGAGCTCTCTCAGTGTGATTGGGGCTGGCTAATCCTGAGTGACTTGGATCTTCGCTGGATCCACATGCACCCCCCTTTCATCAAAAATGTATCCCAGATACTGAACCTGGGTCATGCCAAAAGTGCATTTCTCCAAATTGGCACACAACTTGTGTTGCCGTTGTGTTTGGAGAACCTATCGGATGTGATGGAGGTGCTCTTCCCCAATATGGCTGAAGATTAGGATGTCATCCAAGTATACCAGTACAAATGAGTTTGTGAATGGTTGCAAGATGTCATTGATCAACCTCATGAAGGTTGCAGGAGCATTCATCAACCCAAAAGGCATAACCAACCATCTAGACTTGGTACTTGGTGATATCCAAACTTCAAGTTGATCTTGCTAAAATATTTTCCCCCCTTGAGTTGGTCTAGAACATCATCAATCCATGGGATCAGGTACCTATTCCAGGCAGTGATCTTGGTTAGCGCCCAATAGTTAATACAAAGTCTCCAAGTCCCATCCTTCTTCTGTACCAACACGATTAGGCTCCCACAGGGCAATGAACTTGGCCAAATGTGACCTCTGCAATAGCTCCTGAATTTGCCTCTTGATTTCATCGTTCTCTAGAATGAAGCACTGATAGATTGGTCCATTGGATAATGACACAACTGGGGTCAGATCGATGGAGTGCTTGACCTGACAGTGTAGAGGAACCCCTACGGGGGAGGTGAAGATGTCCTCATACTCCCCCACGACCTTGTCCATCTGTTGTTGTCATGTGGAGGGGCCCTGTCTGGAGGTTGTGACCACCATATTCTTCTTTCCTTGAGGGTGTATCATCAGGAAAAAAAAATTCTGGTTTTTGAAATGATCTTATTGCATTGTTTTGCAGTAACCAGAGAGATGGCGGTAGGTGATGCTACTTATGGTATCATGTACAACTTATTTCCCAATGTAATAATAACAACGTGAAGCATAGAATCATACACAACATGTCACTTCCACAAGTATGGTTGGCTTAATAATACATCACAAACATCAAGGGGGAAAACGTCACATAATACCTCATCCATGAAGGGCTTGATGCTGTATGGAAGAAGACATTGTTGGCTCATGCACAAATCCCATCCTTGATGAAGCCACCCAATGGTGTATGGTTCTGGGTGTGCTGTGGTCGGTAAGCCCAACCACTTCATGACCTCTGCTGCAATGAGGTTATTTTATCTCCCGCTGTCGATAATGAACTGTAACTAGGAACCCTTTATGCACATCTTGGAGTGGAAGATACGCTCTTCCTCCTTTGGATATTCGGGTTTCTCCTTCTAGATCTTTATGGTGGCAACAGTGGCGTTGGGCTCCACATCAATAATCTGCTTCCCTTTGTCATTCCCCTTCTTAAGATTTGACTCAGAATCATAACATGCATCTGATTCTGAAGCCTTCAGCTCATCCACCAGTGATTGCTTGGCCCAACACTCACTTGTGTTGTGGGCGGAGCTCTTATGGAACTCACACCACTTTTACGTGTCCTTCTTTGGCTTCGCAATGTTGACGTTTGCTTATGGCCTTAATGGGTTGTCCTGGGCCATCCTACCTTGAATTTTCCCTTTGCTCTGTCGTTTGGGGGCACCTTTCCCTTTCTTTGGTTTTGCAGATCCAAAGTCTCGCTTCTTCTGTTTAAACTTCTGCTCAATCTTGATAGTGTATCAGGACACTGTGCCGAGAGAGGAGATGTCCAAGAACTCCATCTCATCCTAGATGTATCTATGTAGGTAGCCGCGATACTTGAGTACCAAATTTTTCTTAGAATCCTTGATACCCAACTTCGCGTGAAGGGTATGGAAAACACTGGTAAACTCCGACACATATTGGTCCCTTCCCTGACGTAGCGTGGTCCACTTTATGCATTTGTCCTCGTAGCTCTCAACAGGGTAGTACTGCTCTTTGATGGCAATTTCAAAATGAATTCCAAGTGGGAGCGGCTGAAAACAGTGAGGTCGTACTTTCATCCTTCTATTCACAATAGGTTTCCCACCAGTCCTTGAGGTGGGGGGCGACTTTGAGAAGAGAAAAAGTAATCTTTTCTCGGTTGGAAAAATCATGAATAGAAAAATATCCTTCTAGTAGATTCATCCATTTATCTACAACATCGGCATCTTTTTGGCTCTCAAATATGGGAATGTCAAAGCTTACTTGTACCTTAAAAGGTTTGGAGCCTCCAGAGTGGCTATTGGATGTGGATGCGCACCGATGGGCAACTGTTGAAGGATTTGGGAAAAGTTATCCATCATCACGCTCCTTTGTTTCTGGAGGTCCTCCTCGAGCAATATTTTTTTAGGATCTCCTGCTCCCTCATCTTTCTTTTCTTCCCCTATGGGAGGTAGTCGGGATTTACGATGCTGGTCTTGTAAAGGTTCGACCAGTTCGAGCCGTAACTCCTTTATCTGGACCTTGCTAGGGACATGCAAAGAAAAACATAGAAAGATCAGATGTTCTAATACCACTGATATAAATTTAAAAAAGAACACAACAAATTATAGATATAACTATAAATATAGAGATGCAACAAAATTAACACTTCCTTTCATTAATATCAAATAATGAAATATGCTTACAAACTGAATGGAAATGAAACTTGCTCGGGAGATGGTAGCTTATCTCTGAGAAGAGATGTGGCAGCTACATGCCTCTGAACTGAGTTACAATGAGGCTCAAGGGCCTTTTTATTATTGAACAATAAGAGAAAACCCTGAACAACAAAAACCATAACCTGAGGAGATGTAACACCAAGAGTTTATGGGCCTTGTTGGGGTTAGTTGAGTAGCCAACTTCCCGGGGTCGTAACTTGGTCATATTATCTCCATTTGACGTGCATGATACCTCGTTGCAAATATATCTTTGAGGAATAAAACTAAAAACATGATTTCAATGAAATCACCTAGAGGAATACTACCAAAAAAACATCGTTTAGGGAGTCAAAAAGGCTCTGGAAGTTCAGGCCCTGAAAAACTGCCAAAAATAGTAAACTGTGCTACAATTAAAAAAAAAGAAAAATTGAAAGAAACAATGGTGGGGATCCAAGTGTAATAGGCAGGTGGCCACCCATATCCAAATGTATCACTGATTTTTGAGTATTGTTTGGGTCCTTTTTCTTTTAAAAGCAACAAATTCTACATCTTGTATTTCAGATTCAATAGGGGACATGGCCTCTCTCCCCCTTTTGACCTCCTTTTCCTTAGGAATAGGTGTTTGCATAGATGACTGAGTAACCAATCATTATTTCGCTTCTTGTAAAGTTCCTTGAGAGAACTTGGTTCCACCAACCCTTCCCGCACCATTACTACATAATGAAACTTTAAATTAAAATTTGTGCCTCTGATATATAAAGAAATGTTATGGTGTATTGGTAAAGTTTTGTAGTTTCAACCCAAGTGTCACGGGTTTGATCCACACCTTGGAATTTTGACCTCTCTACTTAGTAGTTTGAATGCCACATGCCCTATTGTGATACTATCACGTGCCTTGTTATGAGACTTCCACGTGCCCTGTTCTGAGACTACCACTTGGCCTCCTCCGACCCATTTTTTGCTTGTTTGAACAAAACTTCAGAGTGCGTTTTCTACCTCATACAAAGGCCATTTTGAAAACCAAACATACCACCAGAATCAATGTAATGAGCTCTTCTTCTTGGCACTGGTTTCATGAGCATATGAGACTATAAAATTTTGAGCATTTTGAGGATCCCTAGCATCACCTAAACCAAAGAACAAAGGACAAAGCCAAGGCGGGGTGACCCAATAAAACCCGTTGAAGCCGCAAGAAAAGAACAACACCATAGAGTTAAAGAAGGACATAGGAAAGTGGTGTGAGTTCCAAAAGAGCCCCACTCATAACACAAGTGAGTGTCGGGCCAAGCAGTCGCTGGTGGTTGAGTTTAAAGCTTCAAAATTAGATGCATGTTCCGACTCTGAGTCAGAACCCAACAAGAGGAATGAAAAAGGGAAGAAGATTACTGATGCAGAGCCCAATGACACTGTTGACACCACAAAGATCCAGAAGAATGAGCCTAAAGATCCAGAGGAGGGGGCATGTCTCTTCCACTCACATATGTGGGTGAAGGGTTCTCCAATGTAATTCATTATCAACAGTGGGAGCCAAAAGAATATCATTTCAGTAGAGGTCATGAAGTGGTTGGGCCTACCGACCACACCACACCCACAACTATACAACATTGGGTGGCTTCACCAAGGATGAGATATCTGAGTTAACCAACAGTGCCTCCTTCCCTACAACATCAAGCCCTTCAAGATTAGTATTGTGTGATGTTGCTCCTCTTGACGTTTGTGATCTATTATTAGGAAAACCATACTTGTGGAAGCAAAATGGTGTATATGGGTTGAGACCTCGCTCTATTTTTTTTTTTTTGGGTAATACGTTATACCGGATACTGGAGCTAGCTCCGCCTACCACCATCTCTTTGATCTTTGCTAAGAAATGCAGTAAGATCATCTCCCATAATAGGAAATTTGTTTTCTTTCTAATTCACTCGCAAAATAAGGGGAAGATCATAGCCACATCCATGGCCCCTTGGAAGGGTTCCTCCATGTAGCAAAAGTAGGTGGATACGCTCATGGAAGTATACAAGAACATCTTCTCCTCACCCACAAGGGTACCCTTACACTGTCAGGTCAAGAATTCGTTTGATCTGAATCCCGGAGCACCTCTACCCAAAAGGTCTATATATCACTAATCCATTATGGAAAATGCCAAGTATAAGAAGCAATATGATCAATGTCGAGTTCCACACAAGTTTCAGGTGTGTTGGCTTACTACATCCTCACCCCGGTTCAGAGTTAAGTTAGCCAAACAAATCCTGGTACTACTGGCCCTTTCAGCAACAGTCCATGGAGCATGGACTGAGGTCTCACTTGAAGTAGTATGGGAGGGTGCTAGAACCAGGTTTTCGCACCCTAGAGATGTCTGATGAGTTCAAGTGGTCCGCGGTTCAACCCTGTGCGCACGTCACTACGCACACTTTCCCATACCTCACAGCTTGAGATGCTACCTTCACGCAGCCCTACTCAAGAGCTGAATGTTGTGCTTTTGCATTATTACCCAAGACTTCACTGATATTCTACTATTAGTTGATTAACTTAGCCTACTTTCATATTTTATATTATACTTAACAATATAAACCATTCATATAGGTGCACAGAGTAAATAAACAATATATTTGCAATTTATATCAAACATGCATTAACCCAAGAACAGATACACAAATTGGTAACAAAAATTCTCTTTATTAATTCTTCATCGGTTACAGATTTGACTCCGCCCTACACACTCAGCTGCAGGGGTCTGTGCACTCAACTGAAGATCCTTCTCCTACTCTATGACCCAAAGATACACTTAGTCACTCAGAATCTTTCTCCTCTCTACTACTTCACTTTTTTTTTCTTACACTTAGAGCCTCGCTCTATTATACAACCGCCGAAATTACATTACAAAACTAGGGCGGACAACCTAGTGACTCTAACATACTTCCGTGCCCACAATTCGCAGAGATTTACAAAACCATTCGGTCAAAACTTGGGCTTTGAGCCCCAAAACATACCTTGGGTGGATTCCATGCCCAACAGGCCCCCAACACAAACATCATGACTCACCCTCGAGTCACTCTGTTGGCACGACGATCTTTGCATGGAGTCCCTCCAGCTGTTCTCGAACTGTGTTGAGGTCAGGAGCACACTGAGATACTGCTTGCTGGATCCGCTACATATGTTGTTCCAAGACTTCTGTATCTGAACTGCTTCCCTACATCTATATCGTTATGTGCTGCATATGTTTATAGTCCCATGCCCTTGTCCAGATCCTTGGAACACGAAGACTGTGCTTCTGCCAGCTAGTTAGATAGTCGGCCCACCCGTGTAGGGCTTCAAGCAGATGCCATTCACCTTGCCTAGGAAAGGTTCTCCATTTAGTTTGACCATCTGTATTGCGCCTCTGTCTGTGACCTCCTTAACCACGTATGGTCCTAGCCAATGCATTATGAACTTTCCCGTGATTTTTTCAAACTTACTGTCATATAGAAACACTAAATCATTTACCTTGAAGGTGTGTAACTTAATATGGAAATCGTGCCAAGCCTTTTCATGCTAATTTTGTACCTGCTGATGAAAACCAGCCAAGAACCGTTCCTCCTCAAGTTATTCCAATTACGCGAGCCTTTCTTCCAGAGCTTCGCGGTCCATCATACCTATGAGCGCAACTATTCGTAGACATATACTCCATTGGCATGACAGCTTCCACACCGTAAACTAACCGGAAAGGTGTTTGTCCCATCAATTTCTTGCACGTTGTCCTCTAGGACCATAGTATTGTAGGTACACATAGATCCCAATCATTTTGTTGTGCATTGTACACTTTGGTTAGCACAATCTCTAGTATTTTGTTGAATGCTTCTACTCTCCCATTAGCTTGTGGGTGATACGGTGTGCTTTTCTGATGATACACCTGGAACTCTTCTATGAGCGCATTAACAGTTTCATTTAGGAAATGTGTACCACGATCACTCATTAAGATTTTCGGACATCCAAATTGGGTCAACATGTGTTCAAACAAAAACTTTGCAGCTGTAGTGGCCATGTAGTCTTTGACCAGCTGCACTTCTGCCCATCGTGTTAGGTACTCCGTCGCGGTGATGATGTAGCACGCACCTATTTTTCCCTGAGGTTTGATAGGTCCCACAAAGTCAATTGCCCATTTCTCGAATGGTTGTAGTGTCATTTGTGGATTCAACGGCATCTCATCCCTCCGTGATGGTTTTCTGTTCCTTTGGCATATATCACAAGCCTTACAGTGTGCTTTCGAATCCTGGTGAAGGGTTGGCCACTACAACCCTACACGAAGAATATTTTGTGCCGTTGCTCGTCTTGCATAGTGTCCTCCTGCACCAACCTCATGTGCTTCTGCGAGGATCTGACTTCATTCAAATTCAGGTACGTACCTTCGCAATATCTCATAATTTCCCATTTTATATAGGTGCCCCTCGATGCCAAAAAAATCTGTTGCGCGCACCACCGATTCCTTCTTCTGTTGGACGGAGTATTCCTTTGGCGTGGTCCCTATTGTTAGAAAGTGGATTATATCTTCGAAGTGTCCTTCCGCGATGCGCACAAGCAAGAGCTGTGTGTTACGTAATCCTTCCTCCAAACTAGTAGGTTCCTCGCCTATCTCAATATGTGACAAGTGGTCCGATCCTGCATTTAGGCGTCCAGGTTTTACCACGACCTCAAAGTCATATTCTTGGAACAATAAGAGCCACTTACATCTGCACCCCCCAACATAGGCTTATTGACCAAGTACTTTAACGCGGAATGGTCTGTATACATTTTGAAATGTCCTCCTAGCAAATAGTGCCAGTATTTTTGGAGAGCGTACACCATCGCCAACCCCTCGCGCTCAGTTGTGGAATAGTTCTTCTCAGCTTTGGACAATCTATGACTTGCAAACGTGATAGGGTGATCCAAGCCTTCTTCGCCTTCTTGTATGAGCAGTACTCCTAGCGCGATACACGACGCATCAACATGGACATGAAACTCCACATCCCATTTTGGGAAGACCAGGATTGGAGTGGAGGCCAATTTCCCCTTTAGGACATCCAAGCTCTTCATGCAATCATCATTCCAGCAAAATGTGACATCCTTTTTCAATAGTTTCTCCATTGGTGCGGTGATTTGGGCATAGCTTTTGATGAACTTCTTGTAGTACCCTATGTGTCCCAAGGTAGTGCGCAACTGTTTAACACTTCGCGGTGCTTCCAAATTTAGAATCACTGCAATCTTTGTGGGGTCCACCATCAGTCCCTGTTTGTAGACCACATGTCCCAATAGGTTCCCAAAGGGAACAAGGAATGTGCACTTCTTAAGGTTCAGCGTAATCTGGTGTCATCGGCAAGTATCCAGCATCAAGTGTAGGCTTTCTACATGGTGCTTAACCAATCCAAAGACAGTCTAATCATCTAGATAGACCTCCAGGAACTTGTGGATGTATTCATTGAATGCGGCAACAACTATGCACAAAAATATTGCTGGCGCGTTCTTCAACCCAAACGGCATAACGGTGTATTGAAAACAACCCCATTCCATTGCGAAGGTCATCTTGCTCTTGTCTTCTGGCATGATTTTGATCTGGTGGTACCTTGGGAACCCGTCCGTGAAAGAGTATGCTTCTTGTCCCCCAACATTTTCCAATACTTCATCTGTGAATGTTTTCGGGAATGGGTCATATACACAGGCATCATTCAACTTCCTGAGGTCCACACACATTCTTATCTCACCCTTCTGCTTTTTCTCTTGCACTACCATAGGGCTCACCCAGTCGGATTCTTCCACCGGCTCAGTAATTCCGGCTGTGAGCATTTTGTCTAGTTCTACACAGACCTTTCCTTACACTTCAGATTCAAGCGGTAAGGCCTCTGCTTAACCAGCTTCACGTCGAGTTTTAGGGCGATCTTCATCATCCCTAAGTTGCCAACTATCCCTTTGAATTGTGTAATCTTGGTCGAGAATTAGTCTTGGTACTCGCGGACTAACTCAACGACCTTATCCATTGTGGCATCATCCTAATAATCACCAAGTGTTGCATATTTAGTTCAACCTCCATGCTAATGTTTACATGCTTTGTTTTTAGTGGCGCGATGATGTCAAGATATTCAATCCAAGGTCCTCGAACCTTGCGATAGCCTTCAGTTTCTGGAATGTTAATTTTTCATGGATCCTCATCATCCTCCTCAATATTTACATTGTAACACTCCAGCGTGTAGCTCAGCTGGGTCGCCCATTCCGGCTAAAGCACTTCCATTGGCTCCTAGGGTATTTTGAAGATAGCTTCTTTTACTACTTGTAGTGCATCATCAACAGTATCCCACCAACGATCCTCAAACGTGAAGGTTAACAGGAATCTTTCGCGTAAGATATCCCATTCTCTTGTGTCATCGCAGAGCTCCATCTCAGTATACCAATTCATGGGTATGATATCCAGGGTATGACAGAACAGATGCACCCACTCAGGTTGTGGCTCTTCCCCGTAGACCTTGGTCCATTTCGCGCGGTGTGCACATGGATCATCCTGTTCGTCATAATTGTCTCTTAGCCACATCTGAGGTTTCCCATATCGTAGGCACATCATCCTTCTACATTCTCGCCAATCCTCAAAACTCTGCTGGTGCATACCCCACCACCTTGCGGGCATAGCATGCAGTGCCCATTTCAGAGTGTCTAAACACTGCTGTTTTGGTACCTTCAAGAAATCATCCACCTCGTTCAACCCATCATACATAGGCAGATCTCTTGCTTCCATTGCTACACAACATAGTGACCTTATCATCATGCTGCAGTTGAACGTGGTTACCTCGTTTAACTGGTTCTACCATCGTTCTATCTCTTCGTCTGAATCTAAGGTGCAGGAGATTTCGCGATCCCATGAAATCCTACCATATGTTGTTGGATTCACCCAATCCTACTCCCACATGGTTATCTTGTAGATAAAGTCTAGATTTTCGTCGCTGTTGCGTCGTGCACCGACTCTATGCAGCGCGATCCCTCCGCAGGATCTAAAGGTACCACTATGTAGAGTGACTTTTTCTCAAAAATCATCTTGCGCTTCTTTAGACTGATCACTCCATTCATGTCAGTGGCCTAATCTATTCCCAGTAGTGCAGGATAGGAATTGTTATCATCAACAATCTCTATCACTTCAAAATCTGCAAGCGCGCTCACACCTTCGATATCCATCGTTATTCTTGGTAGTCTCCCCATAGGTAGGAGTTTTTGCTAGTTCACCATTCGCAATTGAATAGGAGAACATTGCAACACGGGCCTACCTATGCGCTCTCATGTATGCTTTGGTAGGACATTCGCGTCTAATCCTAGATCCAAAATCACTTGATCCATCTCATATTCCCCAATTTGCGCAGCCAATCTCATCTCCCTTCCTATTCGCATTGTGTGCTTTCCGAGCTTCTGGACTATGCATGGTTCTCCTAGTCCAGCACATCTAGTGATGAGTTCTTGCAGCCCCTTCACCACTTTGCTGTTGCGTAGCAACTTCATGCATGTCTCCAAAAAGGTAGTGAGCATTGATGTGTCCATCTTTGGTTCTAGTTTGTCTTTACTACCTAAAGTGGAGGCCTTCATGAAGCTCTTCTTAGCTTCCATGAATGTCTCCTTAGCATGCTCCAAATAAAATTATAGCTCCTTTATTGGAGCCTTGCGAACCTAGGCACTCTCTTCGAGCTACTTGCCCTTGTCACCTCCTATCGTGATACCGCTTCGAAGCACGATGTTTACATTTGGGTCTTCCTCATGCGGCTTAGACCTCAACATTTGTAGGTTCTGAGTCGAGGGAGGTTGGAGTGTTCTTTATCGCACAACCTCGCTATCAGTGTGGAGCAGTACTCCATCTCATGATTAAACTAGGCACAATATAAACATGATGATCTCGTTGGATTTTTACAATCGCGAGCATAATGCCCTGGCCCTCTGCAATTGTAATAGATCAACTTTCTGTGACCCCTTCCTAGCCCCATTCCACCTTGACCTTGTCCGTGCCCCTGAAATCCAGGCGTGCCATCCCTACATTTTGATTGAGGGCTTGTGTTTCGGTCTGAACTCTATAGGTAGGAGTCTGATACATCATTAGTTCATAACTCCTACAGGTACACTCATCATGGCCTACTGACCTACAAAAGTTATAGAACAACTATTGGGACATCTGTGTATACTTCTGTAATAGATGGAAGTTACCTGTAGCATGCTTCCCTCTTATTTGACAAATAGCGCACCATAGTGTAGGTGCTGCACTCAGTCCTGCTTGTGCCTTTGGTCCTAATGTCATTGGCCTTCCCCCCGCCAGGCAGTTTGCGAAGACTGGACAATGGTCCTTGTCATGTCCCTGGTCTCTGCACTTTATGCACCAAACCTCCTCGCGCGCTTCTAGGCAAGTTGTCCTGTCTTGTTTCAAGCTCTACATCTCAAGACACAATTTTTTCAACTACACGTGGATCTATTGGACTCCCAAGTTAGGATCTTGTATCGAGGTCTCATGCAGTCTCATTGCGATCTCCAAGGCCTCAGCTTGAGTGGATAGCTTCTATTGTGACAGTGTGTTCCTTAGATGTGGCATTAGTGATGCTACAAAACATGAATGGTGTTGCCCATCCATCAAGGTCATATTGGCTTCACGAATCATAGACTTCAGTCTGTGATCTAGCTCCCACAGGGTCTCTCTTGGAAGCATCATGGTTTCCTTAAATCCAATAATCGACTGTGTCTCTGATTTTGGCCTGCTAAATTCCGTGTTTAGCGTAGCTTGGATATCCACGACCCTGCTTTTAGATTGTCATTGGAATGCATAATGTACCACATCAGTGAGCAATCCTGCAAGGCACTGACCAATGTTTCCTTCTTTATATTGTCATCTGTGACTCCTTGTGCTTCCCATACAGACTTTACCACGAACCAAAATTGGTTCGGATCTTCATTCCCTACTCCTTTGAACACTGGCAACTTTATTGTGCTTGCCATATTGAATTGTGGTGGTGGTGGAGGTGGTGTGGGCGAAGATGGGGGTGAAGATGGTGAAACTAGTGGTGGTGTAGGTGGGGGTGGTATGCGCAGAATTTTCTACCTTATTAGACTGATCGCACTTCTTGGTGAGACTTTCGCGAGCTCCTCCTCACTCTCCCGTGAAGGTGAAATCAAGGGACTAGTCTCTAATTCTTCACTACCTTCATTTCTGTAGATCCTCCAACTTCGTGTAGCCACAAACATCAATTTATTCACATAACCCACTTTTCATACAGTAGTATTTTGATCCAAGTGTTCAAAGATTTAATGTACTTACCTCGCGATCCTTTGAGGAAGCATCATTCTGCCTCGCTATAGCTGACTGAAGTATCTACCACGAAATCGGTGATAAACCCTCCTATAATTCGATCAAGCCAACGGTCCACAGTGTGTATGATATTATCTTCTAATGATTATAGTCTACACACCAACTCTGGAGTCCACACAAGAGGTTTGTCGAGCCTACACCTTCCCTGATTGTCTGCTAGCTTCGTGATCCACTCGTACAACTCAGAGGGGAAGGATGCAAAGAAATTTTTGTGGATTTGTGTATATAAGTAGCGCTCTAACCACTCTTTCTTCGATACTCGTGGATCCCTGTTTTCCTACACCGCTAACTCATGAATCTTTCTATCCAACCACTTTTCAATTTCTTTCCTTGTTAGATTCCAGTGACACGACATCAGACATCTCTTATGTAGATCTCGGTCCCTGCAACGAAACCATCTGTTGGCTTATTGTGGCCTAACCAGGTTCTGAGTATGGGAGGGTGTTAGAACTAGGTTTCCGCACCCTGGAGATGTCTGATGAGTTTAAGTGGTCTGTGGTTCGACCTTACGCGCACGTCGCTACGAGCACTTTCCTGTACCTCGTAGCTTGGGATGTTGCCTTCACGCAACCCTACTCAAGGGTTGAACACTGCTCTTCTACGTTATTACTCAAGAATTCGCTAATATTCTACTGTTAGTTGATTAAAGTAGCCTACTTTGGTACTTTAAATTATACTTAACAATATAAACCATTCATACAGGTGTGCAGAGTAAATAAACAGTATATTTGTAATTTATATCAAACATTCATTAACTTGAGAACAAATAAACAAATTGGTAAAAAAACTTCTCTTTATTAATTATTCCTCAGTTACAGAGTCGACTCCACCCTGTGCACTTAGCTGCAGGGGTCTGCACACTCAGCTGCAGACTACTAGGACTTTGTGCACTCAGCTGCAGGGGTCTGCACACTCAGCTGTAGATAGGCCTCTGTGCACTCAGATGTGGAGCCTTCTCCTACTCTATGACCCAAAGATGCACTTAGTCACTCAGACTCTTTCTCCTCTCTAATACTTCACTTTTTTTTTCTTACACTTAGAGCGCCGCTCTATTTATACAATCCCATGGTCCACGAACCATGGGTAGGCTATCATTACATTACAAAACTAGGACGGACAACCTAGTGACTCTAACATCCTTCTGTGCCCACAATTCACGGAGCTTTACGATACCATTCAATCAAAACTTGGGCTTTGAGCCCCAAAACATGCCTTGGTGGGATTCCATGCCCAATAAGGTGGGTGACAAAGTTTGGCTAAATTTGCAGAAAGAACACCTTACCAGAGCCCATCAGAAGCTTAGACCACTCTGATATCGTCCTCACACCATTACCAAGTCTATGGGAGACAATGCATTGGAGCACAACATTCCCCCATTCCTTGGCTTGCACCCAATGTTCAATGCATACTACCTTCGACCATGCTTCCCATCATTACTGGACACATCAGACATTGCAGAACAACTCACACTAGCAAAAGTTTTCCCATCTCATGGAGGCACCCAAAACAATGGGGACCATTGCTTCCTAAGGGGGGAGGATTGATCCAGGTTGATGTGGGTGGCCGCCTGCCTATCCCACTTGGCTCCCACCACTGTCTCTTTCAGTATTTTAGTTTCCTTAATTGTAGCACAATTTACTATTTTTGGGAGTTTTTCGGGTCCTGAACTTTTGAAGCTGTTTTCAGGCCCTAAACGACATTTTTTGGGAAAGCCAGGGAAAAAACACCCACTTAACTAGTGTTGTTCACTCAGAAGTTGTATTCCTCGGATAGATCTTTCTAACAAGTTATTGTGCATGTTTTAAAGAGATCATATGCCAAAGTTATGACCCCGAGAAGTTGATGTACCAATTTACCCAAATGGGGCACATAGTTTTGGCGCTTCATCTCCTAGGGTTAGGTTTTTGGATGTTTAGGGTTTTCCATTGTTTCTTAGTAATAAATAGGCCTCCAAGCCTCATTGTAACATAGTTCAGAGGCATGTATCTATCACATCTCTTCTTAGAGATAAGCTACCATCACCCGAGCTAGTCTTATTTACGTTCTGTTTGTAAGCATATTTCAGTTTTTGTGATCTGTTGTTGAATGTTAGTTATGCTATACTAATTTCAAGTTCAGAATTAAAAAAACTACTTATCATTTGCTTCATGTGCATAGGTTTCCCTTATGGTGTTTGTGAATGAACAGGTAAAATTTTGTCAAGTTTTATGTCAAATTCATGAGAAAAATAGCATGAAAGTAAAGTGTTGAACAATAACAATCAAATGTATAGAAAACCATGAAAATGAACACTTAACACAATGTGTTGATGAAGGAGTTCATGCTTGCTAGGCTACATATCCTTGGTCCAGCTTCCATGGCTTGGGCCTCTGTATTAGATCAAATGGAAATAAGTGTTGTTTAAAATTCTCTACTACTCCTGAAACATGCTTCAATGTGCTCAGAACATCAAAATAATCTAGGAACGCCTTTTCCTGATCCCAATTTAGTCGAGTTTTGCAAAAGTTATGGAAAAAAGTGTTTCTCTTAGTAAAACTCCTCTAAAACTGGAGAACTCTAGTTAGTCCCACTAAAACTGGAGGAATCTCTGAATTTATTAGATCCATTAACTTCTCCACCAAGTTAACTATGGATTAATTAAATGTTAAGTGGAGATTAATTACACATTAATTGGTGGTTAGCGCTAATTAAGCATGTTTTAATGGCACAGTTATGCTAACTGTTAACCCTCTGGTCTTCATGGTAGTGGACATATGGTGGCGGTAAATGCCATGGTTATGCTGGCCGCCGGTTCTACTAACTCTTGGCTGGCGGTTAATTGGAGTGATCACATGGGAGGGGGTTGGCCTGTAGGCTGGCTCCCTCCTCCCCCCAACTGTCAACATATATGACTTCAAATATACACGGTGAGCATAGTATGATAAGAACCACAATGTGGGTATAATGGTAGGAATTGGAGTTTATTCGGGCGAGGTCATGGGTTTGACTCTGTCAACCCACCCAAAAATTTTACACTATGTGCCGATGCTTAGCTTGACCTTTGGGTAAGGACACATGGTGACCTCTAGGCTTGCCACTTGTCCCCTTCTCATTGGTCCATCCTTATCCAATGAAAACAAGCCAAATCACCAATGTTTAAACCAATAGCAATGCGCCACTTGGCAAAACCTGATTGAACGTTGACCATCCCATTGACTTGCTAAGTCAGCTGCCACGTCAACAGTATGAACTACTAATTGTGTAGTGAATGTAGCTTTTTTTTGTAAAAAATTCTTTTGTTTGACAAAGCAGAAAAACTGTGATATCTTCCTCATATGAGCTCAATTTTGAGTGAAACAAGTTTCATTGGGATCGTATCACCGAGACAGATGTGGTAGTTCAAGTTTCGAGTGATCCTGAGAACTTTTATTTTTTAGCTAAATACTGAGCACCTAATCATTCCTCCCCATTGGAAGCCTTTTGGACCCCAAAAGATACTATCAATTGTTCAACAGGTGAGGGTACATCTCCCTCACCTTCTGAATCTGTAACCATTTAGACTTAGAAGGTTTCTGCCCCTTCAGTCCCACTCGAAGGTATTCAACATTCCCTCTCTTTTAAGTTCAGGTTCTTTTGTCAAGTATGAGATCTTGCTGAAGTTCATTGAGATATTCTGGCGAGAAATCATTTATTTATGGTAGCTGAAAATGCTCTCCTTTATCATCAATCAAAGGAGGCTCAAACAATCTCAAATTCTCAACATTAACAACAGAGTATATTTGCATGTAGGGAGTCAAATCTAGCTTAAATGCATTGTTACCAATTTTTTCCGGAATTTTGAAAGGACCATAATGGATTGGATTAAGAATTTCTCCTTCCCCTTGAAGTCTCTCTTTGCTAATATATAACCAAAATTCATCTCCAACTTGAAATTTATGATCGACACGGTGTTTTTCATGCCTTGCCTTGTAGCTTCTTTGACTTCTTTCAAGCTGTTCTTGCATTGCATGATGTATCAACTAAATTTTCTCAATGAACTTCGTTTCCTTATCAATGTTGCTATGACCATCGATGGCAACATATTTCTCAAAGATGAAGTCCAATGGAGATCTTGGAATGTACCCAAATCATGCCTTAAAGGGCGCTGTGTTTGTGGAAAAATTTTTTTCCTTGTTGTATGCATGCTGTATGTAATGCAACTATTCATCCCACAACTTGGGATGTTTGCTGCAATATCCTCTAAGAAGATGAATGACTGTCCTGTTGACCACCTCAATTTGTCCATCTGTTTGCGGATGAAAGCATGTACTCTTCTTCAACTTAGTGTCCATCATGTCCCACAAATTTGACCAAAAATTCCCAACAAATCGAGAATCTCGATCACTTACAATGGAAGTAGGAAGACCAAAATGAACCCAAATATTTTGAAAGAAAAGATGAGATGTTTTTTCAACTGTAATTTTATTTTTACATGGTTTTAGAATACACATCTTGTTGAACCTGTCTACAGCTACATACAAGTAATCATGACCTTTCCTTGACAATGGAAGACCTCCTACAAAATCCATTGAGATACTTCCATGGATGTGAAGGTACCGGAAGTGGAGTGTATAATCCTAGTTTCCTATTGTTAGGCTTACTTTTTGCACACAAAGAAAATCCTCTAATGAAATGAGATACATTATCAAACATGTGTGGCCAATAAAAATACATTTGGATATTTGCTATTGTCTTGCCTACACCAAAGCATCCAGCAATCAATGAAGTGTGTGCCTCCCTTATGATACTATTTCTTTCTCCCTGTGGAATACATAATTTGCCCAAGTGACACAACACACTATTATGTACATGGTAATCTAACTCTTTAATTTGGTTTCCTTGCCTCAATCTTGCATACACATCTTGAAAGTCATCACAGGCATATTGATCAATGTAAATTTCATGTAGAACATAATTGTGCATGAGTATAATAGATGAATTTACAATAGGCCTAGAAAGCATATCAACTACCTTATTGTAGATTCCATTTTCGTACTTGATAACCAAATGAAATTTTTGTAGAAAACCCATCCATGCGAAGTGTCATGATTGCTGAAAATTTGATTGTGATTGTAAGTACTGCAGTGGTTGATGGTCGGTATGGATAATGGTCTCCTTCCCCATCAAGTAGTGTTTCCATTTTTGGACACTTTGTACCAATGCATAAAGTTCTTTTTCATAAGTGGGATAGTTAGTCACGACACCATGAAAAATTTCAGAATGAAATGAAATGGGCTTATCATGCTACATAATAACTACTCCCCTGGTGTAATCACTAGCATCCGTTTGAATATCAAATGGCTGTCTAAGATCCGAAAGAGCCAATACCGTGCTAAACTGATCTTTTGTTTTAAAGAATCAAATGATTTCTACTGTACATCTCCCCAATGGAAGAATTCCTTGACACTAGTAAATTCATGTAGTGGTGCTGCAATGAAAGAAAAATTAGCAATAAATTTCCTCCAATATTGTGCTACCCCTAGAAAGCTTCTTACCTATGTAACTGTATTGGGCTTGGGCCAATTTAGAATGACCTCAACCTTAGAGGGTTCTATCTTCAGCTCACCTCCTCCAACAATGTGTCTGAAATACACTAAATAAGTCTTGTCAAATTCACACTTCGACATCTTTAAAAACAACTGTTCTTTTCTTAGGACATCAAGTACTTGGTCATATGCATGACATGTTCATCTCTAGATTTGCTGAATATGGGAATATCATCTAAGTAAATAATGAAAAATTCTTCTAGAAATTGTCTCAATACATCATTCATAACTCTCATGAAAGTAGATGGAGCATTTGTAAGACCAAAAGGCATAACAAGCCACTCAAACATTCCTAGTTTAGTTTTAAATGCGGTTTTCAAGATGTCCTCTTCAGCTATTCTAACTTGATGATAACCACTTTGTAAGTCTAACTTAGTGAAATACTTTGCATAGCTCAACCGATCAAGAAAATCATCAATTCTTGGGAGTGGATAATGATTCTTTACTGTTATGTTGTTCAGTTCATGGAAATCCACACACATACACCAAGTCTCGTCCTTATTTGGCACCAAAACAATGGGTGAACCACATGGAAAAGTAGATGGGTGTATGATACCTTTGATCAACAATTCTTGAATTTTCTTCTTGATTTCCATACTCTCCATAATCAACATGCAATACATGCCAATGTTTGGAAGTGGAATGTCCTGCTGCAGCTGTATCTCATGTTGAATTCCCCTCTTGGGAGGTAACCCCTTTGGTTCCTAAAACATCTCGCCATGCTTACTTACCACATCAAACAAATCAGATTTTAATTTTTCATCACAACCTTCAAAAGATTCATAATCAATATCATTCTTTTTCTCAGAAAGAAAATAATTTTCAAGATGACACTCAGCACACATTAGAAACAATGGCATGTCCACATCATCAAGAAGTCCATGTTAGAAGTGTCATGTCATGAGTTTTCACATGCCACACCATTATGGTGGATTATATAATTCATGTTTCGAAAATTTATTGTAAAGTGAAAGTCCAAGGGACATGTATGGAATATGAAGAGTCATGTAAAGTTGAAAAGTCACAGGAAGTCAAACATTCATGAGGGTGGATGAAGAGTCACAAGGAAGGTGAAGCATCACCTCCTCACTATTATATATACACCCTCATTGTAAGAGAAAATGAATTTTCACCTTGGCTCCTCCCGCAAGGAATTAGAGAGATAAGCTAGTTCTTTTGAGGAGCAAGGAGTGGCACCAACACTGCACTATTGGAGCTAGTGGTGTTCATTGTATACATGTGTCTTAGAAATTCTACTTAATATCAAAAGCCTAATGTCCAACACGTTCTTCATGAATGGATTATGGATATTTGCAAGACTATTTTTTGAATGTTTGTAATTCATGTTTGATTTCATCTATGCTTAAGTAGTTGAAATATTTCGGTTATTTTGGTACTTATAATATTGGGAATCGAATGTAATTTCTATTATCATTGGCACATCCTCATGGACTATTCTGTTGGATATTAGACATATCTTCCTTGTTACAATTGTTGTAATGATAGTTGCATCTCTGTGGACTATTATGCTTGATGTTGTACGAATTCTTCTTGTTTATGTGTGTCTCTACTAAGATGGTACTACTCCTCTATCTTAGAGTCTCACTTCTCCTCCCCTCCAGAGTGAAAGAAATTTTACACACATACGACCAAACACTCACCAGGAACACCCTCTTTCCTTTTAAAGGCACATTTTCACTCCTCTCTCTTGATGATAGTTAGAGCTAAGGCATATCTTTAAGATAACTGACAACCGGGCCATATTTTGGATGCGGCTCTTATCCCAAATGGTGTGAGGTATAATTGGGACCTCATATCAGGGATACCCCTTGAAAGTTGGCAGGTCCAACACCATTAACAGATCATATTAAATTTTCACATATACCAAGAAATCAAAATCATATAGTTGATAACATAGCTAATCAAATACTAGAATGGCATGTATCACACATATACCATCATCGAGACACATAGATCATAGACATGATATCCATCAATAAATGCAAAAATGCATAACCTATATAGAGGAATGTACATCATAACACATCATGAAATCCGTAAAAAATACATATCTCATATATATATATATATATATATATATATATAGATAGATAGATATATCAAAATATATGTGTACAAAAAATATACATTCGCTGGCACATGCCAGAAAAAATAAGTCATCAGATAGGGGATCATCCTCATAATGGGTGTTTTCCCTGGTACATACATCCAAAAATATCTAGCGATGAGGTCCCCCACCCTTAGCGCCCCTCTCCTAGGCCCCCCAGGCTTATTGCTAGGATCAAACAAGCAGTCACCACTACCATAGTAATACGACAGATAGTCGGATGCCATGCTCTATCTCGAGCCATGATTGTCTCCACCATCTCCTCTCCCAACACCACCTATCCCTCCTTAGGAATCCCCCTCACCAGGGTGGTCGCTTGACCCCAAGCCTCTTTTGCATCCATCCATTATGCCTCTACAGCAGCCGTACGAGCCTCCAGAACCTCTGCTCACTTCCGTAGCCTCGTCGTATCTAAGGGGACAAAGGAACTACCTCCCCCTCTAAAGGGACCACCTAACTCCATGTGCCAGCACTAAGTTGGCCTCTCAGGGTCCTAAATTGTCATCCCTCCTCCACTGCGGCATAGCTGCCGCACTAACTCTAACCAAATGTCAAGGATCATTTCTCACTAGGTAGGCCAACGGTCATCTACAGGCCCAACATCCACAAGAAAACATAAATGATGTCAACATCATCATAATTACATGAAAGTAAGCACAACTGCATAAAACACAAACCACATACGTGCTGGCCCCTAGGCATCTGTAGGAGGAAGTCCCATGTCTAGGTCATGTTTGAAGTCTACACTATGGTAAAGGTACTCTAGAATCATTTGAGGGTTGGATATAAACCAACCCTCCATTGTCGGATTCTAATAGCACCCCACCTCACCCCCACCTACTCGTGGCATCATTGGAGCCCACCGCCATATATGTGGGTTTCTCGCAGGCCCTAGTGGCACCATTACTAAGGGCCGTAACATCACAACCCTCTCATACATGATGCTATACAAGATGTTCACATAGTAGAAACTTTGGAACTACTCTTGACACACTTGCATAAGCTGTGACAACATCCCTCTGTATAGGAAGTTAGCCTATTCAAAGAAATAACATGTATTCAGTCTGTCTAGGACAACGATCTACGACCCAAACACTCGATGGGGGTGGATGACCCAGAAAGGCATATGAACATCACCAAGGAAACCCGCTCAACTAGATCTATAATAATCATGTTTTAGATGCCCCCCTAATCAACCGTATGGGGCCCATAATGATCCCTCGCCCACTCATGTATATCTACCAGCCTCGTCGGAAGCGACATCCTCAAAACCTCTCCATGAGGCACCAGACCTGTAACAAGGTAAACATCCATGGCTGCAGTAATGGGCAACTCTCTGCCCCAGATCCAAAACACTTCATGCTCCAGGTCCTAGCACTGTATAAAGAAATGTAGGAACTCATTCTTTTGACCTCAATAGGGGGATCTGAGCGACCTTCAATAACCCCCATCGTTCTAGTGTAGCGCTCACCACTGTCTCACATACAACCATGATGCAAAGAGGCTCCCAGTCAAACTCTCTCCACGACATACCAATCTTGCCAAAAAGGATGCAAAAATAATAAAATTAGCCTTAATGGCCCTA
The DNA here is from genome assembly GCA_031772625.1 of Pinus tabuliformis. Classification (NCBI taxonomy): domain Eukaryota; kingdom Viridiplantae; phylum Streptophyta; class Pinopsida; order Pinales; family Pinaceae; genus Pinus; species Pinus tabuliformis. The sequence continues at coordinate 1,580,141,102 of CM062804.1, forward strand.
AAAACAACCCTTTCTACTCTCTAACACTTGTTACCATAACATGTGCATGATCATGCATCTATTTCTCTCACAGGCACTTGGCACACTGTACAATGGACCATTTAGACACATACTCAACCTGTCTATTAGCCATTATGCTGTAGGGACTTTGGCCCCACCATCGTGCGTCTTTTCGGTGAGCATACATGCAGAGAGTATGGTTGTGTCTTTGACAGTTGGACACATGGCACGTCTTTCACCATGAAAGTTGTAGGGTCATCAATTCAAAGAACCCACAACTATCTTATTCACAGTTGCAAAAAATGCGTGGATTCATTCTCGTTATCCATGAGGAGCCTGCTCCTAATTCTAGGTCACCGACGAGGACATCACGATTGTTTCGTAGTTGCCCACGTGATCATCCTTTTAACCTAAAAGTAGAATCATAAATTCGACCCTGTAAAATCTACCTAACCTAACCTACTAAAAGCACAAATTTAGGGTTATTATCTCTTACCCGTCTCTCCTCACACACTTCCTAGGTGCATAGGTTGACCTCAACACAAGATAACATCTTTTGGAATCACTCATAAATCCAATAGAAACAAGTACAAATAAGGTGGCATATGGCCCACTTTGTGCTATATATTTCCCTATTTGTCATTTTCCAAAGCCCAATAGAGGAGCTTAGGACCTTTGTTATCAAAACTGTTAAAGACTTAAGAATTAGGACCATGTCATCTTTGTTGAAGAAAAATTTAACTAGGTTCGGTATTTGTAAATGTAATTTTGATCTTTGTACTTGTCAAGAAAAAGAAATATTATTTTGGTAGATTATTCGAATGAGTTTCTTGCTCATTCCATATGTCTAGGAAAGTCAAAGAATCAAAGTCATGTTAAATAGCTCTTCTTGTGCATGAATATGGGTCAACCTAGTGTCAAGTAACCCTCCAAGACAAGCACCATCCTCCAAAGAAGAAGACTTCTAGAAAAACGATGTGAAAGATAGTCAAGTCGGCTTCAAATTATATATAGATGACATGTCAGCTCAATAAAAGGATGTAGATACATGGACTAACACCTATAAATACATAGCTGGAGTAATCAAAGGAGGACATAACTTTGGATCACTCTGAAACTTTGATGGCATAGTAAGGATCTCAGTGACAAACACAGTGACATATTCGAATAATATCTCTGAAATCTGGGGCAAGCACAATGACACATAATCTCGGGTTTCTCTAAGATTTGTTTGTTGGAAAAAGGACTTCGGATACCTCTACTATCTTTGGTGATGATCACAGTGAAATATAACAGTCTCATGACCAGAGTGTCTTCTCTATTTCAATGACTACTGTCTCAAAAGTTATAGTCTCGGGATGCATACAAAGAACCTCAGTCATACTCTGTCTCATCTTATATATATATACACAGTCACAATCCTGATCTCGCAATATTGATGTATTTACAATGGAGAGGATCATATAGTCTCGGCATATCATCAAGACATAGTCATCATCTAAGTATAGTCACTACCATGGTCTCAGGAATATCCCTATAGTAGTGCAACAAGATGACACAATAATGATGGTGTAGTTGAGACAAGGCAACAATGATCTATGTGAAGATGGAGTAATGGTGCAGAATCAATGATCTCATTGTCATAATGAGTATCTCAGTAGAGGCAAAATAATGTTCCTACTGACGAAAATATCAAGGAAGATCTCAGTGGTGTAGTGATGATGAACTCAACAATGACGAAGAAGAGTATTTGTGTCTTGATATTGGAGCGACATTATAGTTCAAGGGTCATGGTCTTGATATTCGTCAATTGGAATCTCTATAAGAAGAATTTTGTACCGTTTTTCCTCTCCAAGAGGGAGGGGTTTTTGCCCTGGCATAATGCCAACATATTGTTCTCTTGTATCTTTGTTTTGGTAGCTATTTTATGAATTAAGAAATACACACACTAATTATATCAAGTAAAAGATTGTGCTAATAAGCTAAAGATAAAATACTTGACAAATAGTTATCATGCTAAGAAGAATGTTATGAAACCAGCTCAAGAAAAGATGGAAAAGATAGATCAACGCCTTATAATTCAGCCTCTTCGAGGGGGAAACCTCCTTTACATTACATAAATGAACAATTCTTGGATGATACAAATGAAAAGACCTCCTTTCTATATATAGGAGTCTAAGGGGTTATTATATAATCAGAGCCTACATAACAATAATAATGTAAGGGCACAATAATAACAATAGTGGGCTTCTATGGGGCACAATAGTAACAATATGGGCACTACATGGGTACATCAGTATAATAAGAGGGTTGTACTAATAATAATAAGGGGTTACACTAGTAGTATAGGGGCCTAACATGCCCCTCTCCTTCAAAAAGTGTTGTCCTCAACGCTTGGGTAGTTCTTGATGCTTCTGTATAAACTTATTGTCCTCCGATGTGGAATCTTCAGCGGGTAAGTTCTTCCACTTGATGAGATACTCTGAAATTGATTGATTTCGTAGCTGTCGGGTTCTTGTTTCTGTGACTACTCCAGGTTCCAATATGATTTTTCCTTCCTCTTCAATTACTGGAAATATTGTTTGAATTGGGATATTTTGAAACTTTTGAATAAGTGGCCATACTTCTTCATCCTTCTTTGATTCATCCCTTGCTTCGTTTATCCAATCTGGTTGGATAATAGAAATAGCACGAAACAATGCTTCCAAATCCTCATCCTTGAAGTGTCTTCCCATTTGGTAAGGTCGCCATTTTTTAAGTGCATGTAGTATTGCCAACATTTGCTTCTCATAAATAGATTGCTTGGGATGTAACAGTAAAAATACCAAATCACCTACATCAAAACATTTTTCACTACGATGTTGATATACCTGTTGTTTCGTTTGATATTGCACCAAAGTGGCATTATCCTTTAAAAGTTGGAGAACTTGTTGTTGATGCACGATGTGATCTTTCATCACTTGAACCTTTTTCTTCTTGATATGTCCTTCTATCTTTAGAGTTTGAGGAGTGATAATTTCTTCCAATCCTTTACAAGATATGGTCAGATTCATTTCTTGATGCTCGATGTGATCTTTCACTTCTTGAACATTTTTCTTCTTGATATGTCCTCCTATCTCGATAGTTTGAGGAGTGGTAATTCTGACCAATGGTTTACAAGATATGGTCTGATTCATTTCTTCTATCTCTGGGGTGGTGTCCTGGTGTATATCCTCTTATTTTGATGTTTCTTGATCCTTTTCTTCCTCCTCTTCATATTCTATGTAAAATAATTTCTTCTCAGCACATCTATGACCTTTAGTGCATTTGCTATCATAATTGTAACAAAGCCCTTTTTCTCTTTTTCTTCCAATTGTTGTGGTGTAACCCTTGTAGGTTGTGGAAGGCTGGGAGAAACAACACTTCCATCTTTATAGTTGTGAGGGGTATGCTTCCTGGTTTCCATAATTTTTCTTTCCATTATGTCACAAAGCCCTTTTACTCTTTCCAATTGTTGTGGTGTTGCTCTAGAGAAGGTGTTGCTCTTTGTATCCTCATAATGTGTTATCATTTCCTCCGTGAAAATTGACCACGTAACAAGATTTTTACGAGAAAAAAGCCCTTCATACCATAAAAATTGATCTAGTTCTAAATATGAAGATGCAATACCTACCTTTTGTAACATTTTTACACCATGTAGATCAAAATATTGCTCCATCTGAAGTATCCAATTTACCGGATCCTTGCCATCAAACTTCCTCATCTTGCTTTTTCTTGATTTTAGGAGCTCGACCTTGAAACGACTATAAATCTGTACTTTTCAATCTTTAAGTTCTGAAATTGCAACCTGTAGTAGCCTTCTGTGTCCTCTTTCTAATGCCACTAGTCTGCTCCAAATTGGATTCTCCAAGAAAGAGTTATGCACAATCTCCTGCAGTGACCTGATTATAGACTAGTTCAGTAGAGCGAACTTGTATGAAGTGCCACGTGTCCCTGTTTCAACCTTTGACTCTAAAAAATATATAAAAGAAAACTAAATTCCGTCCTCTTTCTATAACTTCTTACAAAATTTCAATCTGATGCTCAGAAAGAAAGTTATGACGATTTTCCCCAGGTCACCTGTTTTGAGTGTAATTAAGGAGTCTGCAAAAAGACCAACTTCCTCAGATCATATCTCCGAAAATATTGTGTGAAAAGCTCTGAAATTTGGACCCAAGATTCAGCATTATTTCTTCTCACATGGGTTTTTTTTGCGACTTCTGAAACATCACAGAAAAAAAGTTATAGCGAAAATGCCACGATGACCTGTTTGGAGCAGCGAAACCCTAGAATCCAAAGCTTTGATACCAAATGTTATGAAACCAGCTCAAGAAAAGATGGAAAAGATAGATCAACGCCTTATAATTCAGCCTCTTTGAGGGGGAAACCTCCTTTACATTACATAAATGAACAATTCTTGGATGATACAAATGAAAATACCTCCTTTCTATATATAGGAGTCTAAGGGGTTATTATATAATCAGAGCCTACATAACAATAATAATGTAAGGGCACAATAATAACAATAGTGGGCTTCTATGGGGCACAATAGTAACAATATGGGAACTACATGGGTACATCAGTATAATAAGAGGGTTGTACTAATAATAATAAGGGGTTACACTAGTAGTATAGGGGCCTAACAAAGAATCTAATCAACTCTAACTGCCCTAGATTCTTCAACATGGTATCATATCTATGGTTACAGTTAAAGGAATGGCATAAAAAATGCATTTCAAGGATCAAATTTCTAGAAACCAGGACATCAAGATCTACATTAAAGAAACAAACCATGATCTTGATCAAACCCTAGCATTCTACAACAACAATCTACATCAACAACTTTTTTCTATCCAATCAAGGAGACAATCTACAACAACAAGAAATTGTGTCTCCATTGTCTTCATCAAAAGGCCACCAAAACCCTCATCAAGATGTCTACAAAACAAGACAGCTCGAAGGATTTCAAAATGAAGATCACATCATCTTGGAGAAAGTTGAAACCCTAGCAACAATCCTGATCTACAAAAGAAGGCAAAGCATATTGAAGGCACTATCATCTCCAAGGTTATGAAATCAAGCAAGGATCATCTCCTTTCCCTAGAAGAAGACCATCCGAGGAAGCAACAAATCATCCTCATCAAAAGGGAGAAACCTTTTCTATTTAAGGAAAGGATTTCTCACTTGAAAGAATATCATCCAAGAAGAAGCCCTCATACATCTTCTTCAACCATCATCCACATGATCAAGGTGAATATTTCATCTTTGTTGGGTGCAGGAATTGTAGTTCAGCAAACTCATTCAACACTTAATTTGTCAAGCCGAGGCTACATAAGATTAGAGGCATAGCATAGGAAATACCAAGAAATGATATGAACCTTCACTAAATCTTTTCTTATCTCTATTAATTATAGTTTTTAGAATCAAAAAGATCACATGGAAAATAATATTAATAGAATTCTGGTGCTAGAATGAAAAAGAAAGTATTTTGCAGAAACTCAATAAAAGTAACTTCATGTCAATCCTAATCAATGAATGATAAATATATGAGATTAATTTCAATGTAGTCATAGGACAAAGAAATAGTTAAACTATTAAGTACATTTGTCTTTGTTAGAGATTTTCCTTCCTGCACCACAACAATGTTCCTATACTGGAACGATGTTCCTACACTGGAAGTATGTATTTTGCCTGCATTGAATATTTTGACCTTTATACAAGAGCTCTGGATTCCTATACCAGAGCACTTTGTTCCTGTACTAGGATATCAATTCTTGTATTGGAGCACTCTGTTCCTGTACCAGGATATCAATTCCTATACCGAAATAGAGGTTCCTGTACCAAGAAATCAATGTTCTTGTACTAGGTTTCCAAACCACCTGCAAAAAATGAAAAGGGTGTTAACTAAGAATAATTTGCAAGGTGAAAAAGTGTTGAGAAAGAAAACACTCATAAGAAAAAGACCCTTTAACTAATCATGCATTCAGAAAGGAAAGATACTTTTAAAGTTAACGAGAAAATCCTTGCCAAAACATGGAACTTCTTTCACGTGAAAAATAACTATCTGATTCAAATACTAGTAGGCTTCTTCCTAAGATGACTGTTGTTGTGTAAATTAGATCTGCACTTATTATAAATAAAATTTTTAGCTTAAAGGTCCCTTTAATAATTTCAATGTTAAACTGAGTTACTTCCACAAGGGAAACAAGTGCAAGTACAAATCTATATAATGAAAACAATGTTTCATTAGAGCTCATAACGATAAATTCATTCTAAACTGAACTTTCATGCTAAGAATGCTTGGAAACTCACTCAGAAATAAAACACAATTTGCAAAAGAAAGCAAATGAATCTTGCAGGAAATAAAAGATCTTGCAGAAGTAAACTAAGCAACTTTCACTTGCAGAAATGAAAACGCACCGATGTAAGCAACCAAAACGCACTCATTTTGTAAAAAGGGAAATTAAAAATGCATCAAAGGAAAGCAGGGTTAACCCAAAAAGTGGGAAATAAACAAACCCAAGCCCGCACACATTAGATCTTAATCACACAGCTTACATAGAAGTCAAATCTTGCTAACTATGAAAGAACGAATTACGATATGCTCAAACCTTGCATAAAAAATGAATTTAACACATTATACGAGAAAAGGAGAACGACCTGGGTTGGCTGGGCCCTAGCCAACTAGCTTGTTTCCCTACTACGAGATATGGAACTTCAGGTACTCAAATAACACATTACAAACACATTAGAATAGGAAATTGCATAACTAGCGCAATCCTTTGTGTTAAACTTCAAGAGTTGCAAATATACATTGCGGATTCCAGTTCCAGCCTAGAAAATATGGAGACACAAAAATATTACAATTTTTGTCAAAAATTCCTCAGTGCATCGCTGCCTAGCTTCCACTAGAAATCCTATTAAATATACAGTCTTGGCTCAAGGCCACAATAGAAAGTAAAACAAGAGTTTAACTTGGGCCTCTCAGCCATTAAAAAAATACTAAACAAGGGCTCTCAGTTCAAACCCTGGTCTTCACATCTCACGTATTCCTATATGCTCCGAGCCCATCAAGGATGACTAATCTGTTGGCAAAGAATCCGCATAGTTTTTCAAGCTTTCTCGGTCGTAAGCAGTGAACGAAGTTGAAGTTGACAACTGCCTTGGAAGTGTAAGAACAAAAAACGGTACAAGAATCATTCCTGCACCAACCCATCTTCCACATTGATTAATAATTTGGCCTTATGGAATAACCATAGGAAGGAGAACATATAAGTTGCAAAGGCAAATAAGATATTAAATCTATTTAATTAACAATTAAGTTCATATATAACCCTTAATATGAAAACCATGAAAGAAGTGCAGGAATCAGTAAAATTTTAAGATAATTGTAGAAACAAAGAGGCTTCCAAGATTGAAACAAAGGCTTAGGTAGGGTGTTTAAGATAGGATAAAGGTAAAACTAGGACAATTCTACTAACCAACATCCTCCCATCCCCATCTTGTTGTGTGTCATCACACAACCTTACCTTCTACAAAAATGGCATGGAGAACTCCCTTTAATATTGTATATGAATATTGATCCCTGTCTTCCTTGTATTTTACTTCTAACTGGAAGCCTTCTTAATTTGTTTGACCACTTTCCTAAGGAAACCATAACATTTTAGATGCTCAAAATTTCCACACCTTTTCTCGACGCTTTCGCTCTCACACCTCCTCCATTAATTCAACATTCCTTCTCTGCAACACCATGCTTTGTTCCTTCATAGCCTGGTTAAATATCTAAAGTCCATAAATATGTTGTTTCAGTTGTTCGACTTGGCTATTCATGTAGACAGCAAGATATTCCTTATTAAACTCCTCTTGTGCTGAAATTATTTCAATAGTTGACTCATAACAAGTGTTAGTGTCATCAAGGGCAATGCCACCTTGTGTTTTAATAACCTTTGTTTCAATGTGACCTTAATCCACTGCTGGTTTCTTCCCTGCACTTGCATCAGGTGTCCCCAAAGTATTCCTTTTCTTCATTTTCCCAACAAAAATTGACAGAGGAGTATTATCCTCCTCCTCCATATAACTTGCACTAAACACCAAATGAACTGCAAGATATGTAAGAAGAGAGAGAGATTGTTTTCATTTGGTGAACTGGGTTGTGAATCTTCTATATTTATTAGAGAGGTTGATATAGTATGGTCTCCCTTTGAGGAAGAAAACCTCTTTTTGATAAAGTTCCTGGTTATTCTTTTGAAGGCCCTGGGGTTTCAATTATGGGTTTCTGCTTTTCCTCCCATACTAGTTCCTTGGACGAGGTTTTCTTCTCCTTAGTCTTACTAGTCGGCGAGGTTAAGGGTTTACCCTTTTGGTCAGGTCTCTCTTGAGTGACCTCTCTCTTGTTTCCTGATGACTTCACTATGCCCCCCTCTTGGAACTCTTTCAGGAACTCTTACCAAGTCATATTCTTCCCCTCTAACTCCTTTTTAACCAGAATTGCAATCAACCCATAATGACATAATTTGTACCCAGTTTGGTTTTCTCGACTTCTCTAGATGCTTTTAGACATATTTTCTAAACTATTCAATGAGAAATATGTAAAGTTAATTAACTTACCCGATTCAAAATGTAGTAGCAAATGTGGCACAAGAAGGTTAATGAATACCAACGTTCACAAGTGAGAAACTTTTGCAAGATATATAACAAATGCTTCCACTTCTCTATCATTGCATTTCACTGTAACCCAACCTTCCAGTCCACCTTTTGATTCCTATTGACCATGAATCAGTGCCAAGATCCTTTCATGATTTTTTCCTTTTTGAACCACTGCTCTCCCATGGCCGCTAATCCTGTAGCTTTTGAAATAGATTTCTCAGTCACTTCGAACTCCAAGGACCCCACCTTAGCTCTTCTTCCATCAAAGGTCTAGGAAAATTCAAGTGCAACAGCCGAATCAAAACCATCAAACTTGAGCAAGAAGGGGAGAAATCCTGATTCCTATAGCAGAGACAAACTATCCTTGTATTCGTCTGTCTACTCCAATTCTCCTATAGAGCACAGTTCAATTCAAACGAGTGCCATAACTGTTCAAGCTTTACTTGATTTCTCAAAATTCTGAAAAGTACTCAGCAGGAGATTTAGGACTATGTCTGAAAGAATTTGTAGTCACCGAACTAGCTATACGCTACTGTATCGAAATTCTTCAACGTTCACACTCTCATCATGGAAATTTCAGTCTTGAAAAAGATGTAATATGACAACATACATGCAGAAATGATGATTGGTAGAGGGTGGCGGTCATGGAGAAAAAATGTTATATAAATAACATAAGGTGTCATATAGGATCAGGTCATCATTAATTATCAACAAGGCTCAAGGGTGAAAGATTATGAGAAGGTAAAGGAACCCAATTTACCCTAGGCTAAACATTGGAAAGCAAAGTATGCTACCAACTAGAGTCTACAAAATTTGATTAGGATGCAAGAAACCCCTGATGGCTCTCCAATTTGGAACCTTGCTAGAACTAATTGGCACATGATTCAAGAACAGTGCTTCTGGGAAGTCCGAGATGGTAAGACTGCCCTATTCTAGGAAGATGCTTAGCAGCAATTACCTAAGCTAGAAAGCCTTGAATTCTTAAACATTCAAAGAGGAAGCGAGGAGCTAGGGAGGACAATAGTAAACCATTACTGGAAACCTAATGAAAATGACCAAGCATGGAGAAAATGGTTATTCAGTGATACAGAACCGTCGGAAGGGGAAAATAATAGTATAAGGGCACTGAAGACAGAGCTGGACAAAAGAAAAATAAGGAATGCACTGGATGCTGACCAACTACGTTGGGGAAAGCTCGAGGGGGCCAAATTCTCACTCAAAGAAGCAAGAATCTATATAGAAGGAAATGAACAAAAGGAAACAGTCAAGTGGTACAGTAAAGTTTGGGATGCTCAACTTTGGCCGAAGATTAAAACTTTCCTCTGGCTCTTGATGCACCGAAGAACACTTACCTGGGAGAACCTTCGGAAAAAAGGGTTCATAGGTCCCTCACATTGCCCCCTGTGTGGAATTGAGGAGGAAACCATGAATCACCTCCTCAACACTTGTGAATGGACAGATAGCCTCTGGAATTGGATAGAAACCATATTTAAGAGGACAGACAGGGTAAGAAATTCAATTCAGGAAAGTATAGAGAATTGGAGAGGCAATTTCTCCAAAACCCAAATGGTTAATACATTATGGAAACTTATCCCAGGGTTTATAGTTTGGAAGGCATGGAAAGAAAGAAACAAAAGAGTGTTCCAAAATGAAACCAGAAGCATAGAACTTATTAAAGGCACAATTATGCAAAACATAAGAGAAACTGTTCTCACCAGAGGGAAAGCAGAACAAAACAAGGATTTCTCAGTCTGTGACTTGCAAATTCTGAAGGCATTTGGCATTGAGATAGGAACCATCATTGTTTCTTCAAATCAGCGACAACAACAAGGCACCTCCATGAATGCCTAGACTCCTCCACCAATAGGCTTTCATAAACTCAACTTTGACGGGGCTTCTCGGGGAAATCCGGGGCCTGCAGGTATTGGAGGTGTTATTCGAGATTACAAAGGGGAAATACAACATATTTTCAGTCAATTTTTGGGTGAAGGAACCAATAATGAAATGGAATTTGCAGCTTTAGAGCAAGGATTAAGAATTCTCAGGCGCCTGAAAATAGGAGCCATCGTGGTGGAAGGTGATTCTCAATTGGCTATCACTGCAGCAAGTAGAATGCAGATGGGGGCGAAACCGAGTAAGGTCATGGAGCATTGGAGGCTGGCCAAGGTCATAGAGCTCATAGCGGAGCACCTCTCCTGCTTTGATGGAATCATACTATAAGCAGTGAGAAGAAAGGCAAACATAGTAGCTAATCATCTGGCCAACTACGGAATCTATAACCACTTCACCTACTCAGACACTTGTTAGCAGGAGGTCACATGCACTGAACTTCGGAGTAAGTGTACACTCCTCTCGAGACAAGACATAAGTTAACGGTATAAGTGGTGCAGAGGTATGAAAGATTTCGCCTTAATAGTGAATGAAGATAGCCAATTGAAGGAATATCAGATGACAGACCCATGAAGGACATGAAGAGAAGTGGTAAATCATCCACAAGGACAAAGTACATCGAATGAGGTGTAAAACCAAAAGAAAATATGATCAGTGCCATCAGCAAATCACAAGGCAAGACACATGGCATTCAACAAATAGGCTCAAGCATGGCAGAGTTAAGACTAAGGATACGCATAATCAACAGGTATTGGGAATTTGTAACAACAGTTATTATGGTAGGATTAGCACCTATCCGACGGCAAAGTGGGAGACCTTGGGCTAGACCTGGCCACCATCTACTATATCTAAAGCCTCCCACCAGAAGATCGGCACACAACTCTCCCACAACTTGCAACATAGAAATCGATGTACTACCAGACATTTCAGTGTTTCTGCGTTCTGCAATAGCAGTATGGTGCGTGAAGGTAGTCGAAATGGTTCAGTTAACCAAGACTTGAAGAAGGCCCGAGAGGCCTATGACACCCGGGCTACCCAAATAGAAAAGCACAAAATAGAAGAGATCGAGGTGGTGGTAATAGAGGAGGAAGAACATCTAGAAGAGAAAGATCTGGAGAAAGAAGTGGAATGGCTTCGTGACCCAGGCACTGCAAATACTAGAGCAACTCAATTTGTATGCACCCAGGGTGAAATGTGGAGGATGAAAACTATGCTAGCCAAGGCACTTAGCATGCAGAGTGAAGTAATCAAAAAAGCACATCATGCAACCTTTCTCGTTTCGACAAAGAAAATGGCTAGACTGGATAAGTCGGAGTCCTCTCAAAGAAACTGAGTGTCCTCATCAGTCTCCTCAGGCAATCCATGTGTCAGGGATCCATGGCTGCAATGGAGGTCACAGAGAAAGCAAAAAATACCAGTTAGGGGAAGTGGCCCACTCCTCAGTGGAATCCTCAACTTGACAAAATGACTACTACGGCCGGCGCGAGTGCGCCTAGTAAAGAGTATGTAATCTTAAAGTTGTAATGGCTTCTCTGTTGTATATTTCTCTTCTTGTTTTGGCATGTTTTTTTCCTAGTTTCTAGAATACTGGTTTCTTGTAACTGATGAGGACCTCCTGGTCCTCCTGCTTTCCTTTTGGTACCACTATGATGTCACCCAGGGTGATGAACTATTTTGCTGTTTCAAGTCCCTTTTTAGGTAATCCTGCGTGGTTAGCGTTGGAATCAGGAAATCATGTTTTTGTGGCTCATAAACATTTTGAGTGGGCAAAGAAGTTTTAGTGTTGTCCGTGCATGTAGACCATTTTGTATCTTATGTATTTTATGAAGTAATATAAAACTGTTGATTTACAAAAAAAAAAAATTATGAGAAGATTTCAACACACCCCCAATCAAGTCATGATTTCACATAGGGTACATATGATACTTATATAGAGATAAGATTTCATAACTAAATGCCTTTGTACTTAAAAATAAATTCTTTCCTAATTAGCAATGATAAAACAAAGTCTAATCAAATGTAGGAAAAATTAATGCATGCTATAATTTAAAATAGTGCATCCATTTATGCCTGAACAAGATCCCTGTACTGAATGAAGTTAAACTTCCCTTGTTCCTGGACTGAACTCTTGTTCCAAGCATGCATTCCTGTACCGGACATTCCTGTACTACAATGCACATTCTTGCACTCAGGAGTCTTTGGTTCCTACACTAAGACACACATTCCTGTACCAAGGACTACCATCGTTCCTGCACCAGAACACATGTTATTTGCACCAAAGAGCACACAACAACACGTATTCCTGCATCAAAAATTCCAAAATTATTTCACTAAAGCACACATTCCTGTACTAAGGGATATCGATGTTCCTGTAATCGAAAATGTTGCGGCATATCTGAAGAAAGAGGTTTCTAATAAAAATACATTATACGTCTGAATCTTGAAAAATTTGTAGAGTTTTTCAAAGGAGATTTTATTTTCCAGTTCTTGGTATTATCATGTGCCTTCCGATCTGATCCATGAATTTTTATCAGATCCTACAATATAGTCCATGAAGGAAAGAAAGAAGCAGGAAATGGATAAATTTCAGAATGGGAAGGAGATCAATCAGGGAATTCAAGAGTGAGACCAATCCAAGAGGGATATATGGGAAAAGGGATAGGGAATTTTTTTTAGGGAAAAGAGGGAAAAAAAAAATTGGATAGGGACAATATTTTTTAAAGAAAGGGATGGTAAATCTCAATAGGACAAAATAAGAATAATTATAGAGGAACATTTATGAAAAAGGAATAGGAGAAGGGAAAATTTTGACCTCAAAATCTGCCTGAATAGTGTTGAACCAAAAATAACTACAGTGGGAATTGAGTGTTGTTTGCATAAAAAAAATTATATGTCAGTTATGCCCAACATACATAAGGGCTCAGTTCCTGCACTTAAAAATTTATTTCTTCTCGGTGATAGTTAGCACATACAAAGATCAAGCAACATTCCCATTTTATTAAAATTTGATCCTCCCACCAGCATGATAGTTTTCAAGCTAATCCTTCTGTGATCATGTCAGTAAACTGATTTTCACCACCATAGGCAAAATATTTTTTTTCTTTTAATTTTTTGTCATTTTTTAAATTTTATTTTATTTTTGGAAAAGAAAGAACCAGATTTGCAATAGGTTGGCACAACCACCTACCATGTTTAGTTCAGATTGTTGTTGCACTTGCTGCATGAAATATTGCTTTATGAGAGGCTGAAAATATACTTTAAGTCTATGCCCATTTACAATGAATACTAAGTCTCGCCCATCAATAGTTTTTATTTCTACAACCTTGTTTTCAAAAAATTTAACCACTTCATAAGGTCCCATCCAGCGTGTATGAAATTTCCCTTTAAAATGTTTAAATCTAGAGTCATAAAGAAGTACCCAATCACCTGGTTGGAACTTCTTATTTCTGATCAACTTATCATGCCACTTCCTGCGTTGTTGTTGCACTAACACATTTTGTTGAACAACATCTCTTCGAAATTCATCTAACTCATTTAATTGGAATAGACATTGCTACTATGATTTTGAGAGATCTAATCCCAATTGAATTGTATTTCGGAAAGTTCTTATCTATAACTCGATTGGAAAAGGACTTGTTTCCCATATACCAACTCATATGGTGTATGCCCAGTGTTGTTCCTCCAAGTGGTCTGATAAGCCCATAAGGCTTCAGGTAACCTACTGGCTGTTATGCGGAATTTTACATCTACAGATAAATACTAATTCCCTAGGTAGTTAGTTATACCTAGAACATCATATTTAAAGAGCTTATCATTTTTCTATAGATGATAAATAAGAAAAAGGGGCTCAAAAGACCTACTTGTTCTTTTTCTTTCCTTTTGTCTCCTTTGTATGACTCTCATCGCTCTTTCTCAAACTTAACTCACTCAAAAAGTACCTGCAAGCATAAACAGAAGACAGAGAACCAATCAAAGCAAGAGAGCTATCGACTATAAGTGAATGGAATCAGATACATTCACACATATAAACATCATATATGAAGATAAGCATATGGAAAAAGGCGTAAACAACTTTATTAAGTAGAAGGAAGAATTACAACCATGAAGTCTGATCCATTGTCACTCTTCCAGCTTGGGTTCCAACCAACATCACATCAATAGCACAGAACTCCAGCAGCATAACAACACTTTCTTATACTCTCAATTCTCACACCAACACTATCTCCTTACAAGTTCTCAAAGTCCAACCACTGATCACTTAGGTGAGTGCTCAATTTATAGGCAGATGGAGGAGGTTTTGTCGTAAATGAGGGTATTGAATGGCCTTCCATACTTAGAGTTAGTTTCCATGGAGGAAGGGATGAGAGGATAGGAGGTTACCTAACTCATTCCCTATCTAATTTCAATCTCATAGGAGATGATAAGTGTGGGAATATTCTAGATGGCTCTGGAAGATAAGAATATTCCCAGAACCCTATGTGAATTTCGTTCAAACTTGCCCAGTGTAGGTCAAAGTGGGCCTAAGTGCTTTGCAGAGCATCCCTGCATGGGCTTAAGTGCTCTGTAGAGCACCCTTGCATGGGCCTAAGTGCTCTGTAGAGCACCCTTGCATGGGCCTAAGTGCTCTTTAGAGCACCCTTGCATGGGCCTACCTATGCTGGTCCCTCTAGGAGTCATTTCAGGATGTCTTGAAGCCATGAAACTGTCAGGGAAGGAGGCATTCAAAGTGTTGAATTGTATAGGGAATGTAGCAACTGAATTAGGGTTTGATGGGCCCTAATAGTCCTGATCTGGATGATGGGAGTGATGTGCCCAAATGGATCTATAACACTAGCCCAATCCTTTCTATGAAGGTTCACTGTTTTGGTAAGGATGGATTCGATCACCTTGTTGGTAGATTCCACCTGGCCATTTGCTTGCAGGTGATATGGTATGGTCTTCTTGTGCCAAATTTTGTATTGATCCATAACTTCCTGCACCATATTAGAAACAAACTACGGTCCATTGTCAGAAACAATCTCTCTAGGAACACCAAATCTAGTAAAAATTTCACTAAACAAAAATTCAATGACTTTTTCAGTAGCAAAAGAAACAACTTTAGGCTCTACCCATTTTGTAACAAAATATGTACAAACCAAGATATGCCTTTTATTCAAAGATGTTGGATTTATAGGTCCTACAAAATTAATAGCCCATTTTTCAAAGGGATCAATTATAACCTGAGGACATAAAGGCATCTCATTAGCTTGGATAGGTTGACCCATTCGTTGACAATTATCACATCGCTTGACATACTATTTGGCATCCTTAAACAAGGAGGGCCAAAAATAGCCAGATCATAAAATTTTATATACAGTTCTCTTATCAGTGACATGGCCACCACAAGGTTCATCATGGGAAGATTTCAAAATGTCAAACACCTCTTCCTCTCTTACACATCTATAGATAATGGGATCTAGTCTGGTGTAAAAGAGGTCTCCCTGAATCCAAGAATATGCAACACTTTTCTGTATGATATTCTGCTTTTCACAAGCGAATAAGTGAGGTGGTGTTTTTTTAGTGACTAAATAATTGGCAATGTTAGAAAACCATGGGGATTTTGTTGACACAACAAAAATATGTTCATCGAGAAAATCATCATCATCAGGAATTACTTCACCAAGATTATTTAATATAGAAATATAATCAGCTACAACATTAGATTTTCCTGGTCTATCAACAATAGTAACATTAAATTCCTATACAAAAGTAACCACCTAGTCACTCTACAACTAGTCAATGGTTTATTCATTAAATATTTTATAGAAGAATAATCAGTATGCACAAAGACTTCATATCCTGTAATATAGTGTCTAAATTTATTTATAGAAAAAATCATGGCTAAAAAGTCCTCCTTAGTTACTGTGTAATATAACTCGGTAGGTGACAAGTTTTTACTGACGAAGTACATAACATAGGACTATTTTTTCTCTTCTTGTCCTAGAGCTACGACAATGGAAGTATATGAGGCATCAGAAGAAATATGAAATGGTAGGGACCAGTTAGGCCCCTGCAAAACTAGTGCTTGTATGAATTTTTCCTTTAACGTCTCAAAAGACTGTTGGCAAGTTGTGGACCAAGAGAACTCACTATCTTTACCTAATAATTGGAAAAGGGGGATAGCTATCCTAGAAAAGTTCTCAATGAATCTCCAGTAATATCCCGCATGTCCGAGGAATCCTCTAACTTCCCTTCATGTTTTGGGTGCAGGAAGATGCAAAATAAATTCTATTTTATTCAGGTCTACCTGGATACCTTTGTCAGAATTCAAACAACCAAGAACTATGCCTGCTTTTCACATTAATCTGCATTTTTTAACACTAAAATCAAAGTGAGCTTCTTGGCAATGGAGAAGTACTTTTTCTAAGTTTTTGAGGGCTTCTTCGAATGAGTCACCAAACACTGAAGAATCATCCATGTAAATCTCAACACACTTGAGATCAATAAAAATAGCTAACACTACCCTTTGAAAGGTGGTTGGGGCATTACGTGCCCAAAGGGAAGCACCCGTTAGGTGAATGTCCCCCATGGGCATGTAAAGTTGGTTTTGTCTTAATCTTTGGGTGCGATTATATTTGGTTATACCCGCTAAAGCCAACTAGAAATAAAAAGTACTTTTTACTAGTAAGGGTATCTAGCACCTGATTGATTAAAGAAGGGGAAAATAGTCCTTGAGAGTGGATTTATTCAATTCTTTGTAATCAATGCAAATGAACCATCTCCCATCATTTTTTGGAACCATCACCAATGGAGAGACCCATTGGATATTGAATATAGGATAAATGAAATCAATGTCTAAGAGTTTTTGTAATTCTTCTTTCGCAATTTCTCTTAGCACAAGGTTCATGCACCTTTGGGGTTGTCGAACAAGTCGGCCCCCCTCCTTCATATAGATATGATGAGTACAAGTTTTGAGAGGTATGCCTTTCATATCTTTCTAACACCATGCAAAGGCATCAAGGTGATCTCGCAACAAGCTAACAAGCTGCTCTTATTGGGATGAATCTAGGTCTAAGCTGATGTGTAATGATTTTCCTTTACTAACCTCAACAAGAGTGGTCTCGGCTCAAGAGTACAGGAATATGTTGATAGATTCTATGATGAGGGAGGTTGAGAACTATAACTTTCTTGAAAGTATAGACTAAATATTTGACGAAGAATATCGAAATTTGGCATTGTGTCTTGATTGTTCAAGAAGTCCCGTAACGCATCCTCCTGGGTGGACCTGATATGATGATGGATCAAAGACACAAATCGAGTCTCCTCATCACTATTGTCATAATCTAGCCATAAGGTATCTTTGAGCTCCTGAATGGATCTAGCAGGTGGGTACAAGGTGACTTTCTTCCTATTGTCTCCATGGGAAATGTACATATCACCAGAGCAACATCCAATATGATCATCAGTTGTGGCAAGCCATGGTCGTCCTAGAATCAAGGTCGATGTCCACCCACAAGATTTTTAGGTTGAAGAACAATAAAATCCATCGGGTATTCCCATGAATAAATAGAAACAACCACATCATCCAACACACCTTTTGGCTTGATTTTAGATATATCTGCAAGTTCTAGCATAGTAGGGGTAGGATGAATATGAACCAACCCAAGTTGATCCATGGTCTGCCTAGTCATCACATTAATGGCTGCCCCCAAATCTATTAATACATTGGGGACAATGATATCACCTATTTGGATAGAAACAACTGAGTTTCCAGGATCAAAATATTTCTCTATTTGTGCACATCTCGTCGTCAACTCGGCTGCTCTGCCAATAAATTGAATGGTCTAAGGTTCTACTCTCTTCCTTCCTAGCTTCTTAAGACATAGTTCCCTAATGATTTTTCCACAGATGGGGATCTCTTTAATATCTTGTAGCAAAAGGACCTTTATGCAAATATTCTTAAGCTCGGAAGATAGACTAGACTCGGGAGTGGGGTCATTTTTCTCCATAATTAGCCTCTCTAGATAGGGAGGTCGTTTTGAAGAAGATGGAAACTCTGAATGTGTGGGAATGGGTCGAATAGTGACATCTTCTTTCAAACAATCAGGAGTTTCCTCCTCATTTCTCTCCTCGATAATCACCGTGGATTGTTTTTATTTTTCTGGTTGTACTACCCTTCCTGATCTCAATTGAAGCTCATGGATCCCAACCGGAAATATCTGATAAATGGGAGAAGTGAGCGGTCCAATAGAATGAATCAACTATACCACTTTATTATTAGGATTCAGTACCGGTTGAGCAGGTAGTTGGAGTGGTCGAACATGTGGTGGTAAATGTGATGTTGGCATTGGTTGAATTTTCTGAGGTAAGGAGGGTAAAGATGGTCGTGACATGGGATAAGGTGTATATGAAGTATTATATGATTGCATATGTGCAAGATGGGAATAGTGCGAATAATTTAACCCTCTCCATCCTTATTGCCAAGGTTGAGGAGGTTGTCATATTGAAAGTGATTCCCATGCTGCCAAGGTTGAGAGTGGCTTGCATTATGACAGGAATATGGTGCTACATTATAACCATAAAAATGTGGTGGAAGTTCAAGAACCATACCTACACCTACCTAAGGCCAATTTCTTTGTGATCCCATAACATGCAATGGATCAGGTTCAGATTCCTCTCCTTCGAATGCTGCTTTCAGTCCCAGTATAGAAGGGTACTCCTCGGTGGCATGTTTTCCTCCACAAATCACACATCTATTAGCACCTTTAACATCGGCAGGACATTATCTTAAAATATGCTTTTTCCTAAACTTTGGACAATAAATAGACAATGACTCTTGTTCTTCTACCAATTTTTGCTGAAATTTCAAAGAGTCTATTTGTTTACTAACAGTATTCATAATTTCAATTTTCATGTTGTCCATTTTATTTTCCAAACCAATAATCATAACGTTTGTAGATCCAGTTTTATTAGTTCTACTTCGATTTCCTTTATGGGACATAAATTGGTTTCGTGAGAGCTTCTTGTACAAGCCACAAATTTGATCAAATTTTTTTTGAGAAATATCCCCTTGTCCTAATAAATTTAAATTATGTCTAGAATCTTCAGTGAGCCCACGTAAGAACAAGTTTTTAATAATGCTTATGTAAAATTTATGTTTTGACCTTTGGAGGATGTATAAAAACCTCTCTAAATAATCCCCCAAGGTCTCATCATCAGCTTGCACAATAGTGAAGATTTCGTCTTGCATTTCTCTAGTTTTACAATATTCCTGATATTTGGTCAAAAAGACTCTCTTCATTTGGTCCCAAGAATTTATAGTATCTCCTCCTAATTCCATAAACTAGTGTAAAGCTAAATCCTTGAGAGTTGTGGGAAATAACTTTAATTTTTGGGCATTTGTAGAGTAATCATAGCTTCTGCATAATATATCAAATTCAAATAGAAAATAATCTGGATCCTCATGTACCTTACCATGGAAATAAGGAAGAGCTGATGGTGGGATATTCTTCATTTGTACAGTTGTTCCCGAATTCACAATTGGAAACCCAAAGGTGGATTGTTCCTCATTTAATTGATTCTCACCAGTTCCTTTAGCATGGTCCTCATTTTCTTCCATTTTCAGACTTACAATTGGACCACTCCTAATAGAATCAGAAGGTTGACTATGGTTTAAATTAGTCTTTTGATCATTGTTGGGGTTTCAAAATGTCATGCAAATATCACTCATTACCATACGTTTTTCACCTATGCTTCCATTATATCACTCACTATTCACCACCTTGTCACTCCATTTTCCTTATTATTCACCATTAATGGGTCTCATTTATATTTTCCAAATATTATTTATTTTTAAGCATTTTTGAGATAAATTCTTGATTAAATATTAGAAAATAATATATTTTACTTTATATATGGAAATTGGGTTGTTTTTGTGACATGTGTAGGTGCCAAGGAAGCTTCCAAGACACCTTTATGTGGCCTTGAAGGATCAAATTCGAATTTGAAGAGATAAACCTCATGGAGAAGATTATGATCTCATGGAGAAGATCAAGGACGAAAGGGGGTTATGTGTCTAGATGGTTGAGAGATTTATGGAACTAAATGAGAGATTAGTGGATGATCATTATGAGTTTGTTACTCATCCCATTGTATAAATAGGAGTACAATCTCCTCCATTTGTAATGTTGAAGTTTTTGTAATCTTAGAATCTTGAAGTTTTTGTAATCTTAGAATTTTGGAGTATGTAATCTTAGAAGCTTAGAGTTGTAATCTTAGAGTTGGTTTGTAATGGAGATTTTGGAATAAAGCATCATACTTCAATTTTTCTTCTACATTTGAGTCTCCATTGAAGTGGTGTGCTTGTGGAGTTATGGAGGGCCCCCATGGCCTCACTTGCATGCTTATTTGCTTATTTTAGGTATAATTTTTTTTTATGTTTTTTTTGTTTGATTTCATCTTTCAAGTTTTATTAAATGTTCTAATATTGGAAGGATCTTATTTGAAAGTGTTTTTGTAAAAGAACCATAAGATCTCATACAATGATTAGATCTAGGTTTACTTCATTTCAGCTTTTAAGTTCTTATTAGATGATCTAATTTTTGGAAGAGATCTTGTAGAGTATGTTCTTGTAAGAGAATCATAGATCTCAAACAATTGTTAGATCTAGGTTTGATTAGTTATTGAAAGAGATCTTAATGAATATGTTCTTGTAAGGGGACTTTAAGATCTTGGAAAAATTAGGAATCTTTCTAGATCTATATATTTTAGATAGGCACTTCTAAGTTTACCTTCCTGGGTTGACATTAAATTAAGCTCTAATTGACATCATCAATTGGAACCAAACAATCGCCACTAGTTTCCTTCTTCCCCTTTTTGGGTTGTGTCACACCTGAACTGTTGTTTCTAGAATCCAAGCGGATAGTTCCCACATGGTGGGTCTGTGTCTGTTTGGACTTTCTACTTGCAAAAGAAGGCCCAAAATGAGAAAAATCTTCAGATTTATCAGTGTTTCTTTGGCCCTTATTAGGCTTCGGACCCCAACCCTTTTTAGGCATTCATCTTAAAATTATTAATCAAAAGAATGACAAAACTTTTAAATTAAAAAAAGAATCTCAAATCAAATGTTGTGAAATAAAAGATCAGCACTAAAAACCCTTCCAACAATAGAAGCACATTGTAGAAAAAATAATAGTAGACTTACGCCTACTGCAAAAAATTTATAAAGTTCTTACCAATCTTAAACACCTCCCCAACAATGGCCCCAAAATGTTGGGTGCAGGAATTGCAGTTCAGCAAACTCCTTCAACACTTAATTTTTCAACCTGGGGCTACATAAGCTTAGAGGCGTAGCACAGGAAATGCCAAGAAATGATATGAACCTTCAATAAATCTTTTTCTATCTTTCTTAATTATAGTTTGTAGAATAAAAAAGATCACACGACAAATAATACCAAGAGAATTATGGTGTTGGAATGAAAAATAAAGTATTTTGCAGAAACTCAATAAAGGGAACTTCAATTCAATCCTAATCAATGAAAGATAAATATATGAGATTAAGTTCAGTGCAGTCATAGGACAAAGAAATAGTTAAAATGTTAAGAACATTTGTCTTCATTAGAGATTTTCCTTATTGCACTGGACCATCATTCCTACACCACAACATCGTTCTTATACTGGAACGATGTTCCTGTACTAAAGTGATATTTATGCATTGGAAATATGTATTGTGTCCACACTAAAGATTCCAAAATTTATACAAGAGCTCTAGATTCCTATACTAGAGTACTTTGTTCCTGTACCAGGATATCGATTCCTGTACCAAAATAGAGGTTCTTATACCAAGAACTCAACTTTCTTGTACTAGGTTTCCAAACCACTTGTAGAAAATGAAAAGGGTGTTAACTAAGAATAATTTGCAAGGAAAAATAGGGCTGATAAAGTAAACACTCATAAGAAAATGACCATTTAACTAATCATGCATTCAGAAATGAAAGGTACTTCGAAAGTTAAAGAGAAAATCCTTGCCAGAACAAGGAACTTATTTCATGTGAAAAATAACTATCTGATTCAAATACCAACAGGCTTCTTCCTGAGATGACTGTTATTAGGTAAATTAGATCTACAATTTTTATAAATACAAGTTTTATCTTAAAGGTCCCTTTACTAATTTCAATGTTAAAATGAGTTACTTCCACAAGGGAAACAAGTGCAAGTATAGATCTATATAATGCAAAAAATGTTTCACTAGAGCTTATAAAGATAAATTCATTCTAAACTGAACTTTCATGCTAAGAATGATTGGAAATTCACTCAGAAATAAAAAATAATTTGCAAAAGAAAGTAAATGAATCTTGCAAGAAGTAAAAGATATTGCAGAAGTAAACTAAGAAACATTCACTTGCAGAAATGAAAACACACTGGTGTAAGCAACCAAAACACACTTGTTTTGCAAAAAGGAAATTAAACACACATCAAAGGAAAGTAGGGTTAACCCAAAACGCAGGAAATAAACACACCCAAGCATACACACTTTGGATCTTAATCAAACAACTTACATAGAAGTTAAAGCTTGTTAACTATGAAAGAATGAAATATGATCTCCTCAAATCTTGCATAAAAAATGAATTTAACACACCTTACAAGAAAGGGAGAATGAGCTGGGTTGGCTAGGCCCTAGCCAACCAGCTCGTTTCCCTGCTACGAGATCTGGAACTTCAGGTACTCAAATAACACATTACAAATACATTAGAACAATAAAATTCCTAACTGGTGTTGTCCTTTGTATTAAACTTCAAGAGTTACAAATATACATCGTGGATTCCAGATCCAGCCTAGAAAATACGACGACACAAAAGGATTACAATGTAATGTAAAAAATTCCTCAAAAGATCTCTACCTAACTTCCACTAGAAACCCTATTAAATATACAATCTCGGCTAAAGGCTGAAATAGAAAGTGAAACAAGAGTTTAAATTGGTCCTCTCAGCCATTAACAAAATACTAAACAAGGGCTCTCGGTTAAAACCATGGTCTTCACATCCCGCGTATTCCTCTATGCTTCGATCCTGACAAGGATGACTAATCTTTTGGAAAAGAATCCACATGGTTTGTCAAGCTATCTCAGCCATAAGCAATGAACCAAGTTGAAGTTGACAGCTTCCTCGGAAGTGCAAGAATGATGAACGGTACAAGAATCATTCCTGCACCAACCCATCTTCCACATTGATTAATACTTTCGCCTTATGAATTAACTTAGGAAAGAGAACATATAAGTTGTAAAGGAAAATAAGATATTAAATCTATTTAATTAACAATTAAGTTCATATATAACCCTTAATACGAAAACCATGAAAGAAGTGCAGGAATAAATAGGCTTCCAAGGTTGAAATAGAGGCTTAGGTCGTGTGTTTAAGTTAGGATAGAGGTTAAAAGTAGGACAATTCTGCTAACCAACAATCTTCACATGACAAGTAAGTATCATTTCATTCTATAATTAAGTTTGGTAAAATGATTTCATGATTGTAAGGACATCTATAGGTTGGATGGGTCATCAAGATTCGTTGCATGAAGAAGGAGGATAATCATAGTCCTCTAAGAAGTTGAATTCATTAAACATATCAATAGGTCTCTGAATTTATGGAGAGGGATGGTTATGAAATATCCCCTCGCATAGAAGTATTAGAGACATCAAAGTGATGTAGATGATAAAATCATTCTCTAAATATGCAATGAAGAAGGTCTCATGAAATCTGATCTACATGAAAGTAAAGGGTATCAAAGGATGTAGGATATCTTCCATCTACAAGACCTAGAAAGAAAGATAACCATAATGCACTAATAGATAATCAAGGTAACAAATATCCATGGGATAAGAAAGTTACCTCATTTGAAAACTTATGGTTTCTATTCTAAATAAACAAAGACAAGTGGATGGCAAAAGTATTGAAGAGTAAAGGACTAAATCATGTGCAGAAAGAAAAGGGAATTTTGGTCCTCAAACAAGGCATACTAGGTATAGCTAAAATTATGGAAGCTCATATCACCAGATAGATGGAGGAAGCTAAAGAAAAGGGCCAAGGAAATAGGGAGAAAAAAATATTTGTGATTGGGATAATATCTGTCACAAAAGGGTCCTATCACAAGCTTCTATTATAAGATATGATAGTGATGATAAGATGCATCATAGCATCATGGAAGCATTAGAAACAAGAGATCATGCCATCACCATGGGCATCATGAAAGACAAAAATAGATGATAGATAAAACATGAAGGATATAACTCTTGGGAACCTCAGTCGACATTTAACGAAACATCTACCAGTTGGAGATATAAAGATCATCAAAATTATCTGATGGAATTCTCATCATAGGGTTCACTGATCTAGAGAGGAAGTAAGTGTTTCAACAAGAACTCCAATTTATGGAATCTATGATATGATGGTGTGATGACATGAAGCAAGTCAAGGGATTGGAGATCTTTAAATCAAGGAAGCTGATGGAAGAAGCCTCGATGACTTGAATGTAAAATATGGTATGTGTTCTTGTGTTTAATATTATAATGTAATGTCATATGGTTTCAGGTAATAGGGATCATTTCTTCTATCTTAAGAAGCATGATCAAGAGAAAAAGGATCTCCTCCTCTAAAACGATGCAAGAAAACACAAAACACACTAGATGAAATCAACATAATTGTCCTCATATGAAGTATGAGGTGGTTGACCACAACCAAGAAACTCTTATTAAAATCACCTAGGATTTGAATATGTAAGGAAGGAAGAGATCGTGAGATATGCAACCATGATGAAGGCAATCAACATCCAAAAGATCAAGAAGACTTGACTAGAAAATCTCCTAGAAAGATATGAAGACTCTGATGGAAAAGACATTGACCCTTGACAATGGATATCTTTGGGAAAAGTGTCAACGTAATGCAGGATGCTGATACCTACAGTTGTATGTCATGATGAAGAGCCATATAGTAAAGAAAGATTTGATTTAATGATATATTTGATTTCTTGAATAATATCTAGATAAGTTCATGTAAGGCTACTTACAAGTACAACTAGCATTCATGTGATGAATGGAAGAAGCACGATGAGAAAGGAGTAGTCATATGACAAAGGTTCCAAATATGAAGAAGGCCACTTTCCATGAAGAAAGCAATGACATGACAAACTAAGGAGGAAAGTGATCGGTGGTTGTTGCCCTACAAGAAATAAGATCAACTATTTTACATGACATCAAGGAGAGAAGTTGATCAAGCAGCTAAAGGACCCACAAATATGAAGTTGTTGATGTATGGAAGAGTCCCTAGCTAAAAGGGAGCTCTGACTGGTCCCTGATCAAGAGGGAGATCAGATTAGATCACCCCTATTTAAAAAGGAGTGACAATTGTGTTTTCCTATTTCATGTGTCATGCACTAGATCACGACTAACATCCGTAAGTCTAGGTGAAGGCCATGAATGGAAACATAGATACATGATAGACACAACATTCTTGTCTTCACCTAGGAAGAAAGAATGGAGGATTGAGTAATCAACTGGTATCCAATGCTCTTTAAGGATGTGTAGGGAATCCAAGATAAGAGTAGGCAATTGGACCGATATTCTTTGAGGGCTGGGAACCCAAGATAAGAATAGTCCTAGAAGGTCATACTCAGTGAATACTCAAGTGGGTGTGTACCTTGAGAGACAATGATGAAGGTGTCTATAGTCATTGGTCTCACCAACATTGTAGTCATGGTCTCATGGAGAGATTGAGCTGTTAGTCAAGGCCTTGCACTGTGAAAATGCTGGTTGATATGATGCTATACAAATGGGATTGCCAATTTGATTCTTCTTATTACAAATTATTCAAATTGAGAATGACCAAGTACCATTGTAAATACCTCCCTAATTAAGAGGGAGTGTTGAAGAAAAGTGTAACTAGCTTCCACATTTGTAAATTTAATTTTGATCTTTGTACTTGTCAATAAAAAGAAATATTATTTTTTTAAATTATTCAAATGAGTTTCTTGCTCATTCCATAGGTCTAGGAAATTCAAAGAATCAAAGTCATGTTAAAGAGCTCTTCTTGGGTATGAATATTGGTCAACCTAGTGTCAAGTAGCCCTCTAAGACAAACACGATCCTCCAAAGAAGAAGACTGTCAGCAAAATGATGTGAAAGACAATCAAGTCAGCTTCAAAGTATATATAGATGACATGTTGGCTCAATAACGGGATGCAACAGTTCACTAAGTTCACGTTGGCTTGCATACATCAACTAACACCTATAAATATGTAGCTGGAGTAATCAAAGGAGGACATAACTTCGGATCACTCTAAAACTTTGATGGCACAGTAAGGGACTCGGTGATAAACTCAGTGACATCTTCGCATAAGATCTCTGAAATATCAGGAAAGCACAATGACACATAATTTTGGGTTTCTCTATGATTTTTTTGTGGAGAAAGGACTTTAGATACATCTGCTATCTTCAATGATGATCGTGGTGAAATATAAAAGTCTCATGACCACAGTCTCTTCTCGATTTTAGTGACTACTGTCTCAGCATGCATACGAAGAAAACATTTTCCAGTGTGGGATATACAATATCCTCAAAATTTTTTGATGGAATCCTCATCATAGGGTTCACTAATCTAGAGAGGAAGCAAGTGTTTCAACAAGAACTCCAACTTATGGAATCTATGAGATGATGGTGTGATGACATGAAGCAGATCAAGGGATTGAAGATCTTTTCAATTAAGGAAGATGCTAGAAGAAGCCTCAATGACCTAAAGATAAAATAAGATATGTATTCTTGTGTTTAATACTAGAATGTAATGTCATATGGTTGCAGGTAACATGGATCATTGCTTCTATATTGAGAAGAATGATCAAGAGAAAAAGGATCTCCTCCTCTGAAAGGATGCAAGAAAACATAAGACACACTAGATGAAATCAACATAATATGTCCTCTTACTAAGTTTGAGGTGGTTGATCACAACTAATAAAATCTGATTAAAATCACCTAGGAATGGAATGTGTAAGGAAGGAAGAGATTGTGAGATATGCAACCATGATGAAGGAAATCAACATCCAAAAGATCAAGAAGACTTGACTAGAAAATCTCCCAGAAATATATCAAGGCTCTGATGGAAAAGACGTAGACCATTGACAATGGATATCTTTGGGAAATGTGTCAACATGAATGCAGGATGTTGATACCTACATAAATATGTCATAACGAAGATCCATCTAGTAAGGTATGATTTCATTTAATGATATAGTGATTTCTTGAATAATATCTGGATAACTTCATGCAAGGAAACTTAAAAGTAAAACTAGCATTCATGTGATGAATTGAAAAAGCATGATGAGAAAGGAGTAGTCATATGATGAAGGTTCCAGATATGAAGAAGGCCACTTTCCATGAAGAAAGGAATGACATGATGAACTAATGAGGAAATTTATCGATGGCTTTTGCCCTACAGGAAATAAGCTCAACTATTTTTCATGACATCAAGGAGAGAAGTTGATCAAGCAGCTGAAGGACCCACGGAGAAGAAGTTGCTAATTTATGGAAGAGTCCCTAGCTAAAAGGGATCTATGACTAGTCTTTGATCAAGAGGGAGCTTGGACTAGATCACCCCTAATTAAAATGTGACAGTTGTGTTTTTCTATTTCATGTGTCATGCACTAGACCAGGACTAACAACCATAAGTCTAGGTGAATACCATGAATGGAAATGTAGACACATGATAGACACAACATTCTTATCTTCCCCTGGGAAGAAAGAATGGAGTATTGGGTAATCATCTGGCATCTAATGCTCTTTGAGGATGTGTAGGGTATCCAAGATAAGAGTAGGCAAGAGGACCAATATTCTTTGAGGGTTGGGAACCCAAGATAAGAATAGTCCTAGAAGGTCATACTTAGTGAACACCCGAGTGGGTATGTACCTTGAGAGACAATGATGAAGGTGTCTATAATCATTGGTATCACCAACATTATAGCTCATGGTCTCATGGAGGGATGGAGTTGTTAGTCAAGGTCTTATAGTGTGACAATGCTTGTTGATATGATGCTATACACATGGGCTTACCAATTTGATTCTACTTATGAGAAATTCTTCAGATTGAGAATGACCAAGTACCATTGTAAATACCTCCCTAGTTAAGAGGAAGTGTTGAAGAAAAGTGTAACTAGGCTCAGTATTTGTAAATGTAATTTTGATCTTTGTACTTGTCAAGAAAAAGAAATATTATTTTTTTAAATTATTCGAATGAGTTTCTTACTCATTCCATTGGCCTAGGAAAGTCAAAGAATCAAAGTCATCTTAAAGAGCTCTTCTTGAGCATGAATATGGGTCAACCTAGTGTCAAGTAGCCCTCCAAGACAAGCACCATCCTTCAAAGAATAAGACTACCAACAAAACGATGCGAAAGATAGAAGTCATATTCAAAATATATATAGATGACATGTCGGCTCAATAAAAGGACACAACGGTTCACTAAGTTCATGTTGGCTTGCATACATGGACTAACACCTATAAATACCAAGTTGGAGTAATCACAGGAGGACATAACTTTGGATCACTTTGAAACTTCTATGGTAGAGTAAGGATCTCGGTGATAAACACAGTGACATCTTCACATAAGATCTCTGAAATCTCAGGAAAGCATAGTGGCAAATAATCTTGGGTTTCTCTATGATTTTTTTTGTGGGAAAAAGGACTTCAGACACCTCTTCTATCTTCGATGATGAACAAAGTGAAATATAATAGTCTCATGACCACGATATCTTCTCAATTTCAGTGACTACTGTCTCAGAAGTTACAGTCTTGGCATGCATACGAAGAACCTCAGTCATACTCTGTCTCAACTTATATATATACATAGTCACAATCCTCATCTCAAATTCTTGATGTATCTATGTTGGAGAGGATCATACAGTCTTGACATATCATCAAGACACGGTCATGATCTAAGTATTGTCACAACCATGGTCTCAGGAAGATCTCTATAGTATTACAGTAAGATGACACAGTAATGACGGTGTAGTTGAGACGAGGCAACAATGATCTATGTGAAGATGCAATAATGGTGCAGAAGAAATGATCTCATTTTCATAATGGGTATCTAAATAGAGGTACAATAATGTTCTTAGTGATGACAACACCAAGGAAGATCTCAGCGGTGTAGTGATGATGAACTCAACAATGATGAAGAAGAGGAATGGTGTCTTGATCTTGAAGTGGCATTATAGGTCAAGGGTCATGGTCTTGGTATTCGTCAATTGGAATATCTATAAAAAGAATTTTGTGCTCGTTTTCCTCTTCAAGAGGGAGAGGTTTCGGCCCTATCAGAATGCCAACATCTTGTGTTCTTGTCTCTTTGTTTTGGTAGCTATTTGATGAAGTAAGAAATACACACATTAATGATATCAAGTAAAATATTTTGCTAATAAGCTAAAGATAAAATACCTGACAAATAGTTATCATGTTAAGAAGATTCTAATCAACTCTAACTGCCCTAGATTATTCAACAATATTCATCCTACATTCCATTTCAACCCCAAACTCATTTTTTGGGTCTGCCACATGCTCAAATTACCCCTTCAGGTTTTCCATCTCATGTTCTTCATTTCATCTTGTTCATCACATTTCACCTTATATATTATTTATCAAGATGTTTTCACTTGGGGTATTACTTGTCGAAGTTGCAGGTATCTCACCAACTTCTTTCTAGAATTAGTACCCTAGTGATCGATGAAAATGAAGTGATCATTATCCACAAGGCATGATAGGCTTCCTAGAAATATTTTCATATATTGACATCATTTCTTCGAAATGCACCATAGGGTCCATCATCTCGACCGCGTTTACTACCACCTCCCCTTGCACATGTAAACATCCATGTCGGTCGATAGAACTTCCATATTCATGGATCACCCTATGTTGTAGACCCCTCACACAATTGGATCCATGACCATCCACTTAGGCTTCAGATCCATCTCACTCGCATACCTTTAAGATTAGCCTCATTCTTATCTTCTTCATTTATTGCATATCAACCCTACTCCTAGGCCACCTCATTTATTTTTTATGGATCAAGTCGAATGCACTACCACGTTCTACGTTTGGCCTATCATCCCTCCATTTTCATATGTCGTTTGCATCACTTCATATGCCTCATCAACCCCACATCGAGACCAAAAAATGGGGCCTCCCTCCCTTTGCACAAAACATATTATCTTCATCATCATGCAGGTCACTGTTTTTATATGGCACCTGTCTCTGTGTTTGTACATCCAAAACCACATTTACATTCTTTTGGAAAGTGTACAAATATTTTTTAGGAAAAGGGTTCCCACCCATGTTTTCATGTCTCATGCTGAGTGATAGTCCCTGATTGGAGCTCTAATCACCACACCATCCATTGATCATTCATCACGCTAATCAAAACTCGCTCACACCTACCCTAGATGTCCTATCATCTCCAAGGATTCCCCCCAAAAGAATTGCCTGACTGTCGCCACTCACATTAAAAATCCAACCTCAGGTAATTGAACGTATCCATTCATACTATTCACTTTCATTATCATGCCTTGTTGACCCACCATATTACACTCATCTTCCTCCATCATGATTCCCAAAATCAACATTTCAAGGGATTGATGCCTTTTTCCTATCGACTTCAACACCCATCTTCTAGGATCAAGGCAGTACCTTGGGTGCTCCACACCTTATAGGACATTCTTAGGTGGCACAATGGGAATCACTATTTCCCATTGATGTCATCAGTCCCCCTGACAGTTGACACAAACATAATCTTTCATGTCAATGTGCTATCATACTTCATGGTCATTGCAGTTCTTTCATTTAGTCGAATACCCATGCATCGCTTAGAACCTCTCTCAAACATGCTTAAATTTTGATGCATGGGAGGTACCCTCAGTCGAAGACCCATGCATCCATGAACACCCCACTCAACATTGCTTCACCTTTTTTGATGCATGGGGTACCTGATTCCATCTATTTTTCATAAGTGCCCTTGAGGGCGTAAGCAGTTATCGTCATCAACCATCAGACCACTACAAAGCTGACTCGATAGGAATATTTCCTGTATAATTGTAATACTTAGTCACTATTCATCACAATGAGCATAGGACATGCCTACCTCATATAGATACTTTTTTATGAGCATGGTTATCTTTATTCTTAGTCAAGGTTTTTCCCTACTCATCTCTACAACAAGTTGTTCTCTCTCTCAAGAATTTGATTAGGCTCTCAGTCAGAAAAGGAAAACGTGATGTATTTCAATTGTACGTCTACTCCTAACCTCATACATCAGGGGCCAACTGTTAACACCAGAAAGCCATACACACATTTGTATAATCCAGATGGAACCCAAAGTCATCCAACATAACATACAGGTGACTATTTTCCAGCTGAAGACATCATCAAAATTCAAAAATTTTAATTCTCCAAAGGTGTCACATATAAAATTGAGCTCTATGGCCTATCTAAAGACTAAAATTGACAACCCTGAAACTTTTCCTTCGATAGTCATGAGGTCAAAGAAAAATGCTACTCAGTGATTCGAGACCACTTGACACACTTGGAAGATGGGATTCTCTAATATGTTCTGGTCAAGGATAGATGGATTTGAGTTGCCTTCGAGATATGTAGCCCCCAAGGGATCCTCTTGTCCTACTCATGGGTCATTTTATCATTGATGGATCAAGAGAGGGAAGAGGGATTCAAAATTATATATAAATAGGCCATTGGAGGACGAAGGACAAGGAAATGTTATGCTGGAAAAAATGTCCTCAAACAATACCACATTTCATTGTTGAAGAAGAAGTAGAGAATTATTGTGTTGGCAAAATTGTTTTTCAATAGTCCAACACTCTAGTGTAGAGAGGATTTCATGATTGAGAGAGCTTGATACCTCTTTGAGAGAGAGGAGAATCTTGCAAAGAGAGTGAAGAAAGGAACCTCCTTGTTGAGGATTTTTTAGCACCATTGCTCAAATAATTCTATGCAAGTGTTTAGTATTCATCTATTGTATTCATATTCTACTTTTAGCAATCAATAAAGGGAGCTCTTTTCCATTATGTTATTGACTTATTTTTCTTCATCAAGCATTATCTATGTGTTTCATTTTTTATTTTTTAGTTTATGTTATGTATGAGATGTTTTCATGATTTTCAATGCTTTGTTTCTTATGTTGGTCCACTAACAACAACCAATTTTATCTGTGATTTCTTTGTAGGAAACAACTAACTTCTAAGAAGGTGCCTTTTGATACCCCATTGCTATGAAAACATCAACATAGAAGTAAGTTATGGTTGATGGGGTCATTCATTGGTTTGTGAAGATCTGGGATAACTAGAGTAGCCAAGAAGGGCAAAGGTGTAGGTGTCCCCAAATCAGACCAAGGTAGTGCATGATGACTTGAAGGACTAGGAGGTACTCCCATCAACTAGTTCCTAGAAGGATACATAAGATGCATTTCATAATAGTTTCCTAGTGGTGGGGGTGGGGTCATATAAAGTGGTGGGCCATATGACATACTAGGCTCGGTGGAAAAAGATTGATTTCCCCTAGGATAGAATTCCCGCCCTTGACTCAATGGTGGTTGAGTAGGGGGGGCCAAAATCGATACAAGCAGACCCGGTTGAGGGATATTTTTGGCCATATAAGTTGTATTAGGAGTGGGACCACCACCAATAGAGTGTTCATTGGGAGGAAACAAATCAATCAGTGAAGGACCGAGTTTTCCTATAGGTGGTATGCGAATAGGGATGCCCCCAATAGGTATGTGCATGATGGAAACATTTCCCCTAGGCATTTGTGCCCGGGGGTTAGAACATAACAAGGGATTCCAACCAAATGGATTGTTGAAGGTAGTTGTACTAACAACACCACTATGGGTTATAGTCAGAGGTCCAAGAGATGACACAAAAGGAATAGAGATAGGAAGGTACTAGTCTCGCCATTGGATCAACATATAAAGAATGAAAGTATCAATATCATGACATAGACAAAACATGAGTAGATCTATATTATTAGTTCTGAGAAGAATGATTACAACCATGATTTTTGTAACAAGTCTTCCCTTAGCTCCTAGCTCCTCTATCTATCTTAACAATGTCTCAACAACATAACATTGCACAAATTTGGATCCATATTATGCCTAACCTCCAATATATATGTGATGGGAAGCTTAGTTTTTGCTAATTTCTTCACAAGTTCCCTTTAGGCAAAAGCTAGATATTGTCTCTAACTTATTTCTCTTTCCTTATTTATTTTCTTCTGTTAGGATAGACAATTTATGAAGACAAGTTGGAGGCAAATCTTTCCATTTTTTTAGAGTCAACATTGAGTTAAAGATGGAGTGTCACTAAGTTAACTCTTGTTTTATCTTTCAGAATCTCATGAAAATCTAGAGCATTCATCCCTAGGTAAACGTGGTCATTTGGGACATGTAATGTGTTAGCACAATTTATGACTATTTCTAAGGTGTGTTACCCTATAAAATAGGCCTATAACTTAGGTTTTCTTTGAGTTCAAGTTTTTCTTCTCATATAGAGATGATGATGAGGTAATTTCCTATATAACAACACCACTATCATAATATGTGTCAATGAAAACATTGTTAATGTCATTGGTTTGATTAGATTAAGATTAAGTATATAAAAATCTTGATGAATAGAGCATTTAGA
Source organism: Pinus tabuliformis (assembly GCA_031772625.1). Taxonomy (NCBI): domain Eukaryota; kingdom Viridiplantae; phylum Streptophyta; class Pinopsida; order Pinales; family Pinaceae; genus Pinus; species Pinus tabuliformis. Next base: position 1,580,175,350 of record CM062804.1, read on the forward strand.
TGCATCAATAAGAAAAATCCCTTGATCATTTAGAGTTGTAACACCTTCCTCCTAACTTATGAAATATTTATAGTTAAACAGATAATAAATAATGGATTGAAGATTTACATCCTCTGGTTGTAGGATCACACCATCCTATACCTGATTGCAATCACGACCAATAGGACAAAGATCTAAATTATTTAGAGTAACTACTGGTGTAACAAACTTACCAAACATATCTGGGTACAATGAATAGTATGCTAGAGGTGAGGAAAGATGAAAATACTCAGGAGGAGAAACAACAGTTGTAACTAAATCAAATTGGGCTTGTAGGAACAATGGATCAATATGCATGCTACACTCTATGAGATTAATTTCATCAGCATAATAGTCAAAGAAAGGCATACCAATGTGACATTTAGATTGAATTTTCTTTTCTTCAATAGGGTATACAAAAGATTCAAAAGCCTAATAACTTACCTTTTTAGGTTTGTCATATAAATATGTATGGATCAAACAAATTTCAAGATCATTATGAATTGAAAGAGTATCCCAACCCATAAATGGATATTGTAAACTATGAGAAATAGATTCAGGATCAATACCTTGCAAATATAAGTCCTATGAAGAAGACAATATATCATCCCATTTACTTGGTCACTCATCAACACATGCATTAGTGGAAACATGGACATTAAGGTAATGGTTTTCCAAAGTCTCAACTTGAATGAAGGGTTTGGAATCACTTGAAGATTATACAATCGGTGATAAAAAAAAATGGAATATTATCATCTTGAGAGAGGGAAGAAATATAGGAAAAATATTCAACACTTTCCTCCTATACATGTGAAATGAAACTATCTTGTTCTTGATTAGTACTTGAAACAACATGTTGAAAATCGAGAGATTTTGAAGTAGGTTGATCAAGAGGATCATGAAACAAGTAATCATGGGACATATGCAGTAGATGTTTTTGGGTATCCCTGGAGGTAATCATGTTTTCAAATTGATTTGATTCAAGATTGGGATTATGTACATTGATGTGATATTGAAAAACCAAGGGATCAACTTTCACATTAGGCTCCATGTAATTACTAAACCATTCCAAGTTCTCCCCTATAAGGTCTAGAGTGTGGGAAGTACATGAAAGTTGAAAAGGTGAAGAAACCAATAAATAAAATCCTCTAAATATTGACAATAATTCATTCTAAGCTGATCAATCCTTTTATAGACATCTTGATAATCATACCTATCAAAGGCTTGATGAAGCTCCATAAAGAGTTGTTCAAATGAATGAATGGAAGCAGTTGGTAAAGTATACCACCATTTATTAAATCGGCCTTAAAGAGTAATGGTGAATTATTTACAAGAAGCATATTCACAATTGATTTCATGATATTCACAAAATTTGAGAAACAAAGATATATGTTCAACTATGAATGTCTCACCCTTTCCATCAAACTTCAATTAAGTTAAGTCATCAATTAATTCCACTGAGACTTTAATATTAGATCTATTAGAAAAGCATCCTAGTATTATGATTTTGGAATGAACCATTCAAGAAGAGAGATTTAAAATAGACTCAATAGGCTCAAATTATTGTCTGGCCCTCCTTCTAGTGCCAAATGTTGATAGTGCTAGAATTTCGTCAAGTAAGGGGGTCTCCCCAGTATGAAGTCCCAACTAGATCTCACACCATTTGGAGTAGGAACCCCATCCAGAGTATTGGCCTGGACACCATAACTCAAAGGTTTTCCTTGGCTTCAAGGGTAACATAAGATATGATACACATAAAATTTGAAACAAACAAGTTGACACTGTGAAACTGCAATTGCAATGTATAAAATGAGGCTTTCATGAGAGGGGAGTAAAGAGTGAGCATCTAGAAGGAAAGTAATAGTACTATCCTAAGAGATACACATGAGCGAAAGAAAATATTCATTAATTATATAGAGAAGTAGTTCACATAGACGCAACAATCATTAAAACAAATACAACACACATTCAACAATATGAGCACCAAAGTCAATGAAATAGTTCAATTTCTTTGATACATATGAACACAACATATAACACAAACATCCAAATAATAGTCTTACAATATTAACAATACATGCATGAAAATGTGTTAGCTTATCGAGCTTTTGATGATTAAGTGAAATATCCAAGTACACAATTACAATGGTGAGACACTAGCTCCAATATTTGAACATTAAGTCACTACTTGATCCTCCAAGGAATGATCTTGTATCCTATGCCAAAAAAGAGGAGCCAAGGCTAGCTCTCAAGAGTCCTAGCCTCCAAAATCCCTTTACTTGATATATGTGGGTGTATTTATAACAAGAGGAATGACCTTTCATATCCCCATGACTCTTGAATTCCCTCATGAATCTTGGACTTCCAAGTGACCCTTGAACTTCTAAAAGACCCTTGGACTTTTCCCATTGATAAGTTTGTCCACATGTGACTCTTAGACTTCCAGATATTTACATTTTCTCATTTTCTATTGAAAATACATAATTACAATTCCAAATCATGTGGCCAATTACATGGACACCATGGAATTTGTGATGACACCTTGAGAGGCCATCATTTGACAACTATGACGTAAGACTTGATTGTGATGTATCCATGCAAAGTTTCTCTCTTTGCTGCTATGTCTTTCATTCTTCATAATAGATATGATCTATACTTCATATTCACCATCCAAAAGGTCTAGTTTAGAGCTAGAACCTTCCAAGTAATCAATGCACGACTTGAGAGAATTGGGCAATGCACTATTCCTCAAGGCTGCGTAGACACTATTATCAACAACTACACAGGAACTGTTCTCAATAACTGCATAATGTTTGTCTTGAAGGATATACATTCATTACTGAGCTTTCTAGGATGAGGTTTTCTTGTGAATGCTTTGAAAGCTACACATATTTAAGCAAGTGGTTTAGACAATTGGGATCACAGGAAGAAGACTTAAATGATTTGAAAACATGAACTGGCCATGAAGTGACTATGATCAATTTGGAATGATAGATCAAAAGATTACAAGGAGGATTCGAAATTCATGCATAGGAAAAAAATTGGGGGGTGCTTTTCATAGTGATAACATGCCTTTATTTCACCTGTAGTGCTACTTTTACATGTTAGCTCCCTTCCATACAACCACATGAAACATTGTGGTTAAGCCCCTTCACTCCACATGATACACTCTACATCAATTTCCTTTAGTGGAATCATGGTAGATGGAACATTAAATACCTATAATGGACATTAGAGACATTTTGTACTCCTCTCTTGAACTTCCCAGTACCAGTATGGTCACTGAATCTAGTAGATAGAACCTCATATAATGAACCTCTTCATCCTTCCTTGCAATTTATGAATTGTTGTTGGGAAAAGTATCCAATACGGAATGACCCTATCCCACTCTAAGGGTGATAGTACCTCAGCAACAATCGAAGCAAAGCTATCTAAGATTTCTTCTTTATGAAAGTAAAATAGGGGAGAAAGAGATCCACTAACCGATGTCTTTCGCTAATGGTTGGTCCAATCTTCTCTCCTTGCTGCTTGCTCCCAGCTCCTTGCTCTTTCACTGGCCCAGCTACACCAAGATCCTGCAAAATGGCAAGAGAGGGAAACTACAAGAAGCATACATTCATAATTGATTCAAGGATTAGAGTAAATCAAATACACACGTATAACAATACACCATTGAGACACATGCATATAGAAGAACCTCAAATGCTTTATTAATGGAAGAAGTAAAGTTCAGGAAGTGATACAACCATAAAAGGCCCAATCCAGCATCACCTCCCACCAGAAAGAAATCTCCTCTTCACCTCCTTCAAGAAAATCACCCAATAGTTCTATACTCAAACCAACAGCACTTCCTTACATTCACAAGATTCCAGCCTCCCTAGACCTCATGAGAGAGCTCTATATATAGGAGTTTTGGAGAAAGGATGAGTCAGCTTGAGGCTGGCATGAAGCTGACTAGTGTCCTCTCCCACTTCAGTTATTCTTCAGTTCTTGAGTCCACTTGGAGGTTCTTGCTTCCACTTGGAGATCTAGACCCTCTTACTCATCACCAGTCGAATTCCTTGATCCAAGTGTCATTTTGGAAGCTTCCTGGGCATTGACACCTTGAGGAATGACTGTGCCACTTGGCCAAACTTGCCCAGCGCAGGTAGCCTTCTATGCAGTTGACATTCAGCGCAGGTACACAGTGGAGCACTTGACATTCAACGCAGATGCTTAGTGGAGCAGTTGACATGATCCAGAATTAGCTTGTTTTTGAGTGTTTTCAGGTGGAGAACTGATATTCAGTGCTGTGGTTTGCTGACCTTGTTCCTCTAGGGGTAGGAACAACATGTTTAGGGACTTTGGATCCCTTAGATTATTGACATTTCATGCTTCATGCTGTAAGGCACAAAAATGTCTATAACAGTTGCCCCCTAAAGTATGAGGTCGTTTATCGGGTGAAATGATTTATCAGGAGGATCCGAAGTTCATTCAATCGCTGAGAGGTGACCTGTAATAAGATACAATACATTATTTTTCATTCTGCTTTCATGATCTAGCTGAGGCGGGCATTCCCATGCTCAGCTTTATAAATTCATTTTGGTACATAGAACAGACGATCGTCTGATGGTAGACTGATAATTCTCTGCTGAAATTATCATCCTTTGAGTAGGATGATCATCTGCTGCAATGATGTACATGTCAAATGTCTTTATATTTCCTGAATATATATCGCAGCCCGGATGGATGAAACTAGATCCGGGGTCTTCAGACTTGTTCGATCTTCACTCTAAGTACAAGTCGATCCATGTGAGAATTGCGCTGAAGTCGAACATGGAAAGACATCGCTTGATTACCGGTCAATGATGTAAACCGTTAACAAGCGCGAGAGGAATCACCGATAATGATAATGACCCTCAAGGTACTGTAGTACAATTCACGTGGTGTGAATATAGGACTTGGCGTCGAACACCACGCAAAGTCTTCTGGTCGAAGGTCATTGATATATACCTGTCGCCAGAAGTGAGAAACTTGCCAATATTGAGGCATGCAAGCTTCAAAGTACTGGGGGGGGTTGTTCCTAGATCAACTTCTTGGATAATGAGCTGAAGTCGACAAGAAGCGATCCGTCAAAGGAGGGCCTTAATGAATCCCACATCAGTGACACGGAACGGAGCTAATGATTTTAATGGAGGTGAAAACAATCTGTGACATATGATTCAGGGTGGCGATCATGGATGGATGAAGGATAATGTATGGCAGTGGATGGGACACGGTTGACTCTTTCTGAACAAAATCTCTTGAACATATAACGACACTGATGCGATGGATCGGTAGCATTACCCCAAATGTGGATGGTTTGGCGAGACCATGGTGATGAGACCGGTGAATGAAACAACCCAACCCGATGTGATACGGAGGAAAAGTGTCATGTTCAAGAGCGACTTGCTACCATTAAAGCTTTGAGGTTCTCCCAATTTTTCCCCAGTCATTTCTGACCAGTACCTCTTTATTTTTGTCAAGCTTGAGGAGGATAACATATGCTTGTTCTATAACCTGCCCTTCGGGCAAGCCCATCGCTATGTTTTAACGAGCCTAGCGATAGGGAGACTCGTTCTCGTCTAAAGACAAGTTTGTCGCTATTTAATCATTTTAATGAGTCTAACGACAAGGAAAACTCGGTCCTTTTCATTTTTAGAGAGGCATGCAACTGGAAAAGAAAGAGCTAGGGTTTAGCTCCTACTTGGTCCAGACGGCACTGAAAATTGTCCGCAGAATCTCCCGGAATCAGCTGGTGAAAATCAAGGGGAAAGAGGCACCTCCAGAGCTCCAACAAACCAAATGCAAATGAAATGGTAAATGAGAGGTAAAAACACCTTTTAATGGCTTTTTACGTAGTTCAAAGTGAAATATTAGGGTTATAATCTCATTTTCATGCAAATATTATTCATTTCTAACAAAGTTTGTTGCAGCAATTGAGAATGCAGTACTATCCTTGAAAAGAAGAGAGCTAGTAATGGTAAAAAATCAAAATTTGACCATATAATCGAGCAGTTTTACCGTGGAATTTATGCTCGTTAAAAAATAGAAAAGCGAGATCCGAGCAGTTTTAGCACATAGTTCATGCTCGTTAAAAAATAAACATAAGATTGAGCAGTGTTTTTGGTGCATTCAAACCCGTTAAATAAAAAGTGAACCTATCCCAGTAAATAACCATTGTGATCGTAAATTTATTAGCCATAAAAAGCCTTGGTCGTGTTTGCACCTGCCACCTCCATTCCATTTGGCTGATCATTCACCTCCATATGATTGTTTACCCATTTTGAGGAACAGCAGCCAGTGGAGTCGCCAATTTGTTGTTGGGAAAAGTATCCAATACGGAATGACCCTATCCCACTCTAAGGGTGATAGTACCTCAGCAACAATCGAAGCAAAGCTATCTAAGATTTCTTCTTTATGAAAGTAAAATAGGGGAGAAAGAGATCCACTAACCGATGTCTTTCGCTAATGGTTGGTCCAATCTTCTCTCCTTGCTGCTTGCTCCCAGCTCCTTGCTCTTTCACTGGCCCAGCTACACCAAGATCCTGCAAAATGGCAAGAGAGGGAAACTACAAGAAGCATACATTCATAATTGATTCAAGGATTAGAGTAAATCAAATACACACGTATAACAATACACCATTGAGACACATGCATATAGAAGAACCTCAAATGCTTTATTAATGGAAGAAGTAAAGTTCAGGAAGTGATACAACCATAAAAGGCCCAATCCAGCATCACCTCCCACCAGAAAGAAATCTCCTCTTCACCTCCTTCAAGCAAATCACCCAATAGTTCTATACTCAAACCAACAGCACTTCCTTACATTCACAAGATTCCAGCCTCCCTAGACCTCATGAGAGAGCTCTATATATAGGAGTTTTGGAGAAAGGATGAGTCAGCTTGAGGCTGGCATGAAGCTGACTAGTGTCCTCTCCCACTTCAGTTATTCTTCAGTTCTTGAGTCCACTTGGAGGTTCTTGCTTCCACTTGGAGATCTAGACCCTCTTACTCATCACCAGTCGAATTCCTTGATCCAAGTGTCATTTTGGAAGCTTCCTGGGCATTGACACCTTGAGGAATGACTGTGCCACTTGGCCAAACTCGCCCAGCGCAGGTAGCCTTCTTTGCAGTTGACATTCAGCGCAGGTACACAGTGGAGCACTTGACATTCAACGCAGATGCTCAGTGGAGCAGTTGACATGATCCAGAATTAGCTTGTTTTTGAGTGTTTTCAGGTGGAGAACTGATATTCAGTGCTGTGGTTTGCTGACCTTGTTCCTCTAGGGGTAGGAACAACATGTTTAGGGACTTTGGATCCCTTAGATTATTGACATTTCATGCTTCGTGCTGTAAGGCACAAAAATGTCTATAACATGAATTTTTTTCCATCACACCAAACTAATCATATTGGAGGTTCTAACCTATAGTTCATTATGTTTCTTCTATACTTCGGTACCCTAGTAGAAGGCCCATAATGGCTAAGGCTTTGGATATGTGATTTGTGGACCATAACCCTAGTTTTTGAACTTTTAAACAAAAACAAAATAAATGAGAAAACTTTATCAAACACAGTCCTAGCACAAGTACCAAGACCTTAGGGTCTACCATGTAAATCCACAATGAACCAATTATTTCCCTCCACGTGTTTCTATTGCCATGTATTCTACCACATCATTTCTTCCATGTCATATTGGATACCAACCTTGATGCCAATATATAAAAATGAACTTTTGTGCCCGGTGCTCCAATACCCTGGTACAAGACCCAACACTACTATGTCACATGCCATGTCAACCTACCACTTCACCTACTATGTCATATGTTGTGACCAATCAATTCCTACCATATGTATGAATGATGACATCTACCCATGATGTGTCACCTACTAATAATCCTTTTGGCCATTCAAATCGACCAAAAATTAGTGCCACGTGTCACTTGCCACTGCTGCCATGTCTCTAGATTTGCAACCTATTGTCCATGTCGTACCATGTCATACCAAATATTGGATCAGGCATAGACCCATACTTCAATTATCATGCATGTGTGAACCGGATATAGATTTGGGTCATTGGATTGATGCATTCTTAGCTATTGGATCCATTGCATGCACAAGTATACTATAAAATTTGCATATGTTGTGATCCTGATATTGATCTAGGCCATTGATCTTCTTAAATTTTGAATCAACATGATGCCTATTATTGCTAATAATGGTTTAAGCATTTTTAATCACAAATTAGTGGGCAGGATCTAGTGTTTGATATGACTAATCACACTAAAGAAGTTTTGTGAGGATAGTAAAAGTTTAATTTTTGTTTTAATCATTAATTAGTTAGTGGGATTAGATGAATTTAATTTTGCAAAAAAATGACTAATTTTAGTTATAAAGGTTTTCAGTATTATTTCATATATGAAACCACACCTTGACTTATAGTACACGAGTACCATGGGCCATCTACGCTTTATGCTAGATCCCACCTAGGAAACATCAAATCTCGTTCTAGACGCATCCACCTTCTACTAGTTGATATTTGTTTGGTTCCCCCTAACCTAAACATCAATGAAACTACATAAATTGAAATAAATGATGACAAACACTACCAACAATCTCCCCTTTGGCATTAATTTTAATACTAGACATAGTCTAGTCGTCGATGGATTACAACTATTGAGAGATCAATGTTGAGAACTCCCTGTGTTTGTTGGCATTTCTCATGATATCGGGTGCTCACTATCACTATAAAATTATCCCCCTTTGACATCAATGACAAAATGGATGTTGAGGAATGCCCTTATTTGCTATATCTCCTTATATCTACAACTAGGCCCCCCCAGACATATGCTTCTTCTTAGTATCAACTGTCCCCTTGAACTAATGTATATTCTGATACCAATTATGTAAATTCTAGAACATTTCCTATTCATCATTCTTTTCTTACAACTCACTTTCTAAAGTCTTCCTATGCTTGACTATTTTTAAGGATATATCATATGTCATACTTATAATAATAATGATATGGAAGAGATATCATTTCCAACTTCTATCTGAGATATTCAAATTGTTGCCTTGGAACAGGTTTAGTAAATATATATCCAATTTTTCCTTAGTAGGTACATATTCCAATTTAATAGTTTGATCCTTTACCTGTTCTCGGGAAAAGTGGTATTTAATATGAATGCGCTTTGTTTTGGAGTGCATCACTGGATTTTTAGAGAAATTAATTACACTAGTATTATCATAAAAAATAGATAGTGGGTAGGCACAATCTACCTGAATCTATTTGAAATTTTTCTTTATCCATATAATCTAGTTACAACATGATGTTTTTGCAATATACTCTACTTTGATAATAGATAAAGAGATGGAATTTTATTTCTTGTTGAGCCAAGAAACAAGACAATTTCCTAGGAAGAATGGTCCACCACTAGTGATTTTTTTCATCAATACTACCTGCCCAATCAACATCAGTATAATATTTTAATGCAAAATATGTATCTTTGGATACCATAAACCAAAATCCAGTGTTTCTTGAAAATACTTAAAAATCCTCTTGATTTCCATCATATGAGTTTCCTGTGGGTTTACCTAAAATCTTCCTTCCAAACCTATTGCTTGCCTAATATGTGGTCTAGATGTTGTGAGATAAAGTAGGCTTCCAATCATAGACCTATACATATGCTAGCTTACCTTTGGAGACTCATCATCTTTACTGAGTTTACAACCCATTATCATGGGTGTACTAATAGGTTTACATTCCTCCATTCTAAATTTCTTCAATATTTATTTGAGATTTTTAGTTTGAGAGATAAAAATCCCTTTCCCTGTTTGTTGAACTTGCATTATCTTGAAGAATTATAGTTCCCCAAGCATGGACATTTCAAATTATTCTTTTGTATTAGATCCAAAACTTGTGAAATTAACATCACTCCCAAAAATTATATCATCAACATAAACAACAATTATCAACAAATTGTTCTTCTCATATTTCATACAAAGATTGTTTGTTGTGGTTCCTTTCTTAAAACCTTGTTGCTGCAAGTATTTGTCTAGCCTTGAGTACTAGGCCCTAGGTGCATTTTTAACTCATAAAGACATTTGTTTCATTTTCACACATGGAATTTGTATTCTAATAGTTGAAATCCTCATGGCTACTAAACATATCCTTCTTCTTGTAAGTCTCCATTTAGGAATGCTGATTTAAAATCCATCTAATAAACTTTAAATATTTTGAAGAATGTAAAAGCCAAGAACATTCTTATGGCTTCAATTTCAGAAATTGGTGCAAAAGTTTCCTTAAAGTCAATTCCACCTATTTATGCATACCATTTGCATACTAGTCGATATTTGTTCCTGCTTACTTGTACATAATCATTTAACCTATTGTTGAAGACCCACTTAGTTCCAATCACTTTCTTGTCTTTGGGTCTGGGTGCAATTTCCCATGTCTTCTTATTTTCAATTTGGTGTAGTTATGCATTAATAGCCTTAACCTAATGTTCATCTTGAATAGCTTGTGAAAAGTTTTTGGTTTTCATCATGGACAATAGGGAACAAATTTCATGAGTTGATGTTCCTATAAATTTTCTTCTAGTTTGAACTTTTGATTCTTTATTTCCAAGTATTTTAATATCTGGATGGTGTTTTTGGACATACTTGGATGGAGTTTTTGTATGTAGTGATTCTTCCTCAGGTTCTTCATGTTGTTCTTCATAATCCTTTTCTTCTTCCTCTTATGAGTATTCACTTACTTGTAGTTGAGTTTGAGGCAATGCTTCATCTACTTTTACGTCAATGCTTTCAACTAATTTTTGGTGCCTTTTGTTGTAACATATATAGCCCTTTATTTTGTATTCATACCCAATAAAAATTTGTTCTTATTTTATGGAATCAAATTTTCCCAAATTGTCTTCATTTATCTTTATATAGAATTTCATTCCAAAAACCTTGAAGCGTTTAACTGTGGTTAGTATGCTCTTCCATAATTCATAAGGTGTCTTTGTGTTTTTTACTATTATTTGTGCCCTATTCAAAATGTAGATAGTTGTGTAGATTGTTTCTCCCTAAAATTTATCAGGTAGATTAGATTCATTGAGAATTGTTCTTTCCATTTTTTGCACTATTCTATTCTTTCTTTCAGGAACTCCATTTCATTGTGGTTTCATTGCAACAGATAGTCATCATCTAATCCCATGATTTTCACAAAAAAATGTTAAATTAATTAGAGGTAAAATAACCTCCTCTATTTGATCTCAAACATTTGATTTTCATATCAGTCCAATTTTCAACAAGAGCCTTAAATGTATTAAATCTCTCAAATGCCTCTAGTTTTTCTCTAAGAAAGGTGTAATCATCAATGAGAAGCATAAAATGTATCTCACCCTATAAATTTTGTGTTTTGGTTTGTTTGCAAAGGTTTTTATGAATGTGTTGTAATGGCCTAGATGTGAAGTGCTTTTTTTTTTAAATAAAACATGGTCTACTTCCCATACGGACATGTCTTACAAATAATGTTATCTAGGTTTTTATATTTTTGGCATATTTCTTATAGCTTGTGTTTTTATTATTTTATTATCTTTTCAAAGCTAAAATGATCAACCCTCCTATGCCATAACTAGCTCTCATCTATTTTACCTACAAAACACTTTCCATGTTTTTCTCCATCAAGAATATACACATTACTTGAAGTCTTATTTTCCATTTCTACTAGTTTTCCTATTTGTTCTTTTCTTATCTCACACCCTTTAGAGTGAAATGTGAGATAATATCCTTAATCACACATTTTACTGACACTTAAGTGATTGGGTTTCATACTTTCAACATATAGGACATTATTGTCTTTAATTTTTTCATTTTCAATATTGATTATTCCTTTTCCAACCATCCTTGCTAACACATTTGTTTCTAAGTATAACGTTTCCTCTATCTTCCTCTTTTAGATTAAGAAATTTACTTTGGTATCCTATCATGTGCCTTTAGAAACCACTATCAACATGCCATTTCTTTCTTCATTTTGAGCATCAAATGCAATGCCACATTCTTCCTACTTCTTTTTGTTCTTTTCCATACTTTGGGATAGTGTTCCTTATCCTTGAGTATGCCTTCTTCGATGTCTTGGTTTAGAGGCCTACTTGAACTATTTTTACAATATTGTGCTTTGTTCCCATAGTTAAACAACTTATAACATTCAAATTGATCTAATATAGGATTAAATTAGTTATGATTTCTAAGTTTATTTTCATTAAAACTTTTAGTTTTTCTCTTCTCATAGTCACTCTATGAATTCTCATGGGATTGTTTATTCTTATTTCTCAGATGATCAGATCTACAATTTATTTCCTAATGATCAAAATTATTGCAAGCATAACAATAACCCAACAAAATATTTTTGTACTTGGAGGAGAGTTATCTCCTTGAGGAAATAAGTCTTCTATATTGGTTTTGATGGAAGGAAGATTCTAATCTCTACTAGAATGCTTCACTCTATTTCTGAATTTGTTGATAGAATAATGTTTTTGTTTAGTTATAACTTTATTCTTGAGTATATTAGAAAATATCTTAGGAAAATATTTGCATTCTTTTTCTAATGTCTTTGGGCTTGACAGCCCCTTTGGGTTTCCATAACTTTCTTTATAAACAAGACTTGTTTTGATTAAAGGTGACCTTTGACAGTCGAGAATACGATCTGACATTTCAATTCCTTTTACAAACTTTGAAATTTGGTTCATTTGGGTGGTAGCTTTCTATATTTCCCCTCTCAAGGAGGCAACATCAACTTCTATCTTTTCATAACCTATTTCCTTTTCATTTATCTGACTTGCTAATATTTATTTTATTCTTTTAATCTCTTGTAGTTCAGTTTTTAAGGGAGTTATCAATAATCTGTCACAACCTTCATTCCAATACTTTTGTAGTTGCTCTTTCAATAGCTTCAGCTTTTTCCTTAGAATTTTTATTTCTTCCAAGTTGCTTACAAGTTCTTGTTCAAGGTCTACCTCTCCTTCAGCTTCTTCTTTAGAATTTGTTAGGTCACTATACTACTAGTGTAACCCCTTATTGTTATTAGTGAAACCCCCTTATTGTATTATTTTGCCCATATAGTCCCCATGTTGTTATTATTATGCCCCATACAAGTCCATTATTGTTATTTTTGTGCCCCTACATTATTATTGTTATGTAGGATCTAATTGTATTGGGACCCCTTAGACTCCTATATATAGAAAGGAGGTCTTGTCATTTGTATCATCCAATAATTGTTCATTTGTGTAATGTAAAGGAGGTTTCCCCCTCAAAGAGGCTGATTTTTAAGTCATTGATCTATCTTTTCTATCTTTTTGTGAGTTGGTTTCATAACATTTGGTATCAGAGCTTTGGATTCTAGGGTGCCGGTTCTCTAAACAGGCCATCATGGCATTTTCGATATAACTTTTTCTATAAGAAGTTTCAGAAGCTAAAAAAAACCCATTTGAGCTGAAATCATTCTAAACCTTGAGTCCGAATTTTAGATCTTGTATCGCTATATTTTCGGAGATATGATCTGATGACGTTAGGGTTTTGTAAGCTTGAGAAGTCCATCGTGAACAGGTCATTGTGTAATTTTCACTGTAATTTATTTTTTGTGAAGTTTCAGACTTTGAAATTAAAACCCATTTGCATTGAACTCTTGATGAAAAGTAGGCCTAAATTGTAGGTCTTGTTTTGCTACATTTTTGGAGATATGGTCCAAGACATTTATGGTTTTGGCAGGCTCCCAAATTACATCTCAAACAAGTGACCTGGGGAAAATCGTCATAACTTTTTCTCTGAGCATCAGATTGAAATTTCATCAAATGTTTTACAAGGAGGAAGGTCTTTGGTTTGTTTTATATCATTTTCAGGTCCTAAGGTCAAAACAATGACACATGGTAGTTCGTACAAGTTCTCTCTACTAAACCAGTCTATAATGAGTTCATCGTGGGAGATTTAGCATAACTCTTCCTTGGAGAATCCAATGTTGATCAAAATTGTGGGGTTGGAAAGAGGACTCATAGGGCTACAATAGGACATAATTTTAGGCATTGGAGAGCTGAAATTATAGAGATAGAATAGATTCAATATCGAGCTCCTACAAAGTGAAAAACGATGTGTAGTTTTTTTAAAGTTTTAAATAAGTTTGGTTAAAATATTAGTTTGAAGGAATTTAGAGGGAATGGAAGCTAAGATGGATGGTATAGAAAAAGAAATTAAGGGCAACATGGAATATTTGAAGTCATATTTGACAAATTTTCTGGGAGAAATGCTTACTAATGGCGAAAGGGTAGTAAAGGAAACCTGTGATGAGAACAAAAGAAATGTTAATCATGATTTCATAGACTCTAACATTGGATTGAAGACCTACCATGTTCCATAGATCGATATGAGGAAGTTTGATGGCAAGGATCCCGTAACATGGATACTACAGATGGAGCAATATCTCAATCTCCATAATGTGCAAAACACACAAAAGGTACACATTGCAACTTTATATTTGGGACCAAATCAGTTTGTATGGTATCGATGGTTTTGCTCTCGTAAACAATTTGTCACCTGGGAAATTTCTGCAGAAGAAATGATAGCACATTATGAGGATACAAAAAGAAACACCTTTTTTAGCCAATTTATACATCTCAAACAAAAGGGTTCAATGATGGAGCACATTGAGGACATCCAAAAATTGAATATAAGGGTAAAATATATTGTAGAGGAGCATAGGATTGATGTGTTCATAGGGACTTTAAAGGATATCATCCAAAATGAGGTTCACTTTTGGGAACCTGATTCATTGGAGAAGGCATTCAGGTTGGCAAGAAAAATGGAAAGAAATATTATGGCAGTAAGGAAGCCTACCACTCACAACTATAAAGATGTTCTTTCTCCTAGCCTTTCACCACCTACAAGGTTGAGACCACAACTATTGGAAGAAAAAAGAGCAAAAGGGATTTGCTACAATTTTGATAGAAAATACACTAAAGGTCATAAACATGCTGAGAAGAAATTAATTTACATAGACGGGGAATAGGAGGAAGAAAAGGAACAAGAAATGTCAAAAGAAGAGGATATACACGAGGAACCAATCCCAAAGAAAGAAGAAATGAATCTGACCATATCTTGTAATGCATTGACAAGAATTACCACTCCTCAAAATCTCAAGATATAAGGGTATATCAAGAAGAAAAATTTAATAGTGTTGATTGATTCGAGTAGTACCCATAATTTGATTCATTGTAAGATAGCCAAGGAATTGAATTTCTTCCTATATCCAACACTAGAGTGTCAAGAAATGGTTGAAAATGGAGGAACCATAAATTTAACTAGAAAGTGCCATAAAATCAAGCTATCCATGGGAGAATATGTCATGAATAGTCCAATGCTTTCCATTCCAATGGATGGTTCAAATGTTGTACTAGGAGTCTAATGGATACGATCTTTGGGTACGCTAGCTTTTAATTTTCAAGAAATTTTCTTGAAATTTTTTTGGGAAGGAAAGGAGGTTGAATTAAAGGGTATCGAAAGGAAACCGGGAAAGATAATAAACTCTAAAAGCATGACAATTTTTCTAAATAAATAATAATGGGGTGTAATTGCACAATTATGTTCACTAGAGGTTCCCACATCGAAATCATCTATTTCACCAAATCTCCAAAAAGCTTTAGACAATCATTCCTAGGTATTTGAGACTTCTAAAGGCCTCCCACCTATTCGTGATCATGATCATGCTATTCATTTGATTCCAGGAAGTGATCCCCAAAACATCAGGCATTACAAATGTCCATATGCCCAAAAGAGTGAAATTGAATGTATGGTTGCAGAAATGATAGAGGTTGGTATAATTCAACCTAGTAAAAGTTCTTTCTATGATCCAATGGTATTGGTACATAAGAAGGATGGATCATGGCACATGTGTTCGGATTATAGGGAGCTCAACAAGATTAGTATTAAAGATAAATTTCCCATTCCTGTCATTGATGAATTATTGGATGAATTACATGGAGAAGTTTACTTCACCAAGTTGGATCTTCATTCAGGATATCATCAAATCAAAATGAAGACTAGAGACATTCCAAAAACAACATTTAGAACTCATGAGGGTCATTATGAATTTTTGGTCATGCCTTTTGGCCTTACCAATGCACCTTCTACATTTCAAGGTTTTATGAATTCCATTTTCAAAACCTTCCTTAGAAAATTTGTGTTAGTATTTTTTGATGATATACTAATCTACAACAAGTCTTGGAAGGATCATGTTCAACATGTTGATAGGGTGATCAAACTATTGCAGGAGAAAAAATTATATGCAAAAAGCTCCAAATGTTTCTTTGGAGTAAAAGAGGTGGAATATTTGGGTACTCAGTTAGCTCATAGCTCATCTTATCATCCTCAATCTGATGGGCTAGTTGAGATAGTGAACAAATGTTTGGAAGGATATCTTCGTTGCTTTGTATATGATAAACATACACAATGGGCCAAGTGGTTGCCTCTGGCTGAATGGTGGTATAACACTTCCTTCCATACTACAGAAAAAATGACCCCATTTATGGCACTTTATGGATATCATCCACCATCCATCACATCATCTTTAAAATAAAATTCTAAGGTTCAAGCAGTGGAAGATCACATCGAGCATCAATAACAAGTTCTCAAACTCTTAAAGGATAACCTCACTTTGGCAAAGAATAGAATGAAACAAAAATCATATCAACATTGCAACGAAAGAAGTTTTGATGTAGGTGACTAGGTATTTCTATGACTACAACCATACAAAAAAATGTCCCTCAAGCAAGCTAAGAAGGATAATAAATTATCACCAAAGTATTATGGTCTGTACAAGGTGTTACAAAAGCTTGATACTATGGCATACAAATTAGAGCTTCTTTCATCTTCCCAAGTGCACCCAGTTTTCCATGTTTCATGCTTAAAGAAGGTTATAGGTGAGAAGATCCCAGTTTAAACAATATTTCTAGAACTTGATGAGGAAGAAAAAATCATATTGGAACTGGAAGCAGCCACAGAAGCAAGAAATTGAGAGCTACAAAATGGATCAATTTTAGAGTATCTCATAAATTGGAAGAACTTACGCGTTGAATGTTCCACATGGGAGGATGAGAATTTTATACAGAAGCATCCAGAACTACTCAAGCATTGAGGAAAAAACTTTTTGAAGAAGAGGGGCATGTTAGGTCCCTATATTACTAGTGTAACCCATTATTGTTATTAGTGCAACCACCTTATTGTATTATTATGCCCATATACTCCCTATGTTGTTATTATTAGGCCCCATAGAAGCCCACTATTATTATTGTTGTGCCCCTACAATATTATTGTTATGTAGGCTCTGATTGTATTGGGACCCCTTAGACTCCTATATATAGAAAGGATGACTTGTCATTTGTATCATCCAATAATTGTTCATTTGTGTAATGTAAAGGAGGTTTCCCCCTCGAGGAGGCTGATTTTTAAGTCATTGATCTATCTTTCCTATATTTTTGTGAGCTGGTTTCATATCAGAATTTGGGTTTTCATTTTGATCATTATGGTCAATATATTGATCATTCATATCTATGAACAAGACTTATCCCCTTTCATCATTAGACACAAATTCATCACTTCCATTAGTTGAATCACCATTCTCTTTGGAATAAAGACTCTTATTTTTGATATACCCTTTCCTTTTATTTAGATATTTGATTTTATTATTATAACTCCTTTCATTGTCACCATTATTTAATTGTACATAAGGAAACTTAGATGCATAATGTCCTATTCTACCACACTCAAAGCATTTTAATGGAAGATTACCTTTGTTGGAAATGAGCTTACTACTGAGAGGGGGGGAGGGTGAATCAATAGTACAAGGGATTATTAGCTTTTATTTTATTTTTTTATCAAAACAACCAATAATCAGTAACCCATAGACTAATATGTAAGATAGACATAAAATCAACATGTCAAAGCACCATGAACATTATAAAAAATATGCACATAAGAGGACACAATTATTTTGGTGGAAAACCCCCTTCGGGGAAAACATCTGCCAACTAGTATCACTGCTCAAATCTTCTATTAATAGTTGAAATTTTTTATACATGGAGTAGCTAGAACTGACTAGTTAGAATACTCGACTCCTACAATAATGTGTTGGCATCCATAAACTAAAAGTTCCTACTTGAATGACTCTATAGATAATCATCTATTGGAAGCCACCGCAACCAATGAGCCTCACCCAACATCCATTGCACTACCCAACTACCATTTGATTGAGAGTCTACTCTTTTAATCATTGTCTACTAATATCCACAAGCATGAAGTCTATATGCCTCCAACTCCTCCATGTGGATCACATTTCATGCATTTTCAAACTGAGCTCTCAAACCTGTACAACATGAGCAACCCAATAGCCTTAGTGATCTAAATATGTAATATGAAAACACCATACTTAACATAGCTACATATATACAACATGTTAGGCAAAAATTTGTAGCACACTCTCACACTCTCACTCCATCAATCCAACAACTCAATATTCTCACACAAGTCTGCCAAATTATTGGACACCTAATCCTCAATGGGTTAGTGTGGAAGCCGAATAGACAAAAGGAAGTCCAAGAGACCTTGGGATGTGAAACCCAATGGTCAAACCATGTACTATAAATGTATATGTTTTGTTAATAAAAAATGTATTCTCATGTTTCATCTTTTAGATTATGTTGTTGCCATGTGTGTGTTTAACATGGTATTAGAGTAGGCGTATTCCTACCCTGCATAATTTCTTTGAGCCATTTGTTTTATGGCCTTTTTGTGTAGGCCATTTTTGCCATCAATTCTCCATTTCATGAATATTTTCTCAGCTAAATTTTAGCTGCAACTTGTTATTTCTCCAGCGCCATTTTTATTCACCTGCATATAAAAGCACTGCTCCTCTGCTTTGCTCTGACATATAATACCCTGCTGGTACACTGCCCATAACGTTGCTGGTATTTTCTCTTCTCTGATCTATTTTTTATAATCACCTGCATGTAATGCTGTGCTACCCTAACATATAATCCTGATACATATAACGCTGCGATGCCCTGACATGGTATAATCCGCTGTTCATTACTATTCCTGTATTGTCTAAGTGGAATCCAGTGCTACCTCCTGAGGATTGTCGGTTCATCTTTGATGCGGTCAGTTCAAACACTGCCTTGAATGCCTCTCCTCCTAGGCTGTGCTACTCACCTCTACCATATGCTGTCATACCTATCATATGTGTTTAATATGTTTTTTATTCTAGTTTCAGAGCATTTGTCAGAACAGAGGTAACGTATCTTAGCTGAAGTCCAAGTGAAATCATATCTTTGGCATATGCGTTTGATATCAGTTATGAGCGTTTTGATGAACCTTTCTCTGCACATCAGTTTTGTCTATCTGAACTGCACCTAAGTCCTCTGTCATTCCTCCACATACTTCCTCTATCTATCATCTCAAGTAAAAAACTCTGTGCATGCCAGAAGATCCACGTTAAAACCCTCTAGAGACCTTGCAGTATAGAACAAAGCAACAACAGAGTAATGATAGCGGCAAGAACGCGACAAATATGACATTGATATTTCATAAAGAATGAAATATGGTAATGGTGCACATAAGAAGGGGTAGATTTCCTAGACAATAAACAAGTGCAAAAGGATTGGTCTGTGGGAATCCTTGACTGCAAGCAATCAACATGGCTCAGATCTCTGAGTGCAGAGGCTTTGTTATTCTTATGAGCTAAGGTGGTCCCAGATGAGAATGATAAATACACTTGTGTTTATGATTCAGACATGGGAACTATTTAGAGTGGGTACAATTCAATTCGTGAAACTACCTTCATAGAATTATTAGGTCACATGCCCAAATTTAGTTTATTTCTACTATAACTCTGGCCACTCACTGCTACACATTTTCCCTAATTTTGGTGCATTGGTCCTTTGCATTTTTCTGAAACCCGTGGCTCCAAGAAATGGTGGAAAGACCGTGTAATGGTGGCATAAGGACGACTGTAAATCTGGCATGGTGAAATATTTGCATTTAAAAATGGGTCATATGGATATTGTTTATGATGCATTGAGTATGCATTGATTAAATTATGTGAGTGCGTTGAATTTTTGGAGCCTTGAACATTGGTCGAAATGATGTTGTGGTAAATGTTGGTCCAACCTAGACTCCTCTCTCAACACCATCGAAGAGCTAATTCCATGAACTGTTGTGCCCTATAGAGCCTGTGGTACATTGATTCGAGCCGCTCTAAAAATTGTGGTGTGTTGGTCAACATGACTATGCATTGAAATACTCTGGTATGTTGTGATATGTGCATTGGTATCATATATGGTTGTTTACGCTACCCCATCCATATATATTTCTTGAATGCTGAACGCTGGTTCCATTGAAGTTTGAATAGTTTCTTGAACATTGATAGTTTCTTGAACACTAGTTATATTCAACATTGTGTATTACGTTGTATTTACACTCACCATATATTGAATGCTGGTATATAATGTTGGAATTCTGGTTTCCATGCGCTTGCCCTGTGACTGGATCTTTCTTTTGTCCCCATTACCACCGGTCCTACTGTATACCACCGGTTTCTCCTCCATACTCTGCGTTATATATTCCTCCATACAGTCATCCCTTGATTCTCACCTCTTGGACCTCTTATGGAATAAATATTGGGTGAATACTCTTTCATCTTCGCCACTCTTAGGGAACCAAGATTATGTTGCAGGTCAAATTTCAGATCTTGCGAAGAAGCTAGAGCAAGCAGAAATTCAATTGGCACATTCTGATATTTCTGTGGGGGGCATTCCGAGAAATATCATATATATATTTTGCTAAACGTTGCTATGCTTTTGGTGGAAGACCATGGATGATGTTGGAGTGTTGATCACTGCTATAGATGTGAAAGTCTGGAGAATCAGAAGCACCACAGAACAGCTTCGTAGTGGCATGGAGAGCAGAGAGACTCGCACAAGAGAAGTTGTGTGTTAAAGCAACGAGCTGGTCGGTTCATCTCTGTGCGTTCATACATGCATGAACATGTGGAATAATCCTTTCATTGGTGCGTAGCTCCTACAAGTGGGTCACTGTTGTGTTCATCATTCTTATTGGAATACTGGAGGTATCGTTGACTCTTTATATATTGCATTCTGGCATATGTGTTGTTAGCTCTCCATAAATTCTGTGTGATATATGAGGGCAGATTGTTTTCTTTGAAGAAGTGGCAAGATCAGAGAATATTTGTTCGTACCCTAGTCAAAGCATTTATATATGAGCATTCAAGTCCTATCCATAACATGGTGCTATAGTTGTTGAAGTTTTGACGACCATCATTTTTGCTTTGAAAGTGAAGGAGTATTTGAAGGATCCAAGCAAGTTTGTAGTTGTTGTTGCCCCAGTTGTGGCATTGTATTTAAAACTCATTATATTTTTTGTCTACATATATATGCATTGATTCCTTGATTCGACTGTTGCATAATAGTTTGGTGGGCTGTATAAGAGCAATGATTATTTTGACAAATAAAAGTAATCTTTTGTGGAGAAAAGTTTAGTTAGTTGTATTGTCAGAACATAGTGTTGGTCATGAGTAAAATCTTATTTTTATGTAATGGATTTTAATTGGTGCTTGCTGGTTGCAAAATGATCATTTGCTGCACATTTATAAAGGATATTGTTGTGTACTATGAGTGGGTATTACTTTTCTGCATTTAGTAGTAGTTGTGATTCTGACATTAAAGAAAAAATGGCCAGAATCAATGAAGTGTTAGAGTTCCTCAAAACTCTGATATTGTCTACTGCTCATGATACATTAAAAATAAGAAAAGTTTCTCTCACAGACATTCAAGTCTGTCTACAAAATGCACAAGAGAAAATTGATTTTTTGCAGCTCGAATCTCAACTACAACAAGAAGAATTAAAATAGAGGATTCATTCTGAACCTGTTTCTGTTCAAAAGATTGAAATAAAATCCCATAAAGCAGCAAGGTTACATGCAGATGCAGAATTTCAACTTGCACTTCCCAAGCCCATCATTAGACCTTGGGAAGAGCTTGTTCACAACAAACACTGAACTAGCCTCGGATATGAGAAGGACTTGTCCTTTCATATTCCAGACTACTCAAAGCCCATTCAGTTTCAAAGTGTTGGATTCCTTCATGACAGTTCACATCCAGCTATTCTAGATTTGGCTCCTCTTCCATAGCAACAACAATAGATTATGAAATGCCAACACTGTGACTGAGTTGGCCATTTGAAAGATCATTGTTTTGATCTTCATCCATGTAAGCACTGTCATAAACCACCCATTCTTCACATGGATGCTTTAGAAACAAACGTCCTGCAAGAATAAAGATTTATCTTGGATGGATTGCTTCTTGGCAATGGGCATCAACAGCCAAGAAGATATTCCAATCACATGTCAGAACTTGTTCCAGAGTATTGAACAGTCTTGCAGTTGAGTTTCTCCATCATCTCACCTTGTATCTGACAGGGGGGGAAATGATGGTCATCTGCAAGCTTCAAAGTCACATCAAGCGAGCTTGAGCCACAACCTACCACACCAGTTTCAGAGTTGTAGCCAGAAACAAAGATGCCCCTGAACATTCCTTCAGTTGGTAATCTGGGACACTTCCTTTAGCAGAAGACTTCAGCTTCTTGCTAGTTTCGGAAGAATTCCAGGAACAAAATTGAGAACACTTCCTCTAGTAGAAGACTTCATCTTCTTGCCAGTTTTGGAAGAGTTCCAAGAATTGGATTAAGTATTATAGATTTTTTGGTCATCCTTAAACCATCACAGGTTGATACTTCCCTTTTCAGGTTGAAGTTCTCCCTTTTATGTGGGGTGAAACCTCCCTTTCATGGTTCAAGGTTTCCCTCTTCAAAACAATAGGAGCACTTTCTCTAGCAGAAGACCTCAACTTCTTACCAGTTTTGGAAGAGTTATGGGAACTGCACTAAGCATTCTGGTGTTGGTGGTCATCCTTAAACCACTGCCCTTTATACCAACATTTCAGAGAGCACATTCAGCCTAGTGCTACCATGAATTTTTGCACATTTTTTATTACATCTCTCTTCTTGGACTCATACATAACCCTTCGGATTAACGGGGGGAATGTTGGACACCTAAGCCTCAATGGGTTAGTGTGGAAGCTGAATAGACAAAAGGAAGTCCAAGAGACCTTGGGATGTGAAACCCAACGATCAAACCATGTACTATAAATGTATATGTTTTGTTAATAAAAAATGTATTCTCATGTTTCATCTTTTAGATTATGTTGCTGCCATGTGTGTTTAACACAAATTATCCTCAACAGTCTCCAAAGAAATACCATAGGAAAACACCATGGTTATGCCAATACCCATGACACTTGTACCATGGTAATACCAATACTATGGTGATACCAATACCAAGGCCACCTATACCAATGTAATACCAATACAATGTGTCAACTTGCTCCACACACATACCAATACCATGGTAATGTCAATACCAAAGGAAAATACCAAGCAAGCTAGAACACCTCATTCAATTACCATGGTAATATCAATACCAAGTGAAAACCTACACATACCAATACCATGGTAATGTTTTTTCATAATTAAAATGACAACCACATGCATAAAACATGAAGATCTCGACTACAACTACACACATAAGGCTGCATCCATGTGATTAAAGACCTAGAACCACATGCATAAGATTGGGTCCATGCAATTGTGGTAGACCATAGAGAAATAAAAACACTTCTTAGCCCAACACTCTTCCAATCTACTCCACAACTTTCCAAACACCCGCTTAATTGTCAAAGCACAAACAAATAACAAGCCAAACATATCCCATAGCAACACAACATTGTTGAAAATAGCAATAAGAAATGATTAAAATAGAATCCAGAATATTTCAATTTTAATTTGTCCTTGAATTAAAATTGTGAATTAAATTCGAATTTAGTCTCACCAGCTACTTGGAATTAATTAATTAATTCATTATGGATTAATTAGTTGCGGAATTTCAAGTTAGAAGACTTTCTAAAGTCATGCAAGAGTTATCCCTTAAATTAAGCAGATTATCCCTTAATTAAGGACATAAGATTGAGTTATATTTGAGTTGTAACTAGTTATCTGAGTTTACTGAGTTAAGTCCAGTTAAATTAGTTCCAAACTGTTTGAGGAACTAATTGTGAGTTATCAGTTAGTTGATGCATGCATGCACTCAACAAGTGTACTCTAGATAACTGAAGATTCTCTCATCAGAAACTCATGCATTTCTATTCTGACAAAGACCCAGTTGAGCTAAATGTCAATGATAGGTTACTATCAGTTGCATGTGTTTTCCTATAAAGGAAACTCATCCATGCAGTCAAGGTAAGGTTCCTTGAGGATTGTGCAGTTGTGACAGTGTGTGAGAGCAGTCTTACACTAGGTGAAGGAGATCATCCCAGAGGTAACTGCACAAGGAAATAGGAGCTTAGAGGGTAGAGGAGAAGGCTTGTGAGAAGCCTTGCTTGCTTGTGAGCATCCAAGAGGATTGTACTGAGAGCTGGCTAGTTCTGAGAGCTAAGGCTTTGTGTAATTTTGATGTATTTCCACCTTGTATGATAATACAAATAGTGGGGTTTTTAGCTGAGGCTTTCCCCTGAGTATTTTCTATGTTTCATGTGCATTTATTCTTGTTCTTATGGTTATATGTGTTTAGCTTTGATTCAGCTCAATCTTTAAGCTTCCACAAGTTTGATAGTAGAAGTAGATTATAGTATTTTGCTTTGGTATATTGCATTATCAAGTTAATCTACAGTCAGATTTTCTACATAGATGTCAGAGCTAGATTTGTAGAGAATTTGTAAGAAATTCTACATGGTATCAGATCCTAGTTTATCAGAGCAGTGAACAGTATACAGAGAAGTGAATTCGAAGTTTGAAGTTCAGGGTTGCAGGTGTAAATCGAATTCTTATCATACTTCAAGGTTGGCCAATGTCATTCTATGGCTTGAGACTCGAGTATGCCTTGGAAGGTAGCCCAAATTACATAGCATGGAAAGATCACATGGATGCTATATTAGAAGACAATGGCTTGGAGGATTTCATTGATCAAGAAATCCCAAAGCCAGGTTCAACTAATGCACAAGAGTTGGCTGAGTGGAAGAAGTGTGTGGTGAGGGCGAGATGGATCATCCTTGAGGGAGTTCAAGACCATCTTGTCTCGAGTCTCCATGGGAAGGATACTCCGTATTCAATGTGGAAGACATTGAAGGACCTCTACCAGAACAGTAGCGACCAGAGGAAATTGGCGCTCAAGGATAAGCTTCGAAGAATCAAGATGGAGAACAACGATATTATTTCCACATATTTGAACAAGCTCATCACTTATAGATGTGATATTAGAGGTGTGGGAATAACCATTTCCGATGATGATATGGTGAGCCTCGCTCTCCTTGGCATTCCAAAGAGCTGGAATAGCTACTAGGACTCTATGAATGGAAGTGATAAATTGCTGGGTTGGGAACGACTGTGGTCGGATCTCATGAAGGAGGAGATCAAGAGGAGCACATGAGATGGTTCTTCATCCAAGGATGATGATGAAGAAAATCTAGCCTTAGCAAGTAAGGTAAGGAAAGGGAAGGGGAAGGCATACCATTCTGAATCGAATTCTTCTCATGGAGGGAAGAAGTTTGACAAGTCTAAAGTGAGATGCTTTAATTGTCACGAGATGGGACATTATGTGACTAATTTCCCATCGAAGAAGTCCAAGAAGGGGTCCTCAGAAGGATCGGAAGGTGAGGCATTAGCCTCTTAGTTCAAAATGGACTTTACCCTCATTGCATGCATGGTGTCATCGATGATGGGTTGTGGTTGGTATCTTGACAGTGGAGCCTCATTCCACATGACCGGTGATAAAAGTTTATTCAGTGCCTTGGAGGAAAAATACCTTAAGATGTGCATAGAGATGGGTGACGATGAAAGGTACAATGTTTCAGGAGTGGGCATGGTTGCTTTTGAGAGGGAACATGGAGCTTCTATCACCTTGACAGATGTGAAGTATGTGCCTGGACTGAAGAAGAACTTGGTATTGGTCACGATGTTGGAGGACAATGGCTACGATGTTGTCTTTAGTAAGGGAAAGGTTTTCCTTAGACACATCACCATGAGACAGGTGAAACAGATCGATTCAAGAGTTAAGAACCTGTATGCTGTTGAGGTTCAAGATGCATGCAAAGCCTTGAGGAGCAAGGAAAATGTTAGAGACTTGGTGGTTGAGAAGGAGAGTAAATTACCTCTCAACATGTAGTCCCAAAAGAAGTCTCAAACAATTGTGGAGGAGACACAATTGGAGAAGTCAGCAGAGGGATCACATGCAACCATGCCTCTAGGTGTGAGGTGGGGCGATGTGAAGTGACAGTCCCAAGAAGGTTGAAATAGGGGTAGGATCCTTAAGTTACCTAGCCTATTTGATTAGACCTTGTTATGAGAGCCCCGATGAGGAGTAGCAGAACTGGTTGAGTGGGTAGAGACAAATGTGGATGGAGTGATAGAAGGAGCTTCAACATCAATGGGTGTTTATGTAGGTTTTAACCCCGTACAGAAATTACCTACATATGAATTCTAAAACACAGAAAATAAACAATGCGAGGGAATAACACATAAAACACATATACATAGATATTTTCCCCTAAATCCCAAAACCGCAACTACCAGCTTGATTTTTCATTATGTTCCTTTCAATGTTATAATACATATTTATACATGCCGAAGCATCCAATACCATGGACTAAAAACCATTGTGTCCAATACCATGGACTAAAAACCATCGCATCCAAAAAAAATGTGCAAAAACCATAGGTGGGTCCGCCCAACCTAACATAGGGTCCAAAACCAAAAATTTTCGGGTTACTACCCCGAACCCCATAAAGTGGGGTTACGGGTACACCTACACAACCGATGCAATGAAGGGGGCTCTGGCCCCCCTCTAACCCCCCGGTTAACTGTGTGGGATAGTCGTGGAAAGAATATAACACAACCCAACATTCTCCCACTTGTTGTTTTCTTTCCACAGTGGCCCAAAAGAGAGCTTAGTCATGTTTCCAGCCCTGAAACAGCCATTGTCTCTCTACACCAAGAGAACTTCTCAGAGCTCACAAATTTTGTCAATGCATCTGCAGTATTCTTCAAATTATCCACCTTTACCAACAACACCTTTTTGTCTTCTATCATATCCCTCACAAAGTGATACTAAACATAAATGTTCTTTGTCTTTGAATGATATGTGGGGTTCTTTGCCAATAAAATTGAACTTTGGCTTTCACAATCTATCCTTATAGCTCCCTGTACTAACCCCATACTTGAACACAATCTCTGCAACCAAATTGCTTCCTTGCTTGCATGAGTGGCTACCATGTATTCTGCCTCTGTAGTTGATAGTGCCACTACAGATTGTTTCTTACTGATCCAACTAACTGCACCTCCAAATACGTTAAACACATACCCACTTGTAGATCTTCTCTGATTCAGATCTCCAGCCCAGTTTGCATCAACAAAGCCACGAATATCCAATGCTCTATCCAATCCTAGTCTTCCTTGGTAGCACAAAACATAATCACTAGTGCCATGCAAATACCTGAAAACCTGCTTCATTGTTGTCTAGTGCTCCTTCCCTAGTTTTGACATAAACCTGCTTAATACTCCTACTGCATGTGCAATGTCTAGTCTAGTATAGACCATTGCATACATCAGGCTACTTACTGCACTTGCATATGGAACACGGGACATGTCCTCTTCCTCTTCTTGTGTCTTGGGACACTGTTCAACAGATAACCTCACACCTATAGGAATAGGAACCTTCACCGGTTTATTATCCCGCATATTAAAGCTCTACAGTATTGTCTTGACATACTTCCTCTAATTTAACCAGAGCTTCCTCTTTGCCCAATCTCTTTTAATTTCCATGCCCAAAATATAGTTTGTAGCACCAATATCTTTCATGTCAAATTTGGAGGACAATTGGGTCTTCAAATCCTGGATAATTTCTTTGTCATTTCCAACCATAAACATATCATCCACATACAAGACCAGATAAATAACACGGTCACCAATTAATTTAAAATACACACAGTGATCTGCTTTGCTTCTAGTGAAGCCAAGTCCCCATATAAATGTATCAAAATTCTGATACCACATCCTTGGTGACTATTTTAACCCATACAGAGACTTGTTTAACTTGCAT
Organism: Pinus tabuliformis; assembly: GCA_031772625.1. Lineage (NCBI taxonomy): Eukaryota > Viridiplantae > Streptophyta > Pinopsida > Pinales > Pinaceae > Pinus > Pinus tabuliformis. The sequence goes on from CM062804.1 coordinate 1,580,203,636, forward strand.
ACCAGTGCTTTCTTACCCTTCACTGTAAAGCCTTTAGGTTGCTTCATGTATATTTCCTCTTCCAGATCCCTGTGAAGAAATGTTGTCTTCACATCCATCTGTTCTACCTAAAAATCAAAAGCAGCAGCAACAGATAAAAGTAATCTAATAGAAGTTACCTTAGCAACAGGAGAAAAAATATCACCAAAATCAATTCTCAGCACTTAGGAATAACCTTTTGCTACCAACCGAGCTTTGTATTTCTACACCTTTCCTTTTGCGTTTGTCTTCTTCTTGAACACCCATTTGCTGCCAATGGGTTTCCTTCCAGCCGACAACTCCACCAAATCCCAAGCCTCATTTTTGTGTAAAGATGTCATTTCATCAACCATTGCCTCTTTCCAGAGTTTGCCATCCTCTGAATCTACTTCTTCCTTCATAGTTCTAGGATCATCGTTAGTAATAGATAAAGAAAAATTTGAACAGAAAGCAGGTGGACTATACATTTCTGGTTGCCTTCTTTATCGAACTGATCTTCTCACACCTGGAGTTTGTGGCTCTTCATCTTCTGATTCCTCCTCTGTTGTAGAGTTTGATTCTTCCTCCTTAAGCTCAAACTCTATCTTCTCAGGTTCCTTTGGTTGGACTTCATGTTTAATAACATCTTTTACCTCTCTGAACACCACATCTTGGCTATACACAACATTCCGCGTGACTGGGTTCCAAAGCATATAACCCTTTAAACCATCCTTATACCCAATAAAGATGCACTTTTCAGATTTACTATCCAACTTGGTTCATTTCTCCTTTGGAACATGTACATATGCATCACATCCAAATACCCTCAGATGTGAAAGAGAGGGTTTCTTACTAGTCCATACCTCTTGTGGAGTCTTATCATCCAACGCTAATGAAGGTGACCTGTTGACAAGGTAACATGCAGTATCCACCGCCTCTGCCCAGAATTGTTGTCCTAACCCGACACCACTGAGCATGCTTCTTGCCCTTTCCATCAACGTCTTATTCATTCTTTCTGCAACTCCATTTTGCTGAGGTGTATATGGAGTAGTCTTCTATCATGCCATACCACACTTCTTACAGAATTCTTCAAATTCCTTGCTGCAAAACTCTCCACCATTATCTGTCCTCAACACCTTTATCTTCTTCTTTGTCTGATTTTCCACAAGAGCCTTAAATTATTTAAACCTGTCAAAGGCTTCAGATTTCTTCTTAAGGAAATATATCCATGTATTCCTTGAGAATTCATCTATAAGTGATACATAGTACACAGACTTACCCAGTGATGGAACCTTCACAGGCCCAAACACATCACTGTGCACAAGCTCTAATATCTATTTCACCCTCTTACCACCAGAGGGGAAACTCACCCGATTCTACTTCCCATATACACAATTTTCACAGAAATCAAAATCCAGAGAGTTATTACTCATACCTTCTACCATACCTTTACCATGAAGTATTCAAAGGCCCTTCTCTCCAATATGTCCAAGCCTTTAATGCCACAACATGGTCTTCTCTCAAGAGACCACTAGAATTTTTGATCTACTTTCAGTAACCATAGAACTGTTGCACCCATCAATAACAGTGATACCTTGTAGCTTGTATAGAATTCCAATCTAAACTCCCCGCATCAATACCAGTGCTCCCGGAACCATCTTGTAGGTATCCTTCTCGAACACTGTTTTTACACCTGCATCATCCAACTTTCTTACAGAAATCAGATTTCGTGCTAATGTAGGAATATGCAGAACACCCGGAAGTGTTCTAACCCTTCCACCTTGCAACTTCAACTTTACTCTTTTGCGACCAATGATTCTAGCCTTCCTATCATCCCCCAATAATACATCGCCACCATCATATTTCTCATACTCACAGAACCACTCTCTATGGGAAGTGAAGTGAAAGGATGCACCTGAGTTAATCAACCATGCCTCATGATCTACATGTGTACTTGAAGAAGCCAAGTACACATCCCCACCTTCATTTGAGGTGGTTTTCACCTATGTAGAAGGAGCATCATTAGATCCCTTTCCTTTATCAGGTGCTTTAGATTTACAGTCCCTTTTGTAGTGCACTTCCTTTCCGCATTTCTAGCACACCACCTTTATAGGTTTTCTTGGAGATTTAGATCTCCCACTCGATGACTTATTTTTGTTTCTATTCTGGGACCGTCCTCGTACAAACAAGGCTCACCATTCTGGCTCTCCATATTTTTCCATCTCATCTCCTCTCTCAGCAAGGATGAGACTATTTCATCAAAATACAAGGCAGTTGCATTGCTACCTATTGCAATAACCAGACTATCCCATGAATCTGGTAGAGAACACAACAAACTGATGCACTTATCTTCATCTAAAATTTTAATATCAACAGATGATAACTAACTTAGCACAATATTAAATGCGTTCAGATGTTCTGTCATCGAGTCTCCATCTTTCATCCTCAGGTTATACAACTATTTCTGCAGGAACAGTTTATTCACCAGAGACTTAGATTAGTACAAAGTCCCTAACTTTTCCCACAAAGCCTTCGTCGTAGCTTCCCCTGATACATTTAGAAATAATGAATCTGAGACACACAATCGTATTGTGCTCTTTGCCTTCCGATCAAACTTCTTCCATTCTTCATCGGACACTCTCGTTGGTTTAGTACCCGGATCTACCGCGATCCACTGATCTTTATCCACCAACAGATCCTCCATCTTGAGTTTCCACAACTCAAAACTCTAACCATTAAATTTCTCGATCTCTATCTTTCCACCGCTTGCCATCTTCTTTCACCACCAAAATCAATCTCGAAGATATCCCACTGAACAAGGTCTACCACAGGCTTGAGTGAAATCCCTCAACAGCAAAGGTGTCCCCTTGAAGCCAAAACTACTCTGATATCAAATGTAGGTTTTAAACCTGTATAGAAATTACCTGCATACGAATTCTAAAACACAGAAAATAAACAATGCGAGAGAATAACACATAAAACACATATACACAGAGATTTTCCCTTGGATCCCAAAATTGGGACTACCAGCTTGATTTTTCATTATGGTCCTTTCAATGTTATAATACATATTTATACATACCAAAGCATCCAATACCATGGACCGAAATATATCGTGTCCAATACCATTGGCTGAAAACCATCGCGTCCAAAAAACATGTGCGAAAATCATGCACAAAACCATAGGTGGGTCTGCCCAACCTAACATAGGGTCAAAAACCAAAATTTTCTGAGGCCCTGTCTTGGACCCCATAAAGTGGGCTTATGAGTATGCCTTAAACCCCCTGTGACCCCCCCTCGCTACTCAATCGGTGCAACGAAGGGGGGCTTGGCCCCCCTCTAACCCCCCGGTTAACTGTGTGGGCTAGTCATGGAAAGAATATAACACAACCCAACAGTTTCTAGCCTAACAGGGAGGTCAGTTGGGAGATCAGTTATTTACTTCTCAGTAACTGAGTTGCAGTGCAGCAGTGGGCAGCACGATGCAACATGATGAGAGGAGGTGCAATGCGGATGCAGTGCTGGGAGAAAGGACCAACAACAACACGGATGCAGTGGGAGGAATAAGTGGGATTGATGTAGTCAGAGATCAAAGTGATAGAGGCTAGAGTAGTCAGATACTGAAGAGCGTAGAAAAGGATTGACAACAGTGTAGAAAGGCAGAGTCAACAAAAGTGCGGAGTTTTCAGTTGACAGAGGAAATAGTAGTCAGAGACTTTGAGGACAGATGTATCATACTAATTCAGGCTGGATGTTTTTTTTTTTTCTGGAGTTGTTAGAGCAACAACACTTGAGAGAAGTGTTTCATGTAGAACATTCCAAAGGTTCAGGATCAGGATCGAGTTGAATTCCTTTCTTGTTGAGAGGGAGTGGTGAAAATAGAAACAAGAAATGATAAAAATAGAATCTAGAATATTCCAATTTTAATTTGTCCTTGAATTAACGTTGTGAATTAAATTTGAATTTAGTCTCACCAGCGGCTTCGAATTAATTAATTAATTCATTATGGATTAATTAGTCGGAGAATTTCAAGTTAGAAGTATTTGTGAAGTCATGCAAGAGTTATCCCTTAAATTAAGCAGATTATCCCTTAATTAAGGAGATAATATTGAGTTATATTTGAGTTGTAATTAGTTAGCTTTGTTTACTGAGTTAGTCCAATTAAATTAGTTCTAAACTATTTGAGGAACTAATTGTGAGTTATCAGTCAGTTGATTCATGCATGCACTCAACAAGTGTACTCCAGATAATTGAAGATTCTCTCATTAGAAACTCATGCATGTCTATTCTGAGAAAGACCCAGTTGAGCTAAATGTCAAGGACAGGTTACTATCAGTTGCATGTGTTTTCCTATAAAGGAAACCCATCCATGTAGTTAAGGTAAGGTTCCTTCAGGATTGTGTAGTTGTGACAGTGTGTGAGAGCAGTCTTACGCTAGGTGAAGGAGATCATCCCAGAGGTAACTGCGCAAGGAAGTGGGAGCTTGGAGGGCAGAGGAGAAGGATTGTGAGAAGCTTTGATTGCCTGTGAGCATCCAAGAGGATTGTATTGAGAGCTGGCTAGTTGTGAGAGCTAAGGCTTTGTATAATTCTGATGTATTTCCACCTTGTATGATAATCCAGACAGTGGGGTTTTTAGCTGAGGATTTTCCCTGAGTATTTTCTCTGTTTCATGTGAATTTATTCTTCTTCTTATGGTTATATGTGTTTAGCTCTAGTTTAGCTTGATCTTTAAGCTTCCGCAAGTTTGATAGTAGAAGTAGATTATAGTATTTTGCTTTGGTATATTGCATTATCGAGTTAATCTACAGTCAGATTTTATACATAGATCTCAGAGGTAGATTTGTAGAGAATTTGTAGGAAATTCTACAATCATAACATTTTTCATAAGCCAAATTTCCACCTACAACACAGAAATATGCCATACATGCCAAGATTGACATCAGTGCCAACCATCAATAACTACAACACAAAATCGATGCCAACAATCTCCCCCTTTGGTATTGATGGCAACCCCAACTAAACCATCCAACTGATACTGACCTTTGAAACTTATGTTCACAAGGACTCCCCCTTTAACATTAATTGAAAAAGGCTAATGTAATTAATGGTAGAGAAAACCATATACTCAATAAATCCCCCCTCAAAACTATTTGGATCTTATCATAACGCAACAATAAAACAACATTGTCTCTCCTAGTGCAGTAGTAGAAACCTAGTGTAGTAGTAGAAAGTCAATCAACAACTCCAACAATAGAAACAAACACAAACAATAGCCCCATCTAACTAACCACACTTTCAAGCATAGGATGACCATCAACAACAACACCAAGAACTCTCTGTCTCCTAAGGCAACAACAACAAAAATAACGAACAACTCCATCCATGTCAACATCATTCTCAAACCAAGATAGCAACAACACATCATAAGCACTATTAACATCAATAAGACTTCAATTTAGCAGCAACACCAACAACATCAACATCAACTTAGGAGTAGTAAAAATAACTAGCAACTCCATCCATATCAACATCATTCTCAACCAAAAGAACAACAACATACATATAACCATCAAGCAACAACATCAAAGTAGTAACAAAATACAAGGCATACTCCCCCCGAGCATGATAATCATCCTGAAATGAAGACCTCCTTGCTAAAAGTGACACCTCATGGACCCACATATTGACTCTTGACTGTTGAGGCAAATTAATTACCTATCATTTAATTTTCAACAAGTGGGTTTCATAAAACTTGCGAAGCATGCATGCACTATATATGCTAGAAATTAAATTTCAATTTAGACCAATCTAACTACGAAACCAAATAATGAAAAACCAAATTCACCTATTCTAAGTCATCACTCAATTCAAAAGAAATTATAGTACAACATGCAGAATTGAAATCTTAATCTTTCAATCTTGCAGGAACTGAAAAGCACACCACTCTTTTAGAAATGAAATAAAAAATAATCATTCTTAACCTCTCATAGGAAAAGATATGAAAGAAAATAAAAACAAATGCTCTTAACTTATAGGTAGAAAGAAAATAAAAACAATCACTCTTAACCTCTCACACAGGAAAAGATATGAAATCAAATAAAAGCAAATGCTCTTAACTTCTAGGTAGAAAGCAAATAAATATAATCACTCTTAACATCTCACAGAGTAAAAGCTATGAAAGCAAATAAAAACAAATTCTCTTAACTTCTAGGTAGAAAGAAAATAAAGACAATCACTCTTAACCTCTCACAGAAGAAAAGATATGAAATAAATAAATCTTAATCTACGAAAGTAATAAATCATAATCTATGAAAAGCAATAAATCTCACACATTGTAGGTGGCCAATCCAAAAGCATGAGAGATGGAAAGTTGAGAGGCTCCAAATGCAAGCATAACCAAATCAAGGTGAACATCACTCATGAGCATGGTGCCAAATCCAAATTCTATATTCAAAACATGAGCATTTCCCCAACTTTACACATGCCTTTCAAAGGAGAAGGCTCTCATATTTATACAAAAACATAAGAAGCTACCTCATTAATGCAGGTCCATTATTCTCTCCCTAGTGTTATCACTCAGGTTGTCTCTAGGTTGGGGTAAGGGATACGGCCGAGGTAACCACAAACCAACTTTGGATTGCAAGTTCTAGCCCACCTGCAATCAGAGAGGGCTCTCTCTTTCAGATTTAGCTATGTTTAAAAGGATTTTAGGCTAGGTATTGAGTTCAGACGGTTTTTGTTTTGTTTTGGTGGGAAAATTGATGTTTCAGGTAGAGAGGCAGAGCACAGTCTGAGTGTTTCAAACCATTTGGCGTGGAGTCGAGGAGGAGGACTGCTGGTGCATTTCCTTGGTTACAATAAGGGAAAATGGAGCGAGATAGTTGCGCATGAAACAATGTTTCAGATTTAAATGATGGAAAGAATGCTAAGTAACGAGAGGCAGTTAAGAATCTCTCAATCAGCTTAATAGATGTAGGTAACAGAGCTCTACCTAGGGGCATTTAAGAATCCCTAGATAATTGGAAAACACAAGTGAATAGGGGTAAATATGAGCCAGGAGGAATTCATATTCATAACCAATTCATTCAGAGGAAAACATAAGGAAATAGCAGAAAATGAGCATAGAGTGTATTTAAACAAATTCTAAGCTATTCCTTCTTTCTACTATTTAGATAGTGGTAAACAATAAAACAGAGGTAAGATGCACTTATTGTTTCAGGCTGTAGCACAAGAATTCCATCTTCATTTCTTCAAAACATTCATTAACAACAGGCAGTTTTCTCTCCAAGCTTTCAGTAATCTTTGGTTATAGAAAAAACTCAGGTATACAATGTGAGTCTCTAGTGAAAATTCTCAATTGACCGACACTTGAAACAATGTAGAGAGCGGTATATATAGGGAAAAACTCTCTACAACTTCTTTTATTACATCTTGACCTAAAATAGGTCATAAAAAATGATCAATTGACCTAATTCTATTAGAAATAAATGCATGAAAATATCTCGGGCTGTGCTGAGGGCGGCTGTATCAAAACTGAATAAATTATGTTGTCCTCGGTGGCTTGGTGCAGTGTTTTCTGCAATAAATGTGTATGGGTTTCTGCTTCTTTGCTGTCTGTCTGCATTTAAAGATTTAACTGTGATTTGAGGGCAAGGATGGGCTTACACCTCTTAATTTGACTTTCTAGGGGGCTCATTAATGTACAGGTGCTTCGAGCCCCTAAAAATCTTCGGCTGATACTCTTTGGCTCTTCTTCTTCTCTGATACTCTCTAACAATAAATTGGGATGTTGTTCTGATGTGCTATGCGTTAAATCAACATTTAATGGCCGCTGTTCGGCTCTGTCTTCCTTAAAATGTCTTTGGCTCCTTCCTGAATGCTTCGTGAAGAGAAACGGGTCATTCGGCGCCTCTCAGGCTTGCTAGGGGCTGCGTAATGAAAAGATTCCCCATTTTGGCCTAATTTATCGAGCGATGAGCGATTTGTGCTAGGGGCAATTCGATCATCAAAAACTGCCTCAGAAACTGATTCCGGGGCTCTAGAGTGCGGTTTTCGCCCTTCGCGCTAAAACTGATGATGATGTCAGCATGATGGGACTTTGTACGGAGGGTGACATCAGCAATGACATCAGCAAGATGACATGGCAGGATGATGTCAACATGATGACGTCATCACGTACGGAGGTGACATGGAAGTATGGCAGATCTGATGATGTGGCAGGTGACTCGGCTGTACAGTGGCAGGAGGGCCACGCAGGCAGATGATGTGTCATGGTGACTGGGCAGGGGGGTGACGCAGGCAGGTGACGTCATTGCGCAGGAGTGGTAAATGGTTTTGGGCGCACCGCCTTAGCGCCTGGGCGGTTTTGGGGGGAGGGGCTCCGCCACAGCCCAGAAGGCGATGCGTGGCAGGAGTACGACGGCAATACCGCCCATCTCCCAGACGCTAAGCTTCGGTCTCGTCGGGGAACAGGAAGGCCCGCCAGTCGTTGATCTGGGCACAGGACGATCGGACAGCTGGCGGGAAGGACGGGGCGACGGCGGGTTAGTGGGCAGGGACATTCGTGGGAATATTCCAATTTTAATATGGCGCGGCGGTGGGTTTTTAGACTTAGGGAAAGTGGGTTACAGGGTTTAATGAGCGCGGGTTAATGTATTTATGCACAAAAACTTAGGATAAGGGCGAAGTGTGGGTTTTTTGAGGGTTTTTAGGGCTAGGGAGGGAGGTTATTAGCATGATCAGGTGTCATCTAACTCCTGCTATGACACGGATGGGCTAAAAATAGCCCCAGATGGACTATTTTTCCCTGGACTTAGAAGAAATATGGCTATATTGCCAGGGGGGGGATATTTACATAGGGGGGTTTTATATACATTTTTTAGTAGGGGAAGGGGAAAAACTGATGGGGAGTTATATACTAGAGTTAGTAGTTAATATGGAGATGATAAGAAAGCACTAAGGTAGGGGAACTTAGGCTAATTTTTGAGGGAAAAGTGACTCATAAATGAGAAATCCTTGAGTGAAGCAGATCTTCACCAAGACAAATGACATGGAAAATGATGAAACTAAGAGGAATCAAGTAGATCTTGACCTCTTTTTGGGAAATTAGTAAGTGACTTGGGGAATTAGAAGAAGGGGAAGTTAGTGATGTTCAGCTTGAGCTCCACCAAATGAAAGACTGCCTGCAACTATGATCTGGAAAGATAAAACACTTTGTAACACAAAATTGATCATAAGTCATCATTCTGCAACCTCACAGCTACCTACCCAGCCTACTCACCAAACATTTTTTCTTCTTTTTGGTTTGGGTGCACTTAGACTTGCAAACCCAGCTTTACAATTTTTCTTTTGAATGATTTCCTATCTAAATCTACACTTGTTTCTGCCAGGGCCCAGATTAAGCAGTTGGGTGCCCTTGATTCTCTACCTATATACAGATCTGCCAAGATTAAACTGTTTCGTTAGATATCATTCTCTATATTCTAAAGATCGAAACTGAAACCTAGGGAGACCAAGATTAAACTGTTTGGACCTCCCTTAAATGAAAACTCTTCAAAACTGGAACAACTCATCAAAATTGGAATACAGCAGCGCCTTTGAACTAGCACACTTCATGGCATCCTGTGGAAATATGGAACACTGCAGCCTGCAAAGTATGACATATTTGGCATGTAAAAATGTCAATCATGAAAGATGAAACCCTATTGCAACAGGAGGCTAACAGTGGCTCCACTTGGGGATGGCTTTTCCTTGTGAAAAGCCAAGAATAGCAGGTGAGACTGCCTTGATCTTCTATTTGTTGCTGTAGACTGGAAACATTTGTTCTGGCTGCTGAAAATGTAAAACTTTGAACTATGAACAACCTCCTCCTCAACTGAATTACTGTGAACTGTGCAGCATCGCCTGCTTTCTTATGCATGCTTGATAATTATGCACAAAGACTACAAATAGTTCTTTTCTACCATGAATTGCTTGTAATGTGACAATTTTTTTCTCTTGATACTTTGTTGAAAACTAGTGTAGAAACAGAGCTTTAAAAACTGTGTCTTTCGCAAATTTACTGCTTTTCCTTAAACAATCGGCCTGCTTATACAAAATGAAAACAAAGTGCTGATATATACAAAAAAGATTGTACAAAGATATATACAAAACTACATTGTGTCCCTTAAAAGGGGTCATGGTAATGTTTTAGCATACGGCCATTGACAGGGCCTTCTTCAGCAGTGCTGTCCTCTATAGATCTGAGAAAATATGTGTTATTTCCCTGAACAGCAGAAATAACCAATGGTCCTTTCCATAAAAAATCAAACTTGGCATGTTTGCCCTTGTCTTCCCTTCTTGAGTCCCCTCTTAGAACTTTGTCACCAACATTGAAATCCTCAGCTTTAGCTCTCTTATCAAACATCTTCTTAAGCTTTTCTTGCAAAATTTGAGCTCTGTCATAAACTTGTTCTTTGGTTTGCTGAAGATGAATGGTCTGATTGATTCTTCTTTGAATGTCATTTGGTTCAGCCTGAATTTCTTGTAACAATTTGATAGTAGGAATGCCCAAGGATGAAGTAAATCTAGCCTCCATGCCATTTACTAGCTCATAAGGACTCATCCCAATGGATCTTTTGCTCGAGAGTCTATCTGCCCATAGGGCATTTACTAGCTTTTTGTGCCAGTTCTTCTTGTTTTCTTCTAGCACTTTCTTTATGATGTTGATGAGGCTTTTGTTAGATGATTCGGCCAAGCCATTACCTTGGGGGTAATAGGCCGTAGAGTGGCCCAAGGTAATATGAAATCTGTGGCAAAAATTGATCATCTTTTTGGACTTAAAGGCAGCGGCATTGTCAGTGATGATTTTCTCAGGGCAGCGAAATCTAGACAGGATATTGCACTCAAGGAATTGGATAATGATGGTGTCATTGGCTTGTCTGCAGGGCATGGCTTCAACCCACTTAGTGAAATAGTTAGTGGCTATTAGGATCCATTTGTGCTGGCATTTGTGACATGACATGGCAAACTTCTTTACATCTACAAAAAGAGAGGGCCAATAGAAGCCATCCCTTAGAATTTTATCAGCAGTGGACTTCCAGTATAGATGTCCTCCACAGTCACCTGCATGGAATTCTTTCATGACATTGTTAGTTTCATTCATGGTTAAACAATTAAGCAATATACCTTCATGATTTCTCCAAAATAATGCACCATCTATAATGCAAAACTTTAAAGCCTTCAATTTCAAAAATCTTTTCTTGGTCCTGGACAATCTTGGGGGAGCACACAGGTTTAACAATACAAAGAAAATATCAGTGTACCAAGGGCATTGCAGAAATATTTCACTGATCTGTGGAGTCGCCAGCTCCGGTTCATTGTCCAGCTGGTTTATGTCTAGGGCTTGAAAGTTTGTTTTCGGACATCAGTTTAGCTAAACCTTGTCCCTTTATCAGCTTGGTTGGTTTTATTTCTATATCATACTCAAGGATGCTTGCAATCCACTTGCCTCTTTTGCCTTCTAATCCCTCTTGGGTCAATATATCTTTTACAGCAGCGTGTGGGACATAGGCAATCACATGTGAACATAAAATGTACACTCTGAAATCCTTGATGGCCTTAACAAGTGCGTAGGCCTATTTTTCCATGATTGGGTATTTCAAAGGGGCGTCTCTTAAGGCTCGGGTGAAAAATGCAATCGGTTTTTCAGCTCCCTGTTCATTCTTCTGTAAGAGGACAACTGCTATCGTGTGATCAGATGAAAACGAAAATATGACGAAATCTTTGTCAAACTGTGGACTGGTGAGTACAGGGGTTTGTGTCAATGCTGATTTGATACTTTCGAATGCTTGCTTGGTTTCCAGGGACCATCTTACCTTGGCATCCTTCTTCAACATGTTGCTTAACAATCTTATTAATTCAGCTAGATTTGGGATAAATCTTCTTAGGAAGTTGATTTTCCCAAGGAACGCTTGTAGCTCTTTTATGTTTCTTGGATATGGAATTTGGAGGATGGCTTGGATTCTTTCAGGGTCAATTCTGATCCCATATTTTGATATAATGTGGCCAAGTAACTTGCCTTCTTCGAGGACAAATAGGGATTTCTTGGGATTCAAGGAAATGCCATATTTCCTACGTGTCATAACAATTTGCCTAAGATGCTTGAGGTGTTCTTCATCAGATTTGGAAAATGGGGTCAAGTCATCAAGATAAACAACTAGGAAGTCATGTATTTCTTTGGCAAATGCAATGTCCATTGCTCGTTGAAAAGTTGCACCAGTGTTTTTATTTCCAAATGGCATCTTCACATACCGAAATGTTCCCCAGGGTGTGGTAAAAGTTGTTTTGTCTTGGTCGTCCGGGTGAACAAGTATTTGGTTGAAACCTGAAAAACCATCTAGCAAAGAAATTCTAGATGACCCCACTACTCTCTGCAAGATGTGGTCCATTTTAGGCAAAGGGTAATGGTCTTTTAGGGAGACTTGGTTTAAATTTCTGAGATCTACACAAAGTCTGATTTCACCTGTCTTTTTTCTCGTAGGAACAAGATTGGATACCCATTCAGAAAATCTAATGGGTGCTATAATGCCTGCTTCAAACATCCTCTTTACTTCCTTCTCAATTGGGGGAAGAAGCATAGGGTTGATTCTTCTAAGTTTCTACTTGAAGGGTTTCTGGTTTAGTTTTAAGGGGATTGTGTGCTGGATCACCGAGGTGTCATAGGATTTCAAATCCTCATAGCTCCAAGCAAATACATCTCGGAACTCTTTGAATAGGTCAATGTACTTGGGCTTTTGATCAGGTGGTAAACTTTTGGATAGTTTGATCATTTTTGGATTCTCTTTCATCCCTATGTTGTGTTCCTCTATATCAGTGTTTATGGGTTGCAATTTTGGCTTTCTAGGAACGTCATTGGTGTCGAACATGTCTTCTAATGGGGTTAGGCCAGCAGGCAGAAAATTATCCTTTAAGTCAATGATCTCTGCCTCTGTTTTGTCTACTTCTTCCAAGTGTATTTGTTTCAGCTGTTCTATGTTTTCTTTGTCAAAAATAGTTGGTTTCAGGATCTGTTTGGCTATTGCAGCTGTTACTGTTTGCTGATTCTCATTTTTTTGCTATTCTGGATCTGTCATAGCATCCAAGTCAATGTTGATATTTGAAAATTCATGCTCAAGGGTAAGGAAATTATTAATCTGGACGTCATTTTCAAACACTTGCCAATCTATGATGTTATTTGGGACAGCGGGCCTATGCTTTATTTCAGCTGTGAAGTGATGGTTTGGGTCAAAAGGAAGCTTGCATGTACTAGCAAAGGTGGCTAGGATGTGCGCATGAATGTTGTGATTTCTGGAAATCTTGTCAAGCTTGAATTCAGTGAATGCATTGAGTATATTAGTGGCAGCAATCCTATAGGCTCTCATTCTATTGTCGCTGGTAACAAAATTACCTTTCCTTTGTTGTATGATTAAATCAGAGTCTCCTAAAATAGACACCTTTGCAGCTCCTAGAGCTTTGAGTAGTTTAAGGCCTAGCAGCAGAGCCTCATACTCTGCCATGTTATTTGTGCATTTAAAATTCAGTCTGTAGGCATGACCTTCTGCATGGTTTTTATATGTATTGTGAATCCAGACACTTGCCCCTGCTCCTAACTTGTTAACAGAGCCATCAAATTCTAAATACCATGTGATTTCTTACTTGTGGTTGATGCCTAAAGTGTCGATCAACTTAGGATTGGGCAGATTTGAAATTTCTGTTTGGGGAAGTTCTTCTTGCATGCTGGTTGCAATAACTGTTGTGACAGTTTCATCAGTGTGTGCAACCGATTCTTCATTGATTTGTGCTTGTTGTTCTTGGGCCAAGGGCTCATTCTTGGTTGGAGAATTTGTGTCTTCATTAAACAAAATAAAGGAATCCATATCGTAATGGATTGAGTAAATGGGAAAATTTTCTGGCTTGCTCTCACTACTCACCACATATTTCATCAGCGTTTCTCTGTACAGTCTCTTTGGTTGCCCAAAGACTGAAATGGTAGCGTAGGAAAGGTCTAATTGAAGGGATCCTTGAAGCTTTTCTCCCCATGATCTTGATAGGAGCATACCGTACTTTGGTGGAATGTCAGCGACCACTACATCCATGAGGATGGTCTTATTCGGATATTGAACTAAAGAGACACACAAGTCTTTGATGAGGCCTAGACATTTCACCTGACTTGAGTCAAATGAGTATAAGTCTTTGTAAGGTCTTGTAACGTCAAGGTTCAGTTTTTCCATAACTGCTTTGGGCATTAGATTATGCGATGCCCCTGAGTCAAACATAACATTGTGCAAAACATTGTCATGTATATGCAAACTGACATAGAAGGGTGGGACAGGTCCATGTGTTGACTTTCCATTGACTTCTGGACCAAACAACAGTTCAGGGGAATCATCCAAAACATTTACATCGTCCTTGTTTTCTGGAATTTGAAGTGACCTTTGAATTTGTTGCCTATATACATCGTGTTTGGCAAGTTCTGAGAGGGGGATGGATATTTTCAACTTAGATATTTCTGCCTCTAAATTAAATGGTTTTTCCAATGGAGTCTTGTTGTTGATAAAGGCAGTTTTTTCCTTTTCATTTAAATTATCTTCGATTTTCTCTTGTTTATCAGTGTTATGGGGACTGATAGCTTGCGGTTTTTTAGTTTCAGGAAAGTTTTTTGGAACACTGTTCGAACTTTATTTCGAGGAAGAAGGTGGCAAAGTCTGATCTTTGGAAGGCTGTATTTCTGTTATGTCTTCTACAGTCACTTGATGCGGGTTTGGAACATTTGTATCAGCGGGTTCTGTTATGACAGCCTTGCCTTTGGTCTTGTTGGGTTGTTTGCCATCGTTTGTTTTACTAGGTTCCGAAATGTCAATGGTCCTAGTTCTCATCTTATATTGTTTGTGTACTTCATACACAACAATATCATATCCTTGTTTAAAATCAAAAGACTCACCAGATTTAGTTTGAAACTGATTGTAATCGAGTTCATTTTGGTCATCTTGGGACAGGACAGTTTGGTGCTCACCCTTTAGATCCATTAGGTTCATGTGAGTGTCCTTTATGGGTTCACTAGAAGTAGATCCTTCAACATAGTTATCTTGAAAAGGGGGTCTTATGTCATGGTCTTGGGTAGACCTACCAGCATTTGTGTTTTGAGTTTTCCTAAAATTTGGATTCCTTATGGTATTGGACTGTTGTCCTTCCCATGATGCTTTTCTCTCAACATTTTCTACTCTTTCTCCTAGCCTTTGCAAGCCATTGATAATAGCATCAAGCTTTTGATCAAAGGCTGAGGGTTCTTCCTTAAAGGTGGTTCTTCTTTCCATTCTAGCTCTATTTCTCTTAGCAATTAAGTTAGCCTCAACATTGACAGCAACATTTTGCATGTCTGCAAGGGTCTGACGAGCTCTTTCTTTTAACTGATATGCCATATCAGGGTCAAAACCATCCGGAAAGTTGTACAAGGCCAAATCAGGGGGAGGCCTTAGGTTCTGTGGTATTTCATTGTAAACATTATTGAATCTTGCACAGTACTCCAAAACAGTCTCTTGAGGACCTCGTTTAATCATATCATATTCAGCTAGTATGTGCAAGGGGTCTTTCTTTTTCTCCCATCTGTTGGTAAAGGATTGGTAAAGCTCATCTGGGGTGGTTATTGAATTTGCAGCAAGTGATCTGAACCAAGTTCTTACATCACCTGTTAGACTCTGAACAAAAATTCTCATTCTCACGCTATCATCATCTATCTCGTAGTTTTCAAAATAGTCTTGCATCTTTTTGCTATGCTGAATGGCAGTAAAAGGACCGGTGGAATCAAAATATGTAATTTTCGATTGGTACTCTTGAGGTAAAGCCCCAGCATTAGCAGGTAATTGCAAGGGTGCATATCTATTAGCCATATCGGCAGGGATAAGTGGGACAACGGGGATAAATGGAACAACTGGAGTAACGGGGATCACAGGAGTAACTGGAACGCTGGAAACAATAGTAGTGGTAGTATGTGCAGTGAATGAAGGTGTGGAAGGAGGAGTTCAAGGTGTAGATGATGAACTAGGGGAAACAGGGGACGAACGAAACAAAACCTTGACAGGAGTCGGAATACAGCTAGGGTAAGTTGTTTCAGGACTTAAATCAACAAAATTGTCCTGTCTTTCTTGCTTCCTAAGGATTTTCGGGATTATGTTAGGGTTTTCAAAAACAGCTGGAGGGTTTGGATCGGGATTTGACCTTGTATATCATGGATTCTTCTTGGGAGCCAGCTTTCGATTTGTTTTTTGGGTATTTTTATGGGAATATTTTTGTAATTAACAAGGGATAGATCAGATTTTGGAATGGCTATGTATATCTTAAAACTAGCATGAAGATTGACTGAAGTAGCTTTTATTTACTTCTGCTAATGTAAAACAGAAATAGTTTCAAAGGCTTCCTGGCTGACATTCAGGCTTCATCTGCAGTTTTAAGAAATATACAGCAATTAGAAAATTGACCTTTTTAGGGGATCTTTCCAACCTTCTTCGTGAAATTAACTGAGGAGGTTCCCCAGCGGATTAACTGAGGATGTCCCC
Source organism: Pinus tabuliformis (assembly GCA_031772625.1). Classification (NCBI taxonomy): domain Eukaryota; kingdom Viridiplantae; phylum Streptophyta; class Pinopsida; order Pinales; family Pinaceae; genus Pinus; species Pinus tabuliformis. The sequence goes on from CM062804.1 coordinate 1,580,220,206, forward strand.
AGTGGAGTCGCCATTATGTTATCGTGAGATTAACTGAGGAAGTTCCCCAGTGGAGTCGCCATTATGTTATCACTCAGGTTGTCCCCAGGTTGGAGTAAGGGATACGGCCGAGGTAACCACAAACCAACTTTGGATTGCAGGTTCTAGCCCACCTGCAATCAGAGAGGGCTTTCTCTTTCAGATTTAGCTATGTTTAAAAGGATTTTAGGCTAGGTATTGAGTTCAAAGGGTTTTTGTTTTGTTTTGGTGGGAAAATTGATGTTTCAGGTAGAGAGGCAGAGCACAGTCTGAGTGTTTCAAACCATTGGGTGTGGAGTCGAGGAGGAGGACTGCTGGTGCATTTCCTTGGTTACAATAAGGGAAAATGGAGCAAGATAGCTGCGCATGAAACAATGTTTCAGATTTAAATGATGGAAAGAATGCTAAGTAACGAGAGGCAGTTAAGAATCTCTCAATCAGCTTAACAAATGTAGGTAACAGAGCTCTACCTAGGGGCATTTAAGAATCTCTAGATAATTGGAAAACACAGGTGAATAGGGGTAAATATGAGCCAGGAGGAATTCATATTCATAACCAATTCATTCAGAGGAAAACATAAGGAAATAGCAGAAAATGAGCATAGAGTGTATTTAAACAAATTCTAAGCTATTCTTTCTTTCTACTATTTAGATAGTGGTAAACAATAAAACAGAGGTAAGATGCACTTATTGTTTCAGGCTACAGCACAAGAATTCCATCTTCATTTCTTCAAAACATTCATTAACGACAGGCAGTTTGCTCTCCAAGCTTTCAGCAATATTTGGTTATAGAAAAAACTCAAGTATACAATGCGAGTCTCTAGTGAAAATTCTCAATTGACCGACGCTTGAAACAATGTAGAGAGCGGTATATATAGGGAAAAACTCTCTACAACTGCTTTTATTACATCTTGACCTAAAACAGGTCATAAAAAATGATTAATTGACCTAATTCTATCAGAAATAAATGCATGAAAATATCTCGGGCTGCGTTGAGGGCGGCCGTATCAAAACTGAATAAATTATGTTGTCCTCGGTGGCTTGGTGCAGTGTTTTCTGCAATAAATGTGTATGGGTTTCTGCTTCTTTGCTGTCTGTCTGCATTTAAAGCTTTAACTGTGATTTGAGGGCAAGGATGGGCTTATGCCTCTTAATTTGACTTTCTGGGGGGCTCATCAATGTACAGGTGCTTCGAGCCCCTAAAAATCTTCGGCTGATACTCTTTAGCTCTTCTTCTTCTATGATACTCTTTGACAATAAATTGGGATGTTGTTCTAATGTGCTATGCGTTAAATCAGCATTTCATGGCCGTTGTTTGGCTCTGTCTTCCTTAAAATTGTCTTTGGCTCCTTCCTGAATGCTTCGTGAAGAGAAACGGGTCATTCGGTGCCTTTCGGGCTTGCTGGGGGCTGCGTAATGAAAAGATTCCCTAAAGATTCCCCATTCTGGCCTAATTTGTCCAGTGATAGGCGCAAATCGCTCATCAAAAACTGCCTCAGAAACTGATTCCGGGGCTCCGGAGTGCGATTTTCGCCCTTCGCGCTAAAACTGATGATGACGTCAGCATGACGTTAGCATGACGGGACTTTGTACGATGGGTGACGTCAGCGATGATGTCAGCAAGATGATGTGGCAGGATGATGTCAGCATGATGATGTCATCACGTACGGAGGTGACATGGCAGTACGACAGATCTGATGATGTGGTAGGACACGTGGCAAGTGACTCAGCGGTACAGTGGCAGGAGGGCCACGTAGGCGGATGACGTGTCATGGTGTCTGGGCAGGGGGTGACGCAGGCAGGTGACGTCATTGCGCAGGGGTGGTAAATGGTTTTGCGCGCACCGTCTTAGCGCCTGGGCGGTTTTGGGGGGAGGGGCTCTGCCACAGCCCAGAAGGTGACGTGTGGCGGGAGTACAGTGGCAATACCACCCATCTCCCGGACGCTAACCTTCGGGCGCGTCGGGGAACAGGAAGGCCCGCCAGTCGTTGATCTGGGCGCAGGACGATCGGACGGCTGGCGGGAAGGACGGGGCGATGGCGAGTTAGTGGGCGGGGACATTCGCGGGAATATTCCATGGCGCGGCGGTGGGTTTTTAGACTTAGGGAAAGTGGGTTACAGGGTTTAATGAGCGCGGGTTAATGTATTTATGCACAAAAACTTAGGATAAGGGCGAAGTGTGGGTTTTTTGAGGGTTTTTAGGGCTAGGGAGGGAGGTTATTAGCATGACCAGGTGTCATCTAACTCCTGCTATGACACGGATGGGCTAAAAATAGCCCCAGATGGGCTATTTTTCCCCGGACTTAGAAGAAATATGGCTATATTGCCAGGGGGGATATTTACATAGGGGGGTTTTATATACATTTTTTAGTAGGGGAAGGGGAAAAACTGATGGGGAGTTATATACTAGAGTTAGTAGTTAATATGGAGATGATAAGAAAGCGCTAAGGTAGGGGACCTTAGGCTAATTTTTGAGGGAAAAGTGACTCATAGACGAGAAATCCTTGAGTGAAGCAGATCTTCACCAAGACAAATGACATGGAAAATGATGAAACTAAGAGGAATCAAGCAGATCTTGACCTCTTTTGGGGAAATTATTAAGTGACTTGGGGAATTAGAAGAAGGGGAAGTTAGTGATGTTCAACTTGAGCTCCACCAAATGAAAAATTGCCTGCAACTGTGATCTGGAAAGATAAAACACTTTGTAACACAAAATTGATCATAAGTCATCATTCTGCAACCTCACAGCTACCTACCCAGCCTACTCACCTAACATTTTTTATTCTTTTTGGTTTGGGTGCACTTAGACTTGCAAACCCAGCTTTACAATTTTTATTTTGAATGATTTCCTATTTAAATCTACACTTATTTATGCCAGGGCCCAGATTAAGCAGTTGGGTGCCTTTGATTCTCTACCTATCTACAGATCTACCAAGATTAAACTGTTTGGTCAGATATCATTCTCTATATTCTAAAGCAGGAAATTGAAACCTAGGGAGACCAAGATTAAACTGTTTGGACCTCCCTTAAATGAAAACTCTTAAAAACTGGAACAACTCATCAAAATTGGAATACAACAGTGCCTTTGAACTAGAACACTTCATGGCATCCTGTGGAAATATGGAACACTGCAGCCTGCAAATTATGACATATTTGGCATGTAAAAATGTCAATCATGAAAGATGAAACCTTGTTGCAACATGAGGCTAACAGTGGCTCCACTTGGGGATGGCTTTTCCTTGTGAAAAGCAAAGAACAACAGGTCATACTACCTTGATCTTCTGTTTGTTGCTGTAGACTGGAAACATTTGTTCTGGCTGCTAAAAATGTAAAACTTTGAACTATGAACAACCTCCTCCTCAACTGAATTACTGTGAACTGTGCAGCATCACCTGCTTTCTTCTGCGTGCTTGATAATTATGCACAAAGACTACAAATAGTTCTTTTCTACCATGAATTGCTTGTAATGTGACAGTTTTTTTCTCTTGATACTTTGCTAAAAACTGGTGTAGAAACAGAGCTTTAAAAATGGTGTCTTTCACAAATTTACTGCTTTGCCTTAAACAATCGGCCTGCTTATACAAAATGAAAACAAAGTGCTGATATATACAAAAAAGATTGTACAAAGATATATACAAAACTGCATTGTGTCCCTTAAAAGGGGTCATGGTAATGTTTCAGCATATGGCCATTGACAGGGCCTTCTTCAGCAGTGCTGTCCTCTATAGATCTGAGAAAATATGTGTTATTTCCCTGAACAGCAGAAATAACCAATGGTCCTTTCCATAAAAAATCAAACTTAGCATGTTTGCCCTTGTCTTCCCTTCTTGAGTCCCCTCTTAGAACTTTGTCACCAACATTGAAATCCTCAGCTTTAGCTCTCTTATCAAACATCTTTTTAAGCTTTTCTTGCAAAATTTGAGCTCTGTCATAAACTTGTTCTTTGGTTTGCTGAAGATGAATGGTCTGATTGATTCTTCTTTGAATGTCATTTGGTTCAGCCTGAATTTCTTGTAACAATTTGATAGTAGGAATGCCCAAGGATGAAGGAAATCTAGCCTCCGTGCCATATACTAGCTCATAAGGGCTCATCCCAATGGATATTTTGCTCGAGAGTCTATCTGCCCATAGGGAATTTACCAGCTTTTTGTGCCAGTTCTTCTTGTTTTCTTCTAGCACTTTCATTATGATGTTGATGAGGCTTTTGTTATATGATTCGGCCAAGCCATTACCTTGGGGGTAATAGGCCGTAGAGTGGCCCAAGGTAATATGAAATCTGTGGAAAAAATTGATCATCTTTTTGGACTTAAAGGCAGCGGCATTGTCAGTGATGATTTTCTCAGGGCAGTGAAATCTAGACAGGATATTGCACTCAAGGAATTGGATAATGATGGTGTCATTGGCTTGTCTGCAGGGCATGGCTTCAACCCACTTAGTGAAATAGCCAGTGGCTGTTAGGATCCATTTGTGCTGGCCTGAGGAAGAGGGATGGATTTCTCCAATGAAGTCAAGACCCCATTGTTGAAAAGGTTGTTCAGTTGAGATGGGTTTAAGGGGCAGGGGTAACAACTTTCTCTTGCCCTCAAAAATTTGGCATTTGTGACATGACATGGCAAAATTCTTTACATCTTCAAAAAGAGAGGGCCAATAGAAACCAACCCTTAGAATTTTATCAGCAGTGGACTTCCAGTATAGATGTCCTCCACAGTCACCTGCATGGAATTCTTTCATGACATTGTTAGTTTCATTCATGGTTAAAAAATTAAGCAATATACCTTCATGATTTCTCCAAAATAATGCACCATCTATAAAGCAAAACTTTAAAGCCTTCATTTTAAAAAAATCTTTTCTTGGTCCTAGACAATCCTAGGGGAGCACACCGGTTTAACAATACAAAGCAAATATCAGTGTACCAAGGGCATTGCAGAAATATTTCACTGATCTGTGGAGTTGCCAGCTCCGGTTCATTGTCCAGCTGGTTTATGTCTAGGGCTTGAAAGTTTGTTTTCGGACATCAGTTTAGCTAAACCTTGTCCCTTTATCAGCTTGGTTGGTTTTATTTCTATATCATACTCAAGGATGCTTGCAATCCACTTGCCTCTTTTTCCTTCTAATCCCTCTTGGGTCAATATATCTTTTACAGCAGTGTGTGGGACATAGGCAATCACATGTGAACATAAAATGTACACTCTGAAATCCTTGATGGCCTTAACAAGTGCGTAGGCCTGTTTTTCCATGATTGGGTATTTCAAAGGGGCGTCTCTTAAGGCTCGGCTGAAAAATGCAATCGTTTTTTCAGCTCCCTGTTCATTCTTCTGTAAGAGGACAGTTGCTATCATGTGATCAGATGCAAACGAAAATATGATGAAATCTTTGTCAAATTGTGGACTGGTGAGTACAGGGGCTTGTGCCAATGCTGATTTGATACTTTCGAATGCTTGCTTGGTTTCCAGGGACCATCTTACCTTGGCATCCTTCTTCAACATGTTGCTTAACAATCTTATTAATTCAGCTAGATTTGGGATAATAATAATAATAATAATAATAATAATAAAACACACAATCTAAAAATTAATGAGATATCTACAAAACTAAACAAAATAAAATAAATGTACATAAAAGAAAAGCATAACAAGAAAAATATATCTACAAACTAAAATATATATACAAACAAATTTGACCAAAAATAAAAATAAAAAAATCCTATAACATAAATGTACAATCTAAAACATAACATACATAACCAAAAAAACATAACATTATACATTAAACATTAAAACACAAAAAAAATGTAACATATAACATAAATATCATATAACATTCTAAAAAATACAATGTAACAAAAAATAATAACACAACAACGTAATAAAAAAGAAAACGAAATTGCCATGAAAACTGTTTTATTGAAGTCATAGTGGAAAATTTTCACTCCTGGGTTAAAAATAACACCAAAGTGATTGGCATAAAGTCTGATAGGGCCAATGGCTCTCCAAATCTCTAGAATTTATCCTTCCTGGGATGTAACCGATTGTTGTTCCAAATGGCAGGGAAGCAACTACAACATGTCTCCCTAGAGATACCATTGCCATTGTTGAGGCAACCTTGCATGTAGTCAATTTGAGCTTAGAATTCAACATCAACTTCTTAATATTGCCCACCACCACCATTTCATGCCTCTCAGCAAGGAATCCTTGCTTCATTTCCTTAACATCCACAATATCTCCGACTACAAAGACGTTGGATCGTAGACAATCATCAACTTTCAGGTGCCCATCCTTATCAACAGTCTTTGAAAACGGATTCCTGAAGCCAAGAGGAGGCAACACTGTTTCCCACATACGCAAAATGACAATCTATAGAGATAGCCATTCCACTTGATGTGGTATATGTGTTATTTGATTCCAAGAGGCTTTCGAAATCAATGCGTTCATTCAGGTGCACCTCAATTTTTTTGGAAACTAAGAAATCCAAAGCTTTATGTGAAGCCTTTTCTTTAAGAAAGTTTATAAGTCTGTGACCTGCATGTATGATAATTACCTTCTCATTAGGGAAATCTAATGTGATTTCTGCAGTTAACTCAACAATCTCGATCCTCGCTATACTTGACAAAAAAACCATGATGTGTATCAAGAGTTGAGCCACCAACATCTGAGTATCTCCATGGCAGATCTACCTCTTGTAGATTAGGATCAGATCAGGGTCGCAACTGCCTCTGTTCATTAACTGCAAACAGTTTTTTCTCCCACAATTTACCAAGTAAGTCTCTAGAGAACCTCAAATATCTCCCAATTTGTTACGAATTTGAAAAAATTGCTGCTGGGTTTTATAATTGACCACGTTCTGAGAAAAACCTACGTTTTATTTTTTCGAAATATGTTTTAATTTGGCCCAAAATCTTGTTTTAAAACCGAAATTTTTAAACTGTTACCAAGGAACTGCTGGGTCTTCCATGTCCACAACCAAACGTGCATGAGGAGCGCATTAAATCAGTACTCACCTCAAACCCAAATTCTATCATGTAATTTTGCCAATGGAACCATTGGAGATCTTTGTTTGTATCTTGTTCATAGTGTGGAAAATCCATTGACTATGAATTACTAGTCATCCATGAACGTGACAAGTGTGACTTTCCACTTTCAACTATTGATCTTGATAAACATCTAAACATCTGTGGGAATAGAACAAAATATTGTAATCTGTGTAGCAAGTATGTGAGATTGTGTGAAAAGCTAGCTCATGATTTATAGTTCCATGAAGAAAATTCTGATGACACTGAGGATTCTTCAAGAGAGTAGCACGGAGAAAATAATCATAGCTCACCAGCAGCAGAACTGTCTCGAAGAGGCTGTAAGATACCTTGCAGCATCGTTGGCTTTAGCAATCACAAAATTTTCCATAATCATAGGATCATTTATTATACAAAGATGCAATCCTAATCAGTGACAATAATATGTATTTTTGCACTACTGTATATGCTTATGCTTAATGTGATGGTGCATATGATGTGACCGAAAAATAAACTTTGTTTTGTCCAATTAGACTGGTTGTATATGTCTGGAGTCGTATCCTTGAAAATTTGACTTGTTTCCCATCGCACAATTGGATTTGGAATCCAAGCTAACGCAATTTTTTTTTTATAGGTCGCATGAGAGCCAGTTATCAATTTGTCAATTCTCTTAAAAGAAATTGATATTTTGTATTAAAAATTTACATTTTCCTTATTCAAAAACATGAAGATTTATTTATTTATTTTGTTATGTTGTTATTTTTTTTAATTAAAAATCTAACATGATTTTTTTTTAATTATTTAAAATCAAAACTTGAATTTTTTTATTGAAAACATTTGTGACATTAAGGAAAAAAATGCAAGAAAACAAATAAAAATCTAGAAATTTTAAAGTCTAAAAATTAATAATAAAAAAAATATGCAATCAAGCTTGATTTTATTTTTCCTATTTTATCTACTTGAAAGAAAAAAAAAATATTTATTTTTTTAAGTATATGAATATTTCCAACGGAGCCATTTATGAATTAGACCATCTAAAATGTTCATATCCAGATTTGCAGAATGTACCTGATTGTGTATGAGGACATGAGAAATCGTTTTAACCTTTAGATTTGCTGCAAAGACTCTTGAAGAACAGATGGATGTCATGGCGCAATCATGTTTCGATACCATTGCTCAATGTAGTCCTTGTGCTCCAAAGAATGTTTGATCTGCATTCTAGATCCTTTGTCCATAAATGGTTAATATCTGTCATGCGGAAAGAGTCAATTTTGCGGACAAAACCGACCTCCCTAGAAGCTAAGGCTTTCTAGTGACAAACAAGACAATTAAACACTATCTTTCCCTAAATATGCATTTAGAATACAAGTAATCAGGTGTTTATAACATACCTTTAGTCCAACGCTTTGTAGCAGTCTAGCCTCGCCGATCCGGATGAGCTCCTCCTTCTCTTCGAAACCTGCATTCACTAACAAGCAAACGATTACATAGCACCTGAATAACTCATAAAATAAAACATATTCATCATACAGACCAAGGAGTATATGAAACAAATCATGTATAACAACTTGTTGAGAAAAATGAGCTTAATTGTATTAAGTGGAAACAAAAGAAACCATTACAACCTGAGCCTTGGTGTTGTGCAGGTCCCTCCCAGGGTCCAGCAAGAGTTTTCCTTTACTTTGATCAGCTCACCCACTTCCAAATGAAGCTAGGAAAGGATGGGATTCTCTCCTCTCAAGCTCTATAAGGGAGTCCTAATCTCAGCAGCATCTACCCTTAGGAATGTTCAGCTTTCAACCTCCCCTTCCTCTGGCCCAATGCCTGTACTTATAGTGCTTTGGAGGAAGTTAATCAGGTCCACCATGAATGGGATAAGCCCCTCTTTCAATGGGATAGCTCCCCTCTTCATGGGATAAGTTCCTCTTACATAGGGATGCATGAACCATCTAGAGGCGCTCAATCCACGTCAAACCATCTTCTAGAATGCTCTAGAAATGACCACAAGTAACTTTTTTGAAGTGAAACTTGCACCTTTTGACCTTTACAGGAGTACGCACCCATCCCTTTACATACAGAGCGTACAAGTACGCAGGTTTTATGAACTGGAGGTGCGTACACGCAGGTAAGGCTAAGAGAAACTGCGTAACCAGAGTTAATTGAATTTTAAGGACTTTCTCTCTTTCTTGGAGTTTGACATGAGGAGCAGAGGTATGAGACTTGCCAAGGAGGATAGTATGACAGTTGATAGAGCCATACTAACTGTAGATAGTCATGGTGACAAATTTTAGTGTAACAGATTGCCCCCTAAAGTGCGAAGCCTGTAGTAGATTTAGGGTTTCATATCATCTAGGAAGGGTGAAGTACTTTATCATTTCAAGGATTATCTTGTGGAGAGCCCGGTTGGAACCTGCAAGTATTCAACACAAAATACATGTATGAGATCATATCATCGCTGAGGTAGGCATTCCCATACTCAGATCAAAACTTTAACTAGCAAACTAACTACTGCCCTGATACAGGAATGATTTCGCAGTACATCATAATCATAGACTCATGTAGACACAGTATGGACGCAGCCATCTGTTTATAGTTAGTCTACTATAGAATGAATACAAAACTCCTCGCAGCCTAGATGGTGGAAACTAGATCCAGGGTCTTCATTTCTACTTCCCGAAATAGTACGATTCTATCCATGCGAATAAATGAGTTGATGTCGAGCATGGTAGAAACCACTTGATTACCAGTCAATGATGTAAACTGTTAACAAGTGTGAGAGAAACCACCAATGATGTCAATGGTTCTCAAAGTACCCAGTACAATCCATGAGATGTGAATGAATGTGTTGATGTCGAACATTTCACGGAATCCTTCGATCGAAAGTCAATGATGTAAACTGTCGTCGAAGGCGAGAAATCTGCCATTGATGCATGCGGATCTCAAGGTACTGACGATTTCTAGATCATCTTTCTAGATAATGTGCTGATGTCGATAGAAAGCGATCCGTCGTAGGCAAGCCCACGACACGAAATCAAGTTGAAGAAATGTAGCTGTAAGGACTGACTCAGGGATGGTCAAGATGGATGACAGGTATTTTGCAGATGAATGGTTTATTTGCAGCGACCTCTTGAACACATAACGACACAACAGATGGCTTGGTGACATTTGACCCAAAGTTAATACCCGGCTGAAGACTTTCAATGTGGTTCAATCAACTGTGAGGCAAAGGATTTCCCAACCCAGGTGAATGAAAAGTGTTGTGTTTAAGAGTGGTGATAAGGTTTCTTCTGAGACAAAGGATAACAAATAGGCTCATTTTCCTCTCTTTTCCCCCACCATTTCTGGCAATTACCTCTTTATTTTTTACAAGCTTGAGGAGGATAACATATGCTTGATTATAAGCTCATCCTTCGGATGAGTCCAACTTAGTTTAGATTCGAACCCTAAGAAGGAGTGGTCCGTTCCTGTTTGTAATCGAACAGGTCCTTTACTGTGAAATTTTAACGAGTCCAGTATAGGAGAAACTCAGCGTTTTTCAATTTTAGAGAGTCTGAAAAATATAAGAAGACTCCAGGGTTGAACTTTTTCGTAAATTTGTGTCTCCCAAGCCCGAAAAAGTATAAAATAATACTTGAGAGAACCGCTTGGTTTTTTACGACCAAGGAGTACTTTCATAGTTAGTGTCTTTGACCTGAAAAGTAAAAAGCGATCAAGGACACGTCGTTTTATTTCCAATATCGAGTTCGAAACGACAAAAACCCGGCAATCTTTTCCTATTTTTTCGGTCAGAAAAGGGCTATAAGGGGACCGTCTTTTAATTCTGTTTTAACGAGTGTAAAAGAAATGCTCGGCAATCTTTTCATGTTTTAGGAGTCAGAAAAGGGCTTAAAAGATGACTCTGATGTTTTTGTTTGTGAAAAATGACAATTTTCCCTGAAAATCCTTTTATCCTGCACAAAAACCAACACATTACTCATACCTGTTTAAGATAGATAAAAATGCTTTAAAAAATACCTTTTCACAGTGGAAAATAAACAAATTTAACATTCATTTACTCAAAAAACCTATAAAAAGGGTTTTTACCATTTCATTTTTACCATTTTACTGTTGAGGAGAGAAAAAGGGCGTTTGGCAAGAAACTTCCCGTGGTCATTGCGGAGAATCCGACCGTCGAAACTGAACGTCGTCTCATCAGGTATTCTACAACATCCTCCCTTTCATTTCCATCCGTTTAGAATTTGTTTTTAAGCTTTAGTTTCATTTTTTGGAGGCCTTGGGGTTTCAAGGGCCGCTTTTCAGGGTACGCAGGTGCTCCATTGGTGACCTACGTACCCCGACATTTTCTCAGTTCGGAAAATGCCGGGTGTACGTAGCTTGCCTTAAGAGAACCTACGTACACACACTCTGTCTCTAAAGGTGGGTTGCGTAAACCGCGGAGTGGGTTTTCAAACCCCCATTTCTCCAGGATCAGTGCTTTTACATTGGAGGGCACCAGCTTGAGATAGAGCCCTCAGATATTTACTTTCTCACTGGTTTGCCCAAGAGGGGCGAACAATTGACCCTGCCCGGGACTAGGCCGGGTGGCCAGGCCATCGCTAGTCTCCGTCTAGAGTGGTGCAATAATCAGAACCAGGAGAGGGGGATAGAAATTAAAAAGATATCCCGACTTGAACTTATGGTAATTGCCTTTACAGTTACCAGACTTTGTGGCGCTGCCGCTTTGCACATTGCCACCGGGTCCCAAATGCGGATGGCGATTGACTGCTATCGAGGCACCATTTTCAACTGGTGTGATGCTGTGTTGGCCAATTTAAAGGGCCAACTGACCAGAACGGGCAACTCAAGACTTTTGGTTATGGGCCTTTATTTGTGAGTTTTGCTCTAGAGAGGGTTACGATGTTGATCCCGCAGCAGCTTACTGTTGAAGTTGGGCTTCCCCGAGAGCCTAAGTTGATGCGATGGGTTGCAGTGATGGCCCGTCATCCTCACGAGGGCACGTAGGTTGTCCGATTTAGACCGGAGTACTTTCACTGGTTAGAGGACCAGGTCTTCTCGATACAGGATTTTCCTCATGCTGGAGTCGATTTTCGTGGAGATCTGGACATGATTCTTCCACCGGGAGAACAGTGGGATGACACAGGTAATTCATTTTTCACAAGTTTTTAAATTATCTATTTTTTTGTTTTTATATCGTCTCAAAACTGACAGTGACAATTTTCAAAATGCAGATGTAGGCCCATGGCGTCCAGCCAATCTCTGGCCTTTCGAGAGGAGACAACCAGTTGCACCGGCACCGGTCCCACAGAACAAGGCTACAGAGACCTTAGCTGAGTTGGAACAAGACCTAGAGCGTCTGACGGCAGATATACCAGAGACTACTATAGATGATATTCCTATCAGGCTTCAGCGCTATGTAGTAAGAGTCCCAGGACCTTTTAGAAGGTTCTTGTGTAGGGTAGCCCGTGCAGTGGTGTCGTATAGAGATCATCACCAGTGATTGGATGATCGTTTTTGTAGACACATGTGACATTTTGGTTTTTTGTACTTGTCATTTTTGCCAATCATAAGGTGTTTTGCAACCTATGATCGAAGACGATGTATTTTTTGACACACTCCTATCTATATATATATCATTATTACTGGATTATCTTGTTAAACATGTGTGATTAAATGTTTTTAAATTTACATGTATGATTATCGCAAATGTCTGTCTAACATTCGAGAAGCAATTGCATCTGCTAATGTATTTAAAGACCTTGGAATATGTTGATATTCAATGTAATCAAACTCACGTTCCAAGAGACGCACTCTCAAAAATAACCTTAATAACACTGGATTTCTAATGGCATATACTCTATTAAGCTGTAATACAACGAGTTCAGAATCTAACCTCACTATCAAACTCCGAATCCCAAATGAAATAGATTCAGACAATAACTCAATCACTGCACTGTATTTTGCAATGTTATTTGTTGTTTGACCGAGGCTCACCCCATGCATAGAAACTAACTCGTCAGAGGGCGAATAAATAACCCAAGCTGCGGAAGAGATATTCTGTGTACTACGACAAGCACCATCAGCAAATCCAATTTATGTTTGGAGAGGCATCGACATCTGCAAATATCAAGCGTAAAACCAAGATAAGCAGACTAACGACGAAAAACACACTTTCTAAGCTAAGCACACTGTCTAAACTAACAAACAAACCAGCTAGAAAGAAAAATTAACCTAACTAACCTAACTAAAATCTCCACACCCATCATTTAAGCATAATACCTCTTTAGGTAAAGTCCATTTCTGGGTTTACCCAAAGAGTCCCCGTCAAAGTCAACCAGCTCATAGGCCCCTTTTGCTAGCTTTCGCTTGACAATATAGGGCCCATGCCACATAGGAATGAATTTTCCAACACCTAATTTATCGTTAGCTTGATCATATAATAGCACTAGGTCTCCTTCCGAAAAATTTCGAGGGGTCACATTTCGATCATACTGAGCTTTCATTCGTTTTGCATGAGTCTCGATCGCCAATGCAGCATCACATCGAGTCTCATCTAATTGAGCTAAGTATAATAAACGCTTCTCCTCTTCGAAAGTAGCTGGAAGTAATTTGACAGCCATTTGAAGTGACGGGATTTCGCATTCAATGGGCAACACAACTTCCAAACCATAAACTAGTTGGAAAGGAGTGAACCCTGTTGATGTTTTCACTGAGGTTCGGTATGCCCAAAGCGCAGAAAATAACATGTGCCAATTCGACCGATGAATACCAATGATTCGTCAGATCATGATAACTAAAACTTTGTTGATGGACTCAACCAGACCGTTGGCTTGTGGATAATAAGGAGTTGAGCTATCATGACGCAAACCAAGCTGGCCTATAAGTTCTGTCATCATAATGTTTCGAAAAGGGCACCCATGGTCAGTGATTATCGCTTGTGGGACACCAAACCTAGCAATAATGTGATTGAATACGAAAATAGCAGCTGTCTTGCCGTCTGCCTCGAATGTAGGCATCGCCTCGGCCCACTTAGTAAAATAATCAACCGCAAGGATGATATACGCATGCCCCCCGACCGAGTGAGGGTTACATGTAATAAAGTCGATACCCCATTTGGCAAAATGACCAACGACAATTATAGGGTGGAGAGGAGCAGGTGGTGCGCGCATCTTGCAATCAAACACTTGACAGTTGTGGCATTTCCGGACCGCAATAATACAGTCTTTAAACATGGACGGCCAGAAGTAGCCAGAACGCAACACCTTCTGGGCTGTGGCATACCCAGACATATGACCACCACACGCTCCAGAGTGATAGTCATTCAAAACCCTTTCAGCTTTTGCGTGAGTTAAGCAACGTCGGAAAACCAAGTCTGCCCCACGGCGATAAAGAGTATCTCCAATAATTTTGTATTGCTGGGACTGGAATCGAATCTTCCGACGTTCCGACTTTGAAGCTTCAGGCCGAAAGGATTGGGTTTGGAGATAGACGATTATATCCCCATACCACGGATCTAAAGTGCTGATGAGAAACAAAGATTCGTCCGCAATGGGTTCCTCTTCCACAGTTTCCGTGTCACCACGCGGGAAATCACACATCAACTCTGCAAAAACTAAAGATTTCTTAGACTTAGATTTTTCAAATTCTAAGTCGAACTCCTGCAGGATAACAATCCATTTGGAGTACTTGCCCCCCAGCAATTGTTTAGTCAAAATGTAGATCATAGGGTTGCAATCCGAAATGACTGTAGTTTTACGGAGAAGAATGTAGTGACGAAAACGTTGGACAGCCTGAACGGCTGCCAAGGCCAATTTCTCCACATGTGAATATTTGAGCTTAGTGGGATTTAACGTCCTACTAAGATAATATATCACATGTTCCATTCCGAGTTCATCTTCCTATACTAACACCATTCCAATGGTGGAATGAGCAGCGGCGAGGTACAAAAAGTAATCCTGGTTGTAGTTGGGAGGATGCAGCAACGGTGCATGGGTCAACGCGTGTTTAAGTGCATCGAAAGATTTCTGAGCTATCTCATCCCAAGAGAATTGAGCGTTCTGTTTCAACAACCGTGTAAAACCTTTTGTAACCTCGGCGTAGTTAGGAATGAATCGGCGTAAAAAGTTTGCTTTCCCCTACAGACTTTGGAGTTGGCGAAGACTCGAAGGAGGAGGCAATTTGATGATAGCTTCTACCTTCGAGGGATCGACGCGAATGCCGGCTTTTGAAACTACAAACCCCAGCAATCGTCCCACTTCTATACAGAAGACACATTTGTGTGGGTTCAACCGTATACGATAATGCCTACACCTCATGAAGATTGCTCGTAAATGGACAAGGTGATCAGCTCGATGTAATGAATGAGCGGGCAAATCATCGAGATATGGTTGCACAATGTGTTTGATGTCATGAAATGCATAAGACATCACCCTTCGAAAAGTGGCTCCGGCATTCTTAAGCCCAAAAGGTAATTTGCAATAAGCAAATGTCCCCCATGGACAAATGAAAGCCGTTTTTGGTTGATCGGCAGGTAGAATATTGATTTGATTGTAACCGGAAAAACTGTCCATAAAGGAAAATATTTCACTGCCGACACAATCATCAATTATTTGGTCGATATAGGGTGTTGGATAGTTGTCCTTTGGACAAGCACGATTGATATCCCTATAGTCGATGCATATTCTTATTGTTCCCTGTTTTTTGTTTACCGGAACAATATTCAATACCCAATCCATTAACGGGATCGGATAAATGAAACCTGCTTTCAACAGCTTCTCAACTTCTGCTTTAATTGCAGCCGCTTTTCGTGGGTGAATCTGACGCAAACGTTGCCGTACGGGTTTAGCGTCTGGGTAAGTCTTAATCTCATGGAAAACAATTGCGGGATCAATTCCTGGCATTTCCTCATAGGACCAGGCAAACACGTCGCGGAATTCTTGAAATAGGGCTTTGTATATCTGAATTTCGTCGTCTGAACACGAGGCACCTATATGAATGTGCTCAACAATTCGGGCTTGACTGAAATGTCAATGGGAACAGTGCGAGAGATGTTTCCCAAATTCAGCTCTGAATCAGGATGTTTCATGGGATTCTGAGCGTCCTTGACATATTCAGCTGTAAAGATTGATGAGAAATTGTTTTCAAAACAATCATCCTCAGGTAAAAACGAAGATCTATGATGGAGATCTTCCCATGGTAAATCGTCTACACACAGGACTTCACAAAGTTGTTTGTCAGATGACACAACTTTGGGAAACGTTATTAACTCCGAGGTTGACGTGAAAAGTGATTCCTCACGGACCACATTCATTTGGTCGATTTTGGTTGAACGCGAGTCGGTAAAAGACTGCATGGCTTCATAAGCAATTTCATATGGACTCAAAGGCATAGCATCACCAAATGAGTCTATTTCAGATTCGGAAGGAACGATCCAAGGATCGTCGTAAACAATGGTATCTGATGTAATCATATGAATGGATGCGAACGAAGACACGGCGTTGATTGGAGGAAAAGGAAAAGTTCCCAGTAAACCGACATCTTTAACTAATCCTATGCCAACATCCTTATAAGGGATAATCGTTTTACCGACATGCTGGATACTCTCTGAAGAGGCTGGGTCGGATGAGAAGTAAGCCAGCTGGTCTATGGTCATGATCTTGCCATTATGTGGAAATTTTATTACTCTGAAGACCGATGAGACGACCGCTGTGATAGCGTAAGACCAACTTCGACCCAAGAGAAGGTTGTAGTCTAGAGGGGCATCAACCACCTCCACATCCAGACTAATGGTTTTTCCTTCAACCCCTATAGGCAAATCCTATAGAATGCCAAACGGATGGAACCCACGGCCATCAAAGGCCTTAAGAATTGTCGGGGATTGATTTAGTGACGGAGAACCAAGCGATCTCCAGCACTGTATCGACATAATACACGTGGAAGCTCCCTCATCAATTACAGTCCGATGAATAGGCCTGTTTTTTACTATCACTGGGATCTGGAAAGCCATCTGATGAGGTAAACGCGGTGTACTATTTTCTAGATCAAATATTATTAGGTTCGCGTCCTGAACATCAACAACTCCTATAGCCAACAAAAGTAATTTTCGTTGTGCTGGGCATGATTGCAGCACTTCTAAAGCCAACATTGCTGAGGGTGAAACAGCTAAATCCTCAACAATGTTGTAATTCTGGGCCACTCTCGCATGTGGATTGAAAGCAGACCTTCGAAGTACACCCTTGGCGGGCGGTTTGATTACTAAGTCAGGGTTAGGTTTCTCGATCTGTAGTGGATCGGAACCGGGAGCTGAGGTTGATGGATTTGACTGAGAAGATTCTGCTTCTTTCGATCCATCAAGAGGACTTTTACTACCATAATCGTGTGACCGAGTCGCAATCCTTACATGAGACATCATCAATATGGGTTCTTCAGTGGCACTCAAGGAATAACCTATCATTTTGCTATCTTTCGGAAATGGGTCCTTCAAGACAGCAGGAATTTGGGAACCCTTGACGATTTTCGCAACCTCGGCCCGATGAGGGCAATCTCTTGTAAAATGATCCTCTTCACAAATAAGACAAGGATAACGAGGCTTGCGCTTTTCGTCATTGGTTTCCGACTTTTCTGTTTTCTCCTTTGGAGTTTTGTCTGCTTTATTCTTCTTCTTGCCTTTCTTTTTCCCACCGTTTTTTGATTTAGCCATAGATGACTCTACAACGTGAATATCAGCGGAAACTTCGGCAGAAGATTCTCCTGTCGGGGAGTCTGGTAAGGTTATAATGGGCGAAGAATTCTTTGAAGACTTCTTCTTGCTTTTAGTATTCACCGTACCAATCATGCCATCAACAGCATGAGATCCCGAAGGAGCAGCAGCGATTTGATTTGACTTTGGAAGATCTGGGATCTTTTCGTGTAACGTACCCGACTGAGTATAAACTAAGTCAAGGTACTGTGCTTGAGCAATCACTTGCTCCTCAGTAACTACTCCGGCCTTAGCTACGTCTTCAGTAATCTTCGGTAATAATGATTTAACAAACCATTCAGCTAAGATTTGGTCCGGGATAAAAACTTTCACTAATCGCCTTCGACGTCTCCATTCATGAATATGATCGGAAATATAAGTGGACGTCGACTGTTTTAATGAAGTTAGTAACTCGGTGCCATTATCATATCTGACCGGCAACTGAAAATGAGTTAAGAACGAGGTAACTAACTGACTAAAATTATAAAAAGAGGCCTGTGGCAACTCAATGTACCACTTGGCCGCAAGACCAATGAGCGTACGCTGAAAAAGACGTAAACAGATCGAATCATCTGAGATGGAATTTGAGGCACACCAGAGGTGGTAAGTCATCACATGATTTGACGGGTCCTCTCTAGACTTACCTTCGAACTTGGGTATGTCACTGGGAAACTTATTCGGCATTGGTGGCCAAAACGGAAGATAATTGATCGGATCGTTCATTAGGCGCGTCAAGTCTGGTAAATCCAAAGTTGCGATAAACAGTAATTGCCGATTAGGATCCCTAAAACTCTAGGTCACAAGACCAGTCCTAGGAGGAGGATATCCAGGATAACTTGGAATAGGAATCGCATTCGGGATATTGTATCCTCCCGGAAAACCAGGATCAACCAGACTGTACTGGGGTTGCTGTGGTTGTTGATAAGTGTACCCAGGATACGGTTGATACTGGTAAACCAGTTGCTGGACAGCAGACCCGTATTGGTACTATCCCTGTTACGGTTGATAAACGAATTGTGGTTGACTAGTGACAACCGTACTTAAACCAGGCTGTCCTACAGGCATCTGAACCGTAGTTTGAACCGTGGATCCAGACAATGGTAAAGATGTCTGAGGAGTAGTGGCAGAGACAGTAGAAACCGGAGCTGTCGATACTCCAGAAGTAAGTGTGGTGGATGGAACAGATGCAGCGGTAGTTGCAGCAGTCGTTTGAGATGGAGTACTAGGTGCAATGGGCGACTGAGTGACTACCGAAGGTATAGAAGTTTGAACGTTAGACTGGACTGGTTGCTGGGGTGGACCAGAAACTAAAGGTTGTCCAGTTTGAGATGACAACTGTACGCTTGGCTGCAACACCTGTTGAAATTGCGATGGATCCCACACTATGTTCATTCCGGGGTATTGACCCATGACAGGTTGAGGATATTGAGATCCATAACCGGATTGAGGGTAGGATTGATAATTGAAAGGTACATTTCCCGTATGAACATAAAATTGACCTTGGGGTGGTTGATAACCTTGACTCGAGTACTGACCTTGGGGTAGATACCCTTGAGGTAAGTACTGATACTAGGGTTGACCTTGAGGCATAAATTGATACTGAGGTTGACCTTGGGGTACATATTGAGGTTGGGGTTGACCTTGGGGAATGTACTGTACCATGGGTACATACTGTCCTTGAGGTTGCCCCCCAGGCGTTAATTGAGGCTGCCCCCTAGGCGGTAACTGGCCACCTTGAGGTTGAGAACTGGGAATTGAACCTGACATCATGTAAATGTCTCCTACGCCTAACGGTTTATTACCATTATTTCCAGTTAATAACCCATGTCCAATGGGTTGAGGATATGATCTTGCAAAAGTACCAGAAAGTGACTGATACCCAGCAGGAACAGAAGGACCACCGTACAAGAAAGATTCAGGAGATTGAGTAAACACGGATGACTGACTAGACATATTTACAGGAGTATAAATGCCTCCGGGTGGATAAGGAGTACGAGGTGGAGAAAAACTTGTCCCTGAGTTGTCCAAGTAATTAGTTAATGAAAGATACCAAGTAGTACTTCTAGGTGGACCATAAAAAATGGATTCACGCTCCCTTAGATCAATAGTAGGTTGATCTTCAGGGATAGGGATGCCTATTTCTTCTTCTGGAGCAAGTTCTTCAATAGCTATCAAACAAGAAGGAAGATTTTCGGTGATGACTCTTTCTACCCTAGGTGAATCAGGAACACTAGAAGTTGGAGTAACAGGGTCAGATATTTCAGGTTCTTCGCCTATATCACTAGTAGATGAAAAACTACCAGCAAGCTCGGAAACTGCAATAGCTTCAGGATTGTAACCTGTTTCTAGACTTTGGTAATCTGGATGGACTACCAACGAAGACTCTCCTTCTTCAGGTGAACCTACTTTACTTCCACTAGGAGGAGTTACAAGGACTTTCAAACCTTTGTAATGACCCAGGACATCTTCAGGAGGCTCGCCCCGAAGTCTACGGGACTTCCTCAACAAATCGGCCACGGTAATAATCTCAGGAGACTGGCCCCGAAGTCTATGGGACTGTCTCAGTAATTCAGCCACAGTTAAAGACTTTTAACTACTGCACACGCAAACAAAGTAAAATCTCAAAGCAAACCGCCTAAAGTCTCTAAAGAACCAAACAAATTCGAATCACACGCCTAAATAATCTAGGGCGCCAAACCAAACACAAACAGTAACCTTCTGGACCGAAAACACTAGTTGGTGATGAAGCCCAACATCATCGAATTCAGTACAGAAGTGGTGGGTGGAACAGTTACCCCAGCAACCTGCTTAATGAATAGACTGGACCAAGTTCCTCCACTTTAACCGTCTCGAGTGAAGTGAACCCCCCGGAAAATCCAAGTGAGTCTAGCCGACGTCTGCTCCAGGTACAGTGGGATCTTCCCTCCACCGTCACCTTGGGTAGAATCCTAAAGATAATGGTCACTAAGGTTACCAATAGCAACAAATATACCTGGGGGAACAGTCTACGACCCGATAGCACGCAAGGGCAGAGTAACAAGCTCAATCCCCTTGCCGGCTCCTTGACAATAATCTAAGGTTTACCAACAAGTGACCCCAGGCTCCTCGACAATAATCTGAGGTTTACCATTTGTAGTACGTGCGTATCTGGCGTCTTTCCCAATGAAGGAGGATTGATCCCCTCACTGGTTCGGACACGGTCTCGTGCTTCTCCTTTAAGAGGAGCTTTCCCAGAGTACAAATGAAACAGTTGGATTTATCCTACCACAAGATAAGCTACTTATTTGGTTTTACTGTCTTGGAGAGTTAATTACTCTCCTACTCCAAGACACTAGCCTGATCTATATTGGTGTTTCAGAGCCCTAGTAAATAAAAAGTTACTAAGTTGATTTTACTTTAAGCGTTAATTTTTATGGCTTTTCTTTAGGACAAAAGGTAGCGGAGATGAAACTGATGGTGTGTAGACTCGACTCAAATCCACTAAAAATATGCACTTAGGATGATTTATACTAACTTTCTTTTTCAATGAATTCCCTAGCTAAGAGAGTTGGAGAATGCAAAATCGATATAAAGACAACTTTCTTGGCAATGAAAATCAAAGAAACAATCTCTTTATCTTTTCCAAAGCATACAACACATGACCACTAATTATGTTGCGAAAATTCCTTTTCTTTTCAAAGACACAAACGCTACTAAAGCAAACTTTTCTTCAAAAGAGATTTTTTGGATTTTTTCCTACTTAACAAAGCATATAAAAATCAAAAATCAAATTTTAAAAACCTATGACAATCAAATCAATTCTACTTAAAAGCAAATCTAATGAGGCCAAAACCTACAAAGTATGATCCCAGGAAGTTTTACTCAGTCATGATTTAACTAAGGACTAGTTAATGCAGAATAAAAAACTAGTCAAAAACAAAAATCAAAATCTTTTGTTCTTTTTCTTAAAACGAAATTCACAGTTCAATCAACAAACTTTTTCGAGATTCGGCAAAGAGACAACACAAAGGAAGGTTTCTCATAAGGGTGGATTCTATGAAAGTTCTGACTCCTAAGAAGACTGCAAAGACCAGGGATATCCAAGGTTTTACGACTTCTAAAGCCAAAGTCACTACAGGACCAATGCAAAAATCAAAACCCTAAGGCTAGAATCTCTACGAATTTCACTAAAACTCTTGACACTGATGAAACAAGTTTAGGTGAAGATTTATGGCAGGTAACCAGTGGATCTAGGTGGTAAAAACAACTTACAAACATAATCTAAGAGGAAAAAAGGAGAATATTGAATTTTTTTTCAATTTTGACAGGGTACGCAGGCAACCTGTTTGCACAGGTGCGTGTACGCTCTGTGCACAAAGCTGCAGTGCGTACAAGTACGCAGTGCATCCAGCCTCGCCGATCTGGATAAGCTCCTCCTTCTCTTCGAAACCTGCATTCACTAACAAGCAAACGATTACATAGCACCTGAATAACTCATAAAATAAAACATATTCATCATACAGACCAAGGAGTATATGAAACAAATAATGTATAACAACTTGTTGAGAAAAATGAGCTTAATTGTATTAAGTGGAAACAAAAGAAACCATTACAACCTGAGCCTTGGTGTTTTGCAGGTCCCTCCCAGGGTCCAGCAAGAGTTTTCCTTTACTTTGATCAGCTCACCCACTTCCAAATGAAGCTAAGAAAGGATGGGAATCTCTCCTCTCAAGCTCTATAAGGGAGTCCTAATCTCAGCAGCATCTACCCTTAGGAATGTTCAGCTTTCAACCTCCCCTTCCTCTGGCCCAATGCCTGTACTTATAGTGCTTTGGAGGAAGTTAATCAGGTCCACCATGAATGGGATAAGCCCCTCTTTCAATGGGATAGCTCCCCTCTTCATGGGATAAGTTCCTCTTACATAGGGATGCATGAACCATCTGGAGGCGCTCAATCCACGTCAAACCATCTTCTAGAATGCTCTAGAAATGACCACAAGTAACTTTTTTGAAGTGAAACTTGCGCCTTTTGACCTTTACAGGAGTACGCACCCCATCCCTTTACATACAAAGCGTACAAGTACGCAGGTTTTATGAACTGGAGGTGCGTACACGCAGGTAAGGCTAAGAGAAACTGCGTAACCAGAGTTAATTGACTTTTAAGGACTTCCTCTCTTTCTTGGAGTTTGACATGAGGAGCAGAGGTATGAGACTTGCCAAGGAGGATAGTATGACAGTTGATAGAGCCATACTAACTGTAGATAGTCATGGTGACAAATTTTAGTGTAACAATATCGATTTTTTTTTTTACTTTTTAATAAAAATGATATGCAACTAAATGATTCATGCATCTAGAAAAAAACTGAAAAAATATGAACTCTAGACTAAAAGATAGTTCCTATGCACACTTCCCTGACGACGACGCCAAAATGTTGAGGCAAATTAATTACCTATCATTTAATTGTCAAACCGGGGGTTTCATAAAACTTGCGAACCATGC
This sequence comes from Pinus tabuliformis, assembly GCA_031772625.1. Taxonomy (NCBI): domain Eukaryota; kingdom Viridiplantae; phylum Streptophyta; class Pinopsida; order Pinales; family Pinaceae; genus Pinus; species Pinus tabuliformis. The sequence continues at coordinate 1,580,243,442 of CM062804.1, forward strand.
TTGCACTATATATGCTAGAAATTAACTTTCAATTTAGATCAATCTCATTACAAAACCAAACAATAAAAAACCAAATTCACCTATTCTAATTCAACACTCAATTCAAAAGAAATTATAGTGCAATTATAGTACAACGTGCGGAATTAAAATCTTAATCTTTCAATCTTGCAGGAATTGAAAAGCACACCACTCTTTCAGAAATGAAATAAAAAACAATCATTCTTAACCTCTCACAGAGGAAAAGATATTAAAGCAAATAAATACAAATGCTCTTAACTTCTAGGTAAAAAGCAAATAAAAAATCACTCTGAACCTCTCACACAAGAAAAGATATGAAAACAAATAAAAGCAAATGCTCTTAACTTCTAGGTAGAAAACAAATAAAGACAATCACTCTTAACCTCTCACATAGGAAAAGATATGAAAGAAAATAAAAAATTTATTAAAAATGCTCAACTCTCTTTGACATATCTTTTCCTAAATGGTTGACCATGATCTATATGAAAGTAAACCATGTTTATTTGTCTCACCCTAATATAAATATTAGAAAGACTAAAATAAACATGCTTTATTTTCATGGGGAGACAATCCTTGTCACAATGTGACATTCAAACATGGCTCTCCATGGTTGTCTATGATTGAAAATGGTTGACCATGATCGATATTATAAACCTAAGGTAATAATAAACCCAAGGAATTGATATTATAAACCACAAGGAATAATAAAACTAGGGGATTAATACTAAAACCCCAAGGGATTATGAACCCAAGGGAATAATATTAAACCCATGGGACTAATATTATAAACCCAACATTGTTAAACCCAAATATAAACACTACAAACACTAAAATAAACATTGTTTAGTTTGATGGGGAGACAATCGTTGTCACAATGCAACATTCAAACATGGTTGACCATGGTTTGCTATGATTGACAATGGTTTACCATGATTGATATTCTAAACCCAAATGAATAATAAAACAAAGGGATTAATATTGAAACCTCAAGGGATTATGAACCGAAGGGAATAATATTAAACCCATGGGACTAATATTGTAAACCCAACATTGGTAAACCCAAATATCAATACTAGAAATACTAAAATAAACATAGTTTATTTTGATGGTGAGACAATCCTTGTCACAATGTGACATTTAAACATGGTTGACCATGTTTGGCTATGATTTATATTATAAACCTAAGGGAATAAAAAACCCAAATTTTGGATATTATAAACGCAAATGAATAATAAACCCAAGGGATTAATACTAAAACCCCAAGGGATTATGAACCCAAGGGAATAATATTAAACCCAAGGGGCTAATATTATAAACAAAACATTTGTAAACCCAAATATAAATATTACAAACACTAAAATAAACATGGTTTATTTTCATGGCAATACAATCTTTGTCAAAATGCGACATTCAACCAAGGGACTAATATTATAAACCCAACATTGGTAAACCCAAGTATAAATACTACAAATGCTAAAATAAACATGGTTTATTTTGACGGTGAGACAATTCTTGTCACAATGCGACATTCAACCATGGTTGATGATGTTTGGCTATGATTGACAATGGTTTACCATGATTGATATTATAAACCAAAGGGAATAATAAACCCAAGGGATTGATATTATAAACCCAAATGAATAATAAACCCAAGGGATTAATACTAAAACCCAAGGGATTATGAACCCAAGGGAATAATATTAAACCCATGGGACTAATATTATAAACCCAACATTGGTAAACCCAAATATCAATACTACAAACATTAAAATAAACATAGTCTATTTTGATGGAGACACAATCCTTGTCACAATGCGACATTCAAACATGGTTGACCATGTTTGGCTACAATTTATATTATAAACCTAAGGGAATAAAAAACCCAAAGTTTTGATATTATAAACCCAAATGAATAATAAACCCAAGGGATTAATACTAAAACCCCAAGGGATTATGAACCCAAGGGAATAATATTAAGCCCAAGGGACTAATATTATAAACCCAAATATAAATATTACAAACACTAAAATAAGCATGGTTTATTTTCATGGTGAGAAAATATTTGTCAAAATGTGACATTCAACCATGGGACTAATATTATAAACCCAACATTGGTAAACCCAAATATAAATACTAAAAACACTAAAATAAACATGGTTTATTTTTCTGGTGAGACAATTCTTGTCACAATGCGACATTCAACCATGGTTGACCATGTTTGGCTATGATTGACAATGGTTTACAATGAATGATATTATAAACCAAAGGGAATAATAAACCCAAGGGATTGATATTATAAACCAAAATGAATAATAAACCCAAGGGATTGATATTATAAACCAAAATGAATAATAAACCCAAGGGATTAATACTAAAACCCAAGGGATTATGAACCCAAAGGAATAATATTAAACCCAAGGGACTAATATTATAAACCCAACATTCGCAAAACCAAATATAAATATTACAAAGTCTAAAATAAACATGATTTATTTTCATGGTGAGACAATCCTTGTCACAATGTGACATTCAACCACAGTTGACCATGTTTGACCATGATTGATATTATAAGCCTTGTTGGAATAATAAACCCAAGGGATTGATATTAAAACCCAAATGAATAATAAACCCAATGGATTAATACTAAAACCCCAAGGGAATAATATTAAACCCAAGGGACTAATATTATAGACCCGACATTCGTAAACCCAAATATAGATATTACAAAGACCAAAATAAACATGATTTATTTGCATGGTGAGACAATATTTGTCAAAATGGGACATTCAACCATGGGACTAATATGGTAAACCCAAATATAAATACTAGAAACACTAAAATAAACATGGCTTATTTTCATGGTGAGGCAATCTTTGTCAAAATGCAACATTCAACCATGGGACTAATATTATAAACCCAAATTTGGTAAACCCAAATATAAATACTAGAAACACTAAAATAAACATGATTTATTTTGATGGTGAGACAATCGTTGTCACAATATGAGATTCAACCATGGTTGACCATGATTGATATTATAAAACTAAGGGAATAATAAACCCAAGGGATTGATATTATAAATGCAAAGGAATAATAAAACTAAGGGATTAATACTAAAACGTAAGGGATTATGAACCGAACGGAATAATATTAAACCCATGGGACTAATATTATAAACCCAAATATAAATACTACAAACACTAAAATAAACATGGTTTATTTTGATGGTGAGACAATCCTTGTCACAATGCAACATTCAAACATGGTTGACCATGGTTGGCTATGATTGACAATGGTTGACCATGATTGATATTATAAACCTAAGGGAATAGTAAACCCAACTTATTTACATTATAAACCCAAATGAATAATAAACCAAATGGATTAATATTAAAACCCCATGGGATTATGAACCCAAGGGAATAATATAAGCCCAATGGACTAATATTATAAACCCAACATTTGTAAACCCAAATATAAATATTACAAAGACTAAAATAAACATAATGTATTTATGGTGAGACAATCGTTGTGACAATGTGACATTCAACCATGGTTGACCATGATTGATATTATAAACATGAGGTAATAATAAACCCAAGGGATTGATATTATAAACCCAAATGAATAATAAACCCAAGGGATTAATACTAAAACCCCAAGGGATTATGAACCCAAGGGAATAATATTAAACCCAAGGGACTAATATTATAAACCCAAATATAAATATTACAAATGCTAAAATAAACATCATTTATTTTCATGGTGAGACAATCCTTGTCACAATGTGACATTCAAGCATGGTTGACCATGGTTGGCTATGATTGACAATGGTTTACCATGATCGATATTATAAAACTAAGAGAATAATAAACCCAAGGGATTAATATGAAAAACCCAAAGGAACAATAAAACGAAGGGATTAATACCAAGGGATTATGAACCCAAGGGAATAATATTAAACCCAAGGGACTAATATTATAAACCCAACATATATAAACCCTAAGAAAAATATTATAAGCATTAAAATAAACATGATGGACCATCATTTATTTTCATATTGAGAAAATCCTTATCACAATTCCATCTTGGACCATGGTCGACATCATAATAAACCATGTTTGACTCGGGAATAATAAACCAAAGGGATTAATACTAAAACTCCAAGGGATTATGAATCAAAGGGAATACTATTAAACAAAAGGGACTAATAATATAAACCCAAGGGATTGATATAATAAACCCAAAGGAATAATAAACCCAAGGGATTATTATTTATTTTCATGGTGAGACAATCCTTGTCACAATGTGACATTCAAGCATGGTTGACCATGGTTGGCTATGATTGAAAATGGTTTACCATGATCGATGTTATAAATCTAAGGGAATAATAAACCCAAGGGATTAATATAAGAAAACCAAAGGAATAATAAAACGAACAGATTAATACTAAAACCCCAAGGGATTATGAACCCAAGGGAATAATATTAAATCCAAGGGACTAATATTATAAACCCAATGTATATAAACCCTAAGACAAATATTATAAACATTAAAATAAACATGATTGACCATCATTGGTTTTCATATTGAGACAATCCTTATGACAATTCCATGTTGGACCATGGTCAACATTATAATAAACCATGTTTGACTCGGGAATAATAAACCCAAGTGATTGATATTATAAACCCAAGGGATTAATAATAAAACTCCAAGGGATTATGAACCTAAGGGAATATTATTAAACAAAAGGGACTAATAATATAAATGCAAGGGAATAATAAACCCAAGGGATTGATATAATAAACCCAGGGGTTTAACACTAAAACCTCAAGGGATTATGAACCCAAGAAATTATTAATATTAAAAATTTGAAGAATGAATAAACCCAAGAATTTGGTATTATAAACAATTGGGAATTAATAAACCCAAGGGAAAAATATTAGAAACCAAAGGGATAAAAATGACAAGGGATCAATATTAAAAACAAAAGGGATTAATAGGAATTAATTTTTTAAACCCAACAGATTGATCAACCCACGTGACTATGAATATTATAAACCTAATAGATCAAAAAACCCTAGGGATTTTTAATATTATGAAAGCAACATGTTAATAAATTGAAGGGATAAACATTGTAAATGTAAGGGATTAATATTAAATCTTAGGACTATTATTTAAACCTTAATATTGGGGACTAATAAACCAAAGGGAATAAACGATAAACCAAAGGAATTATTAATATTACAAACTTAAAGAACAAATAAACCTAATCATTTAATATTATAAACCCAAGGAAATAGTAAACAGAACCTAAGCCCTAAATCCATGGCATCAATATTATAAACATAAATAATTCTATAACACAAAACAATAATAAAAAACATAAATCAAAACCAATATAAGAACCACATTGCAAACCATAAAGCATTAAAAGATGGTAAATCATCATTACATTAATAATAACACATTTATATCACTACATTATAAACAATAAATAAAATTTAAGCCATAAATACATTGATATCAATACATGAACGTATTAATAGTATAAATCTCAATATTGATATAAACACCTAGGACATGAAATCCCAACAATAATATTATAAATTTAAACAATATTTTCATTTATGAAATACGTGAATAAAGTGAAGGGATCCACACAAAAGACCACAACAATCAGAAATGAAAGAGAAAGATATAAAATAGTAACACTCCCATTGGAGCAAAGCAACATAAATGAAAAAAACACATGTAAATTTCACACATTGGATTTAAAGAAGAACAACATAATAGGACATTTTAAGACTAGAGATACACAATTCTATACATATAAACAACATTGGTGTTTAAGATAATCAATTTAACCAACATTGCAACCACAGAAAGAACATTGAGTCTTAACATATATTTTTTGTTTTCTTTACATCAAATAATTCCACTACAAAATTGAACTTCAAACAATGTTTCAAAAGTCATCTATGGAGCGGCCTCTTCCAAAACACAACTAGACCGATGACAAAAGCAACACTAATTCAAATCAACAAGATAATGATCACGATACTTAACACTTTCCAACCAATTCCTTCTTGTTCTCCTCCCAGACTCCCTCTGGTGCACATGTTTCAAGTATTTTACATGTGTTTTTGTTTGATCTAGCTCACGAATATGATCATCAATAAATGCAGGATGGAACCCATGTTTTCTATCAAACTTGTTCCGAAGATAGGAAAGAAAGCTTATAGCTCCAACAATATTGCGTATTGTTTTGGAATAATAGATGACATCATTATTGTCCATATCTGCATTTGAAAGACACAAAAACAAAATCAAAATCAATAAAGACATGCACAAATAAATAAGCACACACACACACACACACACATATATATATACATAAAACATAACACCCCATTTTTATTTATGTTAAAAAACTTAATGTTATAGTGTTACATGAAAAAAAACAATCTAGTGTTACATGAACCAAATGATATAAAAATTTCTACAAATATAAGCCTCATTTCAAAATACAATAGAAAAAACTGTGGAAATAGAATAAAACCATGGCCAATATTCAAAACCTCCATTTTTTCATTTCATGATGTAATATGAATCCACAATATTAATATCAATATGAACCAGTTATAAAAATGATTTTGAATGATTGGTTCATATAACTCATTGTTTATGTTTGAATGGTCTATTGCAAAGAAAAGAGCAATAGGCACTTAAAAAAAAATATAGTAAATTGAACAACATGAAAAATGATGTAAACAACTTTCTCAAATATTACTATGAATATGATGAATTTATTAATCTAATAAATATATGAAAATTATTATTATATTAAAAGTAAATTAAGAGGACAATAAAAGCAATTCAAAAAACATACTATAAAGAAGGTCACAATGTTATTAGTTGTATTTCATAGTGATATGGATTTCAATCGCTCCTATTCCTTCTTCCTAATTGTAACATATGTGCTATATTTCATCTTGGCATAACGTTGAAAAGAAAAAGGTGGTGCAATGTGTAAACCATTTATTGATTTCACTCTTGATATGGTTGTGAAGGTAACACCTTGCTGCTCCTTATTCCCGATATCAACCAACGCTCATTCTAAAGTCAATCCCTGTGACTTGTGGATTGTAAGAGCCCATGCCATCTTCAAAGGAATTTGTTTTTTATTTCCTCTTATCACTAGGGTGATAGGGACAATGTTTGGATTTCTTGAGTCAAATGGAACACCAACATACTTATCAAAAACAAAAATTCTGAACATTGGAAGTTGAGGTGGCTTAGAGGTAGGCGGATAGAATATATCCTTAACATAACCAAGTGCACCATTCACCAAGCCAACTTCAACCCATAAATTACATGTCAACATAACACGCTAATCACAACACAACAAAACTTCATGGTCCAATTGATCATCATCAACACTACTGATTTCTGAACGCCTTGAATGCTCAACAACACATCGTGCAATTAGAGAATTTAATCATTTTAACATATGCCTATTATGGAAGGAGACCAAATTGTTTGTTGGAAACATGTGAATTGCTGCATTAAATAAATCTCTTTTTCTAGGATGCAACCTCATATCAGCCCGTGACGTAAGAAACTCCCAATCTTCAAGAACAGGTTCTACATTTCTTATGTTATTGGTGACTCTACAAAAACAAGATTGTTTCTCATTATTCCCTTGTTGGCGAAAGATTGTGTCAAGAGTGGCAAGAATGTTGAATTTGTTCCACAAGACTTTCCCTACTATATTACCTACATATAAATTCTTATCTATCATAGGAGGCAGTTAGCCAAGGTCACCCACAAGGATGATGGATCTGCCACCAAAAGGACAATTATTTTTCTCTGGAAATGCTTCTTGTAATCGAGCATCTATTTGCATAAACAACCTTGATCCTAGAAATCTCATTTCATCAATCAATATATATCTAAAATGTCGCACTTCTTCTTGGAATATTGCAAGTGACTGCCCCTGTAGTGGTTGCATATCTTTAATTGGAATTTTTAGAGCCGATTGTATTGTTTTTGCATGTATATTAAAAGCAACTATTCTTGTTGGGGAAAGAAGAAGCAAAGGGTTTCTTCCATTAATTAATGAATTATAAAGAGCTTCAAAAATAAAATGGATAAGGAAAGACTTCCCAATGCCTGCAGTGCCCTGAATAATCATAAGAAGAGCTTCATGAATCTCATATTCAGCAAAGTGCCTTAAGACAATTTCAAAATAAAGTCGTTGTTTTTCCGACAAAGAATCTGGAGATGCAAATGTTATGTTTGAAAGGTCAACAATATCACCCCTTGATTTTGCATTCCTTATAAAATTAATAGCTTCTTCTGCAACATCATCAAAAATAGTTGTACTTTCCCAGTCAAAGGATATATCAAAGTCCCTTTGACCAAGGGTGTGAAGATCAGAAACATTCACATCATTTGGTGGAACCAAGCAAGAGAAAATTTTCCATTCTTGAAAATCATCTTCAAGATTCATTTCTTGGTTAGAAAAATCATCATCTTCTTCATCTTCAATATTGTCTATAATTGATGGATTTCGATCAACATGCCATGCTCGATATCAAAAATTCCTCCAATTTTCAATAATAATTTCAGCTGAAAGGCCAATTTCTGTAGGAATGTCATGAAATGGCTTGTACAAGAGAAATTCTATCTAGCAAAAGGTTTCAAATTCCTCTGAAGCCTCACCAAGAATAGAATAAAACCATGGCCAAACCTGAACAATAGCATGAACATCTCTAGGCTTCCATGGATCTTGTTTACACTTGCTATCAAATGTCCAAGATCTTGTTGTTTCTATCAAAGATAGATGTTCAAGGAAAAAAGGTCTCTTTTGATAATGTTGAACAAAAGTATTCTCAGATGAACATTGCAAGCCATCCCTTGATATTTTCCTGAAATCCTTTCTTCCAACATTTAAGGAAACAAATTTCCGACTACAAACAACAAGAGGTAGCTTAAGCAACATATGGCATGTTTCTTGTGCTCCAATGTCACGGTCAACAATCATTTCCGCAAGAAACTTTCTATATGCACATAAAACATGATCCTCAGAACCAATATAATTTAAATTCTAGTTAACATATGATGATAACTTTCAGACCTTTTTTCTACTTTTGATGCATATTTAGCAATGCATTTCAACACAACATAGCGAGAAAGCATTGGCTAGCAATCAACATTTTCACACCACATTGTTAGAAGGTCAATGTTATGTACATTAAGCTTGTCATCATTTCTTGTTGGATCATATTTTTTTCTTCCTTGGTCATCTATGAACAATCTTGATTCATCACAAACATCCCATGGAGCATTGTATCAACATGTTAGAATAGTGCCCTTTTTGCACAAATAAGAATCTACAGTACAATTTGTGTGCCTTTGTACACAGTTTAACAATTCTTCGTAATCATTATGAGGATTAGAAGAGAAAATTTGACCAGTATTCAATAGGAAAGTGTCATCATTGAGGCTTCGTGGAACCATTATGTTTCGATGATGTATGTCATGCAAATTCCATGCAGTTACATATTTGTCAAAGATTATCTTTGCAAATTGCACATCATAACTATTTGACCAATCAAGTATTTCTATGGCAGGAGCTCCTTCTAACCATAGGAAACCATGGATATGTGTTGAACCTCTATGTTTCCACTCATATCTAAAAAAAATGAAGATATAGTTACTACAAACAATATAAATATAATCATAATAAAAGTTGAAAAAGTATAAAAAAAATTGAACTCAAACCTGTACCAGAAGTCTTTAGCTTTAAGATAATTTTGGATAACTTCCTCTCAAAAAATATTGAATCTTTCGTGCATAAATGTCACAACAATATGAGGGTATTGGATAACATTCTCAATTTTCATATGATGCTCATTTGAAGAACGAAAATGTGAATGTATGGGCATGAGGTTATGCAACTCTGGTGACTTTGTGTCAGCTACACTCAAAGTAAAAAATAAAGATGGACATCCTATTTGAGTGATCATGTCCATCAATTTAGATTGACACTTAGTCCAATATGCGCTTGTAACTCTCAGAGAAGAACCAAACCGCATAAGATTTTTAGCCAACTTATTATCTGTTAAATCAGATAGTTGGTGATGCAACTCTTTAATTGTTGTAGGTGAGTTATCATGTAAATGTTTCTTTGCAAAAATTGCAGCAGTTTCTTGGCTCCAATTCCACATTATCATTTTTAATGGGTAATATCAAAAGCGAGGATGGCTTCCAAATCTCTAATCATAGTACCTAAGAATATGCAATGCATACTCATGAAGTTCAACACTACAAATATGTGGTTGCAACCAATTAGCATCACCAGTAGGGAACAATGTTGGGAATGCCATATCTAATAACCCCTCTGTATTATATTCATTCACTGGAGAGGTTCCAATACTAGGCCAATCCATGTCTTGAACATGTGAAAATTCAACATTATCAAGAAATGCTTTAATTTCTTCCACTTCTCTTCATTTGTTTGGTAGGTGAGCAACAAACGAAGAAGGATGAGAGGGAAAATGCTCAGCAGGAAACCCTTCATTATTAGTTTCATTGATCTTAGATTCTTCAATATCACAATCAACAAATTTAAGCCTGGAGGAGACATTTGTTGATCTTTCGAGCAGAGCATTCACTGAATCATAATCAATTACAACATCTCAATAATATTGATCATGTTGGATTTTGAAAAGCAATGCAGTGATCACTCGAGATCTTTTGACATAACATTGATAATATTTAGATTGAGTGGCATGTCTCATCATAATTAAAAATTCAATATCTTCAACATGTCGGGGAAGGCTTTGTACAATTGTAGAAATATCTTGAGGAAAGCTAATTGTATGACCATTATACTTATATTTCCCACCTCGAGCATGTGTCACTTGCAAAATAAGATTCACACGTGCTATTAGAATTTCTTCAACTTGAGTAAGAACTTTTAAAATATGAGGTTACTCACTAGAATCCATGTTATTATATCGACAAAAATGATGGGCTCCTCTTTCACTCTTACATCGTCTGCAAATAGGTCCTTCAGAATGTCTCACAACATGGATTCCGGGATATGATTCTTAGCAAATGTGGCACATTTGGACAACTGACAAGCTATCTATATTTGCTCGAAATATTTTATGCATTGCAATCATGTTTTCATCAAAATGAATATGATCTCTACTGGCCAAACCATGTTGAAAACCATTTGGAAGAGTAAAATTTCTTCTAACATGTAGTTCATCTTCAAGAACATGAGATTTCCTTCACAAATTTGAAGCATGTGGAATGGATCTATGAGAATTTCTTTCCAAATTTATGGTGTGCATTTCACAAACCTGAGAGGATGTAAAGGTCTCTTTGTCATAAAAGACTTTAAAATCTAATTTCCAACTAATTATAAATGAAAAAAATGAAAAAGAATCAAATTCATTCAAAATTTACATTTGCGTCTTCATGTGGATGACGGTTATGAGATGGTTTCTCTTGGATTATAACATCAGTGGATGGAACATTTTGGGATGTAGTTTCTATGCTTCTATTCAAATGAGTTGTTTCCTATTTCAAAAAAATAAAATATGTTATAAAACTAAATGTCCAAAAAATAAAGATTCAAAAATTGAAAGTAAATCAAATACATTGAACATCTACATTAGTTTTACAATTTCATGTTTTGGATTTCAATTCTCTAACCTAATGAGATGAGATCATGGTTTCTTCATAAAAGGTTACAAAATACAATTTCTAGGTAATTGTAAATGAAAAAATGAGAAAAATATCAAACGCACTCAACATTTACATTTGTTTGGCGATGTGGATGAATGCTATGAGATGGTTCCTCTTCACTTCTAACATCAGTAGATGGAACATCTACGAAGTTAATTTGTATGCCTCTATTGAAATGACTTGTGTTTTGTTCAAAGAAAATAAAATACGCCATAAAATTCAATGTCCAAGCAACTAGAAATTAAAAACATGAAAAGCAAATCAAAAACTTTGAAAATTTACATTAGTCTTCCAATTTGATCGTCGAGGAGAATGCATAGGAAGGTTATGACATGCTTCATCTTCACCTCTAAGATTAGTATATGGAACACTTTTGGAGTTAATTTCTAGACCTCTATTAAAACAAGTTGTATCCTATTCTAAGAGAATAAAATAATATAAGTTTAGTAAACAAAAATTTGTAAATATAGGAATGTAATAAAACAACCACTATTGCAGAGAAAATCAAAATATCATTGTGTTACCTCCATTGTTCCATGTGAAATGCTATCAGGGATGACTGATTCTCTTGGTGGGACCACATTACTTTGAGAAGTGGGATTTGAAGATCCGATGTTTCGAGCAACTAGATCCAAATTATCAAACAAATGGCCAAGTAAACTATCATCCAAATCATCACACAAAATGTCATCATTACCTCCACCATGGATGTTTTGCAACCTTTGGCCATCAAAACATGAAATTGGACACACGGAAGGGTTAGGGTGGACATTTTCATCCACATTATTGATATGGCATTCTTCTTGATTGCAAGATGTTTCCCCAATGTTATGAACATTTTCAGGAGAGCATCGAACAACAAGATTATGCTGACAAGGAGCATATCCTAATAATGAACTATCAATAGGAAATGTTCTTTCCATTATATCATCCATAGTACGATACTTACGAGGAATTATAAAATCATTTTCAAGAGTAGCTTCACTCATTTTTATATTATATGTAGCTCCCCTATGCTCATTTATGGCATCCTTATTTTTTTGATACTGTAAACGATGACTTTCATTAGACCTCTCATGTGATTTTGGTGATAAATTTCATTTTCTTGTACGCTTGCTTGTGTGTTAGGTCCCTATAATACTAGTGATTACCCCATTACTATTGTAGTTGCATCCATATTAATATTTTTGTGCCCCTATTATCCCCATATTGTTACTATTGTGCCCCATAGAATCCCTCTATTGTTATTTTTGTGGCTTTATATTATTATTGTTAGGTCGGCTAGGTTATATTGTGACTCCTTAGACTCCTATACATAGAAAGGAGGTTTTGTCATTTGAATCATCGAAGAATTGTTCATTTATGTAATGTGAAGGAGGTTTCCCCCTTGAATAGGATGAATTCTAAGGCATTGATCTATCTTTTCTATCTTTTCTTGAGTTGATTTCATAACATTTGGTATCAGAGGTTTGGATTATAGGGTTTCGCTGCTCCAAATAGGTCATCATGTCATTTTCACTATAACGTTTTTTCTGTGATGTTTCAGAAGCTAAACAAAAAACCCATTTCAGAAGACATCGTGCTGAACCTTAGGTCCAAATTTCAGAGCTTGTTGCACTATATTTATGGAGATAAGATCTGAGGAAGTTGGTCTTTTTGCAGACTCCTGAATTACATTCCAAACAGCTGACCTGGGGAAAATTGTCATAACTTTCTCTCAGAGCATCGGATCAAAATTTTGTCAGAAGTTGTGGAAAGAGGACAGACTGTAGTTTCTTTTAGGTATTTTTTAGATCCAAAGGTCGAAACAATGACTCGTGGCACGTCGTACAAGTTCGCTCTACTGAACTTGTCTATAATCAAGTCACTGTGGCATATTTCACATAACTCTTCCTTGGAGAATCTATTTTGGGTCAGACTAGTGGCATTGGAAAGAGGATACAGAGGGCTACTGTAGGTCGCAATTTTAGAACTAGATGATTAGAAAGTATAGAGATACATCAGAGGCAATATCGAGCTCCTACAAAAGTGAAAAAAGGTGTGTATATTTTTTAAATTTTTACTTAAGCTTGGTTTGAAAATTTATTTTGAAGGAATTCAAAGGGCATAGTAGAGCATTATTATTGGTAACTGATGCCCTGAGGAAAGAAAATGCAAACACCTAGTAAGCAACTTGAAAGATCTAGCATGACTCATGAAGAAGAGGAAGAAATGCTACATGATATATCAAAATTACAAGAACAAGTGCAACAAATGTCACTCTCACAAAATCTAATAGAAGCTAAGATAAATGGCATGGAATCTAAGATAAAGTGTGTGGAAGCTAAGATGGATGTTTTGAAGATAGATTTTAAGACATATTTGAAGAGAGACATGACATATTTGAAGACAGATTTGAAGACAGACATGGCAGATTTGAAGACAAATTTGACAAATTTTCTACAAGAAATACTTACTAATAGTGAAAAGGTAGTAAAGGAAACTCATGATGCGAACAAAAGAAATGTTAATCATGATTTCCTAGACTCTAATGTGGGATTGAAGACCCACCATATTCCAAAAATTGATATGAGGAAGTTTGATGGCAAGGATCCCGCATGATCCAGATTTAAATAGGAACGCAACAAATTACAGAGATAACCATATACACAAAGATGCAGCGGAAATAATACTTCATTTCATTAATGGAAAATACTGAAATATGCTTACAACCTGAAATGGAAATAAACCAGCTAGGGTGATGGTAGCTTATCTCTAAGAAGAGATGTGGTGGCTACATGCCTCTGAACTGTGTTACAATGAGGCTCGAAGGCCTATTTATTGTTGAGAAACAATGGAAAACCCTTCACATTCCAAAACCTAACCCTAGGAGATGAAACGCCAAACTATGGGCCCCGTTTGGGTAAATTGGTACATCAACTTCCCGGGGTCGTAACTTTGGCATACGATCTTCGTTTGACGTGTACAATAGCTCGTTAGAAAGATCTATCCAAGCACTACCACTTTGGGAAGGGCAACATTGGTCCATGGACCATGTTGCCCCCATATTTTCCAAAAAACGTCGTTTAGGGCCTCAAAACGGCTCCAGAAGTTCAGGACCTGAAAAACTGCTAAAAATAGTAAGTTGTGCTACAATTAAGGAAACTGAAAATGCTAAGAGAAACAATGGTGGGGGTCCAGGTGGACTTGGCAAGTGGCCACCAATATCCACCTGGATCATTCCTCCCCCCTTAGGAAGCAATGGTCCCCATTGCGTTGAGTTCCTCCATGAGATGAGGAAACTTTTGCTGAACTTGTTCCCTGGTGAGCCACTTGCCCTGCTGAAGGAGTTGGCCTGCTTTGACAACTCGATACAGTTGGATATTCTGTTGGCAAGTCTTCTTGATCTGTGTGTCCATGATCCGATCAGTTGCAGCTTGTTCCATGCAATCTAGATTTAATTCTGTGGGTTTGAGCTGTTCTGCAATGTCGGATGTGTCTAGCAATGGTGGAAAGTATGGCCAAAGGCGGTCCACATTGAACACTGGGTGCAGGCCAAGGAATGGGGGAATGCTGAGCTCAAATGCATTGTCTCCCATAGCCTTACTAATGGTGTAAGGACCATATCGGAGTGGTCTCAATTTCCGATAGGCTCCAGTAAGGTGTTCCTTTTGCAAATGCAACTAGACTTTGTCGCCCACCTGAAACTTATGTGGCACCCGATGTTGATCATGTTGCTGCTTGTACTTGGCATTTGATTTCTCAAGAATGCCATGGACCTGCTGGCGAATATGTTGGATGTGCTCAATGAAGCTGGTGGCCTTATCTGTTTCGGATTGGACATGAGATGAATTTATGTGAGTAGTTGCAAGTGGCATGGCCACATCAATGGGGCATAGTGGCTGGAATCCCAAACCCACCTGAAAAGGGCTATGGCTAGTGGAGCTGTGAAGAGCTTGGTTGTAGCTGTGTTGAACATAGGGGAGGCTCTCGTCCCATGTGCGTGGATGATTTGAGTTATACATGCGCAAAATGTGCACAATCATCCTATTGACAACCTCTGTCTGGCCATCAGTTTGAGGATGGAAGGCTGTGGAATTCGTGAGTTTGGTGTCCAGCATTGACCAGAGGCTAGACCAAAATGTGCTGAGAAAACGACTGTCCCGATCTGAGATGATAGACTATGGGATCCCAAAGTGCACCCACACTCGTTCAAAGAAGAGTTTAGCAGTGGCTTCTGCTGTGATATTCTTCTTGTAGGCCGCCATAATGGCCATCTTCGAGAACCTGTCGACGACCACAAAAACACAGTCATTTCCATGCTTAGGTAGGCAATGGGGTATAGAGGCCGTTCTTCTTAATGGTCGGTTTGGCAATGGCACAGGCAGTACATGATCTGATGTACTTCCCAACATCCTGTCGAAGATTCGGCCAACAGAAATAATTTTGCAGTACTGCCACTGTTTTCTCGACCCCGAAATGCCCAGCAGCCCGACTGTAGTGTGCTTCCCAAATCATCTTGGCACGCTCGCTTGAAGGAACACAAAGGTGACCCAGGTGGCATAACAAGGCATCCTGAAGGTGAAAATCTAGAACATGCCGACCCTCCAAGAGTGTCTGGTATGTGTGGCTGAATTCTGGGTCGCTTATGTAGAGAAGTGGCTAATCAGAAGTCTCGTGCCCACAAGAGTTGAGCATGGTGGTTAACGCCATGATCGGTGGTCGACTGAGGCAATCTGCAACATTATTGGTGCTGCCCTTCTTATACTTGATATTCAAGTGGAACTGTTGCAGGTATGTAGACCACTTCTGATGGCAATCATTCTGCAATTTCCCTTGGGTCTGTATGAATTGCAGGGGTCGGTGGTCTGTGTGGATGATCGTTTCCTTCCCCAAAATGTAATGCTTCCATTGTCGGCAGGCTTGTACAATGGAATACATCTCTTTATCATAAGTGGGGTACTTCCGGACTGTGTCTGAAAGTGTTTCACTGTGATATGCCACTGGATGTCCATGTTGAGTAAGGACTGCCCCAATAGCATAGTCAGAGGCATCTGTCTCAACCTCAAATGGTTGTTGTAAATCTGGTAACGCGAGCACTGGTGCCGTGCAGAGGCGATCCTTCAACTCCATGAATGCCTTCTGTTGAGATTTAGACCAAAAGAATTTTGCTTTTGCCCCTCCCTTGGTGACTTGACTCAAGGGCCAAGCAATATAAGAAAACCCAAACACAAACCTGCGGTAGAAGTTGGCAAGACCTAGAAAGCTGCGGAGCTCTGTTAGAGTGGTTGGAGATGGCCAATCCCGAATGACTTGGATCTTGGCTGGATTGACATGCACCCCGTGTTCATCAATGATGTATCCCAGATACTGAACTTGGGTCATGCCAAAAGTGCATTTCTCCAAATTGGCACATAGCTTGTGTTGCCATAGTGTTTGGAGAACCTATCGGATGTGGTAGAGGTGCTCTTCCCAACTCTGGCTGAAGATCAGAATGTCATCCAAGTATACTACTACAAAGGAGTTGGTGAATGGCCGCAATATGTCATCCATTAGCCTCATGAAGGTTGCAGGAGCATTTGTCAATCCGAAAGGCATAACCAACCATTCGAAAAGGGCCTCCTTGGATGTGAATGCAGTCTTCCACACATCAGAGGGTTCGATTGGTACCTGGTGATATCCTGACTTCAGATCGATCTTGCTGAAATATTTCACCCCCTTTAGTTGGTCCAGGAGGTCATCAATCCATGGGATCGGGTGCCTATTACGGACAGTGATCTTGTTCAGTGCCTGATAGTCAATACAGAGTCTCCACATCCCATCCTTCTTCTGCACCAACACGATCGGGCTCCCACAAGGCGATGAACTTGGATGAATGTGACCTTTCTGCAGGAGCTCTTGAATCTGCCTCTTGATTTCATTGTTCTCCAGAACGGAGCGCCGATAAATTGGTCCATGGGTAGCGGCTGTTGTGGGGAAAAGTATCCGACTCGGAATGACCCTATCCCGACTCTAAGGGTGATAGTTCCTTAGCAACAACTGAAAGTAAAGCTTTGATATTTTTCCTTTATGAAAGTACAGAGAAGGAAGAAAAGATTGACCAACCGATGTCTTTCGCTTTTGTCGATCTTGTCTTCTCTCTTTGCCTCTTGTTCCCAGCTCCTTGCTCCTTTTTGCCGGCCCAACTACACAAAGATCCTGCAAAAACAAGAGAGGGAAACTACAAGAAACATGTACTCATAACTGATGCATGGATTAGAATGGATCAAATATACAGATAAAAACAATACATCATTGCAATACAAGTATATAGGAGAACACCAAAAGCTTTATTGATAGAAGATAAAGGTTCTGAGAAGGTTACAACCATAAATGGCTCCAATCCAGCAGCACCTCCCCAGTAGCAAGAAATCTCCTCTTCTCCTCTATAAAAGCAATCACCCAATAACTCTAACTGTAAACCAACAGCACTTCCTTACTTTGCACAAAATTCCAGCCTCCCTAGACCTCATGAGAGAGCTCTATATATAGGAGATTTGGAGAAAGGATGAGTCAGCTTGAGGCTGGCTTCAAGCTGACTAGTGTCCTCTCCCACTTCAGTTATACTTCAGTTCTTGAGTCCACTTGGAGATCCTTGCTTCCACTTGGAGTTTAAGAACCTCTTACTCATCACTGGGCGAATTCCCTGATCCAAGTGTCATTTTGGAAGCTTCCTGGGCATTGACACCTTGAGAAATGAGCCTGCCACTTGTCCAAACACGTTCAGCGCAGGTAGCTAGTGTTGGAGTTGACATTCAGCACAGGTAGCCAGTGTAGCAGTTGACATTCAGTGCAGGTAGCCAGTGTAGCAGTTGACATGATCCAGAATTGGCTTGTTTTTGAGCATTTTCAGGTGGAGAACTGATTTGAAGTGCTGTGGTTTGCTGACCTTGTTCCTCTAGGGGTAAGAACAACATGTTTAGGGACTTTGGATCCCTTTGATTATGGACATTTCATGCTTCATGCTGTAAGGCACAAAAATGTCTATAACAGTTGTCCCCTAAAGTATGAGGTCGTTTATCGGGTGAAATGCTTTATCCAGAGGATCCGAAGTTCATTCAAGTGCTGAGAGGTGCCCTGTAATACGATACAATATAATACATTATTTTTCATTCTGTTTTCATGATCTAGCTGAGGCGGGCATTCCCATGCTCAGCTTTATAAATACATTTTGGTACATAGAACAGACGATCGTCTGATGGTAGACTGATAATTCTCTGCTGAAATTATCATCCTTTGAGTAGGATGATCATCTGCTGCAATGATGTACATGATAAATGCTTTTATATTTCCTGAATATGTATCGCAGCCCGGATGGATGAAACTAGATCCAGGGTCTTCAAACTCGTTCGATCTTCATTCTAAGTACAAGTCGATCCATGTGAGAATTTCGCTGAAGTCGAACATGGAAAGACATCGCTTGATTACCGGTCAATGATGAAAACCGTTAACAAGCGCGAGAGGAATCACCGATAATGATAATGACCCTCAAGGTACTGCAGTACAATTCACGTGGCGTGAATAAAGGACTTGGCGTCGAACGCCACGCAAAATCTTCTGGTCGAAGGTCATTGATGTATACCTGTCGCCGGAAGTGAGAAACTTGCCATTGAGGCATGCAAGCTTCAAAGTACTGATGAGGTTGTTCCTAGATCAACTTCTTGGATAATGAGCTGAAGTCGACAAGAAGCGATCCGTCAAAGGAGGGCCTTAATGAATCCCACATCAATGACACGGAACGGAGCTAATGATTTTAGTGGAGGTGAAAACAAACTGTGACATATGATTCAGGGTGGCGATCATGAATGGATGAAGGATAATGTATGGCAGTGGATGGGACACGGTTGACACTTTCAGAATGACCTCTCTTGAACATATAACGACACTGATGCGATGGATCGGTAGCATTACCCCAAAATGTGGATGGTTTGGCGAAGACCATGGTGATGAGACCGGTGAATGAAACAACCCAACCCGATGTGGTACGAAAGAAAAGTGTCATGTTCAAGAGCGACTTGCTACCATTAAGCTTTGATGTTCTCCCAATTTTTCCCCAGTCATTTCTGACCAGTACCTCTTTATTTTTGTCAAGCTTGAGGAGGATAACATATGCTTGTTCTATAACCTGCCCTTCGGCCAAGCCCATCGCTATGATTTAACGAGCTTAGCGATAGGGAAACTCGTTCTCGTCTAAAGACAAGTTTGTCGCTATTTAATCATTTTAACGAGTCTAACGACAAGGAAAACTCGGTCCTTTTCATTTTTAGAGAGTCTGAAAAGGTACAGAAAGTTAACTCCAAAATTCTTTTTTCGTCATCTAATCCCTTAAGTCCGAAAAAGTTTAAAACAATAATACAGAAGGGATGAATTTTCGGTTGCTTTAACGAGCCGAACAAACAAGCGCTCGATCTTTTTGTGCAATAATCCCTCAGGTCCAAAAAGATTAAAATTTAGAGGAGGGATAGCTTTCCGGTTGCTTTAACGAGTTGGAAGGCCAAAACTCGGCAAACTTTTCATATTTTACGAGTCAGTGAAAAGAGCTCAAAGAAGACTCGTCTTTTGAGGAACGAGTGATGAACAGGGATAGCAGCAGATTCCAGGTACAGGTTGGAATTCTCCAATCACGGCAGTGTCACAAGGATGGCTAAGTGAAATCACTCTTCGCAGCTGTTCCTCAAAATGGGTAAACAAACATATGGAGGTGAACGATTGGCCAAATGAACGGATGGAGGTGATGGCATATAAACACGACCAAGGGCTTTTAATATGGCTTTCAAAGGTTACATTTCTCGAGGTTGTTTACCGGTTCATTTTTTCTGGGTGAGCTTGAACTGCTAGGGAAAGATTGCTCACAATTTACGTTTATTTTTTAACGAGCATGAACTTCTGCACAAAAACTGCTCGAATCTTGCGTTTATTTTTTAACGAGCATGAACATTGCTAAAACTGCTCGATTATGCATGCCCCCAGCATCATAATAACGCACTGCTCGATTATGCATGCCCCCAGCATCATAATAACGCATGTCAAAGGAAGGTGCCCCCCAAGCTTCATTGCATTCAACTTGGTGATTGGAATGAAGGTTTACCTTTGAATTTTGAAAAGGGGATTTGTTTCATTTTTTAATGAGGTTTACATAGTAAAAGAACTATCCTCATAACTCCTTGTTTCATTTTTTAACGAGGTTGACACGAGATAAGAACTGTCCTCGGAGCCGACAAAATATTTAGGAATCTTCCGAATCCAACCAGAAGATTGGATTATATTTCATTTTGTAGGTTTCCACCGTGGCCACTCTCGCCAGATTACTTGGAGGCGGTAGGGTGAAAGTACCCATTAAGGCAGGGTCTTTTAGGAGACCTATTCCGATATTTTGAAGCAAATGATTCCTTCCGTGGATCATTGGAATGCTTCCTGTAACTTGTGAACTGTTGGGGAGAAAAGTTTGTTGGTCGACGATTGTAATTCCTTCTTGGAAGGGAAATGCAATCTTCCTGAAGTAGGTCGACACAACCGCGGCCATGGCATAGATCCAGGGCCTTCCTAGTAGGATGTTGTAATCGAGGTTTCCATCAATTACTTCAACATCAATTCTTACTGTTTTGCCCCCCAGTTCAACTTGCAAGTTACATAAAATCCCGTATGGAGTGTATGATCGTCCATCAAATGCTTTTAACGTCGTTGACGATTTCGACAAGGGTGGTGAGCCTAAATCTTTCCAGCAACTCATCGACATAAGACATGTAGATGCCCCCTCATCAATAATTGTTCGATGAACAGTTTTGTTGAGGGCTTTCACTTGAATAAGGAAAGCTAGTTGAGCTGGTAACTGAGGGTCATATCCTTTATGATCAAAGGCCACAAGATTGGAATCCATTGGGCCAATCCCACCTATTGCTGATAATAACGCTTGCTCTTGGGAGGGGCAATTTTGTGGTACTTCAAGTGTCGACATAGTGGACGGCGATTGGGCCAGGTCCTTTACTATATTATAATTCTGTGCTTCCTTGGCACGAGGATTAAATGTCGATTTGTGTACTACTCCCTTTGGCGACTTTATCATTGGCTCAGGAACGATGGGTGGCACAACTTCGGTCAAAGTTGTTGTTGAACTACTAGGTCGTTCGTTAACCTTGTTTTTCGACAGCTTTGGATTCCCGTAATCTTTATTCCTTGTCAAAGCATTATTCTGTTGTTTTGAGGTAGACAACATAAGCACTTGGGATCCGGAAGCATTTTGATTAGCAACTAGATTTTGACCTGGATTAGGAAACAGATCAGTCAATACTGCTAAGGTTTTTGAACTCTTAAAGAGTTTCTTAACTTCAGCTATATGTGGACAATCTTTCGTCCAATGATCCCCATCGCATATATGACACCCTGCCGGGGGTTTCCTTTTTCTTCCTGTCTTTTTCTTCTTGCCCCCTGGTTGCTTCAGTTGTTTGCCCTTGTCGGTCGACATGGCATTTACTTCTGAGGCAAGAAGTTTTTCATTTGCATTTTGACTGTAAATTTTGTGCTTGCCAATCACGTCATCGCCGACGTGAGAGTCATTGTTTGATTTAGGAGGAGGAGGAATTGAGAATTCCGGTCTAGGGGCGTCAGGTATTTTGTCGTAGAGCGTGCCAGACTGAGTATAAACCAAGTCTAGATATTGCGCATGAGCTATAACTTGCTCTTCTGTTACGACTCCCCCCTTGGCCACATCTTTCGTTATGGCCGGAAGTAATGACTTTATAAACCATTCAGCTAATAGCTGATCGGGAACATATGTTTTTACCATCCTACGACGACGTCGCCATTCATGTATATGATCAGATATATGAGTGGCCGTTGTCTGTTTGAAGTTGGTAAGGAGTTCTGTTCCCGTTTCATACCTTATCGGTAATTGAAAATGGGTTAAAAAGGTTGTAGCTAAGGCACTGAAGTTGTCGAACGAAGCTCTAGGCAATTCAATATACCATTTTGCCGCTGGACCCGTTAACGTCCTCTGAAAAAGGCGAAGTCTTATCGAATCATCATTCAGGGTGTTTGATGAACACCATAGATGGAATGTCATCACATGATTCGACGGGTCTTCACCTGGATTTCCATTAAATTTAGGAATGTCTGTTGGAAGTTTGTGTGGAATCGCTGGCCACTAAGGGGCATAAGCAATTGGATCATTCGTCAGCCGGTTTAGATCTGGTAATTCTAGAGTTGCTACAAAGGGCAATTGTTGATTCAGGTTAGGCGAAGCATATCCAGGATAAGATGGAATCGCCTGAGCAGTGGGTCTTTGCATACCAGCATAATGTTGGCAACTTTGACAAGGTTGATGGGTATAACCATTATAGTATGGTTGCCCATTACTTACAAAGACTTGTTGCTCAGGTCCTTGATATGATTGCTGGAATTGCGGTTGTTGAGTTCGAACCAGCTCTGGTTGTTGGACCATTTGCTGATGCCCAATACTAGATGATTGACCAAGATGAGGAGTCACAGTACTTGTTTGATCCTGAGTCGCTCCAGATAAGGAGGCACTGACCTGAGGTTGCGATTGAGATGTCGAGACAAGAGGCTGTTGTGTGGCAACCTGAGAAACTTGGGGTTGACATACAGTAGGCAGCGCTTGTACTTGCGACGCAATCACCATACCAGGTATAGTGGCAACATTCGACACAGGGTGGACTGGTTGCATAGAATATACAACTCCTGGTTGTTGAGGCAGTATTGGTACCCAACCGCTGGATGTAATTCCAGTTTGACCTGAACTTTGTTGTGAACTCATGGATGGGCATCCTCCCGGAGGAGGTAATGAAAGGGCATACTGCCCCCCATATGGTATCAATCCGGAACTCAAGGGGATCGATTGCCCAGATTGACCTCCAAATGGATCAATTTGGCGAGTTTCAACATAAGAAATACCAGATGATAATCCGGATGAAGAAATAGGAACTAACCATGTCGTTGTCCCTGATTGGACTCCGGCTTGTTGTTGACAATTTGCCGGGACAGATGGTATACCAGCAAACATCGTTGGAGTAGCAGCAGGAGGCTCTGCTGCAGCTGTGTCGGACGACACAGTCCTAGATGTCGACGGTTGTTCAGACATATCTAGTCTATCCAAAAGATTTCTTAGCGATTCTACAGGAACTTCCACTTGTGGTGGATTAACTTCGAAGATCAACGAGGGAAAGGTGATGATTATTCCGCTTAAAATAAATTTTATAACGACGCTTTAGACACAACTTGCTTTTTCAGTTTTAAAGAGTCGAGAAAAAGCTAAAGATGACTCTAGTCTCCTTCGATGTTTTAACGAGCCCGAAGTGACAAATGCTCGGATGGACTTTTTCAGTTATAGAGTTTGAAAAAGGCCAAAAGAAACTGCTCTGGAGATCTAGGCAGAGGGTGTGCCAAACCTTTCGCAAAACCACGGAATACGTTTTACGGTACGTGTGGTCAATCTTCGTGAATGCTGTGTTCACTGCATTGCGATCAGTAGGGCGGCCGACACGGCTTCCTATGGATAAATGATAATTTCCTATAGGGGTCTCCCAATATATACTCGACGGTACGTGGGAGCACAAGTCCGTATTAGTGCCACCGACTCTCAGGAGGAATCACCCACCTTCGTAGAGATCGACAGTCACTATGTTTAACGACGCCGGAACACGTCTCTACCTAGACCTCTAGATGTTTGCGTTATGTTACAAAGCGTTGTTATGTAAATTGGATTTATTTTAATGTTGATCTTGCTTATCAGTTTGCCTTTAAGGATCACCACGAGATGTATATAACAAATTCCTGAATGCAGTCTAAGATGAGAAGCAAACTTTTCAATCTTTCAACTTTGAAAATCCTAACTACTGAGGGGAGAGAAAAACATTATCTTTCCACACAGAGCACAAAGCACAAACTAATGCACTTTCCCCTAGATCAATCACGCAAACTTATCAAAAAATGCAAATGCAAGATGCATGTATTTCTTTTCTTTATCCTTAATGTTGATGTAAGACAAAAAGGAAACTGTTGTATAACTTTGAATCTAATTTCAAGCGAAAGTAAACAAGCTTGTCCAAAATCAAAAGACACCTTAAGATCGACTTGTTTAGACACTGGAAGTGTATAGATTCAAACCACAAAATGAAAAACAAACAAACTCAAACAGCCATGAACAGTAATAAAACTAGCTCTTAAGATCACGACGACACTTTTACAGTTCAAGATCTAAGAGGCCACAGCTATACTGGTTTGCTTTTCACAATGGGAAACTGTAACTGAAACAAGAAATACTGAAAGAACAATCACAGTTTCATCACACAACTGAGGCAGAATAATGTCAAGGAAAGTTGGTTTACAGCAAGTACAAATGACAAGCAATCAGCAGCAAAATAACAGTGAAAACAGGGCCAAGACTCAGTGGGAAACCTCAGGAAGACATAGCCTAACTGGTTCAGCGCAGGCTCTGGTCTATCAAACTGACTCTCAGCGCAGTTCCCGAAGGGAGTACCTACGCTGAAATGCAGACTGCCTTTGGACAGCCTGCACTGAGACACGAGAGTTGCGTTTACAAGGGTTTCCGGGTCATAAAAAGCTCAAAAATTCACTGTTTTTGCTGAAATAAAAAGCTATAGGTCAAGTACAAGCTAAGGGATGATCAAGAGGATGAAAAGCTATCACAAAGAGCACAAGATTCCTTGTGGATCAGCTCTTCAAATCATAAACTTGCTCAGAAACTGAGCCAGAGCAGCTGCCCTCTACTTTGCAATTGAAGGACTCAATTGCAGTTCGATTTGGTGCTCCCCTTGTTTATGAGATGAATAGCAAGAAACACAATAAACCAACAAGATACTAGGTCCCCAGCGGAGTCGCCAGTTTGTTGTGGGGAAAAGTATCCGACTCGGAATGACCCTATCCCGACTCTAAGGGTGATAGTTCCTTAGCAACAACTGAAAGTAAAGCTTTGATATTTTTCCTTTATGAAAGTACAGAGAAGGAAGAAAAGATTGACCAACCGATGTCTTTCGCTTTTGTCGATCCTGTCTTCTCTCTTTGCCTCTTGTTCCCAGCTCCTTGCTCCTTTTTGCCGGCCCAGCTACACAAAGATCCTGCAAAAACAAGAGAGGGAAACTACATGAAACATGTACTCATAACTGATGCATGGATTAGAATGGATCAAATATACAGATAAAAACAATACATCATTGCAATACAAGTATATAGGAGAACACCAAAAGCTTTATTGATAGAAGATAAAGGTTCTGAGAAGGTTACAACCATAAATGGCTCCAATCCAGCAGCACCTCCCCAGCAGCAAGAAATCTCCTCTTCTCCTCTATAAAAGCAATCACCCAATAACTCTAACTGTAAACCAACAGCACTTCCTTACTTTGCACAAAATTCCAGCCTCCCTAGACCTCATGAGAGAGCTCTATATATAGGAGATTTGGAGAAAGGATGAGTCAGCTTGAGGCTGGCTTCAAGCTGACTAGTGTCCTCTCCCACTTCAGTTATACTTCAGTTCTTGAGTCCACTTGGATATCCTTGCTTCCACTTGGAGTTTAAGAACCTCTTACTCATCACTGGGCGAATTCCCTGATCCAAGTGTCATTTTGGAAGCTTCCTGGGCATTGACACCTTGAGAAATGAGCCTGCCACTTGTCCAAACACGTTCAGCGCAGGTAGCTAGTGTTGGAGTTGACATTCAACGCAGGTAGCCAGTGTAGCAGTTGACATTCAGTGCAGGTAGCCAATGTAGCAGTTGACATGATCTAGAATTGGCTTGTTTTTGAGCGTTTTCAGGTGGAGAACTGATTTGAAGTGCTGTGGTTTGCTGACCTTGTTCCTCTAGGGGTAAGAACAACATGTTTAGGGACTTTGGATCCCTTTGATTATGGACATTTCATGCTTCATGCTGTAAGGCACAAAAATGTCTATAACAGCGGCGCACCTGGGGTCAGATCGATGGAGTGCTTGACCTGACAGTGCAGAGGAACCCCTGCAGGGGAGGTGAATATGTCCTCGTACTCCTCCACAACCTTGTCCATCTGTAGTTGTCATGCAGAGGGACCCCTTCTGGAGGCCGCGGCCACCGTCTTCTTCTTTCCTTGAGGGTGTATCATCAGGAAAACAAATTTCCTGGTTTTGGAAATGATCTTAGTGCATTGTTTTGCAGTAATCAAAGAGATGGCGGTAGGTGGTGCTACCTCTGGTATCTAGTACAAATTATTTCCCAATGTAATAATAACAGCATGGGGCCTTGATTCATACACAGCATGTCGCTTCCACAAGTATGGCTGTCCTAATAATACATCACAAACTTCAAGGGGAGCAATGTCACACAATACCTCATCCGTGAAGGGCTTGATGTTGTATGGAAGGTGACACTACTGGCTCACGCGAAGATCTCGTCCTTGGTGAAGCCACCCAATGGTGTATGGTTGTGGATGTGCTGTGGTCGGTAAGCCCAACTGCTTCACGACCTCTGCCGAAATGAGGTTCTTTTGACTCCCGCTATCAACAATGAACTGTATCAGGGAGCCCTTTACCCACATCTGGGAGTGGAAGAGACGCTCCTCCTCCTCTGGATCTTCGGGTTCATTTTTCTGGATCTTAGTGGTAGAAAAAGTGGCGTTGGGATCCGCATCAATGATCTGCTTCCCTTTTTCATTCCCCTTATCGGGTTCTAACTCAGAGTCGGAACATGCATCTAATTCTGAAACCTTTAGCTCAGTCACCAGTGACTACTTGGCCCGACACTCACTTGTGTTGTGAGTGGAGCTCTTATGGAATTCACACCATTTTCCAGTGTCCTTTTTCAGCGCGGCGCTGTTCTTTGCTTGCAGCTTCGGCAGGTTGTCTTGGGCTGTCCCGCCTTGGCTTTGTCCTTTGTTCTATGGTTTAGGGGCACCTTTCCCCTGCTTTGGATTCGCAGATCCAAAGTCTCGCTTCTTTTGTTTAAACTTCTGCTCGACCTTGACGGCATATCGGTATGCTGCGCCGAGCGAGGAGATGTTCAGGAATTGTATTTCTTCCTAGATGCACTTGTGCAGGCAGCCACGGTATTTGAGTATCAAATGTTGCTCCGAATCCTTGATACCCAACTTTGTGCAAAGGGTATGTAAAAGATTGGTGAACTCCAGCACGTCTTGGTCCCTTCCTTGCCGCAGCGTGGTCCACTTTATGTATTCATCCTCATAGCTTCTGACAGGATAGTACTGCTCCTTGATGGCATCCCGGAATGAATTCCAGGTGGGTGCAACTGAAAATAGTGAGCCAGTACTTTCATCCTTCTGCTCGCAGTAGGTTTCCCACTAGTCCTTGACGTGGGGGGCTGCTTTGAGAAGAGTGAAAACATTCTTTTCCCGACTCGAAAATTCATGAACAGAAAAATAACCCTCTAGCAGATTTAACCATTTATCTACGGCATCTACGTCTATCTGACCCTCGAATATGGGGATTTCAAAATTAACTTCTACCTTAAAGGGCGTGGCGTTTCCAGAGTAGCTGCTGGAAGCTGATGCGTCGCTTCTGGGTAGCCGCTGAAGGATCTGGGCAAAGCTGTCCATCATCGTGTTCCGTTGTCGCTCAAGGGCTTCTTCGAGCAAGATTTTGATGGGATCTCCTACCCCCTCATCTTTCTTCTCATCCACCATGGGAGGCCGTCGGGATTTGCGAGGCTGGTCTTGCAAAGGTTCAACCAGTTCAAGCCCTAACTCCTTATATCCCGACCTTGTTGGGGACATGCAAAGAAAAGCAGAGAAAAAAGCAGACCGCTCTGATACCACTGATCCGGATTTAAATAGGAACACAACAAATTATAGAGATAACCATATACACAAAGATACAGTGGAAATAATACTTCATTTCATTAATGGAAAATATTGAAATATGCTTACAACTAGAAATGGAAATAAACCAGCTAGGGTGATGGTAGCTTATCTCTGAGAAGAGATGTGGTGGCCATATGCCTCTGAATTGTGTTACAATGAGGCTCGAAGGCTTATTTATTGTTGAGAAACAATGGAAAACCCTTCACATTCCAAAACCTAACCCTAGGAGATGAAACGCCAAACTGTGGGCCTCGTTTGGGTAAATTGGTACATCAACTTCTCGGGGTCGTAACTTTGGCATACGATCTCCGTTTGACGCGTACAATAGCTTGTTAGAAAGATCTATCCGAGCAGTACCACTTTGGGAAGGGAAACATTAGTCCACGGACCCATGTTGCCCCCAGATTTCCCAAAAAACGTCGTTTAGGGCCTCAAAACGGCTCTAGAAGTTCAGGACCCGAAAAACTACTAAAAATAGTAAGTTGTGCTACAATTAAGGAAACTGAAAATGTTGAGAGAAACAATGGTGGGGGTCCAGGTGGACTTGGCAGGTGGCCACCAATATCCACCTGGATCACCGCAACATGGATATTACAGATGGAGCAATTTTTCAATCTCAATAATGTGCAAAACATGCAAAAGGTACGTATTGCAACTTTATATTTGGAACCAAATCAGTTTGTATGGTATCATGGATTTTGTCTTGTAAAAAAATTATCACTTGGGCAATTTTTATGGAAGAATTGACAGCACATTATGAGGATACAAAAAGCAATACTTTTTTTAGCCAATTGATAAGTCTCAAACAAAAGGGTTCAATAATGGAGCACATTGAGGAGTTCCAAAAATTGAACATAAGGGTAGAAAATATTCCATAGGAGCATAGGATTGATGTGTTCATAGGGGCTTTAAAGGATAATATCCAACATGATGTTTTCCTTTGGGAACCTGATTCATTAGAGAAGGCATTCAGGTTAGCAAGAAAAATGGAAAGCAAAATTATGGCAACCAGGAAGCATACCACTCATAACTATAAAGATGGAAGTGTTGTTGCCCTAGTCTTCCACAACCTATAAGGTTTACACCACAACAATTGGAAGAAAAAAGAGTAAAAGGGCTTTTTTACAGTTGTGATAGAAAATACACTAAAGGTCATAAGTCTGCTGAGAAGAAATTATTCAACATAGATTGTGAACAGGAAGAAGAAAATGAGCAAGAAAGGTCACAAGAAGAGGATATACTCCAGGACCAAAGCCTAGATAAAGAAGAAATGAATCCGACCATATCTTGTAATGCATTGGCGGGAATTACCACTCCTCAAACCATCAATATAGAAGGAAAAATGAAGAAGAAAAAGGTAATAGTGTTGATTGATTCAGGAAGTACCCACAATTTTATTCATTGTAGGGTAGCAAAAGAATTGAATTGTTTCTCATATCCAGCACCAAAGTGTCAAGTGATGGTTGCAAATGGAGGAACAATAAATTACTCTGGAAAGTGCCATAATATCAAGCTATTGATGGGAGGATATCTATTGACTAGCACAATGCTTTCCATTCCAATGGGAGGTGCTGATGTTGTACTAGGAGTCCAATGGCTACAATCCTTGGGTACAATAGCTTTTAATTTTCAAGAACTTCTCATGAAATTTTCTGTGGAAGGAAAGGAAGTTGAATTAAGGGGTATTGCCGGGAAACCGAGAAAGATAATAAGCTCTAACGGTATGACAAAGCTTCTAAAAGGAACAAACGGGTGTAATTGCACAATTATGTTCACTGGATGTTTCCACATTGCAATCATCTATTTCTACATATCTCCAAAAAGTCTTGGACAATCATTCCAAGGTATTTGAGACCCCCAAAGGTCTCCTACCTATTCGTGATCATGATCATGCTATTCATTTGATTCCAGGAAGTGTTCCTCCAAACATCAGGCCATACAGATATCCCTATGCCCAAAAGAGTGAAATTGAACATATGGTTGTAGAAATGCTAGAAGCTGGTATAATTCAACCGAGTCAAAGTTCTTTCTCTGCTCCAGTAGTATTAGTGCACAATAAGGATGGATCATGGCGCATGTGTCCGGATTATAGGGATCTCAACAAGCTCACTATTAAAGATAAGTTTCCCATTCCCATCATTGATGAATTAATAGATGAATTGCATGGATCAATTTACTTCACCAAGTTGGATCTTCGTTCAGGATATCATCGAATTAGAATGAAGACTGAAGACATTTCGAGAACAACATTTAGAACTCATGAGGGTCATTATGAATTTTTGGTCATGCCTTTTGGCCTTACCAATGCACCTTCAACATTCCAAGGTTTGATGAATTTCATTTTCAAACCATTCCTTAGAAAATTTGTGTTAGTATTTTTTGATGATATACTAATCTACAACGTCTTGGGAGGATCATGTTGAACACATTGACAGGGTGCTACAACTATTGGAGGAGAAACAATTATATGCAAAAAGATCCAAATGTTTCGTTGGATTACAAGAGGTGGAATATCTAGGTCATATTGTATCTCATGAAGGAGTTAAGGCAGAAATGGAAAATCCCCACATCCATAAAGCATCTGCGAGGATTTCTCGGGTTGACAGGGTATTATCGCAAGTTTGTTAAGAATTATGGGAGAATAACAGCACCTCTAACAACATTATTGAAGAGAGATGCATTTTCATGGACTCCAAAAGTAACAAAGGCCTTCAAACATCTTAAAGAGGCAATGTGCCAAGCACCGGTCTTAGCTACACCAGACTTCACAAAAACCTTTATTATGGAATGTGATGCTCTAGGAAATGGAATTGGTGCTGTTTTAATAATGAAAGACCCATTTCTTTTGAAAGTCGTCCAAACAAGGAAAAGTTTTTACACAAAGCTATTATGAGAAGGAAATGTTGGCAATACTCCATGCACTTAAGAAATGGTGACCCTACCTAATGGGAAGACACTTCAAAGTAAAAACAGATCATGATAGCCTTCAATACTTTTTAGAACAAAGATTATCCTCTGAAGAGCAACAAAAGTGGGTCACAAAGATGTTGGGTTATGACTTTGAAATCATCTACAAAAAAGGGAAGCAAAATGTGTTGGTAGATGCACTCTCAAGAAAGGATGAGGATGTGGAAGCATTGTTGTGCGCCATTTCTATTATCCAACCAGATTGGATAAACGAAGCAAGGGAGGAATGGAAGAATGACGAAGAAGTGTGGGCACTTATTCGAAAGTTACAACAAGATTCCAATTCTTCTGATACATTTAGCTGGCAAAATGATTCTTTATGGTACAAAGATCGCTTATACCTCTATAAGAATTCCCAACTAAAACAAAAGATTCTTATGGAATTGCACACTTCTCCCTTAGGAGGGCACTCATGATTTTTAAAAACTTACCACAGGGTTAAGAAGGAATTTTTCTGGGATGGCCTTAAATCGGATATTCAAAAATTTGTGGCGGAATGTTTGGTTTGCCAACAAAATAAATTTGAAACAATTAAGACACCGGGTCTATTACAACCTTTATCCATTCCAAGCCAACGTTGGCAGGAGGTTTCAATGGATTTTATCACAGGTTTACCCAAGTTTGAGGGAAAGAGTGTCATCATGGTGGTAGTTGACAGACTTACCAAGTATGCACACTTTTGTGCATTATCACATCCATTTAAAGCCAGTACAGTTTCTACTGCATTTATGGAAACAATTCAAAAGCTACATGGAAACCAAAAGATTATTGTAAGTGACAAAGATCCCATTTTCACTAGAAATTTTTGGACATAATTATTTTCTTGTCTTGTTACTCAGTTAGCTCATAGCTCATCTTATCATCCTCAATCTGATGGGCAAACTGAGATAGTAAACAAATGTTTGGAAGGATATCTTCGTTTCTTTGTATATGATAAATAGACATAATGGGTCAAATGGTTGCCTCTGGCTGAATGGTTGTATAACACTTCCTTCCATACATCAACAAAAATGACCCCATTTATGGCACAATTATGGATATCAGCCACCATCCATCACATCATATTTAAGAGAAAATTCTAAGGTTCAAGTAGTGGAACATCACATCGAACATCAAACAACAAGTCCTCTAACTCTTAAAGGATAACCTCGTGTTGGCACAGAATAGAATGAAACAATAGGCAGATCAACATCACAACGAAAGAAGTTTTGATGTAGGTGATTGGGTATTCCTATGGCTAAAACCATATAAGCAAATGTCCCTCAAGAAAGCTAAGAAGGATAATAAATTATCACCAAAGTATTATGGTCCATACAAGGTGTTGCAAAAGATTGGTACTATGGCATACAAATTGGAGCTTCCTGCAGCTTCTTGATTGCACCCAGTTTTCCATGTTTCATGTTTGAAGAAGGTTATAGGTGACAAGCTCCCAGTTCAAACAATATTGCTAGAACTTGACGAGGAAGGAAAAATTATATTGGAACCGAAAACAGTCACAGAAACAAGAACTCGACAGCTACAAAATCGATCAATTTTGGAGTATCTTATCAGGTGGAAGAACTTATTTGTTGAAGATTCCACATGGGAGGATGGGAATTTTATACAGAAGCATCTAGAACTACTCAAGCGTTGAGGACAACACTTTTTTGAAGGAGAGGGGCATGTTGGGTCCCTATAATACTAGTGATTACCCCATTACTATTGTAGTTGCATCCCTTATTAATATTGTTGTGCCCCTATTATCCCCATATTGTTGTTATTGTGCCCCATAGAATCCCTCTATTGTTATTTTTGTGGCTTTATATTATTATTGTTATGTCAGCTCGGTTATATTGTGACTCCTTAGACTCCTATATATAGAAAGGAGGTTTTGTCATTTGAATCATTGAAGAATTGTTCATTTATGTAATGTAAAGGAGGTTGCCCCCTCGAAGAGGCTGAATTCTAAGGCATTGATCTATCTTTTCTATATTTTCTTGAGCTGGTTTCATAACATTGTGCCTTCAGATGACATGCCTACAATGAATAATAAAATATTCATTATGGAATCATAAACATGGAACATAACAACTATCTAATATAAACAAACAAAAAAGAATGAAAAATGCACAAGTTTTTTTTTGGAAATCACAAAAAATATAAAAAGCGTATGTTATTTTTTTCCAACCATATAAACTTATCAAATGTATAAGGCTTTTTCCAAATCGCTAAAAAAAAAAAAAATCAAAATGGAAAAAACAAAAATGAAGTCTTCCAGGCTTAAACAAAATTTCCATGTATCATATTAGAATCAAAATGAAATCCATATTATTGGGACACAATACTCTAATAATTATATGAATTGGAAGTATATCTAAAAATTTGGAACTATATACTATCAAAATATAAATGTAAATATTAAAATGAACATAAACATATAACATTGTTTGAGAATCAATGACAAAAACCAATACAAATAATATGTATAACATAACTCATAGAAATTATAATTATACAAACAAAAAAAAATGCATAACATCGAGAAACATTTACATGTAAATAAGAAAACTTTAGGGGAAACAATATGAAATATTTTACATCATAAAGATCGATACAAACATAATTTTAAAGTATTACCATAAAGACCCATAGTATGTATAGAGACAAAAATGGAAATATTTTCCACAACCATAGAGAGTATATAAAATGGAAATATTTATAAGAACTCCTAAGAATACTAATATCCTAAGAATCCATAGCCATATTAAATGGTGGAATCTCATCAACGGAATCCATACGGGGAGAAATTGCAAAAACATCCCCATACTCTATCAAATCATTACCATCCTCCAATGTTGGGTTCCAAAACCAAGATATATGCTCATTAATTGAATTATCAATATCTATTGGAAAACAAATGCGAGCTATCATGTCATATAATAGGAAAGGAACTTCACTGTAGTTGCACATAAGAACCAGACCATGTACTGTTCAAAACGGAAGATAACTAGGACATTTGCTATTTGTATCTGCAAAAATTTCTTCCAACAACTTCCATCTAAAACCCCAATCATCTTCAAAGTAGTCAATTCTTCGTTCAACGCACGGTTGACCAAATTGGAAATGATATAATTCTTCAATTGACCATACAAAAGTGGAGCCATCATTGACAAGGCATATCAATTGATTCATGTATATTGCTAATGACATATAACATATGTCACTGATTGGACCAAATGAAAAACCCCACTCATTTTTTATTACATCAAACAGTAGATTGTATACCCGTACTGAGGATAATCTTCATACTCCTTGTCGAGATGCAATCAAAACAATTTACTTTTATAAAACACTGCATTCTTAGGGGGTGAACTGCCACCAAATGGACCAACAACCCTTTGCCATAGCCTATCAATACTACTACAAACATAAAATTTAGAGTTCATTTTGTCATAGATATGTTTTAGAACAACCCATTCATATTTTCTGCTACTTACATTTTCCAATAATGAAAAGAATCCCCAGTCTCCAATTCGTATTGGCCCTATGTTTTTAAATTCCTTTGTAAATGGATTCATTACAAAATAGTTGTGTGTTTGGGAGCATTATATTGGTAAGGATAAAACCACCATTGGTCCAACAATTCACTCTACTCTGTATCTTGAATCTATGAATCGTAAATGAAATTGAGATGTGTGGCCATTCTGATTAAGGTATTGAGCAACAAAACAATTGTCTTCACTATTGAGGAAAGGAACGAGAAATCCAAATTCGCTCGTAGAGACATTCTTGCCACGTAAAAAGAAAGAAGGGTTTTGCAAAGCATTCGTCCATTTTTTACAATCAATGCTAAAATTTATCATAACCGATAAAGGGAGCCACAGGAAGACAAGTTCAAGAACTTCGAATGGAAGACAACTCCAAATAGTTGGATCCATGATGAAAAAATGAAATCACCTAACAGTAT
This sequence comes from Pinus tabuliformis, assembly GCA_031772625.1. NCBI lineage: Eukaryota > Viridiplantae > Streptophyta > Pinopsida > Pinales > Pinaceae > Pinus > Pinus tabuliformis. The sequence continues at coordinate 1,580,278,974 of CM062804.1, forward strand.
AAAAAAAAACATTTGATATCAACAAAACAATTTAATGTTGAATAAAATTAAAAGTAACATAAATACATAATTTACCATACACAATTTTCCATTTTGTTAAGGATAAAAAATGTTAATGGTCATGTAAGAGTGAAATTTTAACTAATAAAAAATAGATGGGGAACAACTTGGTTTTTTTTTTCTAGATTCAAGATCACATGGCTACGTGTTTTGTATAGTAGTGAATTTATTTTAGTTATATGTTTTAATTATGTATGTAATGTGAATCATAATTAACTATTTGTCAATTTTGATTAGCTGTAATAACCACCTAAATAAGGAGTAGTCTTTAAGGTGTAATAGCCACCTAAATAATTTCTGGTTGGAATTTGACAAAAAAAATTGACTCAATCATAATGAATCCAAAAATATCAAATTAAAATTATATTACTAAATTTCTAAAACAACACATTCGTATATATTAATTTTTTTCATATTTAGAATTAATCTAAAATCATTTTACTTATTTATTAATAAAACAATAGATTGTTAATATCATAAGATAATCCTTGTAATGGACTACATTAATATCACAACTTAATCATTCTAATGGACTACATTAATATCTACATGATTATGATTATGTGGTATATGGAGGTTAAATTAATAAATATTAGGAAATTTAAATAATAAAAAAATGTAATATGTTTTAAGTTTGTGAGATTTTTCAACATAATTTTATATATTTATAACTTTTTTTAATTATTTGAATTTCTTAATATTTATTAAAATATTATTTCATATTTAATAATGTAATTTTTAATCATACACTAATCATAATACTTATAATTTAAATGTTGTTAACCATTAAGAAAATGTGTTTCTAAAACAATTTAATTCTATATGTCTCCATTAATTCCACCTAAACACATATACGTTATACAAATTCCTATAATATTAATAACAACCAATTACAATATCCATATTACACATATACATTATCCAAATTCCTATAATATTAATGACAACCAATTACATTTAAAACCCATATCTATTCATTAGTCAATGAAATTTTTATTCAGCAATACACATGTAAATATTCATAATTATACCTCACACCCTTTTATTGAATCCAACAAAATTTCATGAGTCACATAACCACACACATAAGATTTGGCAGTATCAATTAGTAGGAAACTTGGATTTCTTTATCCAATTGATTATGATTATGGGGTATATAGAGGTTAAATTAATAAATATTGGGAAATTTGAATAATAAAAAATGTAGTATGTTTTATGTTTGTGAGATTTTTCAACATAATTTTATATATTTATAAATTTTTTTAATCATTTGAATTTCTTAATATTCATTAAGACAATGTTTGTTATTTAAGAATATAGTGTTTAATCATACAATAATCATAATAATTACAATTTAAATGTTCTTAACCATTAAGAAAAATGTGTTTCTAAAACAATTAAGTCTGTATGTCTTCATTGTTTAAAAAAAATAATGATATATAGGTTGATCTTAATCTTAAAACTATATTATTATCTTTATTTTATATATTTATAAATATTTTTAATGGGTTGTCTAAAACCTAGATGTTTTGGAAGTTTTGGTTGGAATTTGACAAATTTTTGTTGAGTCAATCATAGTGAATTTCAAATTAAAATTATATTATTAAATTTCTAAAACAACACATTGTTATATATTAATTTTTTTCATATTTAAAATTAATCTAAAATCATTTTACTTATTTATTAATAAAACAATAGATTGTTATATCATAAGGTAATCCTTGTAATTTACTGCATTAATACCACAACTTAATCATTGTAATGGACTACATTAATATCTACATGATTATGATTACGTGGTATATGGAGGTTAAATTAAAAAATATTAGGAAATTTAAATAATAAAAAATGGGTTTCTTCTTAAATACTTTCCTAGTTATCTAAAATTTCAACATCTTTTAGATAATTATCTATTATTTTTCATTTCAATAGATATTTTAGGAAAAAAATAAATGCACCATTGGTATTGATATCTAAAGATTTTTTATTATATATGCAAATAATGTTATTGTAGATTTGATTGAATTTCAATTGGATATTGAAGAATATTTAAAAATAAAATGTTCTCTATTAGATTGTAGAGTTGAAAAGTTATTGTTTAAAATGTTCATGCTATATGCATTTATAAACCTATGCACCAATTTAACTTATGCTAATGGACCACAGTAACCAAATTCACTTTAAGTACAAAAATGAATACATAAAATTCCTGAAATCCATTATAATCCTCACGCCTTAGTGCATTGAAATATGGATAGTAGATGTGAAAGTTGGAAAATTAGATATTATTGTGACAATGAAGTAATATTTATCCTGAATAACTTGATGAATCTTCAACCATCATTGATCTATCATTTGCTTTGTTGAAGAAAAAAAGTGAGTACATGCACATTCTAGATTCCCATACATTTTAATGTGTTTTGGGGAAGGATTTGTTTAAAATAAGTGGATACAAGTAAGAACTACACACCTAACAAGGCATCCTTCAAGGAGGAAATGTCTATATCTCTCTTCATATTTTCTCTGGTAATATGAAAATCAAATGTTTAAATTCAACCTTGAATTCCTATTCCATATAGATCTAAATACTTTGAGTAATTTTAAAAGAGCTATCTATCTCAACAAATCAATTCAAAAAGAGAATTTAATTACATTGATAATTGGCTAATAGAAATAGATACTTTGAGAAATTTTAAAAGGGCTATCTATCTCAAAAACTAAAAAAATTGAATTGAAATATATTGATAGCTTGCTAATAGAAATGGATATGCCTTTGATAGAATAATGTTTAAGAGCTATATGTAATTTTTTCAAAAACTTGTAAAAATAAAAAGATTTATAATTATCTTAAAACATTTTAACTATTTATATATTTTTTTAAAGATATTCACATATTTTTTCATTAAAAAAAACTATAAATAAATATATACATTTTCTCTTACAAAAAACAAGGAAATAAAAATATATAAATTTTCTCTTATAAAAAACAAGGAAATAAGTATACAAATATATAACAATTTTGTATAAAAAAAAACAAACAAACCATCAAAAAGATCCAAAAAAAATTAATCATTGAAGTTGGAAAAAAATCAATCATTTTATTTTGCATTCAAATGAAATTGAATTTAAATTTATGTACCATACAAATAATAAGATATTCAAATTTATATACTATAAAAATTGGAAGATATTCTTAAAATAAAAGACAAACCATCAAAAGAACCCAAAAAAATCACGAGGGAAAGCGGAAAAAAATGAATCATCTTGTTTTGCATACAAATAAAATGGAATTTGAATTTATATACCATACAAGTTGTAAGATATTCAAATTTATTTACCATACTAATTGGAAATATTCTTAATATTTAAGAAACCATTTTTTCAAAGATATTATTCTTTACCCTTAACCACAAGTATAAGGGTTTTATTTTAAAATTATTATCTTTCCATTTAAGGTTGAAAAACAAAATTATTACAAAATTATTGTTTTTTTTTAAGTTAAAGCCAAAAATGTATGGATCAAAATGAAATTTATTTTTAATATGATGAAATTAATTTCAGTAAAAAAAAAAAGAAATAAACATATAAATATATAACAATTTTGTATTGAAAAAAAAATCATTGAAAGTGGAAAAAAATCAATCATCTTATTTTGCATACAAATGAAATTGAATTTAAATTTATATACCATACAAATAGTAAGATATTCAAATTTATATACTATACAAATTGGAAAATATTCTTAAAAAAAAAAAAAAGACAAACCATGAAAAAAAAAATAAAAAAGAAAAAGAAAAAAATCAATCATCTTATTTTGCATACAAATGAAATGGAATTTGAATTTATATATATAAAGTATTCAAATTTGTATACCATAGGAATTGGAAATATTCTTAATATTTAACAAACCATTTTTCCATAGATACTATTCTACACCCTTAACCACAAGTAAAAGGTTTTTATTTTAAAATTATTATCTTTCCATTTAATTTTGAAAAACAAAATTATTGTTTTTTTTCAAGTTAAAGCGAAAAATGTATTGATCAAAATGAATTATTTTTTTTATATGAAGTGATTATTACTAAAATAAATATGGATTTGAGAATTAAATTTGAGTGATTACTAGACAAATAAATATGATTGTGCAAAGGCTATTGATTTATTTTATTTCTTAAGATTTTAAATTAAAATATTACATCATTACTTCTGTTTTTTATTTATGACTTCTTACGTTTTATTTATATATGTGGATATGACCCTTTAGTGGACAAATTATTGTCTTTTTTCCTAAAAATTTAAGATTAACAACATTATTGTTTCTCTGCGAGTACATTAAACCTAAAAAATGGGTTTGTGCTTTCTCTTTCCAAACTGTGATTTTCGTTTCTGTTTATTTGTTGTGCTTTCTCCTGATAATCTGTTTTATTGTTTGTTTTCCTTGGGTAGTATTTCTTGAATTTTAAACGTTACAAGTATCTTTCAGCTTTTGACTTTCTTTCTGTTCTAACAAAACACCAATTTCATGAGGTTTAGTCATGTTTCAGCTTATTTTCAACTAATTTCAACTTTACACAGGGAGCGGAAAGAGCGATACTTCTGGAAGATGGTACTGTGTTCTTCTGAATTTATTCCTACCCATGCACATCCCCAATCTCAACTGTTGTAGGAGAATCTGTTTGAAATAGAGTAACAGAATCAGAATGAATCAGATTTTTTTAATTATATTTTTTTGACAGTTTCTTTTATTTATTAAATATACATTTTTAATTTGAACGATAATATTGCAAGCTGTTCAATAGAAAGCACAAACTATTCACCGTAAACCATTTGAGAGAGAGACCAGACTATTCATCACAGACCATTCAATAGAGAGAGACTGTTACTTAAAAAGAAAATGTTGATTTTACCTCACTTAGATTTGGCCAAATATATAAGCTTCTATGGACTATCTTAAACTTCCTACCTAGATTTTCCTAGATATAAGTTAAACTATTGTAGATTTGATTCCGAAGGTTCTCATCGATGTTTATTGTTTTTTTAACTTTTCTTAAAAATTTAAGATTAACAACATTATTGTTTCTCTGCGAATACATTAAACCTAAAAAATGGGTTTCTTCTGAAATAATAAATATGATTGTGCAAAGGCAATTGATTTATTTTATGTCATAAGATTTTAAATTAAAAGATTACATCATTACTTCTGGTTTTTATTTATGACTTTTTACATTTTATTTATATATATGTGGAGATGACTCTTTGGGCTCTTATGGATGCTTACTGTTTTTTCTTTAACTTTTTCTTAAAAAAAATTAAGATTAACAACATTATTATTTCTCTGCGAGTACATTAAACCTAAAAAATGGGTTTCTTCTCAAATACTTTCGTAGTTATCTGAAAAAGGTCATGGTAACATAGATGAATTCCACACCTAACGTTTGGGCAATGTTATGATCGAAAAAGTGCATGGTAATGGTAATGTAAGCCAAATTCAAACCTAAATAGAATCAATGCATAAATATACAGATGCCTTCAACTGCAAAGCCTCCGTTGAACTAACCTGATAAATTAAGCCTCCGTTGAACTAACCTGATAAATTAAAGGTGAGAGATGTTTCGTTGGTGATAATCAATAGTTTGTAATTAAATATAAACAATGTTACATATACTTAAGGATGAGTTGATTTGAAATTTAAGATAGGGTAGATAAAAAGAAACATAAAATGAAACATAGATAAGAGAACCAAAATGGCATCGGACGATATAAGGAACTATAGTGGATGAAATTAGTAGTCTCTTCTGTGAACTTGGTTGATTGAGGTTTTTGTATCAAGTTAGATTCCCATTTATGTTATGTTACATTTACACCATCAATGCATATATATATATAATTTATTTTTGTATGGGTTGTTCAAGAAGACAAAAATGAATAAAGTCATTCCACATTAGAGTAATGACAAATTTAATTAACAGTGGCCATTGAAAACAAATCTAAGTAACAAATTGTGCGCCTTTCTTAGGAGATAGAAGCAGAGAGAATCCCCTTCAAATCATTCCACTAATCCTTGAACCAATCCTTCTAGTAATCTTTCAACAATTCCAACAAGCCAATTACTAAGAAAGGGTTCCTCCAATGCATCTTGAACCAAACCTGAAAAAACACTAGGTAGAGAAAAGGAAGACTATGAAATATTTTTCACCTTTCTTAGCAGATAGAAGCAAAGAGAATCCCCTTCAAATATTTAGAGTAATCCTTCGAGCAATCGTTCTAGTAATCCTTTAACAATTCCAACAACCCAAGCACTAAGAAATAAATGCATGCATGCACGGAGCCTTTGATTATAATAGATGGAATGGTAATGAATAATAAGTACAATAAATATTTAATGACAATTTGAAATGCTCAAGATGGAGTGGCCATGTTATTCTATTATTCCTCAAGTTTACAATCAGAGATGGAGTGGGAGAGTTATTCTATTATTCCTCCATGTTACGTGGAGTTGTTATTATTAAGAGAATGAATGGTGAAATTGATGGACACCTATATTTTTAGAGTTATTATTTCCATGAAACTATTGCTGGAATGGTGCAATTGACCTGTTTTTTGGAGTTATTATTAACAACACGAAAGGGTGAAATTGATGTACAATTTAATGAAACAACAAACAAGTGTTATTTGGAATTGGACAAGTAAGCAACAACTTTTAATTTGGCTTTCTTTTCTAGTTACACTTGCGGGAAGTTTTGTTAATATAAATCTATATCCTAAATAATACAATAATAAATGACAAGTCTACCAAATCTCTCTCTCTCTCTCTCTCTATATATATATATATAGATATATTCATTGTCAAGTTTCACTATTAAAGGGGAAAATCTAAGGAAAATAAATTAATTAGCAAACTAATTATTAATTACATAATCAAATAGAGAAGGAAAGGAAGATATTTATCATTATTTATTAATATATTAGTTCATCCATAAACTCAAAATTAATTGTACTTCATTTAAATTAAATTTTCTAACAACTTAAAAACTTCATAATCATTAAATTATTATATATTGACATCTCATTATATATCAATATATCTAAGGAAAATCAATTAATTAGCAAACTAATTATTAATTCTAGAATAAAATAGAGAAGGAAAGGAAGATATTTATCATTATTTATTAATATATTAGTTTATCCATAAACTCAAAAATCAATTTAAAAATTTATTTTTTCCTTCCTTTAAATTAAATTTTCTAACAATTTTTTATTTTTTATTTTATTTATTTATTTATTATTATTTTTTTTGTGAAGGTTCAATGGGACTTTATATTAATAGAATACAGTAGAGTACATAATGTAGAGTGGGAGTCAAGGGGACCTCCCTGTGTCTGCCTTTATAAAGTTGTGCGGGTCTGGTCTGAGGACCCATCAAATATTTTGTCTCTGTTTTTTTTTCTTAATAGAACACTTACAACTTGTAGAATTATCGATATAGATGCATACAGGGCTCGATGGTCTGCATCGTTGATGGTATTGCACTTCGCTTTGAGTTCCCCCTCCTCCAGGTCTTGCCAAAGGATGTGATAATATTCAAGATTGGATTGAATGCCAGCATTGGCCATGGTTGCTATTATTGGAACCACTTGAAAGGTGACACCTTGAATGTTGCTAAGGTGGTCTTGTAAGTCCTTCAAGGTTGCTGAGAGCCTTCAGCTGGGGGTTAGCTTGTCCACCTGAGTGCCATTCTGGAGTTTTCACATCATCTTGATGACAATCTCCAAATCTCCTTCCACCACCAGTGATAGAAGTCTGTAGTGATCAGCCAAGGTGATGCCTTTGATGAGAGCGATTAGCTCTACAACACTATTGGTATTCATGCCAAGATTACCATGGTAGATAAGATGGATGTTACCAGCATGATCCCTGACTGCTCCACCGTAACTGGCTTTTCCCAGGTTTTGCTTTGATGCCCTGTCAAAATTCAGTTTGAATGTTTGAAATGGAGGCAGACACCATTTATCCTGCGTCGTCAGAACAGAGGCCTGGTTCCTTCCTGTGGGAGTGGTCTTGGCTTTGAGATTTAGGATCTGGATTATCCTTTGGTCATTCAGAGACGTGTTTCCCTCTTGCTGCAATATATCCATGGCATGGATCGATTCTGTGATTAGCTGTCACATCTTTCCTTTTAACATTTCCGCTACCATCGCCGAATTCTTGAAGATTCTTGCATTGCGCTCTTTCCACATGATCCAAGCTATGGCTCCCAGAATGAGATTCCATGCTCTGTTGACCAGATTGTTGGAGGATATGGAGGATCTCCAGTTGCTCAATGTATGACAGATAGAGTTCCTATTTCTGTCGGATTGTCTGAAGACGATGGCCATGTCATCCCAAAGAGAGCAAGCAGTGGGGCAGGTGTTGAGAATATGATTGAGAGTTTCCTGATCATTCTCACAGAGGACGCAGCAGGAAGGCCCGATGAAACCCCGTCTCTGAAGATTGTCCCATGTGAGTGCTCTGTTATGCAAGACCAGCCAGGAGAACATGGTGATTTTGGGCTAGGTTCCTCTGTTCCATAGAGCGTGCCATTTGGGGTCTGGTTGCGAGTCAGGAGAGGCAGCCATGATTTTGTAGGCTTCTTTGAGGCTGAAGGTTCCTTTAGGATTATTTCCCCACCGAAGGATATCCTCTCTATTCGATGTGAGGATTCTGCGCTGGTCTAGTTCTTGTAAAAGAGGGTCTATATTCTCATTGTGGTCTTGGGTTAGTGTTGTGGAGGTAAATCCCCTCTACAGACAGAAGCGATCCCTACTAGCCCATAGGGTCTAGCAACAATCAAACAACGCTAACATGTAGGTTCCTAGTTGCAAATCAAAGACTGATGATGAGGGCCTACCTAGATTCCAATGCTAGTATTTGCAGAAGAGTCGTCGCTCCCGTTCCTTTGCTCCGGCCGGTCACAATCCCCACGATCCTCATGAACGGACACCTGCACATGCAAAGAACGACACAAATACAAGCATAAAATCCATAGATGCAACTATATATCAGTCAGACAGGATATAACTCAATCATCATTACAAAGAAAATAAGAGTGGAACCATAATGATAGTTGCCTATTATTGATAAACGACAAAGAAGAATACAACCATAGTTCTGACGTCAAATCCTCCTTTGGCTAGGTGATCAACAGCACATGCCTTGCAAAGCTTGTTGGGAATGGGGAACAAGCCTCTCTCTTCTTGGTCACTTGGATAAGAATCTCCTCACTTAACATTTAGCCTCATGGGAATGAATAATGCTCCTTGCAACATGAACTTGGCAATTCTCAGACTTTGAGACTTAGAATTTGGAACTTGGAGACTCTATCACCCATTACTAGCCACTAGCTTGTCAAAGGCAAAAGAACAAGCTTTTATAGATAGAGGGGAAGGAGATAAGATCAACCACAATATCCATGGGATTGGCTTTATCACTAAGAAGCTTCCATGAGAGGTGGAGAACCACTTCCCTTCTATAGATATTCGAAGCCAAATTGACCCAACTCAATATAGATTCCGTTCATGAGTGGGTTAGGAAGAACCTTCGCAAGTTGGTTTGTTAAAAACTTTACCCAACAGGGTTGGCACGAGTGCGACTCTAAGACATAGTGCCAACTGGCGCGCCGTCTTTGGAGGATTTCCCCTATTGGCGCGAGTGATACACAGCGGACCCGTGCCAATGGAAAAAGGGCTATTTTTATGGGTATTTTGCATAAGGTGTCTTCAGGGCATATGAAGTACATACTCAAGGGGATACAATGCAAGTGTTTTCAGGTTATGTGACTTCTCACAAGTCCCAGAATAAGTCCTCCAATGTGCGGGAGAAGGGGTAACAGGGACGGTGACAAATTACTGTGTAACAGATGCCCCCTAAAGCATGAAGCCCGAGAGAGAGAGGGGTGAAATGCTTTACAAGAATATGGCCAACTGAAAACACTGCCGCACGGAGAACCTGCATGGAGAAGTACAACTGATATCTCAAGTACATGACATATGTGGTATGGGCGCAGCCATCCATAGCAGTGTACATAAAAATCCAGATCCAAGGTATGGGCGCAGCCATCCAGTAAGGATCGATAAGTAGACTCAGGCATGGTCCCAGCCATCCAGTGAATGAGTCATGTAATGATCATAATAATCCACAAAATCGTAACCTGGATCTCAACAGACAAAATCTAGGGTCTTGCGCTCCATCTCGACTCGAACAAAGTACAAGTTCAAGCATGCGAATATAGGAGTTGAAGTCGAACATGCAAGAACATCATCTGATTACCAGTCAATGATGAAAACTATTAATAGACGCGAGAGGTACTACCAATAATGACAATGGTCCTCAAGGTACTATAGGTACAATCTACGGCGTGCAAATCAGTGAGCTGGCATCGAACACCTGCAGAGTGATTCGATCGGAGGCCAATGATGAAAACCTCGCATTGAACATGAAGAACCTGCCATTGAGGCATGCAGGCTCCAAGGAACCTGAAGGGAGTCTCTAGGTCAACTTCCTGGATAATGAGCTGAAGTTGACAGGAAGTGACCTTGATCGAAGGTGGGCCATAATGTTTCCCACGTCATCATCACGAGACAGAGAAGGATAAGATGTTTTGTGTGAGGTATCAGAGGGAGGTTGTGTATTCTTGCAGAGGTCAACTTCTCTTGAACATATTGGTGGCACAATAGTGGACTTGGCAGTATTTGACATTAAATGATCAGGGGTCATGGCGACAAGGCAATGAGCATATGAGAGGTCAAACAGGATAACCCAAACCCACGGAGGCAAGCGTAAAAACAAGATGAGATGTCCCCACCCAGACAAAAATGCAGACAAGTGCCATGTTCAAGAGCGACATACCGTCGACACGAGAATAATTGTGGTTCCATTTTCCCCACCATTGCTGGCGAGTACCCCAGTTATTTTTATCAACAAGCTTGACGGGGATAGCATATGCTTGTGAGTGTCATTTCGACGGAATCCAATGTCATCAAGTTTTAACAAGCCTGACAAAGGAAGAACTCGGCGTCTTTTCATGTTTAGAGAGTTTGAAAAGACAGTGGAAAAGGAAACTCCGGGGGGGTCCTTTTTCATAAAGTTGTGTCTATCGAGCCCGAAAAATCATAAAACAATGCTCGAAAGAACCACCCGATCATTAAGATCGAGGAGTACTTTTCATGAGTAGCGATTTCGACCTGAAAAAGTAAAAAAGCGATCGAAACCACGTTGCTTCGTGACTGTTAACGAACCTGAAACGACAAGGGTCCGACGATCTTTTCATTTTTACACGGTCGGAAAAGAGTTTAAAGACAACTGCCTCTTATTTACGTTTAGCAAGTCAAGAGGAATAACTCGGCATTCTTTTCACGTTTAGGGTAACTTTTTCGTGTGTTTACCGAGTCCGAAAAAGTATAAAATACAAATTGTTTCTTTGCCTAAGCCACACAAACACCTGTCGCTGCACGAAAACCCAGCGTAAAATCCATTTTCCACACAAATATATATTAAAAGATTCGTAGAATGACTTTTAAACCTATTTGAGGGTCAAAAAGTTATAAAATGGGTGAAAATAGTAAAACAAGAAATTACTTTTCACTATTACCTTTGGAGAGCGAAATTAGGGCTTTTGGTGTGCGATCTTCGAACGTTGATTGTGACAGATCCATTCGATCATTCGGAGCACCATCAGTGTCAGGTAAGAGGCCTCCCCCTTTGCTCCATTTTTATCCATTTCAATTTTGTTTTAAACTGCTTTTTTATCCTTTATGAGAAGACTTTAAAAAATGAGGGTTGCACCCATTGGCACGGGTTCCGGGCACGGACCCACGCCAATGGGGAAACTTTCCCAAAGGGCACGCGCCCATTAGCGCGACTGCTTTAGAAACAGTCGCACCAACGGCCGCGCGGGTTTCTAGCTCAAATTTTAATGTTTTCAAGCAATTTTGACTGCATTTCTTAATTTTTCCAAGGATCTAATTCAGTGTTTGAACCTTGTGAACATAGATAAATGATCAAAATGGCAATCCAGTGGAAGGAAAGGGAGCATGACCAGGTAGATGAATTGGCCATAGCAGATGAGGGCTGCATGGAAGCTCTCAGAGCTTGCGGGCTCAAGAAATTTTTCCTAGTGTCCTATCTACGAGCTCAGTCAGAGCTCTTGCAGTACTTGATTAGCTTTTGGGATGAACAGGAATAGGTGTTCCGAATACGGGACCAAACATTGGAATTAGATGTATCCAATGTCTACTTCCTTACTGGATTGTCGCGACAAGGGCCGGTGCCCCGATTGACCGGTAGCAGGCACCTGGAGAAAAGATGGAAGAGGTAAAGGCCCGAGTTTGCCCAACAGCACAATATGGGTCGGGCAGCGCCAAAGTGGATATCCCCACTGTTGAGGACCTGACACTTAGGGCTGTACTATTCACTATTACATGAGATGCGGGGGCACAAGAGCGCCACGAAGCTACGAAGAACCACCTGATCTTGGCAACCGAGTGCCTTAGTCCGACGATCTTCAATTGGGCGTCAGCTGTGATGACCAAAATGAAGAGGCAGCTGACGAAGGCCAAGCGCGACAAGCTGCAGCGGTTCGGGTACGGATCCATCTTGGTGGCATTCTTCTTGGAACGTGTGCCACTCTTCCAGGGCCAAGGGGCCCTTGTTCCCTACCTGGGACCTCGAGAGCCGAGGTTGGCACGTTGGGCGGCACTGATGCCGCGAGAGGGAGGTGGTCAGCAGATGTCATTTAGACCCGAGTTTTTTGTGTGGCTTCGCCGCCAGTTGATCGTGGTGGAGGACTGGCCATATGCAGGGACAGACTTCATCAGTAACCCTGACCTCCCACTGCCAGAGGGGGAGGACTGGGACGAGGAGATAGGTATGACCTCTTTTTGATTTTGCGTTTTATGGTTTTTTTGTTAATACATGTTTGTTCTAACAAGGGTTATTTGTGTATGCAGATGTTGGCCCAGCACGCCCAGATGCCATGTCTCCTATTGCGCGGAGAAACGAGCCTACAGCGGAGCTTCAGCTAGAGGGTGTCGAGGGAGGGGAGTTGATCCAGAACCTCGAGGGGCTAGCCCAGGGGATTCCAGACTATACCCGACTAGCAGATGTCCCACTGGCGTACTAGAGATATACAGTGGGGGTTCCCACCCTCATCCACCGTCTCTTGAAGCGCCTAGTGCGTGCGGTGACGTGCTATCATGAGCACCACCGGGAGTAGAAATCTAGGGTTTACTTTCATGCATATTTTTTGAGAGACATATCGTCTCCGGATGTACTAAGACGAACATGTATATTTTTTGAGATATGTGATGCATGTTGTGCAAAACATTCCGACACACACACACACACACACACACACACACACACACACATATATATATATGCCTATTTTGGATGGATTTTTTACATGTGATGATGTTTCTGTATGCTATGCAGATGTCTAACACAAATGTAATCTAATGTATCAGTTGCATAACAAACGACCCAATGCGAAATGTATTTAATCACATATTTTATTTTTATGCAAGCTTAAAAGCATACATGACAACATGTATGCAAACTATGCTTGGAAATGGATTTTATTTTTATGCAAGCTTAAAAGCACACAGATCCAAACTATGCTTGAAAACAAGGGAAACAGACATGCCCCCCAGCATGATGTCTCAATTCGAGGTACATGCCCCCAAAGCTTTAGTCCATTGAAAATGGAGTGAAGGTTGACAATATTGTGATCACACTCGAATTGCACGAGCTCAGGTTTCATTATTTTAACATGGTTGACACACTTAGAGAACTATCCTCGTGACACCTAGTTTCATTTGTTAAGGATCTTGACACAGGATAAGAACTATGCTCCACCAGACCCAGTTTCATTTTTTAAGGAGCTTGACATAGGAAAGTGAACTATGCTCTGAATGAACTTCATCATAATGAACAGGAAGTCGTCACTTCCAAGAATGGCACTCCCGGTGGAAGGGCAACATCTTGGAAGTCAGGACCCAATGCCCCCAAGACATTATGTACGACAACATCATCATGGGATAGAGGCACAGGGTAGGTAGCCACATAGTTGACCAATGGTGGGGCAGACACAACCGGTGGGTAAAAACCAGGAGGGGGTGGCAGCTGTGCAGGAGGCACTGGGGGACTAAAGAACGATAATTGATCTATAGTCATAATTCTTCCATCGTGTGGAAAACAAACCACACGGAAAAGTGAAGAGGCAAGGGTCCCCATGGCATAAACATAATCACGGCCAAGGAGAAGACTGAAATATAAAGCACCTTGGACAACCAGCACGTCCATATAGACGGTTTTGCCTCCCAAAGTAATAGGAAATTTTGGGAGGACCCCTAGAGGTTGACTGGTTCCCCCATCAAATGCTAACAGATTCTGTGCGACCGGCCCAAGCTACGGGGAACCTAAAGTTTGCCAAGTAGTGGATGTCATAAGACTAATCGACGCACCTTCATCTAGAACAGTGCCAGGTACTGCCTTATCATAGGCAAGTATTGTAATCTGGAAAGGCACATGGGATGGAAGGCGGAAAGCAGTCAGGTGACTCCAGTCAAAGGAGATGGCCAAACTACTTGGTGGGGGAATCGTATGATTACCCCCATGCTCTATAAGAACCGTAGAAGGACTTTCAGGAGTAGCTGGGATAGGAGAGTCATTTCTGGACTCAGGGGAATTTGAGGAGACGAGAAGAACATGGGCATGATGCTCTTCTGAAATAGAGTGATCGGCGGGTGGTGAGCTCGAATCGACACTCTTTTCGACCAATGGTTGGTCTGGAACAGGCTTGGCACAGCCTGGCTTGGGAAGAGGAGCCTGGACAAGAGAGGAACCTTGGTTAATCTCTTTGTCGGTAGGGGAATGATCTGCGGCTGCAGAGAGACGTTGATAGCCAACAGGTAGTTGGGGTGAGGGAGCTGTAAGACTTTCCAATACAATGGAGGCTTTATCCATGAGCGAACAAAGGTGAAGGGGATGATTGCCTTCACAAAGTTAACAGGGGATTCGAATCTTCCCTTTTCCCTTACCATTTCCAGCTGATAGGGTAGCATCGCTGTGAGCTGCAAAGGATGATGAGGGGTGGGCCAGACCACGAGACCATACTTCTAAGACCCTAGGGATGCTAGGACAATTGCGAAGAAGATGGTCCTCCTTGCATAATTTGCAAGGAAATTTGACCCTCCGCAGAGGAGTAGAAGGTGGCTCGATGGGAGGTGTACTCGAGGCAGTAGCTGCACTTTTAGCCTCTCCCTTAGGAGACTTCTTCTTCTTCGTCTTCTTCTTCTTCTTCTTAGCCACCTGGTTACTCGAATCCAGACTTTCACCAGGCGAAGTAGAAGATGAAGACGGAGAAACAGGCGAAGAAGGGGAGAGGTCCACCTTAGAGTCAACATGATGTTGTTCGGGTGGAGGAACTGATTGACCAGCAGTTGATACGGTAGGGACCAGAGAGGTTGAGAATAGCCAAACAGGCAACCCAACAGTTAACCCAGGAAGGGACAATGTTGCCATGTAAGGAGCGCCAACATTTCCAAAAGGAGGGAAATGACCAGGACTCTCATCAGACAGGATGCCTGGGTTGGTAAACTCCAGGAAAGTTGCCATCACAAACGAGGAGAAACCCTACGCGAACTAATGCAAACAAGATCTAACCGGGTAGATGTGAATCGTGGTCGAATAAATTTTAAGATACAAGGACATAACTTGACCTTTTCATTTTTTAAGAGTCGAGAAAAGGACAAAAAGATGACTCTAGTCGCCTTCGAATGTTTAGTGAGCCTGAAGTGACAAGTGCTCAGATGAGCCTTTTCTTTTAGGGAGTCCAAAAAGGATCAAAAGTGACTACTCTGGAGAATTAGGCAAAGGGTTTACCAAACAAATCCATAAAACTGCATATACACCTTGGCAGTCAATCTTCCTGAATGTTGTGTTTGGTGCGTTATAGCTTGTAAGGTGGCAGACACAGCTTCCTATGGATAAAGGATGATAACCTAGTGGGGTCTCCCCATATACTCGACGGTACGTGGGAGCTCAAATCCGTGCTAGACCACTATGGCATCACGAAAGGAGGAATCACCCAACCTTAAGTGAAACAAAAGTGACTAGGTTTAAGGACGCCGGAGCACGTCTCTAGCCTAGACCTCTAAACAGTGAGCGTTATGTTCCAATGCGTTTTTAGGTTCATTCAGTTCATTTTAAGGTTGATCTTGTATTAGGTTTCGGTTTTCAGGCCTTACCGTATGAAATCTCTCAAAATTGCCTAAATGCAAACTATATGCCAAAATATGTCATTCCATTAGATGAATGCTAGTTACGAGAGGGTTTGAGGGCTTTCACGCAAATGAAATGATCACAGAACAACAAATATCTTCCCTAATGCGGCTAATGGAAATTCACAAACTTTTCTTTAAGATCACTAATCACCAATCAGAATGAAAATTTCTAATTCTCATTAACTAATACAAGGCAAAAGAGATTTTTTCTCTTGTTGATGGAAAAGTGAATTAAACAAACTTTGAGAAATGATGACAAACAAATTATATTCATTCAGCACATTCAATTCCCTAAATCGCAAATCAAAACTCCAAAGAACCAGAAAGATCCCAAAGACACCGATGAGCCGTGTAATCTAGGCTCAAAGTGAGACGAAGCGAAATTCAAGTGAACACAAAGCAAGTTACCCAATTGTCGCAACAAAACGATTCACAATCACCAAACAAGTGCAAGGGAGTAATCAAAGAATCGACTAGACCACTAGAAGATCAAAACACCTAAGGAAGGCTCGACACACATAGCCACTAGATGCCCTAGGGCTAGAAATGTGAAATCGGTGGAAAAAAGTAAACACCCAAAGGGTAACGATCAAAGCCAATCAAATCACACTCCAACACACTCAAGTAGTCTAAAAAAGGTACCTAGAACAACAACCAAGCTCAGAGGGCTCACAACCAAGCAAACTTCAAAATTTCCCTGGCTTGGCGCGACTGTCAGGCTGAAAAAAGCACCTTTCTGGTATTGGCGCGAGTTGTCAATATGCAACATGCGCCAACTGGCGTGACTGTAACGCTATAAAACAGCGCCAGCTGAGTTTGTTATGGAAAAATAAAAACAAATGAGCCAAAGCTAAGTCAACAGTACCTAGGTACACCAAGGGGCAAGAAGCAATACAGGAATTCAACCCAGAAAGCTAAACAAGTAGGAGGGCCCAAGAAACAACCAAGAAACAAGGCAAGTTCCAAGCCGTCCAACTTGCAACCAAACCGGAGATGGACTGAAGTGGCGTTGATCTACTTTGATAATGCAGAGCAATAGCGTTTCGAAGGCTACCTGGCCGTACTTCAGGCTCCGTCCAAAGTTTACAAATCAAACAATAAGACAAAAAAACGACAAGGCAAAAAGCCAACTCCCTAGCGGAGTCGCCAAATTGTTGTGGAGGTAAATCCCCTCTGCGGATAGAGGTGATCCCTACTAGCCCAAATAGGGTCTAGCAACAATCAAACAATGCTAACACGCAGGTTCCTAATTGAAAATCAAAGACCGATGATGAGGGCCTACCTAGATTCCAATGCTAGTATTTGTAGAAGAGTTGTCACTCCCGTTCCTTTGCTTCGACTGGTCACAATCCCCATGATCCTCGTGAACAGACACCTGCACATGCAAATAATGACACAAATACAAGCATACAATCCAATAGATGCAACTATATATCAGTCAGAAAGGATATAACTCAATCATCATTACAAAGACAATAAGAGTGGAACCATAATGATAGTCGCCTATTATTGATAAACAACAAAGAAGCATACAACCATAGTTCTGACGTCGAATCCTCCTTTGGTTGGATGATCAGCAGCACATGCCTTGCAAAGCTTGTTGGGAATGGGGAAAAAGCCTCTCTCTTCTTGGTCACTTGGATAAGGATCTCCTCACTTAACATTTAGCCTCATGGGAATGAATAATTCTCCTTGCAACATGAACTTGGCAATTCTCGGACTTTGAGACTTAGAATTTGGAACTTGGAGACTCTATCACCCATTACTAGCCACTAGCTTGTCAAAGGCAAAAGAACAAGCTTTTATAGATAGAGGGGAAGGAGATAAGATCAACCAAAATATCCATGGGATTGGCTTTATCACTAAGAAGCTTGCATGAGAAGTGGAGAACCACTTCCCTTTTATGGAGATTAGAAGCCAAATTCACCCAACTCAATATAGATTCCGTTCATGAGTGGGTTAGGAAGAACCTTTGCAAGTTGGTTGTTAAAAACTTTACCCAACAAGGTTGGCACGACTGCGACTCTGAGATAGAGCGCCAATTGGCGCGCCCTCTTTGGAGGATTTCCCCTATTGGCATGAGTGATACACAGTGGACCCGTGCCAATGGAAAAAGGGCTATTTTTATGGGTATTTTGCAGAAGGTGTCTTCAGGGCATATGAAGTACATACTCAAGGGGATACAATGCAAGTGTTTTCAGGTTATGTCACTTCTCACAGGTCCTGAAATAAGTCCTCCAATGTGCGGGAGAAGGGGTAACAGGGATGGTGACAAATTACTATGTAATAGTTAGCCATTGCTCTTTTGATAACCATTTTTGCCATGTAATAGCCAATGTCCTAGGTTGCCAGTAGTCTACTACAATCACCAACCCTACTTCGTGCATGTCCCTTTTAAGGGTAGTCCAATCTGGGTGGTCCAGGGGGGGGAGTTGTTGCCAGACATCCTCCCAAAAGAGGGCGGTGTTGCCTTGGTGCACTTCCTAGAAGCTGTGCCTCTGATCAATATGTCAATTTTCGCATGCTTTTTTCCAGAGGGGGGATCCTTGAGTGTTACTAGTGAGCCTAATAAGGTCTTTGTCCCAGACTTGATTCGTGTACTTCACTTTCCACAAGGTGCCCTAGAGGGAATTAGGATTTTCCACCCATCTCCACCAGATTTTCGCTGCTATAGCCTTGCTTAGGATTTCAGGATCTCTTAGGCCAAGTCCTCCCGCCAATTTTGGTTTACAAATGTCTGTCCACTTGAGGAGGGCCCATTTGGATTTCTTAGAAACTCCATTCCAGAGGAAGGACCGCTGGATGTTTCGAATGGATTTATAAACTGCTTTAGGTGCCGCAAGGGCTGAGAGCATATAGGTCGGCATTGTTTGAAGAACTGATTTGACCAAAACCAGTCTGCTGGCCATGTTTAGGGCTCTGTGAGTCTAGCTACTTAACCTGGCCTTCATTTTGTTAAGGAGGTCTTCCCAGTTTGTAGATTTGGGGGCATATTCTGAGAGTGGAATGCCAAGGTATTTGGTTGGAAGGGAGTTCTTCTGAATATTAAGAATTCTGCTAAGATTTGTCTGCACATGAAAAGAAGTATTGAAGAAAAATAGTTTGGATTTTGTGAGATTGATTTCCATACCTGAGGCCTCCGTGAAGGTCCTTAGCACCTTGTTGAAGGTTCAAGCTTCCTTCACTATGGGGGATCCCATGAGAATTGTATCATCTACAAATTTTTGATGCGTTACTGTGGGGCCGTGATGTGTAGATTTGATGCCTTTGAGCTGATTCTTCTGGCTTGCTTGGGATAGAGATCTTCCCAGATCCTCTACCATGTTAACAAAGAGAAAAGGTGATAGGAGATCTCCTTTTCTTATACCTCTGGACGGAAGGAAGGGTTGTAGGGTCCCTCCATTCAACATGATTGAAAAGAATTCTCCTGAAACCATTTCCATTATCCAATTTATCCAAATCTTACTGAAGCCGAAAGCCTGGAGGATTGCTCTGATGTAGATCCAGCTAATTTTATCAAAGGCCTTTGAGAGGTCAAGCTGAATGAACATACCTGGAATCCTTTGTGTTTTGATAGAATGCAAAACTTCCTGAGTGAGTATTATGCTATCGGTTATCTATCTACCTTCAACATATCCTGATTGCTCTGGAGATATGATTGAGGGGAGGATGGGTTTAAGTTTGTTAGCCATCAATTTGGAAAGGATTTTATAAATGACATTACAGAGGGCTATGGGCTAGAACTTGTCGAGTGAGTTAGCTTGATCAAATTTTGGAATTAGGGTGAGGAAGGTGACATTGATGGTAGGCAGTACTCTCTTGGTTTTGTGAAAGTTATTAATAAGATTGAAAAGGCCAGCTTTAATAATGGGATAGCAAGCTTTAAAGAATTCAATTGTAAATTCATTTGGTCTAGGGGCTTTGTCAGTGGACATGGTGAAGACGACTTCTTCAATCTCCTACTCAGTGAAATCTCTTAATAGAAGGGAGTTTTTCTCCTCCGTAACTAAGGGGGGGATAGCACTGATTCCTTTATTGATGGCTTGGGTTCTATCATGAATGGGATCAATAAGAAGTGAATTGAAGTATGAGTTAAGTTTAGATCCTATTTTCTCCTTGGTATAAACTTTAGTTCCATCAATTTTTTTGAGGGATTGAATACAATTATTAGCTCTATGCTGAATGGTTGACTTATGGAAGAAGCTTGTGTTGTGTTCTCCATGTTTTAATCATTGTACCCTTGATTTTTTTTCCAAAGTAGCTCTTCTTGTCTTAGCCTTTCTTCCCATTACTTTTGTAGGTTTGATTCCTGAGCCAACCTTCCATCCTTGGGCCCTTCCTTGATCATTGTTTGTTGGAGGCTCACCATTTTTTCCTTGAGCTCTCTTTTGGCTTGAAATTTTTTTCCAAAGGTGTTCTTATTCCAACGTTTGAGATTGGCCTTGATGATCTTGAGCTTTTGCTAGAAGATGTACATGATATTATTGCTCTCTATTGTGGTTTGAGTCCACTAGCTCTGTATATTGTGCGTGAAGGTTGGATGATCTATCCAAAAACCTTCGAATCTGAAAGGTCTGTTTTGAGGCTTGTCCATATTGGTGAAGTGCATCTACACCAGCCAATGATCAGATCCCTCAATAGGTAGAATTCTGGCCTCCATGTCTAGATTTTGGAGCATGATGGATTTCGAGATAAGGAACCTGTCGAGCCTTGATGCAACTTGCTTATTTACCCCTTGATTATTGTTCCAAGTATACAGACCATTGATTGTGGGAACATCAATGAGTTTATATGCAGCTATGAAGGTATTGAATGCTTCTGCGTCTTTATCCAGTCTTCTTAAGCCTCCTTTCTTTTCCCCTAGGGTGGTGATCATGTTGAAGTCACCACCTAAGATCTACTGATTGGCCCCATGGTGTTGTTGGACCTCGTCCAAGTCTTCCAACGTCTTGAATTTTTCCTATATTCATTGAGGTCCATACACATTGGTGATGCATATCATGTGCTTTGATTCTGGCATGTTGAAGATGACTGATAATGAATGCTTAGTGGACATAGCATTCTGCATAAAGAACTTGCTTTTATTCCAAAACATGAGAAGCCCTCTCGCTTGCCTAATGGCTTTTGTGCTTATGAAATGATAGCCTTTTTCAAAGAGTTTCTTAAGTGTCTCTATGCCATTGGAGGAGCATTTGGATTCTTGAAGAAGAATAAGGTCTGGGGATTGTGAGAAAAGACGGTTTTTTAGGATTCGTCTTTTGGAGGTACCATTTAGCCCTCTGATGTTCCAGGTTGTGATCTTCATTGAGTAACCTTTGGAGTGGATAGGACCAAAGCCCTAATTTTTCCTTCATTGATTAGGCGCCTACCAAGTTCTTGTATTTGTTGTTTTGTCAATTTTCTCCCCCTCTTTCTTCCTGGACCTTTCGGCTTGTATTGGTCCAGATCCAGGTTGGCTTGAATGCCCATTTAGCTGTTGTTTCCCCATTGATTTTTGGCTGCATTCTGGTTGAGATATTCTAACTGCAGGTATGCCATTTCGATTTTCTCCAAATGTTCATAGGGAATGGCGTCCACCCCCAGTTTGGACCATTGCTCATTGACCTTTTGGAGATCTAGATCACCTAGGATCTCTTCCAGTGGATTGGTGGGAGTGGTTGAGGATGGCTGGTCTGAGTGGGTTTCTGTGCAGGGAGGGGTTTGCATTGAGACAGGGCTTGTATCATTCTGGATGGGATTGGGCTGTGGGTTTTGTTGCTGTGGCTGGGCTTGGTGTGAGTCAGGGTTCAGGATGGAAGTGTTTGATGGGTTTGATGACTGAACATTCATGGGTAGATCTTGAGCAATGGGGGCAGGGGATTCCAGAGGGTTCTCATTTGGATCAAGGTTGCGCAGTGCTTCAAAGCTATTCTGCTGGGTGGGGGTTGGGTTAGTGGAGGGTTTCAGAGGATTTTTTCCCTTCTGCCTTTTGTTCTTCCTTGATACAAGGATGAAATTTGGGGGTGGGTTATCCACCTTGTCCACTTGGGTTTGTGGTGGGGGTTGATTAAGGGGGCATCCATGACTAAGATGTCCATGTTGTCGGCATTTCCGACATCTAAATGGGATGTTTTCATAGTTGATGGATTGCTTCCAATGAATTCCTTTGTGGATCAAATCAATATGACTTGGGAGGGGTCCTGAAACATCCATGTAAACGCAGATTCTAGCGTAGGCAGTGTATTTACCTTGAGATGTGAGATATGAGGTTTTGACAAAGATGCCCAACTGATTCCCGATGGCTTCCAAGATGCGCTTATTCTAGTAGTCAACAGGCAGGGAGTAGAGTCTGAGCCATACTGGAACTTTTTTGAAATCTTCCTATTCTGGAGCAAAGTTGGGTCTCCAGTACATCATGTAGAGTCCTGCCGAGTTGTAAAAGTATGGGCCTCCTTCGAAAATGCGGTCTCTGTCATCCCTGTGAGCGAAGATGATGGTGAAAAAACTTCTTGACCCCAGCTGAAGTTCATAGTTCCCTTTGGGCTTCCATTTCTGGTTTATCCACCAGCAGAGAGCCTTTTCATTGAGTCGAACTCCCATGAATCAACATATTAGGGCATGTTTACTCATGTGATCTCTGTATTCGTCGATCCAAGGATCTTCGATGATCAATGAGGGTGTTTCCTCCGATAGCGGTTTGCAAGGGGATGGGCCTGTCACCCTGTTTTGACTGGGAATGTTCCCCGTGGATGCAGATCCATTGGCTCTAGGGTTATGGTTTGCAGCCGAGGCTTTGCTATTGACCCTAGATCAGGAGCTGGATGGGGTGTTGGAGGGTGTAGAGGGAAAACTGCCGAAGACGAAGGGGCTGAAGGTTGGGGGGGCCGAACCCCCCCGAGGTGGTCATGGAGCGATATAGCTAGGTTTTTTCTCAGAGTTTGGGTGCGCTTCAATAGTTCGGTTAGTGGTCAACCCCGAGTATCAACTCCAATCTAGGAAGTGACTTAAGCTTCTTTCTAACAACTTAAAAACTTCATAATCATTAAATTATTATATATTGACATCTCATTATATATCAATATCTACATATGCATATTTAACACATTTCTTCATTATTCTATTTCAATATCTACATATTCACAATATTTCATCATTAGTTTATCTTAATATCTAATTATATTTTATATTATTTTTGAAGTAATTTTATAATTAAATAATTTATATGCTCCAAATCATTTTATTATAAAGTAAGATATGGGAAAATGGTGATATTTACCTATGTGTAAATATATGCAATTTTATGAAATCTTTTGATATGGATAAATAAAGAATGCTTTCAAGATAGATACAATAAGAGAGCTTGTAATAGTTAGACAATGAAAAATATAAGACAACAGAAAAGAAAATTTTAAATGTCAATTGAAATGAGGAGATTCATAAAATGAGTGAATGCCAAAAAAATTATGCATACTGGAAATAATCCTTCTTAAAAAAAAAATACAAATTAATTGGCATTGTAAATTTTCATCCCAAAAGAATGCGAATATAGTTACATTCACAAAGTTTATTGCTAGGGAAAAAATTAAAGATTAAATCATAACATATGTTTTCTAGATTAATAAGAAAGAGATTAAGGAAAATTTCTCCTTTCTAACTAAATGTATAATAGGTTATTTTACAACGAAATTTAAAGAAGTGGTAAACATGTTGTTAAGAGAAAACACACTATATCTTCCTAACTTAGTTTTGAACCTACCGACACCTGTTATTTAGAATTGGACACACGTTTACCAATGGTTTGAAACGAATGGTGATCTTATTTGGAAATACACCTTTCCACTACTATGCTAAGTGTATGTGTAAGGTGTGTGTTACATTTTGTAGTCTTCCCATTATGGTTACTCGTGATAGGTGTCAATTAAAAAATGGCATGGTAAATTTTTAATGAAGATTTGTAAAAAATTAATTTAAACAAGGTTTAATCATGCAATTTAGATATGCAGTGAAGTTAGTGGTCTGAATTCAATCCATTTATGTGGAAATGATGAGAATGTACTGGAATCTTTCAATTCAAACCATCCAATCAATTTTTTTTATTAGTAAAATCATTAAAGTGCCCAACTCCAATAGGAGGGACGCCTATCGATGTAATTATTCACTCAAGATAGAAATTGGATTTTCAATCTGTAAAAAAAAACATCCTTGATCTTCTCATCGAAATTTCATTTGCTTCACCATGTAAACAACTCTGAATAGATCACTTCATTCTACTTCTATGCTCTGTGTATTTCTTTTCCTCCATTTATTTTTATTTTTATTAATGCTCCATTCTTCTCCTTATTCTGTGTACATTTTTTTTAATTTCAAAAATCTAAGCACTAATTTTTCTTATTATTCCACGTTCAAGGTACTCAAACATAATATTTAGTCACAAATTTTGCAGGAGGGCACAATATTCTACCTCAAAAACTGATCTATTGAAACTTTGTGCATATGTGTGATGAAAAAGTATGCACATGATAATCATAAGAGGTGATATTAGATGAATCATTGCCAATTTAACAAGCTTTGTGTTGTAGAATATGAGAAATTAATACTTTAAAAGAGTGACACCATAGCAAAAGCCGACAAATGATAAACTAACTCTCTTGATAAACATGAAGCATTTCTACAAAATAAGATTAGAACAAGGCCAAACAAACCTTAACTATCTACTTCATTTCTTGGAGGATCTCCCCGTGTGTTTATGCACATTCTACATAATGCTCCCCCTGAGGCAAGGCCAACCCCAATTATCCTTTTTCTCCTTTCTTTTCCAGACTTTAGCAGTTTGATCTCTTTCTTCTAGAAACTCTTTCCTTCTCCATATTCTTTCAAAATTCTCCTTATTTTCTCTAGAATCCATTATAGCAAGAGGAAAATTGCATTTTTTGGCCTTATGGCCTAAATGATCACAAAAGTAACATTTCATATGGCCAAAATATGGCAGAAGTAATTTCTTTTTACAATCAATACCTTTATGGCCGAAATCATTACACAAAAAATAATAACCATAAAAGAAATTTTGTACCTAGAGAATGATGGGACTCCTTGTGAAATTTCCATATTTAGGTACAAGTTTTTCTTGGAATGATTGTCTTCTTGCTTCTGTAATTTGCTGAAGTGTGCCCAAATTTATGATAGTTATAACACCTTAAATTTCTCATGTTTTATTTTTCACATTCTTCGGCTTTTGATCTTGATGATGGTTGCCTTGATTTATGCCGAAAATTTATGCTTTGAATTTCTCAACAATTGCCTCATTTTCTTCTTTTAGGGTCGATATGATCTCTTGTACTTCCATTTATAATTTATGACAAAGGCTGATCTGATTCTTAGGTTGAACCTCAACCTCATTCTCATTCTTCCTTTCCTTCGCCAACTAATTTTTCAAATCAAAAATTTCTTCCTTGAATGCATGCTCTCTCTCCTCAAGAATCTGGAGCAATTTCTTTAGATATTTATTCTCCAATGTGAGCTTCTCTATCAATCTTACTTGAGCTTTATTTTCTTCTTCAAGGATGACTAGTCTCTTAACCTCTTCATCTTTAGATTCCCGCACTAGAAATACACGTTCCTCACCTCTTGAGGAATCAACTTTAAAAATTTGATTATTATCTTCTTCAATGACTCCAAGATCATCATCACTAGACTGGAAATAACAAATAATTAAATTTTAATGACTAAAAATATTACTTGCAATACCTTTTAATAGGAGGAGAGGTTCTTCTAATTTTGCAGCATTCTTATTTTGTTTGCAACCCTTCTTCTTTTGTGATTGCTTCCTCTTGTTCTTTTTCATAATCCCACGATCTGATCTCAAGCAATCAAGATTAACTAAGAGAACCTCACTCTAATACCAATTGATGGAAATGATATCACTACTAAGGGGGGGGTGTTGTCGAATCAATAATGCAAGGGTTTATTAGATTTTTAAATATTTTTATCAAAAAATTCAATAATCAATAACCCATCTGGTAACATATGAGACATATATAAAATCAACATGTAAAAGAGCCATGAACAATATAAAAAATATGCACATAAGAGGACAAAATTGTTTTGGTGGAAAACCCCCTTGTTATAGATCCATTTGGGCACATAAACCCCAACTTACAAATCAGTACTATTAGGGCCCATCAAACCCTAATTCAGTTGTTACATGCCCTAAAGAAGTCAACCATCAGAATGCCTAGCTTCCCAAGAAGTTCTGTGACTGAAATCATCCAAAAACTGCCTCTAAGAAGATCAGCGTAGGCAGGCCTTCATTAGGGTGCACTGCAGTGCAGTCCAGTACACTTCTAGGGTGCTATGTAGTGCACTTGAAGCCTCTTTGGCCTACGATGGGAAAATTTGAGCAAAATTGCATTGGGGTTTGGGAATATTCTTATCCATTGGATGCATCTAGAAGTTTCCCAAGTTTATCTACTTCTTTGGGCTTGAATTTGGATGAGGTAGGGAGTTAAGGAACATCATTCCCTTCATCCCTTCCTTCATGGAACTAAATCCTATGTTTGGGAGGGCATTCATTATCACCATTTATGGCATAATTTCCTTCATTCACCTATAAAAAGACCACTCATCGAAGTGATATGGAGCTGGAAATCATTGAATTATAGGGAGATGCTGTTAGTGTGAGACTTGAGTTCATTTCAAGTGTTGTAATGATGTCAAAATGTCTTGCTTGTTATGAGGAGAGGATGGGATTGAACTGGAGGAGTGATGCTGAATCAAGCAAATTGGGTTGTAACTCTTCCTTTTACTAATAAAGTATTCAAAGCTTTTTCCATATGATTGTGTTATTCATTGATGCTTTCATATGTGTACTATGTACTTGATTCCATGCTATGGTTAATCAATAGATCATTATCATATTCTTTGATCGATTTTTTTCTTCTCTCTGTGTGCAAGTACTCTTCAAGCGGATTAAGTATGGAAAGGAGCTACAAAATTGGTCAAGGGAGATAAGGAGTAAGCGAAAGCTTCAGGTAGGCTTCTTTACCTCTTATTTAATCTATTGGTGATAGAAAAAGTAGAGAATGCTTTGCATTGCTGTTCTAGACTTAGCTACTAGTCTAGGGGTTTAAGCATTTATCTGTAGACACTATAACTTCCCAAAACAAATTGGTGACTCCACTGGGGACCGATTATCCATCCTTGTAGCTAATCCACCTATTTAAACACCTTGAGATACTTTACTTGTTGTAATTCAACCTTTTGCATTGAATTTTGGTCAAAATTTAAGGTTAGATGACTCTTGAGTGGCCTCACAGGAATCAGCGCAGGCTAGACTTAGAGACAGTGCATTGTAATGCACCCTCTAGGTAGAGACAATGCACTGCAGTGTAGTTACTCCATTTTTGCACCTGCGTTGATCTTCCTAGGGTCAGATTCCCACCCTTGGAATTAAATTTTTTGCCAAAATTCTTTTGATTGCTTGTTTGTTGATTGTAAATGGATTTCATGTCTTAGAAAATAGGTTTTCATCTCCTTGGTTGGTTCTACTTAGATTAGGATTGATACATTTTTCTTATGTATTTACTTTGTCATTTTCAATCTATAGTCAAAAGTTAGTGTTTTGGTCGATTGATATTTGTCGAAATAAAGTGTCGTAAAATCGTCTTTTCCTTTGAAAATTGAATTGTTGTAAATGTATTCATTCATGAAATATTGATTGATTGATGTGTGCATATGATTAGTATTTTCATTAAAAGTGTCGTAATTCCTCATTTCTTTCAAAACAGAAGTGTCGTAAAGTCTTCCTTTCCTTGAAAAGAAATTGTCGCAAAATCGTCATTTTTATGGAAAGAGTTTATTGATCGATTGTGCATTAGTTTTCCTTTTTGTTCATTCACATTAAGGGAAATCGAAAAGAAATACATGCATGTTGCATTGAAAAATTTTTTGTGTGCTGAGAGGAATAGTGTAGGGAATTTTCATTTAGATTGTGCTCTTTGCTCTTTGATCAAAATAAATTTGATTTCTCTATCCCTAAGTAGCTAGGATTTTTATCGTTAAATTGAATGGAAAGAATGCTTATCATATTAGTTGCATTTTAGGAATTGCGAACATACATCACATGGTGAACCTTGAAAGGCAAATTCTAAAGAAGATCAACTTAAAATTTATTTGAATTTACCTAATGGGGCATTGTCACCTAACAAAAAACATTTAAAGGTCTAGGCTAGAGATGTGTTCTGGCGTCATAAAACAAAGCAGTTGTCGCTAACTTGTCTGCAATACATCCCGAATGTGATACCTCATTCCATGTACATGAGTATATCGTAGCTTTTCCACATACCTTCAAGTATATAGGGCAATGTTATAGTACGTAAAGTATATGGGAATGCTCTCATTGTGCAGTTTTGCATTAGAAAACGCTTATACAGATTGGGCCTCCTCTTACTTTCGGGTATATATGGGAGGACAACACTAGGTTGTTATCCATCCTTAGGTAATCAAGTTGGCTGCCTTGTACACTGTGATACATTAAACACAACATTCGGGAAGATTTCCTTCCTGTACTTCTTGGTTCGTTAGGAGGTATCTGTAGTTCACAGTTACTTGGTAATCCTTTTGCCTAGAACATCCCTCTTTTTTTTTTGTTACTTTGATTAAATAAATATAATTGACCATGGATAATTTCCTCCACACTCACTCCTTAGTTGATATTAGGTTGAGACATATGGTGACAAATCTGGAGTCAACCGATCAAGGAATTCCTTTTGATGGGAATCCTAGTCCTTTTCCTTCTTTGGAAGTATTGGTGCTCCTTATATGGCTACATTGTCCCTTCCGGGACTTACCATTGGCTTTCCAGTATGGTTATTTTCAACCTCCTTGGTTCAAAATGTCATGATTTCTCCACAATTGGGTACTCCTCCAACTGAACAAAATCAACCTCTAGTTGATCCTAAAGTTGACCCTTTGCCTTCTTCGTCGGTTGTTTCTTCCTCCCCTTCTTCCTCTTTTCCTGGTGAAAGTATTGGTACTAGTAACAAGGTGGATAAGAAGAAGAAGAAAGGGAAGAAGAAGAAGAAGAAGCAAATTCAGCAGAGGGGAAATCAAGCAACCATTTCTTTGAATGCAACATCTGATGAGAAACTATCCATCAAGCCTCACAAAGTTCGATATCCATGCAAACTTTGTGTAGGAGACCATATTCTTCGAAATTTTCCTAATATTCCTCAAATATTAAAAGAATGGTCTTCTCGTTCACATCATCCTATGTCATTAACTTATCGATATCATGTTGGTGACACACCATCAACTAGTGCTAATAAATTTCATGGAAACAAGGGTAAAGTTAAGTTTCCCTGTAGGTTATGTGAAGCGAATCACCCCATTCACTTTTGTCCCTATATAGATGAAGCCAAAAGTGCATTGGATAACTGTCCTGCTTCACCGCAGTGACTTCCATCTGGTTACAGGAAACTCTCCCTAAATCCTTCACTAGTTGATGAATTGATTGACCAAAATCAACCATCGGTTGAATCCACTCTCTCTGAAAGTGAATCTTATGAGTCTACACCTGACCCAAATCAACAGGTCGAGGTAACAGTTGACCCGATTTCTCCTTTAGCTAATCGTACCTTTCCCAAAGAGAGTTAATATGATACCACTCAAGTTCTTTTTGTTTCTTCAGATTCAAATGAGCTTGGGGGAAATCCTCATGTTCCATTAAGATAGGAGGAAAATCCTCTTGCTCTTGTAACTCAAGGGGTTAATTCTCCCATTCTTATGGTACCCCCTCCGAGTAGTCTAGTCACTTCCTTTGATTGGAATTAACTGCCTGGATTTCGTCTTCCTTCTTATGTGCCTTTCCATATCGTAGTACAAGTTTGTAATATGATTGTATCAGGAACTATTATATATGAAGGCGCATCAGTGAGAATCCTTTCCTCAACTGCTTGGCAAGCGCTTGGTTCACCACCACTTGTACTAGTTACCCAGAATCTATTGGGTTTTAATAGAGGAACCAGTTAACCATTAGGGATCCTCCCTCGATTACCCATTACTTTGGGTGGAAAAATTGTTTATCTAAACGTGATGGTAGTCCCAGGCCCTTTAGATTACAATTTATTTCTAGGGCGTAACTATGTCTGTGACATGGGAGCTATTGTTTCAACACTCTTTCGAGTGATTTGTTTCCCGCATGAAGGCATAATTTTCACTATTGAACAGCTTTCATTTCCTGGTCCAAATATGGCTCCTAGTCAACCATCTTCCCTAAATGGTCATTTTGTACCAATGGTATCATCCCCGCCATGGGTTAATTATGTGGCAACCTATTCCATACCTACATCAACTAACGATCAATTCAGTGATGTTGTACATAATGTACTGGGACCATTGGATCCAGATCTCTCCTTCATGACCTCTTATGAGTTATGATCGAAAACATGAGGATAGTTCTTTTACTATGTCAACCTCATTAAAAAGTGAAACAAGCCAATGAGGATAGTTCGTTGTCTTGTTTCAAACTCGTTAAAAAATGAAACCAAGGATATGAGGATACTTCTTATATTGTGTCAACCTCATTAAAAAATGAAATAGGCCCATAAGGGCAATTCCTTGTCTTGTGTCAACCTCGTTAAAAAATGAAACAAGGAATATGAGGATAGTTCTTTTACTGTGTCAACCTCATTAAAAAAATGAAACAACTACTATGAGGACAGTTCTTGGTCTTGTGTCAACCTCGTTAAAAAATGAAACTGAGGGTATGAGCAGAGTTCCTTGTCTTGTGTCAAGCTTATTAAAAAATGAAACAAGCACCCCTGGAGCAAAGTTCCAATTTGAGTCTTTGATTAGATCTTGTAAAATCCCAGTCGAGTCTTTCACTTGATCTCGTAAAATAACCTTCATTCCATCCACTTAATACCCATGGGTAGTCTGCTTAGGTGAATGTAATGAAGCTTGGAGGGCATGCGCCTAGTGGTAAAGTTAAGTTTCCCTGTAGGTTATGTGAAGGGAATCACCTCGTTCACCTTTGTCCATATTTGGATGAAGCCAAAAAGTTGTTGGATAACTGTCCTGCTTCACCACAACAACTTCCATCTGGTTACAGGAGACACTCCCTTTCGACATGCTGTGGGCATGTAAACCAATCTCAAGCATAGTTCTTCATTTCAAGCTTGTGTAAAAATGAAACTGAATCCAAGCATAGTTTTTCATTTTAAGCTTGTGTAAAAATGAAACTGAATCCAAGCATATTTTTTCGTTTTAAGCTTGTGTAAAAATGAAACTAAATCCAAGCATAGTTTTTCGTTTCAAGCTTGTGTAAACATGAAACTGAATCCAAGCATAGTTCCCTATGGTTCAAGCTTGTGTAAAAATGAAACCATTTCCATTTTTAACCCTCGTGATTTCCATTCTATCAACCTATTTAGTTAGATGATCCTTGGTTGTTTCATTCCATCACCACCATCTCTTTGGCTGATCATACACTTTCACTTGGTTGTTTTACCCTTTTTGAGGAACAATTGCAATGAGTGGTCTTATTAGCCAACCTCTTCACATAAATCAACATGTTTTGAGAAGCTCCAAAATCATTGGAACTAGTTGCTATCCTAGACAGAACTCGTTCCTCAAAATGGAGTCCTCTTTAAGCTCTTTTCAGACTCTCTTATGAAAAGATTGTTGAGCGTTTTTCCTTTCCAGCTCGATAATGGATTGGAAAATATATCTCTCTTGTACAATTTTATGATTTTTCAGACTTGAGAGATTAATCTATGAAAAAGAACTTTTGGAGTTTCCTTTTTGTCCCTTTTCAAACTCTCTAAAAATGAAAAGGACCGAGTTATCTTTGTTGTTAAACTCGTTAAAAACATCAAATAGCGACAAACTTGTCCATCTAGACAAGACTGGGTTTCACCTTTGCTAGACTCGTTAAAACATAAAATAGTGATGGATTTACCTGAAGGGTGAAATTATACAACAAGCATATGTTATCCTCCTCAAGCCTGATAAAAATAAAGACGTACTAGTTAGCAATGACTGGGGAAAATTGGAAAAAGGGGAAAACACTTTATGATAGCAAGTCGCTCTTGAACATGACACTTTCACCTCATCACCGTGACTATGTGGGTTTGGTAATTCAACTTGATGGTTATCACATCGTTGGTCTATCATACCATCCATTACTTTTTTTTGGGTCAATGCTACCAATTCATTTTATTGTCGCCAACATGTTCAAGAGAAGTCATTCAGTTCAAACTTCATCCTTTGCAAAACCATAAACCTTCATTTTCATGATCGCCATTCCTGAACCTTCTGTCGCTAGTCGATTTTTCATCTCCAAAATCATTTACCTCATTTCATGTCATTGATGTGGGATACATCAAGGCCCTCATGTGACGATTCGATTCTTGTCGACATCAGCACATTATCCAAGAACTTGACTTAGAAACACCCCTTCAGTACCTTGAGGCTTGCATACATCAATGGCAGATTTCTTGCTTCCAGCAATAGGTTGACATCATTGGACTTCGACTGAAAGACTTTGTATGGTGTTCAACATCAAATCATTTATTCACACCATGTGAAATGTATTGTAGTACCTTGAGGGTCATTATCATTATCGGTGATTCTTCTCGCGTCTATTAATGACTTACATCATTGGCTAGTAATCAAATGATGTCTTCCCATGTTCAACTTCAGATCATCTATTCACATGGTTAGACTTGTACTTGAGTGAAAGATTGAACAGGATTGAAGACCCTGGATCTAGTTTCATCCATCCAACCTGTGATATTTTCAGGAGTACTAAATCAAATGTACAATGTCCTTACATTCATGGTCATCCTTTCATGGGTCTATATATGTAGATGACTATATTTGTACATGTAATGAAATTTTATAAGCTGAGCATGGGTATGCCTTCCATCAACGAGTTCATGAGAAAAAATCAAATTATCATGATATATGTATTGTAATTGATGCAGGTCACCTTCTACTTCGAAACCTCCTCTCCACATGATAAAACATTTCACTCAACATACATATTTACAACTTCATTTTTAGGGGGGAATTGTTACAGATCCATTTGGGCACATCAACCCCGACTTATAGATCAGTACTATTAGGGCCCATCAAACCCTAATTTAGTTGTTACATGCCCTAAAGAAGTCAACCATCTAAATTCCTAGCTTCCCAAGAAGTTCCATGACCTAAATCATTCAAAAACTGCCTCTAAGAAGATCAGCGCAGGCAAGCCTTCATTAGGGTGCGCTGCAGTGCAGTCTAGTACATTGCTAGGTTGCTATGCAGCACACTCGAGCCCTCTTTGGCCTGCGCTGGGTGAATTTGAACAAAATTGCATTGGGGTTTGGGAATATTCTTATCCATTGGATGCATCTAGAAGTTTCCCAAGTTTATCTACTCCTTTGGGCTCAAATTTGGATGAGGCGAGGAGTTAAAGAACATCAATCCCTTTATCCCTTCCTCCATGGAAATAAATCCTAAGTTTGGGAGGGCATTCATTATCACCATTTATGGCATACATTCCTTCATTCACCTATGAAAAGGCCACTCATCTCAGTGATCTAGGGCTGGAAATCATTGAATTATAGGGAGATTATGTTAGTATGAGACTTGAGTTGATTTCAAGTATTGTAATGATGTCAAAATATCTTGCTTGTTATGAGGAGAGGATGGGATTGAACTGGAGGAGTGATGTTGAATCAAGCAAATTCGGTTATAACTCTTCATTTTACTAATAAAGTGTTCAAAGCTTTTTCCATATTCTTGTTATTCATTGATGCTTTCATATGTGTACTATGTACTTGATTCCATGTTATGTTTAATCAATAGATCATTATCATATGCTTTAATCGATTTTTGTCTTTTGTCTGTGTGCAGGTACTCTTCAAGCAGATTAAGTACAAAAAGGAGTGACAAAATTGGTCAAGGGAGATAAGGAGTAAATGAAAGCTTTTGGTAGGCTTCTTTACCTCTTATTTAATCTATTGGTCATAGAAAAAGTATAGAATGCTTTGCACTGTTGTTCTAGACTTAGCTACTAGTCTAGGGGTTTAAGTGTTTATCCGTAGACACTAAAAATTCCCAAAACACCCCTCTAGGGAGAAAAACCACTTGTTATTGCTGCTACTCAAATATTCTATTGATAGATGAAAAAAATTGTACATGGAGTAGCTAGCACCCACTAGCTAAAAGATTCGACTCCTACAACAATATGCTAACATCCATCAACTGAGAAGTTCCTACTCAAATGACTTTGCATATAATCATCTACTGGAAGCCACCCAAACCAAAAATCCTCGCCTAACATCCCTTGGACTATCCAAATACCATTGGATTGAGATTATCCTCCTATAACCATTGTCTGCTAGTCTCCACAAGCTTGAAGTCTCTATGGCTCCAACTCCTCCATGTGAACCATGTTTCATACATTTTCAAATTGGGAACTCAAACCTTCTCAACATGAGAAGCCCAACAGCCTCACTGATCTGAATACTTAATCTGATGAACGCTTTACTCAACACAGTTATAGATATACAACATGCTAGAAAAAACACTGTAGAACACTCTCACATCCACACTCCATCGATCCAAGAACTCATTATTATCACACAAGTATATTGATGAGCCCCATAAATGGGTAATTATATGGGTTCATTTTGCCTCCTAACATAGTTAAATCAACCATTCTCTTAGCTTATTGCATGTTTTTTTATTATATTTATGCTTATTGAGTGAGTTGGGTTGGTTATGATTCCATGAGGTCTAATATGTGTTTAATGCATATTTTTGTTGAATTTTAAAGACAAAGTCAAAGATTTAATGGACAATTGGCAAAAATAATTCAAAGTGGATAATGGATAGGATATATAGGAGGGAATCCCCCTCATTTATTACTCCCCACTTCGAATCCTCCTTCATGTAGCTTGGAGCACAAACATCCAAATTAATGCACTAGGAGGCAGCCGAGCAAGTAGAGGATAACTTATGTTTATCTCGAGTTTTGGGAGCCAAGCCTCCCTAATTTTGAGGAAGTTGTTGGAAGCTTCATTTGTATAAGTAGAGAGGCCTAGGGCCTCACTAGGAGTTGGTTGATTTTTTGTTCAATTTTTGTTGTAGTTTTGCTCTGCTCAACTTCGAGCTTACTTTTGGTGATAGTTTCATGTAATCCTATTACTGTTTTGATAATAAAGATGATATTCTTCTTGAGCTAGCACTGAGTTATCATAGAGGGCTGAAGCTCTTGGGTTGGGGCCCAATCCAAGTAGCCAAGCTCCTCTTGTTTGTATTTATATGCTTTGTTTCAGTTTATGAATTAGTTGTTGTTAGATGAATTTCTTTCTGGGTTAAGAATAGGTTGCTTTTGGTGATTTAGAAGGTTGTTTCCATTTGTGTTTTCTATATTAGGTTGAATAGTGGTAGACAGAAGATACAAAAGGCCAACAAGAGTGCCTTGGCCTCCTTTCCTCCTTGTGGGACCATGAACTTAGGCCAAGACCCTCTTGCTGCCACAAAAACACAGTTTTTCCTTCTCCATAGGATTTCTAGTGTTACAGTCTATCAGAAGATTAATGATTTACTTTAGATCTCTCTCACCATGCTCATTTCTGTCTTTGCAATAAGTCTTCTTCCATGCTTTCTCTCATTATAGCACTTTTCAGCATTTCTTTCCATAGCTCATAATTTAGATTAGCTTGATGCAAAATTATGTTTTTGATGTACTTAGTTTCCTTGCTTGCTTGATTTCATTGTTTGACTTTCAGTTCTGTTGCAGAAAATCTCTTCTCACAGCAGGTCAGCCTATCAGCCATCACATTCTCTCCTTGATCTATGCCCTATAGTTCACCCAAAGTTCACCTCAAATCTGCCTTAGTTTTCTGCGTTTTTCCATAGGATTTCTTCCTCTCTCCCGACCATCCTTCCCTCTCCTAATGATCCTTGGTGAACCCTAGGCACCTTAACACATCATCCCAGCCTTCAGCTACCCTTTCCACCCACTCTCACACCTTCAAAACCTTCAAAATTGCTCTCGACATCCTCCTGTAGACCTCCTATGGACCTCCTGTAGATTCCCTGCAGCATCCTATAGATCTTCCTGTAGGTTTCCTTTTGAAATCCGATTACAGGAAAAGCCTCTAGAAGGCCACCTGAGATCTCCTAGGACCCATCCACACCATCCTACATCTCCTCAGACCCCAAAGTCGCCCTTCAACACCACCTCTTCGCTTCCACCTTCACACACAATAAAATACATGCAAGTCAATTTCGCATGAAAATACATAAAAATCCAAAAAGATGTTTTTGCTCATTTACTTCTAGAAATAGCTTGAGTAGATGTTGTTTACTTCCTTGAATAGGTAATGGCATTCATTTCATGGTTTTCATTGTGATTTCTACAAAGTAGGATTAGTTGGTTAAGTAGGGTTTGCTAGGTTTACTTTGCATTTCAGTCTTTTTCCTTTCTGTAATTAGAGTAGCCTCTGTAGAGTACGCTTTCCTTTCTTTCATCACACATAGAGCTTATTCTAAAATCAATAGAAGTTGGCTTGAGATCCTAGTGATCTTGCGCCAGCTGACCAAGTGACAGCCTACAGTAAGAACTAGTACTTGTGCATACAACACCATTGCTTCCAAGTTTGTTATGAACTATCTAGTTGATAAGAGTAAAGTAGGTAGCCCAGGAGTTGCAACATTATTGCTGCAATACTGGTGCTCACCATCTTTTTGGCGCTGTTTCCGAGGAAGCGTCAGAGTATTTTGCGATTACTGCTTTCTTCTATTTTCTATCGCAACATTCTGCTAAGTAGTTTACTTCCGTAAGAGTAGAATAGTCATTTCCTTTCTTTCAGTTCTGCATTTCTTTTGCTTTCATTTTTCAATTCTACAAATTTCATTTCAACAAGAGTAGAATAGTCATTTACTTTCCTTTTAGTTCTGCATTTCTTTTTCTTTCCTTTTTCAATTCTACAAATTTCATTTCAGCAAGAGTATAATAGTCATCTCCTTTCCTTTCAAGTTCTGCATTTCCTTACTTTCCTTTTCAATTCTGCAAATTTCATTTTAGCAAGTTCATTTCAGTTAGTTTCAATTTGTTTTGTTCAATCAATTTTAGTTTTGTAGGTACTATCAGTGTGGGGAAAAAAAGAAACAAAAACCAACCAAAAAGATTTATTTTCATACCTCGTAGGAATAGAGATAACTCAGGAAAATGTTTATCCAACACCCCCACTGCTTCACACAACCAACCTTCTCTCTTCTTCGGTGGCTGCAATCAAGAAGAACCCTTAGGTGAACATCCAAATATATTTGAAGAACCTATAGGGGAAGAAGAAGAAGAAAACATTCCTCTGGAGCCAATGGCTAAAAACAGAAATGCTGGGGGTAGTACCTTTTCTTCCAACTCATCCATTAAAGGTGAAATTGGAAACATGCTGGAAGACTTCATGTTACACTAAAAAATGTCACCATGACTACTTACAGTTAGTATGGCTCAAATCAACAGTCATGCTACCCTCTTAGGCAAGTCTTATGCCTCTGTTATCCATCTCAAACTCAAAGAAGAGAGAAAGTCTTGTCAAAAATGTGTTTATCTCTGGGGTCGCAGGTTCTCTCTAGCCTTACCTGCGGGGACGCTCACAATGTTCACAAAAGTTGCGTCCTTGGACGCTCTGTATGTTAAGGGATAGGTGCGTCCTTGTGTAAAAGGCAAAATGCGCGAGTTTCATCTTAAAAAAGTTACTTGTGGTTACTTCTAGAACTTTCTAGAGGTCGGTTTGATGAAATGGATGCGCCTCCAGTTGGTTCATGTATCCCTATTAAGGAGGAACTTATCCCATCAATAAGGGAGCTATCCCACCCAAAGAGGGGGATTATCCCATTGATGGTG
The DNA here is from genome assembly GCA_031772625.1 of Pinus tabuliformis. Taxonomy (NCBI): domain Eukaryota; kingdom Viridiplantae; phylum Streptophyta; class Pinopsida; order Pinales; family Pinaceae; genus Pinus; species Pinus tabuliformis. The sequence continues at coordinate 1,580,317,236 of CM062804.1, forward strand.
GACCTGAATAACCTCTTTACAACACTATAAATAAAGACATTGAGCCAGAGGGAGGGGAGGTTGGAGCTATACATTTTCTTTGGGTAAATGCTGCAGGAATTAGGACTCCCATTTAGAACCTTGTGAGGAGAGATTGTCTTTGCTTGATTCTACTTGGAAGTGGGTGAGCTTTGTCAAAGTAGAGGAAAACCCTTGATGGACCCTAGGAGGAACTTGCACAACACCAAGGCCAGGTTGTAAGAGTTTCTTTGTTTCGTTATTAATACAAACTGGTTTATTTTTCTCAATAGCTTGTGTTAATGAGTTATTTCATGTGTTCCTTGGTCTGCATGTTGAATATATGTTTTATTATATGAAATGCAAGTGCTTGGTAATTGTTTGATTGTTTGTGGTTGCAGGAATTGACTTGAAGGAGGAGCTCATCCGGATCGGCAAGGACGAACTACAACAACAGCCTTTTGGAATAAGGTAAGCCTAAACACTTGTAGTTTTCATGTTTTAAAAGGTATATTTAGAGAAAGATCACTCCATTTTGTCTTGTTTGTCGCTAGAGAGTTTAGACTCCTAGGGAGGTCAGTTGTGTCCGCACAAATGACTTTTTCCGCCACGACAAATTGGCGACTCCGCTGGGGAATCCATTAATGAGAAAGTCTTTTCCTTTGTGTGAACTTTGCTCTGAGAAAATCATTTTTATTTTCTGGTTTTTGACTGTGAGAATTAGTATTTGGGTGGCTTAGCTTTAGATTTAGTTAGATTTGGTTTTTCTTAACTTTTCCAGAAGGACGCACCCTCTGAGTACTGCACAGTGCGTCTTTGGACGCGCTGTTGCCGTTCGCACAGAGCGGGCCCGCACCTGTTATAACGGGTTGCCTGCGTCTTCCTGTAAAATTTAGGAAAATTCCATTTTTTGCTTTAATTGCTTTTAGATTTTGATTTTTCTTAGTGTTTTCTGCCCAGATCCTTTAGTACCCTGTCAAAAATTTTCACCTGAACTTGTTTTGTGAGCTTTGAGTGTTTTAGTGGATTTCAACGAAGTTTAGGCCTAGGGTTTGATTTTTCAATAGGTCCTGTAGTGACTTTGACGGTAGAAAGTTGTCCAGCCTTAGATCTCTCTGGTTAGTCAGCCTTCTTAGAAGTCGGGCCTGTCGTAAAGTCTCCTTGTGTGAGCAGCTTGCCATTTAAGTTGTTTTGGGTCAAATTTCGAATTACTTGTTTATAAAGTGTTGATTTCCATTTTACAAAAGAACAAAAAGATTAGAGTTTTGTTTTGGCTAGTTTTTGGTTCTGCAATAAGCTAGTCCTTGATTTGATTGTGATCAAGTAAAACACCTTAGAATAATCATTGTTGGTTTTGGCCTCGTTAAGATTGCTTAGAGTAAATTTACCTTTTAGTTTGCTTATGAGTGAATTTTCATAGATTTTAATAGTTGTTAAGATTGATTTTTGGTTATATTAGATTTATTTGCTTTATTAAAAGAAAAATACAAAAACATCTTCTTTAAAAGTCTTGTTTCAAGTAGCTTTTTGTTTTTGAAAGAGAAAAAGAGTTTTTTTCGTGCATGTAAAGAGCGGTCATGTTTTTATGCTTGGAAAAGACAAACGAATTGTTTCTTTGATTGTCTTCAATTAAGAAGTTGCTTTTATAAAGATTGCATTCTCTCAACTTTTTAGTTAAGCAATTCATCGAAAAAGTAAAGTAGTGGGTAAATCATCCTAGGTGCATTTTGTAGTGGTTTTGAGTCGAGTCAACACACCACTGGTTTCACTTCCATCACCTATGACTTAAGAAACAACCTTAAAAGTAACGCTTAAATTAAAATCAATCTAGTAATTTTTATTTTTCTAGGGCTCTGAAACACCAACATAGCTTAGGCTAGGGTCTTGGAGTAGGTGAGTACTTAACTCTCCAAGACTACAAAACCAAACAGATAGTTTATCTTGAGTAGATTAAATCCAATTGTTTCAGTTATACTCTGGGAAAGCTCCTCTTAAAGGAGAAGCACGAGCTCGTGTCCGAACCAGTGAGGGGATCATTCCCCCCTCGTTGGGAACGACGCCAGACAGTACGTATTACAAACGGTAAACCTCGGATTAACCATTGTCGAGGAGCCAGGGGTCACTTATCGGTAAACCTTGGATTATTGTCAAGGAGCCGGTAAGGGGATTGAGCTTGTTACTCTGCCCTTGCGTGCTGTCGGAGTTTAGACTGTTCCCCCAGGTGTAATTGTTGTGATTGGTAACTTTAGTGACCATAATCTTTAGGGTTCTACCGAGGTGACGGTGGAGGGAAGGTCCCACTGTACCTGGAGCAGACGTCGGTTATACTCACTTGGATTTTCCGGGGGTTTCACTTCACTTCGAGACGGTTAAAGTGGAGGAACTTGTGCCGGTCTATTCATTAAGCAGGTTGCCGGGGTAACTGTTCCACCCGCCATTTCTGTACTGAATCCTGCGAGGTTGGGCCTAATCACCAACTAGCGCTTTTGGTCCGGAAGACTACTGTTTGTGTTTGGTTTGACGCTCTAGATTCTTTAGGCGTGTGCTTCAAATTTGTTTGCTTCTTTAGAAGACTTTAGGTGGTTTGATTTGAAATTTTTACTTTTTTTTCGTGTGTTGTAGTTAAAAATCTTTAATTGTGGCGGAATTACCGAGACAGTCCCGTAGACTTCGGGGCCAGTCTCCTGAAGTTGTTTCTGTGGCCGAATTGTTGAGAAGATCCCGTAGACTTAGGGGATCCCCTCCTCGAGACGACCCGGGTAATTTAGAAGGTTTAAAGGTCCTTGTAACTCCTCCTAGTGACAGTAGAGTAGGTTCACCTGAAGAAGGAGAATCTTCCTTGGTAGTCCATCCAGATTACCAAAGTTTAGAAACAGGTTACAATCCCGAAACTGTTACAGTTTCCGAGCTTGCTGGTAGTTTTTCATCTGCCAGTGAAACAGGCGAAGAACCTGAAATTTCCGAACCTGTTACTCCAACTTCTAGTGTCCCTGATTCACCGAGAATAGAAAGAATTATCACCGAAAATCTACCTTCTGGTTTGATTGCTATAGAAGAACTTGCTCCAGAAGAAGATATAGGTGTCTCTCACCTTGAAGGTCAACTTACTATTGATCTAAGGGAGCGTGAATCCATCTTTTACAGTCCTCCTAGAAGTACTTCTTGGTACCTTGCGTTAACCAATTTTTTAGACAACTCAGTCAGTTTTTCTACACCTCGTACTCCTTTTCCACCTGGAGGTATTCATACTCCTGTAAATATGTCTGGTCAGTCGTCCGTGTTTACACAAAGTCCTGAATCTTTTTTACACGGCGGTCCTTCTGTTCCCACTGGGTATCAGTCACTTTCTGGTACCTTTGCGGGGGCATCTCCTCAACCCGTTGATCATGGGTTATTTGCTGGAAACAGTGGTAATATACCATTGGGTGTAGGAGACATTTACATGATGTCAGGTTCAGTTCCCGTTTCCCAACCTCAAGGTGGCCAATTACCGCCTGGGGGGCAACCGTAGTTAACGCCTGGGGGCAACCTCAAGGTACACAAATCGTGTCTGGGGGGCAACCTCAAAGTCAGTATGTACCTATGGTGCAATACTTGCCTCAAGGTCAACCTCAGCCTCAATATGTACCCCAAGGTCAACCTCAGTATCAATATCAACCTCAAGGATGGCAACCCCAAGGATGGCAACCTCAAGGGTATCAACCCCAAGGTTATCAACCTCAAGGGTACCAACCTCAAGGTCAAGGTCAACCCCAGTATCAGTATTTACCTCAAGGTTATCAACCTCAAGGTCAATACTCAAGTCAAGGTTATCAACCGCCTCAAGGTCAGTCATATGTTCCAAGTATGGGAACTGCACCTTACAATTATCAATCCTACCCTCAATCTGGTTATGGATCTCAGTATCCTCAACCTGTTACGGGTCAGTACCCTGGAATGTTAGTGTGGGATCCATCACAGGGTCAACAGGTGTTGCAGCCAAGTGTACAGATGGTTCCTCAAGCTGGACAACCCGTAGTTTCTGGTCCAACCCAGCAACCGCAACCTGTCCAGCCAAATGTTCAAACTTCTGTAGCTTCGGTAGTTACTCAGCCGTCAATTGCACCTAGTACTCCATCTCAAACGGCTGCTGCAACTACCGCTACATCTACCATACTTACTTCTGGAGTATCGACGGCTCCAGTTTCTACTGTCCCTGTTACCACACCTCAGACATCTTTACCGTTGTCTGGATCTACGATTCAAACCACGGTCCAGATGCCTGTAGGTCAGCCTGGTATAAGTACGGTTGTCACTACTCAACCTCAATTTGTTCAACCTCCGTACCAGGGACAGTATCAACCTGGGCAAGCTGTCCAACAACCGGTTTACCAGTATCAACCGTATCCTGGGTACACTTATCAACAACCTCAACAACCCCAGTACGGTCCGGTTAATCCTGGTTTTCCAGGAGGATATAATATCCCAAATGCGACTCCTGTTCCTAGTTATCCTGGATATCCTCCTCCTGGGGCTGGTATTGTGACCCAGAGTTTTAGAGATCCTAACCGGCAGTTACCGTTTATTGCAACTTTGGATTTACCCGACTTGACGCGCCTAACGAACGATCCAATTCAATATCTTCAGTTCTGGCCGCCAATGCCAAATAAGTTGCCCAGCGATATACCCAAGTTCGAAGGTAAGTCTGGAGAGGATCCGTCCAATCATGTGATGACTTACCACCTCTGGTGTGCTTCGAATTCTATCTCAGATGATTCCATCCGCTTACGTCTTTTCCAGCGTACACTCATTGGTCTCGCGGCCAAGTGGTACATTGAGTTACCACGGGCCTCTTTTTACAACTTTAGCCAGTTAGCTACCTCGTTCTTAACTCACTTTCAGTTGCCGGTCAGATACGATAACGGCACGGAGTTATTAACTTCACTAAAACAATCGACGTCCACGTATATTTCTGATCACATTCATGAGTGGAGACGTCGAAGGAGATTAGTGAAAGTTTTTATCCCGGACCAAATCTTAGCTGAATGGTTTGTCAAATCATTATTACCAAAGATTACTGAAGATGTAGCTAAGGCCGGAGTAGTTACTGAGGAGCAAGTCATTGCTCAGGCACAATACCTTGACTTAGTTTACACTCAGTCGGGTACGTTACACGAGAAGATTCCGGATCTTCCAAAGTCGAATCAAATCGCTGCTGCTCCTTCGGGATCTCATGCCGCTGATGGTATGATTGGTATCGTGACTACGAAGAGCAAGAAGAAGTCTTCCAAGGCTTCAACTACTCCAATTATCACTTTGCCTGATTCTCCGACAGGAGAGTCTTCTCCTGAACTCACCGCCGACATTCACGCTGTAGAGTCATCTACGGCCAAACCAAAAAACGGTGGAAAGAAGAAAGGAAAGAAGAAGGCTAAAGCAGACAAGGCTCCAAAGGAGAAAACTGAAAAGTCGGAAACCAATGACGAAAAACGCAAACCTCGATATCCTTGTCTTATTTGTGAAGAGGATCATTTTACGAGAGATTGCCCTCATCGGGCCGAGGTTGTGAAAATAGTCAAAGGTTCTCCCACTCCTGCTGTGTTAAAGAATCCATTTCCAGAGCAGGAGAATAAGATGATAGGTTCTTCTTCGAATGCCAGTGAAGAACCCATTTTGATGATGTCTCATGTGAGGATTGCGACTCGATCGCAAGATTATGGTAGTAAGGCTCCTGTTGATGGCAAGGAAGCAGAATCTTCTCACTCTAACCCATCAACCTCAGCTCCTGGTTCCGATCCACTACAGATCGAAAAACCTAACCCAGACTTAGTGATTAAGCCGCCCGCCAAGGGTGTACTTCGAAGGTCTGCTTTCAATCCACATGCGAGAGCAGCCCAGAATTACAACATTGTTGAGGACTTAGCTGTTTCACCTTCAGCAATGTCGGCACTCGAAGTGCTGCAATCATGCCCAGCACAACGGAAATTGCTTTTGTCGGCTATCGGAGCTGTCGATGTTCAGGACCCGAACCTAATGATCTTTGATCTAGAAAATAGTACGCCACGTCTCCCCCATCAAATGGCTTTCCAAATTCCAGTGATAGTCAAAAACAGGCCTATTCATCGGACTGTGATTGATGAGGGAGCTTCTACGTGTATTATGTCGATTCAATGTTGGAGATCGCTTGGTTCTCCTTCGTTGAACCAATCCCCCACCATCCTTAAGGCCTTTGATGGCCGTGGGTTCCGTCCGTTTGGTATTCTACAAGAATTGCCTATAGGGGTTGAAGGTAAAACCGTTAGTCTGGATGTGGAAGTGGTTGATGCCCCTCTAGACTACAACCTTCTTTTGGGTCGAAGTTGGTCATATGCTATGACAGCGGTCGTTTCATCGGTCTTCAGAGTAATTAAGTTTCCACATAACGGTAAGATCGTGACTATTGATCAGTTGACATACTTTTCATCCGACCCAGCCTCTTCAGAGAGTATCCAGCATGTTGGTAAACCGACAATCCCTTATAGGGACGTTGGTGTAGGTTTAGTTAAGGATTCCGGTTTACTGGGAACTTTTCCTCTCCCTCCACTCAGCGCAGATCCTTCGCTTGCAACCATTCATATGATTACATCAGAAAACATTATTTATGATGATCCTTGGTTCGTCCCATCTGACTCTGAGATAGACTCACTCGGTGATGCTATGCCTTTGAGTCCATATGAAATTGCTTATGAAGCTCTCATGTCTTTTACCGACTTTCATTCAACCGAAGTCGACCAAATGAATGTGGTCAGTGAAGAGTCACTTTTCACCTCACCCTTAGAACGGATAACGTTTCCCGAAGTCGTGTCATCTGACGAACAACTTCGCGAAATCCTAAGTGTAGATGATCTACCATGGGAGGATCTCCATCACAGATCTTCGTTTTTACCTAAGGATGATGCATTTGAAAATGATTTTTCATCTATCTTTACCGCTGAATATGTCAAAGACGCTCAGGATCCAACGAAACATTCTGATTCAGAGTTGAATTTAGGGAATATTTCTCGTACTATTCCCATTGATATTTCAGTGAAGCCCGGAATCGAGGAAAACATTCATATAGGTGCCGCATGTACTGAAGAAGAAATCCAAACTTACAAGGCCCTATTCCAAGAATTCCGCGACGTGTTTGCCTGGTCTTACGAGGAAATGCCGGAATTGATCCTGCCATTGTTGTTCATGAAATAAAGACCTACCCGGATGCTAAACCCGTCCGGCAACGGTTGCGTCAAATTCACCCTCGAAAAGCGGCTGCGATTAAAGCAGAAGTCGAAAAGCTGTTGAAAGCAGGTTTCATTTATCCGATCCCGTTAACGGATTGGGTATCGAATATTGTTCCGGTCAATAAGAAACAAGGAACAATAAGAATCTGTATCGACTATAGGGATATAAATCGAGCTTGTCCAAAAGACAACTATCCTACGCCTTATATCGATCAAATTATTGATGATTGTGCCGGAAGTGAAATGTTTTCCTTCATGGATGGTTTCTCGGGCTATAATCAAATCAATATTCTACCTGCCGACCAACCAAAAACGGCATTCATTTGTCCATGGGGGACATTTGCTTATTGCAAGTTACCTTTTGGGCTTAAGAATGCCGGGGCCACTTTTCAACGGGCGATGTCTTATGCATTTCATGACATCAAGCACATTGTGCAACCCTATCTCGATGATTTGCCTGCTCATTCTTTACATCGAGCTGATCACCTTGTCCACCTACGAGCAATCTTTATGAGGTGTAGGCATTATCGAATTCGGTTGAATCCCCACAAGTGTGTTTTCTGTATAGAAACAGGTCGATTGCTGGGATTTGTTGTTTCAAAAGCCGGCATTCGCGTCGATCCCTCGAAAGTCGAGGCTATCATCAAATTGCCTCCTCCTTCGAGTTTGCGCCAACTCCAAAGTTTGCAAGGGAAAGCGAACTTTTTACGCCGATTCATCCCAAACTACGCCGAGGTCACTAAAGGTTTTACACGGTTGTTGAAACAGAATGCACAATTCTTTTGGGACGAGATTGCCCAACAATCTTTTGATGCACTTAAACACGCGTTGACCCATGCACCGTTATTGCATCCTCCCAACTACAACCAAGACTACTTCTTATACCTCGCAGCTTCGCATTCCACCATTGGAATGGTGTTAGTTCAAGAAGATGAATTCGGAGCGGAGCATGTGATATATTATCTTAGTAGGACCTTGAATCCCACTGAGCTAAAATATTCGCATGTGGAGAAATTGGCCCTGGCAGCCGTTCAAGCTGTCCAGCGTTTCCGTCACTACATTCTTCTCCGCAAAACTACAGTTATTTCGGATTGCAACCCTATGATTTATATTTTGACAAAACAACTGCTAGGGGGCAAGTACTCTAAATGGATTGTCATCCTGCAAGAGTTCGACTTGGAGTTCGAGAAGTCCAAGTCTAAGAAATCCTTAGTTTTTGCGGAATTGATGTGTGATTTCCCGAGTGCTGACACAGAGACTGTGGCAGAGGAGTCCATTGCGGACGAATCTTTGTTTCTTATCAGTACTGTAGATCCGTGGTACGGGGATATAATCATTTATCTCCAAACCCAAACCTTTCGGCCTGAAGCTTCCAAAGCGGAACGTCGAAAAATTCGGTTTCAATCCCAGCCATACAAAATTATTGGAGATACACTTTATCGCCGGGGGGCAGACTTAGTTTTTCGACGTTGTTTAACTCACGAAGAGGCTGAGAGGGTTTTGAATGATTGTCACTCTGGAGCATGTGGCGGTCATATGTCTGGGTATGCCACAGCTCAGAAGGTGTTGCGCGCTGGCTATTTCTGGCCGTCTATGTTTAAAGATTGTATCATTGCAGTCAGGAAGTGCCACAACTGTCAAGTGTTTGATCGCAAGATGCGCGCTCCACCTGCTCCTCTCCACCCTATAATTGCCGTTGGTCCATTCGCCAAATGGGGTATCGACTTTATTACTTGTAACCCTCACTCGGCCGGGGGGCATGCGTATATCATCCTTGCGGTTGATTATTTTACTAAGTGGGCCGAGGCGATGCCTACATTCGACGCAAGCGGCAAAACAGCTGCAGTTTTCGTATTCAATCATATCATAACTAGGTTTGGTGTCCCACAAGCAATCATTACTGACCATGGGAGCCATTTTCGAAACGTCATGATGACTGAGCTTACAAGCCAGCTTGGTTTGCGCCACGATAGCTCTACTCCTTATTATCCGCAAGCCAACGGTTTGGTTGAGTCTATCAACAAAGTTCTAGTTATCATGATCCGACGAACCATTGGTGTTCATCGGTCGAATTGGCACAACATGTTATTTTCAGCGCTATGGGCATACCGAACCTCAGTGAAAAATTCAACAGGGTTCACTCCTTTCCAGCTAGTTTATGGCTTAGAAGCTGTGTTACCCATTGAATGCGAAATCCCATCACTTCAAATGGCTGTCGAATTACTTCCAGCTACTTCCGAAGAGGAGAAACGTTTATTGTACTTGGCTAAATTAGATGAGACTCGACGTGACGCTACATTGGCAATCGAGACTCACGCGAAACGAATGAAAGCTCAGTATGATAGAAATGTAACCCCTCGAAGTTTTTCGGAAGGAGACCTAGTACTATTATATGATCAAGCTAACGATAAGCTAGGTGCCGGAAAATTCGTTCCCATGTGGCATGGGCCCTACATTGTAAAGCGAAAGCTAGCAAAAGGGGCTTATGAGCTAGTTGACTTTGATGGGGACTCTTTGGGTAAACCCAGAAATGGACTTTACCTAAAGAGGTATTATGCTTAAATGATGGGTATGGAGAAATTTTTAGATAGGTTAGATTTTCTTTCTAGCTAGCAAGTGTGTTAGTTTAGTCAGTGTGCTTAGCTTAGAGAGTGTGGTTTTTCGTCGTTATTCTGGCTTATCTTGGTTTTACTCTTGATATTGCAGATGTCGACGCCTCTCCAAACATACATTGGATTTGCTGATGGTGCTTGTCGTAGTACACGGAACATCTCTTCCGCAGCTTGGGTTATCTATTCGCCCTCTGACGAGTTAGTTTCTATGCATGGGGTAAGCCTCGGTCAAACAACGAACAACATTGCAGAATACAGTGCAGTGATTGAATTATTATCCGAATCTATTTCATTTGGAATTCGACGTTTGATAGTGAGGTTAGATTCTGAACTTGTTGTATTACAGCTTAATAGAGTTTATGCCATTAGGAATCCTGTGTTATTAAGGTTGTTTTTGAGAGTGCGTCTCTTGGAACGTGAATTTGATTACATTGAATATCAACATATTCCAAGGTCTTTGAATACATTAGCAGATGCAATTGCTTCTCGAATGTTGGACAGACATTTACGATAATCATGCAAGTAAATTTAAAAAACATTTCATCACATATGTTAAACAAGATAAGCCGGTAATAGTGATATATATAGATAGAAGTGTGTCAAAAAATATATACATCGTCTTCGATCATAGGTTGAAAACACCTTATGATCGGCAAAATGATAGTACAAAAAGTCAAAATGTCACATGTGACTACAAAAGTGACTAGTCAATCACTGGTGGTGCTCTCTGTATGACACCACTGCGCGGGCTACCTTACGCAAAAATCTCCTAAACGGTCCAGGGACCGCGACTACGAAGCGCTGAAGCCGGGTAGGAATGTCATCCATAGTAGTCTCAGGTATATCTGCCGTGAGACGCTCTAGATCATGCTCCAACTCAGCTAGTACTTCTGCAGCCGCGTCCTGTGGGGCCGGTACCGGTGCAGCTGGATGTAGTCTATCAAAAGGCCGGAGGTTGGCTGGACGCTGTGGACCAACATCTGCATTTTGAAAATTTTACTGTTAGTTTTGAGACGATATATATGAAAAATAAAAAAATACATAATTAGAGAACTTGTGAAAATAAAAGTACCTCTGTCATCCCATTGTTCTCCCGGTGGAAGAACCATGTCCGGATCACCTCTAAAATCCACTCCGGCATACGGAAAGTCCTGTATCGAAAAAACCTGGTCCTCTAACCAGTGAAAGTAACTATCTGAGAATCGAACCACTGTCGCACCCTCGTCAGGATGCCGGGCCATCACCGCAACCCATCGTATCAGCTTTGGCTCCCGAGGACCCAAGATATCAACAGTGAGTTGCTGAGGGATCAGCATTGGAACTCTCTCCAAGGCAAAGCTCACGACTAGAGGCCCATATCCAAAAGTCTTTAGTCGTCCGTTCTTTGCCTTGGTCAGTTGGCTCTTCATATGAGCCGACACAGCTTCACACCAGTTGAAAATGGTGCCTTGGTAACAGTCAATTGCCATCCGCATTTGGGATCCGGAAGCAATGTGTAAAGCGGCCGCGCCGCAAATTCTGGTAACCGTGAACGCTATGACTTTGAGTTCCGGCAGAGTGATGTTTTTTATCTCTATGCCTTTTGAATGGTGAGCCCCAGGTGTGCACCACTCGTCGCGGAGACTATCAAGGGATTGGCCACCCGGCCTAGTCCCCGCAAGACTGAGTTGCTCACCTCTGTTCGGCAAGCCAGTGAGAAAGTATACATCCGAGGGCTCTATCTCGAGCTGGTGCCCTCCTATGTAAAAGCATTGTTCTTGAACGTTCCATCGCTCAACCAGCCATTCCAAGAATCTTACCTGGCCCCTCATGCCCGGTATGGTCCAATATTTGTATAATCCGCATGCTCTTAGGGCATCCAGGGAAGGTTGATGATTTATTGCAACTTCATCATCCTCTACATGCTCTCTTTCTCTCCAATCTAACATGGTTAATACCCTGCACATCAGAAATAGCAATTAGAAATTGATTTGGGAATTTTTGGTAGTTTTTTGAGGGAGTTGGGGTTTTGAAATGCGCACTTCTCGGAAGACGCACCCCGGCTTTGTAGCACAGGGCGCCCGGACGCGGCTGGCCTGAAGGCGGGCCGCGTCTTCCGACCATTTTCCCGTATGAGAAAAAGTCGGGGGACGCGGGTCACCCGAAGGGCACCCGCGTCCGCCGAGAAGCGCATTCCAAAACCAAAACCCCCCCAAAAAATGAAACTAAGACCTAAAAATTGATTCTAAACGGATAGAAATGCAGAGTAGGATGTGTAAAATACCTGGATAAGACGGCGTTCGATTCCGACGGTCGGATTTTCCGCAGCGACCACGGGAAGTTTCTTGTCAAAAGCTCCTTTTTCAACCTCAACAGTCAAACGGTAAAAATGACATGGTAAAAGGTCTTTTTATAGGTTTTTTGGATGAATTAGTTCATTTTTTACCATGAAAAGGTGTTTTTCGATGTATTTTTGCCTATTTTAAACAGGTATGAGTAATGTGTTGCTTTTGTGCAGGACAAAGGGATTTCGAGGGAAATTGTAATTTTTCACAAACAAAAATATCAGAGTCATCTTTTAAGCCCTTTTCTGACTCCTAAAACATGAAAAGATCGCCGAGCGTTTCTTTTACACTCGTTAAAACGGAATTAAAAGACGGTCCCCTTTTAGCTCTTTTCTGACCGCAAAATCAGGAAAAGATTGCCGGGTTTTTGTCGTTTCAAACTCGATAAGGAAATAAAACGACGTGTCCTTGATCGCTTTTTACTTTTCAGGTCAACGACACTATTATGAAAGTACTCCTTGGTCGCAAGATCAAGCGGTTCCCCCAGGTATTATTTTATACTTTTTCGGGCTTGAGGGACACAAATATACGAAAAAGTTCAACGTGGAGTCTCCTTTTGTTTTTTCAGACTCTCTAAAAATGAAAAACGCCGAGTTTCTCCTATACTGGGCTCGTTAAACTTTTACAGTAAAGGACCTGTTCAATTACAAACAGGAACGAACCACTCCTTCCTAGGGTTCGAATTTAAACTAGGTTGGACTCGTCCGAAGGATGAGCTTATAATCAAGCATATGTTATCCTCCTCAAGCTTGTTAAAAATAAAGAGGTACTTGCCAGAAATGGTGGGGGAAAAGAGAGAAGAATGAACCTGTTTGTTACCTTTTGTCTCAAAAGAAACTTTATTACCACTCTTGAACACGACACTTTTCATTCACCTGGGTTGGGAAATCTTTTACCTCACAGTTGACCAAACCACTTTGAAAGTCTTTAACCGGGTTCCGGGGATTAACTTTGAGTTATTCGTCACCAAGCCATCTGTCGTGTCGTTATGTGTTCAAGAGGTCTGCAAGCAAAACTTTCATCTGCAAAATACTTGTCATCCATTTGACCATCCCTGAGTCAGTCTTTACAGCAACATTTCTTCAACTTGAACAATGATTTCGTGTTGCGGGCTTGCCTGCAACGGGTCGCTTTCTATCGACATCGACACATTATCTAGAAAGATGACTTAGGAATCGACAGTACCTTGAAGTCTGCATGCATCAATGGCAGGTTTCTCGCCTTTGACGTCAGTTTACATCATTGACTTTCGATCAAAGGATTCCGTGAAGTGTTCGACATCAAAACATCTATTCACATTTCACGGGTTGTGCTTGGTACTTTGAGAACCATTGACATTACTGGTGGTCTCTCTCACGCTTGTTAACAGTTTACATCATCGACTGGTAATCAAGTGGTTTCTAACATGTTCGACATCAAATCATTTAAATCACATGGCTAGAATCGTACCAATTCGGGAAGTAGAAGTGAAGACCCTGGATCTAGTTTCTACCATCCAGGCTGCGAGGAGTTTTGTATTCATTATCTATGTAGACTAATCATAAACAGATGGCTGCGTCCATACTGTGTCTACAAAAGTCTATAAAAAATGATGTACTGCAAGATCATTCCTGTATCAGAATAGTTAGTCCATTAGTTAAAGTTTTGAATCTGAGTATGGGAATGCCTACCTCAGTGATGATATAATCTTATACATGTATTTTGTGTTGAAAATTGCAGGTTCCAACCAGGTCATCCACAAGACAATCCTTGAAATGATAAAGCGCTTCACCCTTCCTAGAATTACAAAACCCTAATCTATTCCAGGCTTCGCACTTTAGGGGGCAATCTGTTACACTAAAAAATGTCACCATGACTACTTACAGTTAGTATGGCTCAAATCAACAGTCATGCTACCCTCTTAGGCAAGTCTTATGCCTCTGCTATCCATCTCAAACTCAAAGAAGAGAGAAAGTCTTGTCAAAAATGTGTTTATCTCTGGGGTCGCAGGTTCTCTCTAGCCTTACCTGCGGGGACGCTCACAATGTTCACAAAAGTTGCGTCCTTGGACGCTCTGTATGTTAAGGGACAGGTGCGTCCTTCTGTAAAAGGCAAAATGCACGAGTTTCATCTTAAAAAAGTTACTTGTGGTTACTTCTAGAACTTTCTAGAGGTCGGTTTGATGAAATGGATGCGCCTCCAGTTGGTTCATGTATCCCTATTAAGGAGGAACTTATCCCATCAATAAGGGAGCTATCCCACCCAAAGAGGGGGATTATCCCATTGATGGTGGACCTGAATAACCTCTTTACAACACTATAAATAAAGACATTGAGCCAGAGGGAGGGGAGGTTGGAGCTATACATTTTCTTTGGGTAAATGCTGCAGGAATTAGGACTCCCATTTAGAACCTTGTGAGGAGAGATTGTCTTTGCTTGATTCTACTTGGAAGTGGGTGAGCTTTGTCAAAGTAGAGGAAAACCCTTGATGGACCCTGGGAGGAACTTGCACAACACCAAGGCCAGGTTGTAAGAGTTTCTTTGTTTCGTTATTAATACAAACTGGTTTATTTTTCTCAATAGCTTGTGTTAATGAGTTATTTCATGTGTTCCTTGGTCTGCATGTTGAACATATGTTTTATTATATGAAATGCAAGTGCTTGGTAATTGTTTGATTGTTTGTGGTTGCAGGAATTGACTTGAAGGAGGAGCTCATCCGGATCGGCAAGGACGGACTACAACAACAGCGTTTTGGAATAAGGTAAGCCTAAGCACTTGTAGTTTTTGTGTTTTAAAAGGTATATTTAGAGAAAGATCACTCCATTTTGTCTTGTTTGTCGCTAGAGAGTTTAGACTCCTAGGGAGGTCAGTTGTGTCCGCACAAACGACTTTTTCCGCCACGACACTTCAAGAGTGAGATGCTGCAGATTCTTGCCATGAAAATGGACACCTTACATATCAAAAGAAAACAAGAGGAAGCAGAGAGGGCTTTGGCCATTTTTTGCCCTAGATGCACCAGGAGGCATCCTAGGAATGAATGCCCATTGAACCGTATAGAGGTTTGTTCAATCTGTGAAGAAAATCATTCTATAGATAAGTGCCCTTCCTTGCCTGGACTTAAATTTGTATACCAAGGGGCTGAAGGAGCTACTGAAAAAATCTATTACATAAACCAAAGGAGGCCGCATGGACCTAGACCATATCAGCAGGGGATGCAAGGGACATCTCAGGCATACTACAACCCCAACCAAGTCACATCCATACCTTCTTGGGGCCCCCTTTCTCCTCCTTCCTGGTCCACACCTCCTCCTTGGTCCCTCACATCTCCATATCATGCCTAACCAGCCACCCATTCATTTCAACCATATGCTTAGCCACAACCTCAGTGGAATGCATCTCATCAGGGGTGGAGGCCCCAATACATCTCTCTTCCCGCTCTTCTGCCTCAATCAACTACCCAACCACAACCCGATCCACATCCATCTCAAATATACACTCCCACTCAACTACCTATACCGCCATTTCCAAACCCACACATTGAAGTAGCTCAACCCATTTACAATGCTGAGGTACAACACTTCGAATCAACTCCTCTTGAGCTCAATGGTATTCACCATAGCTCAGGAAGAGTATTGAGAAAAAGAGATTATATTGATATCATCGAAGGACCAAAAGTAGCGCCTCGGGGAAATCTTAAAATACTCTGTCACAACCAAGCGGAAGAGGATAGAGAAGTGTATCGAAACAAAGATATAGAAGCAAGGTCTCTATGATTTGGTCACTATATGTGTCACTAATTTTGGTCAGATAGGTCTTCGGTGAGAGGCAGGCCTCGGTCGGCCTCAGTAGCATGGGTAATTTCAACTTCAGAAATCTCTGGTGCTTAGTGGATGGGTTTCTTAGTTTAGTGGGTGGCATCCCAGAGGTAAGAATCAACACTAATTTTGGTTTCGGGTTCAAGGATAGGGGCAAGAAGACGAAGGGTGGGGATCCGGTCTTTTCCGGCAGCTGTATTACACCTTTTTCCCCTCTTCGGGAGACAAAACTACTCATTGAGTGGTATTTGATTGATCGCTACCCTCTCAAGTAGGAAGTGGTTTTTGCAATTTGGGAGAGATCCCACATAGCGTCTGACACGTGGTAGGGGGCGGGAATTGTAAACTGCCCTCATCGCACACTAAAGATCGGTACCCAGGAGTAGTGCGATATATCTATCAGCTGTTATATTTTGAGATATGGATCAACAATCAGGAATGACCATGCAGGTTTGTGGGGTCGGGGGCTTAAGTACCGTTCACCTTCTCGGAGTGAATTTCTCCTCCATTGTCGGATTAAGAAAGTGGATTGGATGGACACGATTAAAGAGGCAGGTTTGGTGAGCACTGTCACGGGGATTCACATGGATTTTCATAAGTCTGGCCATTCTTTCAGCACAAATAGGGTTTGTATACCAAAATTTTTGAAGGTTATTTGTATTGGGTTGGGGGAATAGGCCTTAGGTGGTCAACACTTTTGTTTTGCGTCCACAATGCCTAGTGGATGTGTTACACAGTAATTTGTCACTGTCTTCCTGTCAGTCACCCTACTGTGTCAAGAGTTTACAATAATCAAGTTCATGCCTTCTGAACTGGCCAAAAACCCACTTTTTCCAAAGTTTTCATCATCAGCGCGTTTGTTTCTAAAATACCCGCGCTAACTGGCGCTCCATAACAGACCGTGTGCGCTGCTAGCACGGAAGAACACGGCTTTTCCGCGCTGGTCGAATTTCATGACCAGCGCAGCCTCTGCTCGTATTGACCCGCGCTGACATGGCCTTGACCGTTATTGCCTTGCGACGTTAGCGCACCAGATCAGTTATGCACCCGCGCTGATCCAGTTTGGGCGAATTTGTTCCAACAGTCAGCCTTCCAGATAACTACAGGCTTGGTTGTTGGCCTTGTGAATATCGCCTCCCTTCTATGGCATGTCTGTTCGACCTTTTGAAACTGCTTCCCTTGGAGATAAGCTCATCCTTCCACCTTTCAAGGAGACTCCTTCTCCTATATAAACCTCTACCATTACCATGAGCAGCTAGTTTTTGAATAGCTTGGATTGTGTGGAGCTTATAGTGCTCAGATTGCTGCCACTATAGGTAGTTGGTGTGATAAGTGTGGAAGTGCTTGATAGCTTAGGGAAGGTTGTGTTGTGTTGCTTGTGTGAGAGAGAGAGTTTCTTGTCTTGGGAGAATCATTTCCAAAGGTGAATGCTTGAGAGACTTGCTGACTGGACCCTCCCGAGAAGGATATCGATGTCAGAACACTTGGTTGTACTCTTCTCTGTTATTGATTAATAATAGATGACTACTATTATTGTTCCATTCTCATTTGTCCCTGCAATGGTTAATGTGAATTACATCCTTTCTGACTGATGTATAGTTGCTTTTATTAGATTTCACACTTGTGTTTGTCTTCTCTTCGTGTGTGCAGGTATCTATTCGCGGAGATCGTGGAGGATTGTGACCAGCGAGAGCGAAGGAGCGAAGGTGGCATCTCTTCATCAAACAACAGCGCTGGAATTCAAGTAGGTGTACTTTTCCTACCTTTTAATTGCAATTAGGAACTTGCATAGTAGCATTGACTGATTGTTGCTAGACCCACTCTGGGCTAGTAGGGATCGCCTCTATCCGTAGAGGGGATTTGCCTCTCCAACAATTTGGCGACTCCACTGGGGAGTTCAGCCTTTTGTCTCTTGTGTCCATTTTTGTGTTTGAATTCGGTTGTTCTCTCTTTTCGAGATTGGAGATTGGTTCTCTACTTTTTAGCCTGCCTGGTTCAGTCTGGGACGTGTATAAATTGTTTAAAAATTTCTGGCCTTGGTTTGGGAATCTTTGGCTTGATTTTGCCTCTTTTTTAAGCTCAGCGCGGTTTATATCAAAACAGTTGCACTGACAGTGCATAGCTGTTTCTTTAAACTTGTTGTCATCGCGCTTATACGTATAACAGTCGCGACGGTTCTAAAATCGAACCAACGCGCTTAATCCGTGTCCTTCCGCGCTGACAGCGCCAAGTTGCTACGCGTGACCTAGTGTCAGCGCACAGTTGCTGAGCGCTACCCGCGCTGATCCTGTAAAATTGAAATTGTTTCAGTTTTGCCTCCTGAGCCTGTTGGTTTGGTTATCTTCAGCTCTTTCTACTTGGTTTGTGACTTGATATTCATTGTTTGAACTGTTGCACACTTGCTTGCAAAGCCTTGTCGAACGAATTTCATTTTTGTGACCCGTGACCTAGTGCCATCGCCCAGTTTCCACTGGATCGTCCTTGTTTTTTTCACTTGTTCACTTGTTCGCAAAAGTTCGTTGCTGCTTGCCTTTGCTATTACGCGAAACCTTCCTTTTTTGCTGTCTTTGCTTGGTTGTTTAGGTGGTTGTCCTCGAACCAGTCCTTCGGTTGTTTCGGTCACTCCTCGCCACCCAGACATAGATTACAATTGCTTGGGTTCAACCAGCTCTTTTCACGCTTGTTGTGTGTTCCATTGAGTGATTTTTGTTTTCTTTACTCGGTGTTATTGTCTCTCAAAATTCGTTGTAAGTGCATTATGTCATTGAAAAGAAAATCGAACTAAAATCTTTTGCATTCAATAGTTAATCAAAGGAAGAGCATTTTGTTAATTTGCATTCTCAAAAGAAAAGTCTCATTTCTTTGTCATTAGCTGCATTAGGTTGTTTGATTGTTTGATTTCGTTTTGTTTGATTGAAAGCTCTTAACCCTCTCATAGTTAGAATTCATCAAACGAAATGGTGTTCTTTGGCATATAGCTTGCATCTAGGTAATTGTGAGAGACCACACGATAGGGCCTGAAATCGAAACTTAAATTCAAGATCAACCATAAAATGAACTGAATAAACTTAAAAACGCATTGGAACTAAACGCAAACATCTAGAGGTCTAGGTTAGAGACGTGTTCCGGCGTCTTTAAACATAGTCACTATTGTTTCACATTACGGTTGGGTGATTCCTCCTTCTGTGACTCGATAGTGGTCTAACACGGATTGTGCTCCCACGTACCGTCGCGTATATAGGGAGACCCCACTAGGCTTTTATCCTTGATCCATAGGAAGCTGAGTCTGCCGCCTTGTGAACCGTAACGCACCGAACACAACATTCGGGAAGATTGACTGCAGTACGGAAAGTCCTTGGCTCTCATACGATTGCTAAGGTGTATAAGCAGTTTACGGATCGCTTGGTAAACCCTTTACCTAGAGTCTCCAGAGCAGTCACTTTTGATCCTTTTCGGACTCCCTAAAAGAAAAGGTGCCTGTGAGCGTCTTTTCACTTCATGCTCATTAAACATTCGAAGGAGACTGGAGTCATCTTTTCGTCCTTTTCTCGACTCTTGAAACATGAAAAGGTCAAGTTTGGTTCCTGTGTCTTAAAAACTTATTCGGCCACGATAACATCACCTGGTTAGATCTTGTGTGCGTTAGCTTGAGTAGGGTCTTTATCGTTAGTTTCCTTTAGGTTTTCTAAGGGGTCTTGTCATCCTGGCTGACCCGTCAACTCCCGGTCCGAGTGATCAAGGTTCTCCATCTTCTGTCGCTCCTGAGACACCAGTTGTAAGTGGTACTCTTCCTATTGTCCCGAGTATCCAGCCTATCAACGTACGTGCCCCGGGCGACGAAGATTACATAGAAGATTGGAATCCTATCTGGGAGCCTGACAGCGATCATACCCCTCGTACTCCTCGCGGTATGTCGTCTCCGATGTCCACTTCCCACATGGATGAGACATCTCCCAGCGCAGGTGAGACACCCGTGGTGTCGGACATTGAAACTCCGATCCCGGCTACTTCTCCACTCCCTCCACGATATCAGTCAGTGAGGGATAGAATAGCTGCTAGAACTACTTCTATGACTATATGGGATCCTAGTCTTATTGCCACCACGGGGCCCTTTATTTCGCGACCTCATAATACGCCTGTTACCTCAGTTCCTACCAATCCAACCGTTTGTGTAGCGCACTCGACTCCGGTCGTTAGTGCCGTGTCAGCGTCTTCGTCTATGAACGATGGTGTTGGTCCTTCTTACAGTCAGGGCTAGCCAGAGGTTTCATCTAGAGTCATTGACCCTGCACAGAGTGCTCAACCCTCTTTTGGTGCTGTTCCAAGAAGGGGGCCCTATGATGTTCAGGGGCAGCCCATAGTGGATCCGAATCACCAAGGTCCCCTCTTTTATTATGACTCTACTGGTCAGTACCTTCAATTCGCTCAATCCGCGCCTCTTCCACCTGTCGAAGAAGTCTCGGTACCATTGTCCATCTCTTACGATCCCAGTACTCATACTTTTCGGGGACGCCAGGTGATCCCTGGGCAGCCTCAAGGACCGCCAAATCAAGGCCAGCCACCTTATGTGCAAACCCCTCAAGGGCAACCGCTTTATGGCCCGCCTTACCCAGGACAATCTGGGGGCCCATAGGGACAACCCTACCCGGGACAACCCTCGGCCGTTGGTGGTCCGTTGTTTTCCTATCAGAGTCAACCTTCTGGTTACCCAGGGCAACCTGGTACCCAGCAAGGTTACCCAACTGGACAACCAGGGCAGCCTTATATCCAACAAGGCCAACCTGGTTTCCAGCAGGGGTACCCATCTGGACAAGCTGGGCAAGCTTACACCCCTCAAGGTCAACCAGCAGTCCAGCAGGGGTATCCTCTTGGGCAGGGGGGGCAACCCTACTTACAGCAGGGCCAACCTACTGCCCAGTCTGGTCATCTTTCTGGGCAAGGAGGGCAACCCTACGTTCAGCAGGGTCAACCCACTGCTCAATCTATGCATCCTTCTGGGCAAGGGGGGCAGCCTGCTATACAACAAGGCCAACCCACTGCTCAGCCTGTGCACCCAGGGGGGCAGCCTGCTATACAGCAAGGCCAACCCACTGCTCAGCCTGTGCACCCAGGGGGGCAGCCTGTTATACAGCAAGGCCAACCCTCTG
This sequence comes from Pinus tabuliformis, assembly GCA_031772625.1. Taxonomy (NCBI): domain Eukaryota; kingdom Viridiplantae; phylum Streptophyta; class Pinopsida; order Pinales; family Pinaceae; genus Pinus; species Pinus tabuliformis. Next base: position 1,580,338,347 of record CM062804.1, read on the forward strand.
CTTAGCCTGTGCACCCTGGGGGGTAGTCGGGCCAACCTTCTATACAACAAGGCCAACCCCCTGTCTGCCCTAATCATCCATCTGGACAAGCTGGCCAACCTCAGGGTCAACCAGCTGTCCAGCCGGCTCAGCCATCTATTCCGCAAGGACAACCCTTGGTGGTTCACGGACAACCTGGCACCCAGCAAGTTCGTCCTTCTGGGCAGGCAGGTCCATCCCGAATCCAACCAAGTCAACCTTCGGGCCAGATGATCCAAGCCCAACCGGTTCAAGGACATTATTCTGGGCCCCAAACTCAAATGAGTTATCAAATGCAAGGTGGGCCATAGCCTCAACCTTCTTACCAGATGCAGCCTCCTTATCAGGCTCAGTATGGGGCCCAGCAAACATATGGCTACCAGCAACCCCAGGGGCAAACTCAGTTTGCTCCTTATCAAAATTATCAACAACCGCAGGTCACTCCTTACCAAAATTATCAGTATGCTGCACCTGTAGGGCAAGTTGCTAATACGTGGGGAGCTGGGGGGCAGACACAGGGACAACTGTCTGCATATGGCCAAAATCCGTATGGACAGAACTCTTATGGGCAAGGTCCCTATGCACCAGGTCCTTTTGGGCCAGGTCCATCTGGACAGGGCCCATGGGGGCAACCACCACCTGGTTGGAACCCTAATACTGCCTCGAATCCGTAGCCGCAAATGTCCTTTAACCCTCAGTTACCGTTCTTAGCGACGTTGAAACTTCCTGATGTGTCCAAGTTAACAAATGATCCTATTTTTCATAATCCATATTGGCCACCAGTCCCAACCAAAATACCAGGTGATTGTCCAAAATTTGATGGCAAAGCTGGTGAAGATCCTCAGGCCCATGTAATGACCTATCACCTTTGGTGTTCATCGAACTCATGGCTTGATGACTCTATCCGGCTCCGCCTCTTTCAGAGAACTCTCACTGGTTCAGCCGCTAAGTGGTACATCGAACTGAATCACGGCATGTTTCAAGATTTCAACTCGTTGGCTATGGCCTTCTTGACTCATTTTCAGTTACCCATTCGGTACGAGACTGGGACGCATCTCCTCACGTCTCTCAAACAGGATACGACTACGCACATCTCTGATCATATACATGAATGGAGAAGGTGTCGTCGCTTGATCAAATTTTGGATTCCTGATCAACTCCTGACCGACTAGTTCACGACTTCCTTTGTCCCTAAGATCGCAAAAGATATCGCAATGGGAGCATGTGTAACTGAAGAGCAAGCAATCGCACGAGCTCAGTACCTCGACTTAGTCTATTCTCAGTCGGGTACTTTATATGAGTATTTTCTGGATGCCCCGAGGCTTGGACAGTCCAAGGCTCCACCGAAACCCTCTGTTGATGGAGTCATTGGCTCTGTGAATTCGTCATCAAAGAAATCGGCCGCGAACCCTGGGAAGCAGAAACAGAACGCCTCTAACGAAAATGCTTCTCAGGGCCAATCAATTTCTGGGAGTACCTCCGAGGTAAACGCCGTTCAGTCCACCACGGCGGATAAATCCTCAAAAGGGAAAAAGAAAGGGAAAGCTAAAGATAAATCTGGACAGCCCAAGCAGGATCCCCCTAAGCCTTCTTCCGAGGAAGGAGCTAAGCGAAAGCCTAAGTATCCTTGTCTCATATGTGATGAGGACCACTACACTAAGGACTGCCCGAGGCGGTCCGAAGTTAGTCGACTTTTGAAAGGTGCTCCTGGGCCTCCTGCTATGCTTAAAGAGCCTTTCCCTTCCCAGCAGACTCAAATGGTGGCACATCCGTCTCAATCCTCTTCCTCGTTCGGTTCTCAAGTGTTCATGGCTGGAACGATTCCCATCCATGTTTCAACTCGAGCGAAAGATTATCCATCTCAAGCCGGGAAAGAGCCGGAGGTTCCCTCCAGCGCTCCTCCGTCCAGTTCTAGTCCCCTTCACATCGAACGGCCCAGCACTGAGACGATCCCCTGACCCCCTCCCAAAGGTGTACTCAGGAAGTCATCTTATAACCCCAATGCTCGTGCCGCCCAGCACTATAGCATTGTCGAGGACTTAGCTCAGGCTCCGTCTGCTATGTCCGCATTAGAAGTCCTCCAGAGCTGCCCCTCTCAGAGGAAGTCCTTGCTATCAGCCATTGGTGGCATCGACCCGGCAGATTCGGATTTAATTTCTTTTGATCTCGAGGGTTTCGCACAGAGACTGCCTCCTCAGGTGGCTTTCTTTATACAGGTCATCATCAATGGCAAAACGATCCATCGTACAGTTATTGGTGAGGGTGCCTCAACCTGCATCATGTCTGTTTCTTGCTGGAAGGCTATTGGTTCTCCTGCTTTGAGCCAGTCTCCTACGACCCTGGAAGCCTTCGATGGAAGAGAATCTCGTCCATATGGTATCCTCCAACGATTGCCTATCTCTTTAGAAGGGAAGACTGTAGAGGTGGAGGTCGAAGTTGTTGACGCTAATCTCACTTACAACCTTCTCCTTGGATGAAGCTGGACATACGCCATGCAAGCCGTGGCTTCCTCCTTGTTCCGTGTCGTTTTCCTCATTAGGGGAAGATCGTCATGGTGGACCAGCTGTCCTTTTTTGCTTCTTCTTCTGAAGGTAATGTGCCATTCGTGGAGCATACCTCCAAGTCATTAGTGAGTGTGGGTGCCGGACTGTTCAAAGATCCCGCTTTAATGGGAGTCTTTCCCCTCCCACCTCCGAATCTCGCCCCTGTCAACATGATTTCAGTATGTTCTGATCCATGGGTTCTTCCTCCCCTGAATCAGGAAGACTCTTGGGGTGATATGATGCCGTTGAGTCCTGCCGAGCTCAACTACATCGAGATTGTCGCCACATTGGCTCCCCCGCCTGAACCTGCTTTTTTAAGCTGCGTTCCCAATTCATATGATCATTTCCCTTGGCTGGGTGATGAGGCCACTTCGGATCCCCTGAAGGAAACATTTCCCTCCGACGAGGCCATCATAGAGACTATGTCTCTCGAAGAGCTCCCTTGGTCAAATCACCACCATCGCTCTTCGTTTCTCCCTCCGCCTTCGGAAATGGTCGCATGTCTCGAGCGGTTTGCTTCATGTGTCCCATCCCCGCCCCTCCAAACACCTGTTCAACTATATCAAGTGTCTTCAGAGGGCAATATGGGCAACATCACGCAAACCCAGCCTATCGACATCTCTGTTAAACCAGGGGTTGTCGAGAATATTTTCATTGGAGTCACGTGCACTCCTGAGGAATTTCATCTCTATACTGCCCTATTTCGCGAATTCCGTGATGTCTTCACATGGTACTACGAGGAAATGCCCGGCATCGACCCTAGTATCGTGGTGCACGAAATACCTACTTATCTAGATGCTAAGCCTGTTCGTCAGCGCCTACGTCCAGTGCACCCTCGAAAGGCTGCAGCCATCAAGGCCGAAGTCGAAAAGCTTCTTAGAGCTGGTTTCATCTACGCCATTCCTCTTACGGAGTGGGTGTCCAATATAGTCCCTGTGAATAAAAAGCAGGGCACTATCCGGGTCTGTGTTGACTACCGCGATATCAATCATGCCTGTCCAAAAGATAACTTTCCCACGCCTTTCATTGATCAACTTATTGATGACTGCGCAGGAAGTGAGATTTATTCGTTTATGGACAGCTTCTCTGGCTATAACTAGATCAACATAGCCCCTGCAGACCAGCATAAGACAGCTTTCATTTGTCCTTGGGGCACCTTCGCCTATAAGAAGCTCCCTTTCAGTCTCAAAAATGCCGGTGCCACCTTCCAGCATGCGATGTCATATGCTTTTCATGATATTCGACACATCGTACAGCCTTACCTGGATGACCTCCCAGCTCATTCAGCTAAGCGTCAGGACCATCCATCTCATCTACGCGAAATTTTTCTCCGTTGTCGACACTGTTAGTTACCTATACCAATAGGTTTCATATTTCATGATTGGCAAAGAAAGTTCCAAATATGCTCTGCTTTGACGATGCAAAGATACCATATTTCCAAGAGAAGACAATCTGTGTACATAGCTTGATATGGACTCAATTTTGATGGATGGTTCAACAGCCTAATCTGGATCATGCCATCTCTCAATTTTATGTTGTAGAATAGAGGAAGAAGTCTGTCCAAACTGTTTAATCTTGGCAGACCAGTAGCTAGGTAGAGAAGTAAGGTTCCCAACTGCTTAATCTGGGACCTTGGAAGCAATAAGGGTAGCATTAGCTAGAAAATCAAAAGGAAAAAGCCAAGGAAAAGAAAAGGCATATGAGGGTCTGCAAGTCTAAATGCACCCTCCAGGAAGTAACAAAAAATGCTAGGAAATAGATGGGTAAGCAGATGGGGTTGCAGAAATATAATTCCTTTCAATGGAGGGTTTGATAACCTGGTCACAAAGGCAAATCAGTGGATGGAGAGGCTCCTCTTCTACATCATGTGCAACAAAGCAAAGGAGCATGTTTAACTTCCCATTTTTCCCCTTTGCATTCATTTACTAACATCCCTTAATCAGCTAAGATTCATGGAAGAATTGAAGGTTTATGCTGGTTCTTATGCCTTTAAAAGCCACATTTCCTGTGTAAAAATCTTTTCATTTTGATCTACTCTTAAAGCTAAGTGGTTTTCAAATAAACTTAGTGATTTCACTCCTCATTCACCTTTTCATCCATATTAACCCTTAACTTTATTATTTAAATCCCCTATGTCCCCCTTTCCCTACTATTATAACACTATGGTGTATAAATCCCAGCATTGTATAGATATCCTCCCTCTTTAGCACTATAGCTAAGTAAGTTAGTCTTGGGGAACTTTAGTCCAACAGGGACTATGGTCAACCCTGTAATGGGATTGATTCAACTTCTGGTTGGAGTGACAACCTCCTCCTAAGCCCTCACCTTCCCTCTGCTCAAAAATGCCATAGAAAACCCCCTTCCCCCTGCTAAACCCACTCTTAACCTCTTTTTCCTAATGAAAAGCCCTTGAAATAACCCAAAAATCCCAAAAAGACCCACCAAAACCCTTTTATCCTAAGGTTCCGCGCATTTTAATTAAATGGAATATTTTAATAATGGGCGGGACCCAACCGACAAAGCTGCGCGACCGTCGGCATTACCCGCCAGCCGTACGATCTCCGCCGCCCAGATCTAATGGTGGGCGGTCGATTTCGCTCCCCGACCTGCCTCCCTTTAACGTCCGGGGAAGGGCGGTATTGGGCACCGTACCCGGGACGCGTGGCAGGCGGCGGGGTTGTTCGGAGCCCCCCTCCCCGATACCGCCTTTGCCCAAAGGTGGTGCGGGGAAACCGCTTACCACCATCCCCGTTACCACCTTCCCCTTACGTCATACACACGTCATCATGACGTAGCACCTCCCCCCGCCCCCGCGCCGTGTGGCCCTCCACGTAGCCCTGCCACCCTATTCGCCCGCCACCGTGTCAGTCCACTCTGGCCGCCAGCTCAGTGCCCACGTCACCTCCGTACCCGGGCCCGCCATGACGTCATGCTGACGTCATCGGCGGAAAGGCGCCAATTACTCAATTTTTCCAAATTTGTCGTTAAAAGTCACGGTTTGGGCCGTTTTATGTCATTTTCGAGCGAAAAAGACATAGTCGTTGCCGCTGGTTCACTACCAAATCGCCTCCGGACCTCCAAATTCAAACTTGCGGCCGTGCCAACTCATCAACCAAGCTACATTCAGCCTTCACAGTTCAGCCCGCAGGCTTTCTAAGCGATTTTTATAGGTATTCACCATAATTCCCCCATTTCGCCCATGCATACCATTTCTCTACAAATTCACCATTAAAACACCTGTCAAGTTCCACAATTAATCATTGTCTGCTAGTTAAATGAGAGCTAAAGAAACCTGCATTGCCACAGCCCTATAATTCGACATTGAAACAGTCAAATTCGCGCACCAAAATTGCGAATTCCTCCCCAAGGTACCAGCATTGTTCCCTTTTGCCAGGTGTAGACCAGCTGCAGTTTCAGACTAGAGTAAACCTCACATACCCTCTGCAATTTCCCCTAGCAATTCACAACCCCTGTGAATTTACCAAAGACTGCAGAAACAAGCCTGCCTTTCCATTGTAAAAAACACTTCAGATATTGTGTACAGTTGGCCTATTATTCAAGCTCTTAAAAACTTTTCAAACCATTGCACTCATCTTATTCAACATCAAATCATACAATGGCTGCCCCTGCACCCACAGCTCTCAGTGTTGCACCATTAAATCCACCCAATAAAGACCTGCAATCCTTGCCTCTTGCTGACAAGGACTACCTTATTGAAGACTATGTGGGAAACAGGGACTTTCTGCAGACCTTCAGGCAGTTGAGAGAGGACTACTTGAATGGTCATGATACTTATGGGATATGGGAGTCAAACTTGCCATACTATTGCCTCCCATCTGTAAATGTCTTTCCTGAAATCATTCGCCTATGTGCTGAAAACTATGATGTACAGCACAGAGCTATTACCACTCCATCTGGGAGGATCCTCTTCTACATTAATCCTGAATCCATCAACAAAATGCTACATTTTGATCAGACAGAGCTGCTAATCCCATTCTCCATGAACTATCTGCTGGACACTGGTGCCAATATGACCAGTGAGGAGATTCAAAAGGTCACCAGGACATTCATGAGACCTGAGTGCCAGCCTGCAAGGCCACCTCCTTATTTAGATGTCTACTTCACTGAAGTAGGCAGATTACTCCTGGACATGATTTCTTATGTGCTGGGATACAGAACCAGCGAACATGTGGATGAGACAATGCTAGTATTACTATCTGTTTACAGCCCAGGCCAACCCCCTACCCGCAAATATAACTTTGCCAAATTCATAGCTAACAAGATCCATGATCAATTGGGCACAGTGGATAGACAGGGGGTCTTCAAGTACTCGGCCTACATCTATCACTTGTTTATGTACTATTAGTCTGAGGCTTTTCCATGCCATATCAAAAAGCTGGATTATAGAGGGGAAAGAAGATCTGTGATCTTCTGGACCTCTGTCTATCACAAAGTCACAAACTCACCCTATTCCTATTGTGAGTTTGTTGACCAATTTGTGTATCCAGTCTCTTGCCTATTGATGAGGTCCCCTCCTCCCAGAATATCAACTGAGATACAGAAGGCTCTGCAGCTTTCCAAAAAATATAAAATAGGTGATTGGTACCTATATGAGGATCATACAGTCATCAGAGTCTATGGCTGTGAGCTCTGTCCATACAGGCTCCCAAAATATGTGCCTATGAGGTTGTTTGCCTTGGAGTATTACAGGCAGCTGATTCAGTCCAACCTCACCCACTTCCACAGTGCCAAAAAGAAGGCCCACCTCAAGTTCAAACACCAGTTGGGCCCCTTCATCATGAATCAGAAAGAAGGATGGGAAGAGGCTGACCTCATCCTCAAGGACAAATATAAACTGTCATATAGTTTTCGGTGGGTCCCTTATGACCCTGAGGGATTCATTACTGCCAGAAGAAACAAGTACAGGCTTCTAGGTTATAGGCATTGTCAATACCCACACATTGAAAGATATGCCAACCAGCAAGAATGGCAGCAGGGTACTCTAGTTGAAAAGCTAACTGAAGAAGAGACAATGCTAAAGAATATAAAGGAGCTTGAAAAAACTATTGACCTAGACTCTGTGCAGCAGGTACCTTTCAAACGGCCTTATTTAGCAGGAGAAGGGACCTCGGCCTCAAGGACTGCACCAGTCACACAGGCACCTTCCACAGCAGCACCAGCGGCAGACAAAGGCAAAGGGATAATGGGTGCAGAAGAAAAAACAGTGAAAGAAAAGCCTGCTCCTTCAAATGACCAGCATCAAGAGCCCCAACAAGGGCAACAAACAGAACAGCAGCAAGAGCAGACTGCCCCTCAACAAATGCAGCTACCAGCAGCTCCAGTAATGCAAACTCCACCTCCACAGACTGAGCCATTGACTGCTCCAAGTTTGCAGACCCCAGCACATGAGGAAAGGGGTATGAAAAGAGATAGAGAAGAGTCCACTCCTATTAGTGGATCCTCCCAACAACCAGGAGCCAAAAGGCAAAGGCTAGACTCCCCAGAGGTAGAAGACATCACGGAAGAATTCCTTGACAGCTCAAGGAAAAACAGGGAGGGCAGCCAGCACACAGGGACAAGCTCCTTTCAGCAGGAGAAAGGATTGCAACTTGGCTTGGAGGTGTCTTCCTCCTCCCAGCAGAGCAAGAAGCCTAAGAGCACTAAGGCTTCTTTCAAACAAATAAAAGCTCAGAATGATCTGCTGAGGGCTGAGGTCTACAAGCAATTTATAGAGGCAACACCAGCCCAACAAGAAAGGCTAATGTCTGTGTATGACATTAAAGAGGAAAAAATAATCCTCAGTCACTTTAAGCCCACAATACTGCAGCCTAAGTCAGCTGCAGATTTTGTGAAGACAAGGGTGGAGGTCATGGCCAAAGACATCCATCCCATGGACCAAATCGAACTCCATAAGCAAGCTGGAGAAATGGTTTATGCAACCTTGGTGGAGAGGGCAACCATGGCCCATGAGCTAAAAGAGTCCCTGAAAAACACCAACACACAGTTGGATTTTGAGAGAATGTCCTCCTTGGCCAAGGATAATAGGATAAAGTCTCTTGAGGACATCATCATTGATCTAGGACATGATCCTAGTGATCCAAAGGGTGTAAAGGCCCTTATGAAGAAGAAAGAGGATGACCTGAATGCATTAAAGAAGAGGTTGAAGCTGCTGCCCACAGAGCACCCTCAAACCGCAGAGCTTCAAAAGAAAAAATAGGTTGATGAACAATTGGACCTCATAATGCAGCTAGACCAGAGGATCATGGATTTGGAGAAAGAGCTGGAAGGAGCATTACAAGATAAACAGGGAGAATCCACTTCCCAAGCCCCTCCAACTACTTCAACAACAGCAATAACTTCAGGGGCAGCAGTGGCCCCCACAACAGAAGCAGCAGGAACAACAACAGCTCCAGATGCCAGCGCAAGTGTAGAAGAATTGACTAAGGCCATCAAGGAAATGGAGCTCCAGGCAAATGAAATAAAGAAGGCCAAGGAAAAATTGGCAGAACTGGATGCCAAATATGACAAGTCAAAAGTAACTGTAGCGGAGCAGGGCAGAGAAATAAAGGCCCTAAAAGACAAGATAAAGGCCTTAGAGAAGGAGCTGAATCTAGAGACTGCCATGGCCGACATAAAGAGGATTCTGTGGGCCAAAATTGGCCAATCCATCAGTCAGCAATGGAGGTCAATCAAAACAATACATGTGTTAACACCCAGGTTGTTCCCTATGACTCCCAAGGGAATACGGCCGGGGTAACCACTAACCAATCTTTGGATCACTGCTTCTAGCCTAACAGTGATCAGAGAGGGCTCTCTCTTTATGATTTGTAACTGTTTGTTGTAGGGTTTTAGGCTAGCTATTATGCACTGTGTTTTGTTTATGTTTGGTTGGTGAAATTCCTTTTAGGTTCTAGTGAAGTAGTTTTCTGAGAAGTTGAGTACCATTGGGCAATGGAGTCTGTAGCTGTATGCGTTTGAAGTTTTGAGATGAAAGATGGGACTTACAGGGCCATTTGGGTGCTTAATAGAACAGATTTTTGATTAAAAGGCTGTAAACAGGTAGCACGAATAATGAAAGCATTTAAGAATTTTCACTATTAATCTATATGTTCCCAACAGATAGCTTTAAGAAGAGAAAACAGAGGTCTTAGGGGCAAAGTTGAATCCCTGAGAATGACTGTTACAATAAAAACACAGTCTTGAATTGCAGCAATTAAGAATTACAATTCTGTTACTGTATAAGAGGAAAACATTTATAATAGCTCAGTTTGAGTCCAGGGTAAACATAGTTAAATCCTGGTACTATCCTTTCACCTTGCTATCAAGTGTAAACATAAGAACAGTAAAGAGAACAAAAGACTCAAAACAGACACGACAAAGAGATTTGAGAATACTTATAGTTTTATGCAACACCCATGGAATCCTGTAACATGCATCCTTCACCACAAGATATCAAACACACCAAACTTCCGGAAGTTCCATTCCTCCTTTGTATTGATTCTCTGAAAATATTACAGCAGATGGAAGTTATCCAAGAGAAAATTCCAGCAACCCCTTCAGCATCTGTGAAGGGTCTATATATACTAGCGGTGGTCTACAGAAATATCTGAGTTCTGCGTTATCTCAGTCTTTACATTCTCACCAACTATCTAAGATATTATGTCGAAAATTTATTACACATTTAATACACAGCACAGGCATCTTAATGCTCTGTCAGAAGATATTTTTAGCTTTGTAGGAATAGCTAAGTCGGTCTGAGTTTTCGGAGTTAATGCATAGAAAACCCGGCTGTAGGCTGGTACACTGTATCTCGGACCTGTCCATTATGACTTTGACTGCTGCAGGTAGTGAGTCATTGGTCTGGCTGAGTTGGCTCAGCCTCTTGTCCTTTCCTGTGGGTATTAATTCCCAAAATTGTCGCTGTATGTACCTGTTTCTTTCCTTCTGCGCTATTGGTTCTGTCCTGTCAAAATTGTCTGAGTCAAATGCCTCCAGACATCTTGTGTGGGCAGTTGATGTGCCAAAATTGCCCCTAGAGTCTCATCTGCTTCTGTGAACTTAAAGAAATTGGGAGGTGTATCAAACAGGTGATCTATCTCATTCATGAGAAAAAACAGATTCTCCACTCTGTCATACATCATTTGTCCCGTGGCTGGCCCTGTGTCCTTTGAACTGCTGGGAGCTTTTGCAATCTCTGCCACAGCATGGGCATCAATTCTCTTGTTATAGTTGTCCAGGGTGAGCAGTCTTCCCACGCTGCTCAAAATGTTGGGGAGGCCTCTGTTCTGCAGTGTTACAAACTTCTCCAGGAACCTGTTAATTTCTGTCTGCATATCTTGTGTCCTTCTTTCCAAGGTTCCAATCAAGTTTCTCAGAGTAACAACTCTCTTGGCTATGGCAATTGTTTCTGTTCTGTTGTTGATTCCCATGGTGGCCAATTGAGTGCTGGTCTTGTAATTCAGGATATTGATCATCCTGGTAGCTGCTTCTGGCATGTGCCCAAGGCTTGCCCTTGCTCTTTGTATCTCTTTGTTTGCTTTGGTGATGAGCACCATTTGTTCATCCATGGTTTCAATGTATTGCCACTGTTTGGCAATGGATCTTCCAATATTGCTCCACAACACTGCTTTCATCTCAGCTGTCACCCTTTCCAGTGCAAGCTCCTTTTCCAGCTCAGCAATCCTTCTCTTAAGGGTTTTCACCTCTCTCTCCTTGGCTGCCTCATTTTGTTTGCTTTTATCAAATCTCTCATGAACATTAGCCAAGTTCTGTTTGAGCTCATCCAGCTCTTTCATTTGAGCTTCCATAGCTCGGATCTCTGCTTGTAGCTTCTGCATATCTAGGGTAGCAGCTTGCTCTGATGTTGTTGTGGGGGCTGTGGATGATGATGTAGCTCCTGTTTGCTGAGGAGGAGGAGTGATGATCGGAGGTGTTTCCTCGAGATTTATTATTATTGGAGGAGGCTGGGAGGATTGACCTTCCCCTTTCTGCTTCATGGCTTCTTGTAGTGCTGCCTTTGCAGCTTCAGTTTGCCCTAGCTGGTCTTGAGTCCTAACCAGCTCCTTGTATAAGGATACCAGCAAGTCTGTGGTATCTTTTTCTTGCCTTTGCTGGGCAACTTCATCTGTTTGTGGATGGATGGTGGCCGGGAGCTTGATTTTCTTTCTTAGGGCTGCCATGTCAGCATCCCTTATTTTCAGCAGTTCTTGGATGCCCTTGACATCCTTGGGATCATGTCCAATCTCTATGATTACCTCCTCCAAGGATTTGATTCTGTTGTCCTTGGCCTGTGAGGATGCTCTTTCCAATTCTAGCTGGGATGATGTATTGTCTAGGCTGCTCTTTAACTTGTAATTTTCCAGTGTCTCATCTGCCAGGGAGGCATACACCATTTCACCCGTTTGCTTGTGTAACTCTATCTTATCCATGGGGTGAATATCTTTAGCCAGAACCTCCATATTTGTTCTCAAATAGTCTGAGGTGGACTGAGGATGTAGAGTTGTGGGCATAAAATGGCTCATTATCATTTTGCCCTCACTTACATCAAAAGCAGACATTAGTCTCTGCTGGTTGCTGGGGGCTAGTTTTAACAGATGATCATAAAGTTGCACTTTTATGGGATCACTCCTTCTCTTGATTTCTATGAACTGCTGCTTTATGCTTGAGTGCCCCTCTCTATGCTGGCCAGAAGAGCTGACCTCTCCTCCGTTGTCATATCTGGCCCTCTTTGAGATGAGCTGGCCGAGAGTTCTCCACTGGGTGGGCCCATGCCCATGGCCTGCCTTACTGCCATGTCCTCCTCTTGGGAGTCATTCAATCTTTGCCTCTTTTCTCCTCTGATAAAGGATGAAGTCTGGGGAGTCTCCCTTTCTCTCTTTCTGGTCAAGTCCTCCTTCTGAGGTGTTTGGAGGACTGAGCTGTCCACATTGATGTCTGTTCTTGGAGGCAACTCTGTTTGGGGCTGCTGTTCTGTAGAATCAGGCAAATCTGTCTCCTTACTTTGCTGTAATGGCTGCTGCCCACTAGTTTGTGGTTTCTCTTGTTGCTGCCCCAATGCCTGTGCTTCCATTTCTTCTTGCTGCTGTAACAAAGTGTCAACCTGCTCTTCTGTTAATGTAGGTGGTTGTTCCACCTGTTTGCCTTTGTCCTTGCTTGCTGATTGGGTTGTCTGTTTGGCAGTTTGCTGTTGTGTTGCTGGTGTTGTGGTGGCTGTCCCAATTCGCCTCCTGTAGGAAGTAGGCACCTGTCCACAAGTTTCCAAGTCAGCTTGTTTTTGGACATTTCTAGCCTCTTGCTCAAGTATTTCTTCACTAGTCATTTGCTCTATTAATGTGCCCTCTTCCCAGTCTGGTGCATTTGCATATTTCTCAATTTCAGGTAGTCTTGCATGTGCATAGTTGCCTAACTTATACCTGATCCTCCTGAGAGAAATAGAGTGGTTAGGGTCATATGGAATCCACTCAAAACTGGTTTTCAATTGGAGTCCTTCCAGGATCCTGTCTGCCTCTTTCCAGCCTTCTTCCTTTCTGTTGTATAAGAAGGGACCTAGCTGATTTCTCACTTTCAACTGTGATTTCTTGTTTTTACTCTGAAAGTGTAGGTAATCTGAGTTCCCAAATTGCCTGAAGTATTCTAAGGCAAACAGTCTCATGGGAACGTACCTCGGCAGTCTAAATGGATTTAATTCACATCCATACACCCTAATGACTGTGTGATTCTGGTAGAAGTACCAGTTGCCAATGTTGTAAAGCTTGTTCAAATGAAGAATTCTTTTCATCTCCTCTGTCAGTCTAGGAGGAGGGGCACCTTGCAGCACTGTCAGGGCTGGATGGACAAATAAGTCAATAAACTCACAGTATGTATAAGGTGATACTGAGGTACGATGGAACACTGGGGTCCAAAAGACAACTGATCTTGGGGTTCCTTGGGCGTTGAGTGGCCTCAAAGGGACAGAGAAGGTAGCTGGCTGGTTGAACAAGAACAGATGGTATATGTAGGAGGTGTATTTGAACAGCCTCTCCCTCTTCAAGTTCATGAACTGGTCATGAATCTTCTCAGCTATATAAGTTGCATAATCATAGTGGATAGCTGGAGGCTTACCTGGGGCAAATATGGACAGCATTGCCAATATGCAGTCATCTACATCTTCTAGTCCTCTGAATCCTAGGACATAGCCAATCAAGTCCACCATCATCCTGCCCAACTCATTCAGGTATTGGTATCCAATGGGAGGGGTTCTGACTGCTTCAGAGCTAGGTGTGACAAATAGCTGGTTAATCTTCACAACCTGGTCATTAGACAGGTTATTTCCTCTCTTTATCAAATCTTGCATGGAAAGAGGGGTCAACTTCTTGGCTGTATGGAAATGCAGCATCTGATTTATACTCTCTGGAGTGATCTGAAACAGGACTAGGCCTGTGGGGCTAATGACTGCCCTTTGGCTGGGGTCATAGCGCTCTTGGCAACTGTAGATAAGCTCTGGCATGGGATTAACTTGGGGAAGGTTGTATATGGGCAAATTTGATTCCCAAATTCCCAGGATATCTGCTCCACTCATGTGCTGGGCTCTCAGTTCATTTAACATTTGGATATTATACTTAGTTCCCATAGGAAACCAGTCCAACATCTGGTAATCCATGTCTCCCAGGGCTTGCCATGCTAATTCTTGGTGGGGGGCATTGATAGGCTTAATATTGAGAGCAATGGGAGTCTCCATAGCTTGTGAAAGGATAAACAGTTGCAATTGGACAATTGAGTGGCAAAACAGACTGCAGATTGCCCTCTGTGGTAAAACTTGATTTTCTGAACTGTCAGAAGGGAATTTACCAGCTAGAAATTGAAATACTGCTGGTAATTGGTTACAGAGGCTCTTTTTGGTGTTCAATTTTGGCTCCTGGTAGTATTTCAGAGGTGTTCAGAGGGGCATTGACCGAGAACACGGAGGACGAGGGGTTTTCAACTGAATTGCGGTTTGTTAGCACTCTGCAGGGAAGTTTGGGACTTCACAGGGACAATGGTGGAGGTATAACTTGGTTCCAGCGGTGAAAAATTTGTTTTACGGTCCTATTGTGCCTGTGAGTAGCTTAGAGAAGAATGCAGGTCGTATGGAGGGCAGAGCAGGGTAAATACCTGTAATTCGACGTGCAGAGGTCGTGGTTAGGTGTGGCGCAGGTACTGGAGCGGTCGCCTTGGTCGAATTTCACAGGTTGGCGAAAATTCGGGCAGCAACGGTTGAGCAGAGCATTCAGCAGACACAACAGTAAAATGACGAAAATCACGGGTAAAATTGGTAAATATGGGTTTTTTACCAACTTGGCGCTTTTTTATGATGACGTCAGCATGACGTCATTGGTGGGTCATGGTGACGTGACGTCGGCTGACGTCATCGGGGAGGACGTGGCAGCAGACGACTGGTCAACGGGGCGGTGAGGTGGCAGCCCAGTCAGCAGTGAGGTGGACCAATAAGAAAGGCGGGTACGAGCGGAGAAAGACGTGGCGCTGGGTCAGCGGCGAACCGGTGGTGGTCAAACCGTAGCGGTCACGGTTATAGCTTTAACCGCCGCGGTTTCTCGGGGCGGTTTGAGTACGGCGCGGAGGGTGTCAGACGGAGCTCCGAGATGGGTGAGCGCTTGACGCGTGGCGGAAGCATGACAAGGCGCAACGTCATCTTCTCGGGACATAACGTGCGGCCTTCGGATGTGCTCCGATATTGATGAGGACCGTCGGATCTGATGGGCTTGATCCGACGGCTGACGGAGGAGGAAGGTGTACGTTCGATAATATGGGCGGAAAATATTAAAATTTATAGGTTTTGTATGGCTTTTTCAAATGTTTTTATTCAAATCACCTGCGCTCGCATTTGGGAGTGTGCCGAAGGCGGATTTTGATTTTTGTAAGGTTTGCAAAGGATTTTATAGGCCAAAGGGGTTTGGAGAGGTGTTTTACCAATGCAGAGGTGATTTGAGGGTAAATTGACTTGCAGCAAAGGGGAAAGGGGTGGAATAGGTTCACCAAAGTGGCCAGATGCCATTATGGTCCCTTTTTGAAGAATGCTCGGCTATTATGCCTAGGGGAGGGAATATACATAAGATTTGGGGCTTTATACACCTTAGTGTTAGTATTATTAGGGGTAGGGGTAAAATAGGGGAGCTAAATAGTAGAATTAGGAGTTAGTATAAGTGAAGGTGGGGGGTTTAGAAAGGGGGTGTTAGTGATGGAGTAGAGGGGGAAAAGAGAAGTTAGTGATGCTCTTTGCTGTGAGTCCATGGAATTCACCACCTTGTTTGCTGATATATCTATTGCCTTGGCAAAACATCTTGTGACAACTGTGTAATGGTGAACATATCCCTTCTGCAACCACAACTGCCTACCCAACTATTTCACCTAACATTTTTTGTTTCTTCCTGGAGGGGCACTTAGACTTGCAACCCTCAATTGCCTTTTCTTTTCTTTGGCTTTTTCCTTTTTTATCTATCTACTTCTACCCTTATCTCCTCCAAGGTCCCAGATTAGACTTTTGGGAACCTTTGTTTCTCTACCTGAACTACTTGTCTGCCAAGATTAGGCTGTTTGGACAGACTTCTTCATCTATTCTACAACTCAAAATTGAAACATGGCATGATCCAGTTTAGACTGTTGAATCATCCACAAAATGAAATAAGGTCCTCCATATCTGAAGTAATTTCACACACCTCTGATTACCTGGAAATATGTGATCTTTGTGCTAACAATGCAGAGCATATTTGGAAATTTAATAATCAATCATGAAATATGAAACCTATTACTATAGGCATCCAACAGTGGCTCCACATGGGGATGGTTTTTCTTTTGAAAGACCAAGAGCAGCAGGTCAGATTGCCTTGTTCCTTGGATGTCCATCTTGATCTTTGAGATCTTATGCATGTAACCTGTCAAAATGGTGTGTTTCTTTTTTGGAGAACCTCTGATATTATCTGCCTGTTGCTGCTAGTTGCAGCACTTGGGAAAACCTCTTTATACAATGTAAATCAAAAGAGAATATATACAATTGCATATATACAATGAACCTTCGGAATCCTCATCATATTGAACCATCATAATAGTGCTTCAGCATCCTGCCATTGACAGGACCTTCATCTGGTTCAGTCACAGTCAAGCTTTTAAGGAAATAAGTATTATTACCTTGTACTGCTTGGATGGCAAATGGTCCTTTCCATAAAGAATCAAACTTCCCATGTTTCCCTTTGTCTTCTCTTCTTGCATCCCACTTTAGAACTTTGTCTCCTAGATTGAAGTCTTCTGCTTTGGTTCTTCTGTCAAAGGCCTTTTTCAGTTTCTCTTGTAGTATCTGCACTCTGTTGAAGACTTGTTCTCTGGTCTGCTGTAAACAGATTATCTGGTTGATCCTTCTTTGCATGTCATTTGGCTCTGCTTGACTTTCTTGTAGAAGTTTCATAACTGGCACCCCTAGTGATGAGGGAAACCTGGCCTCTAATCCGTAGACTAACTCATATGGGCTGGTCCCAATTGATCTTTTGGTGGTTAATCTGTCTGCCCACAAAGCATTGACTAGTTTCTTATGCCAGTTCTTTTTGTTTTCTTCCAGCACTTTCTTAATGATATTTATCAGGCTTTTGTTTGATGATTCGGCAAGACCATTTCCCTGAGGATAGTAAGCTGTAGAATGGCCCAAAGTAATATGAAATTTATGGCAAAAGTTTACCATTTTCTTGGATCTGAAGGCAGCAGCATTGTCTGTTATTATCTTGTCTGGGCAGCCAAATCTGGCCAGTATATTGTTCTCTAAGAATTGAATGATTACTGAGTCATTTGCTTGTCTACATGGGGCAGCTTCAATCCACTTGGTGAAGTAGTCTGTTGCTGTTAAAATCCATCTGTGTTGTCCTGAAGATGAGGGGTGAATTTCTCCAATGAAATCCAAGCCCCATTGTTGAAAAGGTCTTTCTGTTGCAATGGGCCTCAAAGGAAGTGGCAGCAGCTGTCTTTTGCCTTCAAACAGTTGGCACTTGTGGCATGATGTTGTGAATTTCTTCATATCTGAGAACATAGTGGGCCAGTAATAACCAGCCCTTAATATTTTGTCCACAGTGGACTTCCAGTACAAATGTCCACCACAGTCTCCAGCATGGAATTCTTGCATAATTTTATCAGTTTCATTCTCAAGAAGACAGTGCAGCAAAATACCTTCATGGTTTTTCCAAAGCAGATTCTCATCTAACACACAGAATTTAGATGTTTTCATTTTTAGGAACCTAGACTTAGTTCTGGACAGTCCTGGGGGAGCACACAGGTTTTGTAACACATAACAGATATCAGAGTACCATGGAGATTGTTCAAAGGCTATATTGATCTTTGGAGTCGCCAGCTCTGTTTCACTGTCCAGTTGGTTGATATCTAAGGCTTGGAAATTTGATTCTGTCATTAACTTAGCCAAACCTTGCCCTTTTATCAACTTTGTAGGCTTTATTTCAATGTCAAATTCGAGTATGTTTGCAATCCATTTTCCTCTTCTTCCTTCTAAGTTTTCTTGGGTGAGAATGTCTTTAACAATAGGACTTGGTACATAAGCCACAACATGAGAGTAAAGGATATAGATCCTAAAATCTTTTATAGCTTTGATCAATGCATAGGCCTGTTTTTCCATTATTTGGTACTTCAAAGGAGCATCTCTAAGAGCTCTGCTGAAGAAGGCAATGGGCTTTTCATTCCCTTGATCATCTTTCTGCAATAAAACAGCAGCAATAGTATGCTGGGAGGCAAAAGAAAAAATAATAAAGTCTTTGTCAAACTGAGGGTTAGTTAATACCGGGGTTTGGGTTAAAGCCAGTTTTATGCTTTCAAAGGCTTGCTTTGCTTCCACAGTCCACTTAACCTTTGAATCTTTCTTTAGCATATTGTTTAGCAGTCTGATCAATTCTGCTAAATTTGGGATGAACCTTCTTAAAAAATTGAGTTTTCCTAAGAATCCTTGCAACTCTTTGACATTCCTAGGGTGAGGCATTTGTAGGATCGCTTGTATCCTTTCTGGATCAATTCTTATGCCATCCTTTGAAATGATGTGTCCTAAAAGTTTCCCTTCTTCCAAACCAAATAAAGACTTCTTGGGGTTCAAAGAAATGCCATATTTTCTGCATGTTATGAAAATCTGTCTTAAATGTTTCAAATGTTCTTGGTCAGATTTTGAGAAGGGTGTAAGATCATCTAAGTAAATGACCAAGAAGTCATGAATTTCTTTTGCAAAAGCAATGTCCATTGCTCTTTGAAATGTTGCCCCTGCATTCTTCAATCCAAAAGGCATTTTCACATACTTGAAAGTACCCCATGGGGTAGTAAATGCAGTCTTGTCTTGATCATCAGGGTGTACCAGGATTTGATTGAAACCTGAGAAGCCATCCAACAGTGATATTCTTGAGGCTCCTACTACTCTTTGAAGAATATGGTCCATTTTGGGTAAGGGATAGTTGTCTTTGAGTGACACTAGGTTCAAATTCCTTAAGTCTACACAGAGTCTAATCTCACCAGTTTTCTTTCTTGTAGGGACCAAATTCGAAATCCAGTCAGAGAACCTGATTGGTGCTATGATCCCAGCTTTGAACATTTTTTGTAATTCCTTTTCAATGGAAGGAAGAAGCACAGGATTGATTCTTCTCAATTTCTGTTTGAATGGTTTTTGATTGGGCTTGAGGGGAATAGTGTGCTGTATAACAGAGGTATCATAAGACTTCAAGTCTTCATAACCCCAGGCAAAGACATCTTGGAACTCCTTAAAGAGGTCAACATATTTGGGTTTTTGGTCAGGGGGCAAAGCAGCAGATAACTTTATTATCTTAGGCTTGTCAGGGGTACCAATGTTACATTCTTCAATTGTTGCATCTAATGGCTGCATCTTTGGTTTCCTGGAAACATCATTTGAGTCAAAAATATCCTCTAGTGGGGTAAGGCCTGCTGGCAGAAGATTGTCTTTGAGTTGTATGATTTCATCTTCAGCACTGCCCAGCTCTTCACAATCAATTTGGTGAATTTGCTGAATGTTTTCTTTGTTGAAAATGGTTGGACTGAGTAGTTGTTTTGCTGTCCTAGGTGACATTGGGTGAGCAGACTGTTGAAACTGTAATTGTGATTGACTTGCTCCATCAGTAATTTGAGATTGACTTGCTGTCTCAAGATCAATATTTAATCCTGTAAACTCTTGTTGCAAGGTTAAAAAGTTGTTTATTTGCCTATCATTCTCAAATACTTGCCATTCTTTGACATTGTTTGGAATAGAAGGCCTATATTTGACTTCTGCTGTGAAGCAATTGTTGGGCTGCAATGGGAATTTGAAGGTGCTGGCAAATGTTGCCAAGCTGTGAGCATGGAGATTGTGGCCCCTTGGAATCTTTGTGAGAGCAAACTCGGAGAAAGTTTCTAATATTTCAATTACAGCAGACCTATAGGACCTCAATCTTTTGTCATTGGTGACGAAATCCCCTTTTACTTGTTGAATTACTAGATCAGAGTCCCCCATGATTGAGAGGCTATGCGCTTGTAATGATTTTGCAATTTTGAGGCCTAGTAGCAGAGCTTCATACTCTGCCATGTTGTTAGTGCATCTAAAGTTCAATCTATAAGCCCTGCCTTGTGCACAGGCTTTCTCTTTGTTATGTATCCACACTCCAGCCCTGCCCCTAACTTGTTAACTGAGCCGTCAAACTCTAGGACCCACAGACTATCCTGCTGTTCAGGAGATTTGAGGTTCTGTTCATGGGATGGCAGTGTGAGCATGAGTTGGGGTATCTTCTCCCATTTGTTTTCCAGGGTAGCTTCATCATTTGTTTGACAATTTTTGACAACTAAAGGAGGGTGAATGGGTATTGTTGGGCTGATTAAATTTTTGCAGGTGCCATTTGTTTGAGGGATGTTTTGCTCTGGTTTAAATGTCTCCGTACTAATGTGACTGCCCGAGAGGCCTATGCTGTCATTAAAGAGGATGTAAGAGTCTACGTCTGAATGGACAACATATATTGGAAAATTTTGGGGTTTCTCTTCACTGCTAACCATATACTTCATGAGTGTTTCCCTATAAAGTCTTTTTGGTTGTCCAAAGACAGAGATGGTTGCATATGACATGTCTAATTGCAGGGAGCCTTGGAGTTTGGCTCCCCATGATCTTGATAAGAGCATTCCATATTTGGGTGGGATATCAGCAACAACAACATCCATTACAATGGTTTTGTTGGGAAATTGAACCAAGGATACACACAAGTCCTTAATCAGGCCCAAGCATTTGACTTGACTAGAATCAAAAGAAAACAGGTCTTTGTATGGTCTTGTTATATCCAAATTTAATCTTTCCATGACTGCTTTTGGCATGAGGTTATGAGATGCACCTGAGTCAAACATTGCATTGTGCAGTATTTTATCATGAACATGCAAACTGACATAAAAAGGTAAGACCCCTGTGACTACTGTTTTTCCATCTACCTCTGGACCAAACAGTAATTCTGGAGTGTCATCTAGCACATTTACATCATCTTTGTTGTTGGTGAGCTGAAGGGATTTTTTGATCTGTTGTTTGTATATGTCATGCTTTGCTAACTCTGAGAGGGGAATTGCAACCTTTAACTTGCCAATCTCTACTCCTAAGTCAAAGGGTTTATCCACCTGAATTTTAAGGTCACGGACAACCGTCCTTTCCTTGTTCAATGACTCTTCTGGTTGGATTTCATCTTGATTTTGGAACCTGCTCCCCATGTCCATGTCTTGAGGGGTGATGTTCGGATTTGGGTGAGAGGATGATGTTGCTGTGGGCTCTTGTGATGTAGGCAGAAGTTCAGTGACCTCCTCAACCACTACTTCCTTTGCGGGTAAGTTTGTTTTGTCATTAGGTTCAGTGACTGAGGCTTCTTTAGATTGCTGTTTCTCCTTTACCTTTTCTGGCTGATTTGTATTCACAGTCCGACTTCTTAGTTTGTACTGCTTATGGACTTCATATACAGCAGTATCATATCCTTGCTTAAAGTCAAAGGATTCTCCTGATTGTGTTTGGAATGTTTTGTCTTCATCCTTATCATGGTCTTCTTGTGTTAGGAAAACATGGCTTTTACCATCCAGCCCTATTAAATTGATCTCAGGATCTTCATTGAGCTGATTAGCCGAGGAAGTTTCTGCATAATTTTCTTGAAAAGGTGGTCTGATATCTTGGTCAGCACCTGTTTTTCCTGTATTGGGGTTTTGTGTTCTCCTAAAATTTGGGTTTCTAGGAGTATTGTTTTGTGGCGCTTCCCAGGATGACTTTCTTTCTACTGATTCCACTCTCTCACCTAGTCTTTTCATGCTGTTTAGTATTGCATCCAACTTCTGATCAAAGCCCGAGGGCTCTTCCTTGAAACCAACCTTCTTTTCCAGCTTTGCCCTGTTTCTTTTGGCAATTAGGTTGGCCTCTACAGTGACTGCAACTCTTTGGGCTTCTGCAAGGGTTGGAGGGTCTCTTTCTCTCAACTGATAAGCCATATCCGAGTCAAAACCATCAGGGAAGTTATAAAGGGCCAAATCAGGAGGGGGCCTTAAGTTCTGGGGAATAGCATTGTATATGTTGTTAAACCTAGCACAATATTCCAACACCGTTTCTTGGGGACCTCTTTTAATAGTGTTATATTCACCCAGTATGTGGTGGGGATCTCTCTTTTTCTCCCATCTGTTAGTAAATTCGTGGTATAAAACTTCAGGGGTTGCAATGGAATTTGCATTCAAGGATCTAAACCAAGTTCTGACATCCCCAGTCAAGCTTTGAACAAAGATTCTCATCCTGACACTGTCATCATCAATTTCATAGGTCTCAAAGTGGTCTTGCATCTTTTTAGCATGCTGGATGGCTGTCAAAGGGCCATGGGAATCAAAAAATGAGAGTTTGGTTTGATAATCTTGGGGTAGGGCTGGCGCATTGGCTGGAATCTGCAATGGTGCATATCGGTTAGCCATGTTTATAGGGTTAATAGGGTTGATAGGAACAAATGGGACAACTGGGATAACAGGTGTACTGGGGTTAATAGGATGGGTAACAAGTGGAGAACTGGCTGAGTGAGTATGTGCAGATGGTGAAGATGGAAAGGTAGGACTTTGAGGGGTTGAAGATGAACTAGGGGAGTTGGGTGTGGAACGAAAAAGGACTTTGCAAGGAGTGGGAATGAGGATGGGTTGGTCTGACCTTATACCTGAATCAGCAGGTTTCTCCTGCTTGTGCTGTTTCCTTATGTTTTTTGTGATGATGTTTGGATTATCTACAATAACAGGCTGATCAGGGTCAGGATGTGCCCTAGTGTGCCTTGGGTTTCTTTTAGGAGCCAGCTTCTAAGTGTTCTCTCAGAGCTTTATACAGAATTTTCGTATTTACAAGGGCTAAATAAGAACTCTGGAATGACTATATATGTTTCAAGGCTAGGATAAGTTTCCCTAGTTAGCTCTTCCCTAAGACTGAAAAAACAGTCCTAAGATGTCTTGGCTAGTTTCAGGCTTGATGAAAGCTTTGAAAATAGATAGTGATTGAATAGTTGTCCCCAGCGGAGTCGCCATTTATGTTAACACCCAGGTTGTTCCCTATGACTCCCAAGGGAATACGGCCGGGGTAACCACTAACCAATCTTTGGATCACTGCTTCTAGCCTAACAGTGATCAGAGAGGGCTCTCTCTTTATGATTTGTAACTGTTTGTTGTAGGGTTTTAGGCTAGCTATTATGCACTGTGTTTTGTTTATGTTTGGTTGGTGAAATTCCTTTTAGGTTCTAGTGAAGTAGTTTTCTGAGAAGTTGAGTACCATTGGGCAATGGAGTCTGTAGCTGTATGCGTTTGAAGTTTTGAGATGAAAGATGGGACTTACAGGGCCATTTGGGTGCTTAATAGAACAGATTTTTGATTAAAAGGCTGTAAACAGGTAGCACGAATAATGAAAGCATTTAAGAATTTTCACTATTAATCTATATGTTCCCAACAGATAGCTTTAAGAAGAGAAAACAGAGGTCTTAGGGGCAAAGTTGAATCCCTGAGAATGACTGTTACAATAAAAACACAGTCTTGAATTGCAGCAATTAAGAATTACAATTCTGTTACTGTATAAGAGGAAAACATTTATAATAGCTCAGTTTGAGTCCAGGGTAAACATAGTTAAATCCTGGTACTATCCTTTCACCTTGCTATCAAGTGTAAACATAAGAACAGTAAAGAGAACAAAAGACTCAAAACAGACACGACAAAGAGATTTGAGAATACTTATAGTTTTATGCAACACCCATGGAATCCTGTAACATGCATCCTTCACCACAAGATATCAAACACACCAAACTTCCGGAAGTTCCATTCCTCCTTTGTATTGATTCTCTGAAAATATTACAGCAGATGGAAGTTATCCAAGAGAAAATTCCAGCAACCCCTTCAGCATCTGTGAAGGGTCTATATATACTAGCGGTGGTCTACAGAAATATTTGAGTTCTGCGTTATCTCAGTCTTTACATTCTCACCAACTATCTAAGATATTATGTCGAAAATTTATTACACATTTAATACACAGCACAGGCATCTTAATGCTCTGTCAGAAGATATTTTTAGCTTTGTAGGAATAGCTAAGTCGGTCTGAGTTTTCGGAGTTAATGCATAGAAAACCCGGCTGTAGGCTGGTACACTGTATCTCGGACCTGTCCATTATGACTTTGACTGCTGCAGGTAGTGAGTCATTGGTCTGGCTGAGTTGGCTCAGCCTCTTGTCCTTTCCTGTGGGTATTAATTCCCAAAATTGTCGCTGTATGTACCTGTTTCTTTCCTTCTGCGCTATTGGTTCTGTCCTGTCAAAATTGTCTGAGTCAAATGCCTCCAGACATCTTGTGTGGGCAGTTGATGTGCCAAAATTGCCCCTAGAGTCTCATCTGCTTCTGTGAACTTAAAGAAATTGGGAGGTGTATCAAACAGGTGATCTATCTCATTCATGAGAAAAAACAGATTCTCCACTCTGTCATACATCATTTGTCCCGTGGCTGGCCCTGTGTCCTTTGAACTGCTGGGAGCTTTTGCAATCTCTGCCACAGCATGGGCATCAATTCTCTTGTTATAGTTGTCCAGGGTGAGCAGTCTTCCCACGCTGCTCAAAATGTTGGGGAGGCCTCTGTTCTGCAGTGTTACAAACTTCTCCAGGAACCTGTTAATTTCTGTCTGCATATCTTGTGTCCTTCTTTCCAAGGTTCCAATCAAGTTTCTCAGAGTAACAACTCTCTTGGCTATGGCAATTGTTTCTGTTCTGTTGTTGATTCCCATGGTGGCCAATTGAGTGCTGGTCTTGTAATTCAGGATATTGATCATCCTGGTAGCTGCTTCTGGCATGTGCCCAAGGCTTGCCCTTGCTCTTTGTATCTCTTTGTTTGCTTTGGTGATGAGCACCATTTGTTCATCCATGGTTTCAATGTATTGCCACTGTTTGGCAATGGATCTTCCAATATTGCTCCACAACACTGCTTTCATCTCAGCTGTCACCCTTTCCAGTGCAAGCTCCTTTTCCAGCTCAGCAATCCTTCTCTTAAGGGTTTTCACCTCTCTCTCCTTGGCTGCCTCATTTTGTTTGCTTTTATCAAATCTCTCATGAACATTAGCCAAGTTCTGTTTGAGCTCATCCAGCTCTTTCATTTGAGCTTCCATAGCTCGGATCTCTGCTTGTAGCTTCTGCATATCTAGGGTAGCAGCTTGCTCTGATGTTGTTGTGGGGGCTGTGGATGATGATGTAGCTCCTGTTTGCTGAGGAGGAGGAGTGATGATCGGAGGTGTTTCCTCGAGATTTATTATTATTGGAGGAGGCTGGGAGGATTGACCTTCCCCTTTCTGCTTCATGGCTTCTTGTAGTGCTGCCTTTGCAGCTTTAGTTTGCCCTAGCTGGTCTTGAGTCCTAACCAGCTCCTTGTATAAGGATACCAGCAAGTCTGTGGTATCTTTTTCTTGCCTTTGCTGGGCAACTTCATCTGTTTGTGGATGGATGGTGGCCGGGAGCTTGATTTTCTTTCTTAGGGCTGCCATGTCAGCATCCCTTATTTTCAGCAGTTCTTGGATGCCCTTGACATCCTTGGGATCATGTCCAATCTCTATGATTACCTCCTCCAAGGATTTGATTCTGTTGTCCTTGGCCTGTGAGGATGCTCTTTCCAATTCTAGCTGGGATGATGTATTGTCTAGGCTGCTCTTTAACTTGTAATTTTCCAGTGTCTCATCTGCCAGGGAGGCATACACCATTTCACCCGTTTGCTTGTGTAACTCTATCTTATCCATGGGGTGAATATCTTTAGCCAGAACCTCCATATTTGTTCTCAAATAGTCTGAGGTGGACTGAGGATGTAGAGTTGTGGGCATAAAATGGCTCATTATCATTTTGCCCTCACTTACATCAAAAGCAGACATTAGTCTCTGCTGGTTGCTGGGGGCTAGTTTTAACAGATGATCATAAAGTTGCACTTTTATGGGATCACTCCTTCTCTTGATTTCTATGAACTGCTGCTTTATGCTTGAGTGCCCCTCTCTATGCTGGCCAGAAGAGCTGACCTCTCCTCCCGTTGTCATATCTGGCCCTCTTTGAGATGAGCTGGCCGAGAGTTCTCCACTGGGTGGGCCCATGCCCATGGCCTGCCTTACTGCCATGTCCTCCTCTTGGGAGTCATTCAATCTTTGCCTCTTTTCTCCTCTGATAAAGGATGAAGTCTGGGGAGTCTCCCTTTCTCTCTTTCTGGTCAAGTCCTCCTTCTGAGGTGTTTGGAGGACTGAGCTGTCCACATTGATGTCTGTTCTTGGAGGCAACTCTGTTTGGGGCTGCTGTTCTGTAGAATCAGGCAAATCTGTCTCCTTACTTTGCTGTAATGGCTGCTGCCCACTAGTTTGTGGTTTCTCTTGTTGCTGCCCCAATGCCTGTGCTTCCATTTCTTCTTGCTGCTGTAACAAAGTGTCAACCTGCTCTTCTGTTAATGTAGGTGGTTGTTCCACCTGTTTGCCTTTGTCCTTGCTTGCTGATTGGGTTGTCTGTTTGGCAGTTTGCTGTTGTGTTGCTGGTGTTGTGGTGGCTGTCCCAATTCGCCTCCTGTAGGAAGTAGGCACCTGTCCACAAGTTTCCAAGTCAGCTTGTTTTTGGACATTTCTAGCCTCTTGCTCAAGTATTTCTTCACTAGTCATTTGCTCTATTAATGTGCCCTCTTCCCAGTCTGGTGCATTTGCATATTTCTCAATTTCAGGTAGTCTTGCATGTGCATAGTTGCCTAACTTATACCTGATCCTCCTGAGAGAAATAGAGTGGTTAGGGTCATATGGAATCCACTCAAAACTGGTTTTCAATTGGAGTCCTTCCAGGATCCTGTCTGCCTCTTTCCAGCCTTCTTCCTTTCTGTTGTATAAGAAGGGACCTAGCTGATTTCTCACTTTCAACTGTGATTTCTTGTTTTTACTCTGAAAGTGTAGGTAATCTGAGTTCCCAAATTGCCTGAAGTATTCTAAGGCAAACAGTCTCATGGGAACGTACCTCGGCAGTCTAAATGGATTTAATTCACATCCATACACCCTAATGACTGTGTGATTCTGGTAGAAGTACCAGTTGCCAATGTTGTAAAGCTTGTTCAAATGAAGAATTCTTTTCATCTCCTCTGTCAGTCTAGGAGGAGGGGCACCTTGCAGCACTGTCAGGGCTGGATGGACAAATAAGTCAATAAACTCACAGTATGTATAAGGTGATACTGAGGTACGATGGAACACTGGGGTCCAAAAGACAACTGATCTTGGGGTTCCTTGGGCGTTGAGTGGCCTCAAAGGGACAGAGAAGGTAGCTGGCTGGTTGAACAAGAACATATGGTATATGTAGGAGGTGTATTTGAACAGCCTCTCCCTCTTCAAGTTCATGAACTGGTCATGAATCTTCTCAGCTATATAAGTTGCATAATCATAGTGGATAGCTGGAGGCTTACCTGGGGCAAATATGGACAGCATTGCCAATATGCAGTCATCTACATCTTCTAGTCCTCTGAATCCTAGGACATAGCCAATCAAGTCCACCATCATCCTGCCCAACTCATTCAGGTATTGGTATCCAATGGGAGGGGTTCTGACTGCTTCAGAGCTAGGTGTGACAAATAGCTGGTTAATCTTCACAACCTGGTCATTAGACAGGTTATTTCCTCTCTTTATCAAATCTTGCATGGAAAGAGGGGTCAACTTCTTGGCTGTATGGAAATGCAGCATCTGATTTATACTCTCTGGAGTGATCTGAAACAGGACTAGGCCTGTGGGGCTAATGACTGCCCTTTGGCTGGGGTCATAGCGCTCTTGGCAACTGTAGATAAGCTCTGGCATGGGATTAACTTGGGGAAGGTTGTATATGGGCAAATTTGATTCCCAAATTCCCAGGATATCTGCTCCACTCATGTGCTGGGCTCTCAGTTCATTTAACATTTGGATATTATACTTAGTTCCCATAGGAAACCAGTCCAACATCTGGTAATCCATGTCTCCCAGGGCTTGCCATGCTAATTCTTGGTGGGGGGCATTGATAGGCTTAATATTGAGAGCAATGGGAGTCTCCATAGCTTGTGAAAGGATAAACAGTTGCAATTGGACAATTGAGTGGCAAAACAGACTGCAGATTGCCCTCTGTGGTAAAACTTGATTTTCTGAACTGTCAGAAGGGAATTTACCAGCTAGAAATTGAAATACTGCTGGTAATTGGTTACAGAGGCTCTTTTTGGTGTTCAATTTTGGCTCCTGGTAGTATTTCAGAGGTGTTCAGAGGGGCATTGACCGAGAACACGGAGGACGAGGGGTTTTCAACTGAATTGCGGTTTGTTAGCACTCTGCTGGGAAGTTTGGGACTTCACAGGGACAATGGTGGAGGTATAACTTGGTTCCAGCGGTGAAAAATTTGTTTCACGGTCCTATTGTGCCTGTGAGTAGCTTAGAGAAGAATGCAGGTCGTATGGAGGGCAGAGCAGGGTAAATACCTGTAATTCGACGTGCAGAGGTCGTGGTTAGGTGTGGCGCAGGTACTGGAGCGGTCGCCTTGGTCGAATTTCACAGGTTGGCGAAAATTCGGGCAGCAACGGTTAAGCAGAGCATTCAGCAGACACAACAGTAAAATGACGAAAAGCACGGGTAAAATTGGTAAATATGGGTTTTTTACCAACTTGGCGCTTTTTTATGATGACGTCAGCATGACGTCATTGGTGGGTCATGGTGACGTGACGTCGGCTGACGTCATCGGGGAGGACGTGGCAGCAGACGACTGGTCAACGGGGCGGTGAGGTGGCAGCCCAGTCAGCAGTGAGGTGGACCAATAAGAAAGGCGGGTACGAGCGGAGAAAGACGTGGCGCTGGGTCAGCGGCGAACCGGTGGTGGTCAAACCGTAGCGGTCACGGTTATAGCTTTAACCGCCGCGGTTTCTCGGGGCGGTTTGAGTACGGCGCGGAGGGTGTCAGACGGAGCTCCGAGATGGGTGAGCGCTTGACGCGTGGCGGAAGCATGACAAGGCGCAACGTCATCTTCTCGGGACATAACGTGCGGCCTTCGGATGTGCTCCGATGTTGATGAGGACCGTCGGATCTGATGGGCTTGATCCGACGGCTGACGGAGGAGGAAGGTGTACGTTCGATAATATGGGCGGAAAATATTAAAATTTATAGGTTTTGTATGGCTTTTTCAAATGTTTTTATTCAAATCACCTGCGCTCGCATTTGGGAGTGTGCCGAAGGCGGATTTTGATTTTTGTAAGGTTTGCAAAGGATTTTATAGGCCAAAGGGGTTTGGAGAGGTGTTTTACCAATGCAGAGGTGATTTGAGGGTAAATTGACTTGCAGCAAAGGGGAAAGGGGTGGAATAGGTTCACCAAAGTGGCCAGATGCCATTATGGTCCCTTTTTGAAGAATGCTCGGCTATTATGCCTAGGGGAGGGAATATACATAAGATTTGGGGCTTTATACACCTTAGTGTTAGTATTATTAGGGGTAGGGGTAAAATAGGGGAGCTAAATAGTAGAATTAGGAGTTAGTATAAGTGAAGGTGGGGGGTTTAGAAAGGGGGTGTTAGTGATGGAGTAGAGGGGGAAAAGAGAAGTTAGTGATGCTCTTTGCTGTGAGTCCATGGAATTCACCACCTTGTTTGCTGATATATCTATTGCCTTGGCAAAACATCTTGTGACAACTGTGTAATGGTGAACATATCCCTTCTGCAACCACAACTGCCTACCCAACTATTTCACCTAACATTTTTTGTTTCTTCCTGGAGGGGCACTTAGACTTGCAACCCTCAATTGCCTTTTCTTTTCTTTGGCTTTTTCCTTTTTTATCTATCTACTTCTACCCTTATCTCCTCCAAGGTCCCAGATTAGACTTTTGGGAACCTTTGTTTCTCTACCTGAACTACTTGTCTGCCAAGATTAGGCTGTTTGGACAGACTTCTTCATCTATTCTACAACTCAAAATTGAAACATGGCATGATCCAGTTTAGACTGTTGAATCATCCACAAAATGAAATAAGGTCCTCCATATCTGAAGTAATTTCACACACCTCTGATTACCTGGAAATATGTGATCTTTGTGCTAACAATGCAGAGCATATTTGGAAATTTAATAATCAATCATGAAATATGAAACCTATTACTATAGGCATCCAACAACATGAACAGATGGACTTAATGAGCCAAGCACAGGCAGAGATCCATAAAGCCAAGACAACACTGGGAGATAAGCCAGAACAGGCCAACAGGATGATAGATTTCCTGAACAAGCAAGAAAAGGAAGAACTGGCAGCCATAGGCATTGCCAACAGAACCGAGGCTGTCCTCACTGCTAAGAAGGTACTAACTCTCAGAAACTATGTACAAACTGTGGAGAGGAAGTGCTATGAGATCCAAGCTGAGGTGGAGGAATATAAAGTCAAGATGGCAGTGCTGCAAGCAAAGGGACTACCCAGCCTCCTAAGTAGTGCAGGAAGATTTATCTCTCGAGATCAATTTGCCAACAGAATGGAAACCACTATTGAAAATCAGATTATTGCATCTGGCAGTACATCTGAGCAAACACTGCCCCCCACAGGACAGAGCTTGTATGATAAACTTGAAGGCATGTTCTTCATTGAAAATGAGGTAAATCATCTGTTTGAGACTCCTCCTAACTTTTATAGGTATACAGAGGCTGATGAGACCTTGATAAAAATTCGGAGACATCAAATGCCTAAGGAGGATTGGTGGCAAGCAATGCTTCAGATTTTGCCACGGTAGCCTCAGTTGTTTGGCCACTACCAGCTCCAGGTCACTACAAAACAAACAACATGACAAAGTTAGTAATAAAGGCAGCTGAAAGGGTGACTCAACACAAGGACAATGACAGCTAGCCTAAAGGATAAGAAAATACGCATACTTGGACAGCTTAGCCTCAGCCGACTTCGACACCCACCAAGTCATCAATTTCTGACTATTTTTGACAGCTAAAGCAGTAAAAATTTACTGCAGCATTTACTTTCTCAGCTACCAAGCTCCAGGAGTTGTCATAACATTTATGAGTCATTAACTCCTTTTATTGATATTTTTACATGTAAATTTTGTATAAATACTCCCCTTAGTAACGCATAAGGGGTTGGTGATTTTTGACTCTAAGGAGAATCTATTGTATACTTTCAGTTTATCTAATACAAAGGGTTGGACCAGCTCAGTGATTTCCTGAAGTATTTGATGTCTGGATGATGCTAGATGTGCTGATGCAGAATTCCTGTGCTGTCTGATGAAATAACAAGTTTTTCTCAATCTCTGTTTCTTGTCTTCTTATGTTTAGCAAACCATACTCATGTTGTACTAAGCTAGCGGTGAAGAAAAAGAATAGTGCAGGATTTGTTTTATTACACCTTGTGCTCAATTTTCACTGCTGTGAATGTTTGTCTTCAGGATTAACGATGTACATGAATTCTTAACTGCTCACGTGTCTATTAATTCTATATGTGTGAATGTTAACTAGAAATCCTTCATTGCTTCTAGATTGATATTCTTACCGTCTTCTCTTTAGCAGTTTACTGTGAGATTCTTAATTGCCTTACATAAACTGGATACACCCCACTTAATAACTATTATGAAAGTTTTTCCTCAGACACAAATCTGGCTCTGCAGCATCACTACGGTATCACACAGTATCTCAGACAAACTAAAGGACCATTGACTCCATGCCCAATGGACTAGGACATACTAGTGAGAACATATACATATTGACTAAAGTCATCACCAAACACTTTCTGAAAACAAAAACCTGAATATCATAGCTAGCCTAAAATACTCTTAAAACCGAGCTAAACCTTAAAGAGAGAGCCCTCTCTGATTATAGCTTGGCTAGAAGCTGCATTCCAAAGACTGGTTAGTGGTTACCCCGGCCGTATTCCCTTGGGAGTCATAGGGAACAACCTGGGTGTTAACAGACACTACCGTATTCGACTCAATCCGCATAAGTGTGTCTTCTGCGTAGAATCTGGCCGACTGCTCGGGTTCATCGTCTCCCGAGAAGGCATCCATCTGGATCCCCTCAAAGTCGAGGCCATCTTGAATCTTCCTCCCCCTGCCTCTTTGCAGCAGTTGCAGAGCTTGCAGGGCAAAGCTAATTTTCTTAGACGATTCATTCCGAATTATGCCGAGGTGGTTAAGGGTTTCACACAGTTATTAAAGCGAGACACACCCTTTCGTTGGGATGCCATCGCCCAGGAGTCTTTCGAGCGCCTTAAATACCTTCTTGTCTCAGCTCCGCTCTTAAGACCTCCGAACTACCACCGTGATTACACTCTCTATTTAGCTGCCGCTAACACCACCATCGGCATGGTTCTAGTACAGGATGATGATGCCGGCACCGAGCACGTTATCTATTACCTTAGTCACAACCTTCTGGATACGGAAACTCGCTACGCATATGTCGAGAAGTTGGCATTGGCTGCTGTCTGCGCCGTTCAACGATTCCGACATTATATCCTGTTGCGCACAATGACCGTGATCTTTGACTGCAACCCAATGACCTACATTTTGTCGCGTCAACTGCTGGGGGGAAAATACTCGAAGTGGATTGTTATCCTCCAAGAGTTCGACTTGGAATTTACTGCGGCCAAGTCTAAGAAATTTCTGGTCTTTGCTGAACTGCTGTGTTCCTTGCCATCTCATTCTGCACCATCTCGTTCGGAGGAGCACATCCCGGATGAAACATTGTTTCTCATCAGTACCCTCGACCCGTGGTACGGGGACATTATAGTATATTTGCAGACGTCTTCCTTCCGTCCCAATGTGTCGAAAGATGCTCAACGGCGAATTCGTCACCAATCTCAACCCTATCGCATTTTGGGAGATACTCTATACCACCTCGGCGTTGATTCTGTTCTCCGCCAATGTTTGACTCTCGAGGAAGCTGAGCGAGTGTTAAATGACTACCACTCTGGTGCTTATGGCAGCCACATGTCCGGATATGCTACTGCCCAGAAAATTCTCCGTGCTGGTTACTTCTGGCCTTCTATCTTTAAAGATTGCATTCTTGTCGTTCTTGCATGCCATGAATGCCAGGTATACCACTGAAAAATGCGTGCACCTCCTGCACCACTGCACCCTGTTGTTACCGTAGGTCCATTTGCCAAATGGGGCATTGATTATACGTCCCGTAACCCTCGTTCGGCCGGGGGGCATGGGTATATCATCGTTGCCGTGGATTATTTCACCAAGTGGGCCGAAGCGATGCCTACATTGAACGAAGACGGTTACACAGCGGCGCAGTTTTTGTTTAATCATGTCATTACTCGTTTCGGAGTCCCTCAGGCTATCGTCACGGATCACGGAAAACATTTCCGTAATCACATGATGACGGAACTAATGACCCAACTAGGCTTGCGTCAAGATAGTTCGACACCGTACTATCCACAATCCAACGGTCAAGTCGAGGCCGTGAACAAGGTCTTGATCACTATGCTTCAATGCACCGTCAATACGCACAAGTCTAATTGGCATCTGATGCTGTTCCCTTCCTTGTGGGCCTACCGGACTTCTGTGAAGGACGCCACCAGTTTCACGCCATTTCAGTTGGTTTATGGACTGGAGGCCACCCTTCCCGTTGAGTGTGAGATTCCTTCGTTGAAATTAGCTGTCGAGTTGCTTCCCAACACCACTCCGGTGGAGGAACGGCTTCTTTACCTAGAACGGTTAGACGAGACCCGTCGTTTAGCTTCTCTGGCTATCGAAGCGCAAAAGAAGAGAGTCAAGGCTCACTTTGACCATAATATTCAACCTCGTTCCTTCGTTGAGGGAGATCTAGTACTGCTCTATGATCAAGCTAAAGATAAGCTGGGGGCAGGAAAACTCGAATCCATGTGGTTAGGTCCCTATATCGTGAAGAGAGTTTTACAGAAGGGCGCGTATCAGTTAATTGATTACGAAGGAAATCCTCTTGACAAGCCCCGCAACGGGCTTTATTTGAAGAAATACTATGCATGATTTCGTGCACTCAGCTTGTACATACGCGTGTTTTAGTGTGTTTTGTGTGCATGATTTCATGTTTTGCTTTGGTGTGAAGGCGTGTTTGCCTCTTATTGTGTTTTCTCCTTCTTGTGCAGATGTCTAGTGCACCCTATGTTGGTTTCGCTGATGGCGCCTGCCGTAGTACTTGCAATTTGTCTTCTGCGGTGTGGGCAATCTATGATCCTCACGGAGAGTTGCTGGACCTTCAAGGAGTCTGCCTCGGTCGCACCACTAATAATATTGCCAAATACAGTGCCGTAATTGAGTTACTAGCCGAAGCAGTTGATCTCGGCATTCGTGCAATGACGGTAAACCTGGACTCCCAGCTTGTCGTCCATCAACTCAACGAGCGATATTCCGTCAGAGACCAACGCATTCTAAGGTTGTATCTACGTGTCAGATTGTTAGAAAGGAATTTTGACTATATCACATATCAACATATCCCGAGACGATTAAACACGTTGACTGATGCATTGGCAAATCGTGTGTTAGATAGACATTTGCGGAATAGATAAGCATCATACAAGAAAACGTAGAAAGCATAATAAGACCATAGAGTAAAGCATATGTAAATAAAATATTTTTCCAAGCATAGTTTGCATGCGTGTCATGTGTGCTTTTAAGCTTGCATTTAAAAAATTAAAATACATGGGTCGTGTGTTGTGCAATTCATACATGAGATTACATTTGTACTGAACATTTGCATAGCATAAACAAAACATCATCACATGAAACAAGATCCATCCAAAAAATCGGTATGTATATATATATATATATATATATATGTATCTATATATATATATATATATATATATATATATATATATATATATATATATATATATATATATATATATATCGTGTGGCGCACTAAGGCGCTCAAAAATAAATGTATGTGTCAAAAATAGAGTCAGTGTCCTCAGTACATCCGAGACATATGTCTCTCAAAACATCAGTGGAAGTAAAACCTAGGCGACTACTGTGCTGGGTTATGCTCTCTGTAGCATACAGCTGCTCGTGCCACCCGCCTCAAAAGGCGGTGCATCCTGGGTGCCACCCCCACTGTGTGGATCTGATGCTCTATGGGGACCTCCTCGACCCCCTGGTAATCCGGTACCCCCTCCAGCAAACCCTCAAGGTTGCGAGCTATAGTCTCCGTTGTGTCAACTCCTGGAGGAACTAAGGCCAGGGCTCCAGCTCCTTGCCCCTCCCTCCGTGCCGTTGGGGCTAGGCCAATGGGTCTCACAGGTCCCACATCTGCACACCGTGACATCTATCACGACATGTACATGAAAAGCTAAAAACATCAAAAAATATTAAACTGAGATCAAGTGACATACCTCCATCATCCCAATGCTCTCCCGCGGGCAGTAGCATGTCAGGATCGTTGCGGAAGTCCATACCTGCATATGGCCAGTCCTCGACGAAGATGACCTGCCAATCCAGCCACTCTCTGAAATACACCCCCCAAGCCACTGGGCGACCACCACCTCCACGTGGCATGACACGGGCCCATCGGCTGGCCCTCGTCTCCCGAGGACCTCTAGGTGGATCCACAGCCATCGTCTGTAGCTGTAGAGCCGGCACCCGCTCCAGCATGAGCGGAAGAAGAAGCAACCCGTACGCAAACTGCTTCGTCTCTCCGCGACGGCAGTTTCTTAGTTGCCTCTTCATGCTAGTAGTCACGGCTGTCGCCCAGTTGAAAATGGTGGGCTGTAGGCACTCCAGAGCTAGTAATAGTTGGTTCTTCGAGGCCTCATGGTTGGCCAAGGAACCCGCTGCCCGTGTCACTAAGAAGAGTATAGTGCGAAGAGGCATGTCTCGCACTGTCGGGATACCAACCTTCCCGCTCCGTGTTTTTACGGCTCCTGGGCATACTCGAGCCATCAGCTGGTCCAGAGTCTCACCGCTGGGTCGCTGCCCCTCCAGGATGGGCATCTGGCCCCGGCGTGACAATCCAGTCAAAAAGTAGATGTCCGAAGAGTCAAACTCGATATCCTGGCCGCGGATTGTGAATTTTCCATCTACTGGGTTCCAAGCTCTGATTAGGAACTCCAGCAAGTCAGGTTGCGCCCTCAGGCGCGGAGTCAGGAAGAATTTTAAGAACCCGCATGCCCGCATTGCATTCCGGCATTCGGCAAGTGCATACGCGGCTATATCCTCATCATCATGGGCTCTCTCTTGCCAAACAAAAGCCATTTTTCCCTGCAAGACCATGAAAAAACATTAGAGTGCTAATTGTGGAAGTTTGAACGTTCATTTTATTAAAAACAATTTTTTTCCGCGCTAGCGCGACTGTTTTTAAAACAGTCGCGCTGAAAATGGCGCCCCTTTGTTTTTTCCTTGGGACAGCACGGAAGCACACGTGTTTTCCGCGCTGACCCAAGAGGTGGTACGTGTAAATATAATTCGATCAGCGCGGACCCGAGCGGGAAATCCGCGCTGACCGAGAGCGCACCAACGCTCAAAGAATTTGCCCAAATGGCCAAATTCCACCATGGAATTGCTATCAAAAGGAACCAAAATGCAACGCAGGGAGAGGAGAATCTACCTAGAAGAAGCTATCGGGTGAATGGTGTCCGCACGGGCTGGAAATCGCTCCGTCAACCTTGCAGCTCCTCAACGTTCTTCACGACCCAAAATGGTAACAATGGTAAAAAATGACTTTTACCCCCCTATTTATGGTAAAAATTCATAATTGACTATAATTTCTTATCCATATGGGTTTTTGTCACCTTTTCACCATAGATTTAGCACTAATGTCACTGTATTATGCCTTTATGCATGTTTTAATATGTTTTTTACACATATCGAACGGATTTATGCGGGTGGTGTTCTTGTGCAGGTTCAGGTAACCAGCATGGTCATAACGGTTCTTCGTGCACTTGGTCCCAAAAATGTCGTCTTTAAAGCTCTTTTCCGACATGAATCAAGAAAAGATGGCTGAGTTTCCTTTCGGCTCGTTAAAAGGAACGAGAGGCAGTCGTTTTAAGCTCTTTTTCGACCGTTGAACTTAAAAAGATTGTCGGGTGTTTGTCGTTTCGCACTCGTTATTGGCTCTAAAACGACATGCTTCCGACCGCTTTTTGACTTTTTCGAGTCGAAGGCACTACTTACGAAAAGTACTACTCGATCATATTGGTCGGGCGGTTCTTTCGAGCATTGTTTTATACTTTTTCGGGCTCGAGAGACACAACTTTACGAAAAAGGACCCCCCTGGAGTCTCCTTTTTCGCTGTCTTTTCAGACTCTCTAAACAAGAAAAGACGCCGAGTTTTTCCTTTGTCAGGCTCGTTAAACACTTGATGACATCGGGCATCGTCGAAATGACACTCTCCAAGCATATGCTATCCCCGTCAAGCTTGTCATCCAAAAATAATTGGGGTACCTGCCAGAAATGGTGGGGAAAATGGAACTGTAATAATTGTCGTGTCGGCAGTATGTCGCTCTTGAACATGGCACTGGTCTGCATTCGTGTCGGGTGGGGATCTCTCATTTTGTGTCACACTGACCTCCGTGGGTACGGGTTATCCTATTTGACCTCTCATTTGCTCATTGCCTCGTCATCATACCCTCTGCTCATTTGATGTCAAATATTGCCAAATCCACTGTCGTGCCGCCGGTATGTTCAAGAGAAGTTGACCTCTGCAACAGTGCAACCTCATCTGCTATCTCACACAAATCTTTTTACCTCTGTCTCGTGTCGATGATGTGGGAAACATCATGGCCCACCTTCGATCAAGGTCACTTCCTGTCGACTCCAACTCATTATCCAGGAAGGTGACTTAGAGACTCCCTTCAGGTGCCTTGGAGCCTGCATGCCTCAATGGCAGGTTCTTCGTGTTCGACGAGAGGTTTTCATCATTGGCCTCTGATCGAACGATTTTGCGGGTGTTCGATGCTAGCTCATTGATTCACATGCCGCGGATTGTACCTATAGTACCTTGAGGACCATTGTCATTATTGGTGGTACCTCTCGCATCTGTTAACAGTTTTCATCATTGACTAGTAATCAGACGATGTTCACGCATGTTTGACTTCAGCTCATGTATTCACATGCTTGGACTTGTACTTTGTTCGAGTCGAGACGGAGCGCAAGACCCTGGATCTCTGTCTCTTATGATCCAGGCTGCAATTTTGTGGATGATCATTACATGACTCATTGATGGATGGCTGCGCCCATACCTGAGTCTTCATGGATGGCTGCGACCATACCTTATCATTATTCTGGTCTCTTTAGCTAGGTGGCTGCTTCCATTCCACAGACCTTTCGCATGTCTTTCGGATGGCTGCGCCCATGCCTAGACTGCATGTACTTGATTATCAGAGATATTCGGTCCTTCCTGGTGGTGTTCCAGTTCGGCAAGTTTTGTAAAGCATTTCACCCCTCCCACTCTCTCGGTCTTCATGCTTTAGGGGGCATCTGTTACACAGTAATTTGTCACTGTCTTCCTGTCAGTCACCCTACTGTGTCAAGAGTTTACAATAATCAAGTTCATGCCTTCTGAACTGGCCAAAAACCCACTTTTTCCAAAGTTTTCATCATCAGCGCGTCTGTTTCTAAAATACCCGCGCTGACTGGCGCTCCATAACAGACTGTGTGCGCTGCCAGCGCGGAAGAACACAACTTTTCCGCGCTGGTCGAATTTCATGACCAACGCAGCCTCTGCTCGTATTGACCCGCGCTGACATGGCCTTGACCGTTATTGCCTTGCGACGTCAACGCGCCAGATCAGTTATGCACCCGCGCTGATCTAGTTTGGGCGAATTTGTTCCAACAGTCAGCCTTCCAGATAACTACAGGCTTGGTTGTTGGCCTTGTGAATATCGCCTCCCTTCTATGGCATGTCTGTTCGACCTTTTGAAACTGCTTCCCTTGGAGATAAGCTCATCCTTCCACCTTTCAAGGAGACTCCTTCTCCTATATAAAACTCTACCATTACCATGAGCAGCTAGTTTTTGAATAGCTTGGATTGTGTGGAGCTTATAGTGCTCAGATTGCTGCTACTATAGGTAGTTGGTGTGATAAGTGTGGAAGTGCTTGATAGCTTAGGGAAGGTTGTGTTGTGTTTCTTGTGTGAGAGAGAGAGTTTCTTGTCTTGGGAGAATCATTTCCAAAGGTGAATGCTTGAGAGACTTGCTGATTGGACCCTCCCGAGAAGGATATCGACGTCAGAACACTTGGTTGTACTCTTCTCTGTTATTGATTAATAATAGATGACTACTATTATTGTTCCATTCTCATTTGTCCCTGCAATGGTTAATGTGAATTACATCCTTTCTGACTGATGTATAGTTGCTTTTATTAGATTTCACGCTTGTGTTTGTCTTCTCTTCGTGTGTGCAGGTATCTATTCGCGGAGATCGCGGAGGATCATGACCAGCCAGAGCGAAGGAGCGAAGGTGGCATCTCTTCATCAAACAACAACGCTGGAATTCAAGTAGGTGTTCTTTGCCTACCTTTTAATTGCAATTAGGAACTTGCATAGTAGCATTGACTGATTGTTGCTAGACCCACTTTGGGCTAGTAGGGATCGCCTCTATCCATAGAGGGGATTTGCCTCTCCAACAGGATGGTTGTAAACTATGTAAAATACTTTTGGCTTAATGGTATAGAAGGAATGTCTCTTGCTTCAGCAAAAAAAAGATATCACTGAAGGACCACATCTAGAAGAAGAAGATTCAAAAGAGAAGGTCAAATAACCATGGGCTGCACTTGATGAAGAAAAAACATCAAAATCAGAGACTGAGAGAGCTCCCTCATCGTTACCAACAAATCCTCCATGTATTCAAGAGAAAAATCAGCAAAAAGAGGAAGATGTGAAGGTCATGGTAGAAGAAGACATGAAGAATGATCCAGATCAGAAAGAGGACCAAGGACATCACAGCTATATTGAAATATGGTTCCAGATAGTGACTAAGTTGCAGCATCACTCTCTTCCTCAACTATGCTTGATCCCTTCATATTCAAATAATTTGGTCTCTGAAATCCAGGTACATGTCAAAGCATACATTTCAAGCCTTCAAATCATTCTGTCTATCATCTTGATGTGCACATGGCTCCATTGGAAGTATTCTTATACTTGAAAGTGATTTTGTTTTTCAAGTAGAGTAGGGTAGGAGAGAAAAAAAAAAAGAAAAAAAAATGAAAAAAAAGAGAAAAATAAAAATATAAGGTGAAAACCTCCTTGGAAGCGCCTTAGATTGGCTCATTGATTGAAAACCTGCATGAGGTGGTCAATGGGTTGGAAATAATGAAAAGAGAGAAAAAAGATCCCTGGGTGAAAACCTCCCTAGGGCAGGCAATTAAGGTGAAAACCTCTCTGAGGTGCCCTAGTTGTTTTCAAAAAAAAAGAGAAAAAAGATGAATTTTTTGTTGCATTGCAGGTTTGTAGGAGGACTACAGGAAGTAGCAAAAGGTGCCAAGGGATCCTTGAAACCAATACCATCACCTATCCTACCTTCCCACACCTTTCTCTATCATTCTTGGCATTCTTTTCACCTCACTGTGCTTCTTTTTCAAAAACTGTGTTTTCTACAGGAGGCTCCTATAAGAATTACAGAGAGCCAAAAATGGATACCAAAGGTAGTTTGAGGGATAGGGAAGCTTCATGAAGAACCTATAAATCCTCCTACAGTCTTGAAACCTCCTTGCCATCATTTCC
Organism: Pinus tabuliformis; assembly: GCA_031772625.1. NCBI lineage: Eukaryota > Viridiplantae > Streptophyta > Pinopsida > Pinales > Pinaceae > Pinus > Pinus tabuliformis. The sequence goes on from CM062804.1 coordinate 1,580,379,071, forward strand.
AAACCTGTATCACACCCCAAGCATCATTTTTTTTCCTGTCCAAGAAAAACACAGAAAAACAGTTTTTCAGTAAAAGAAAAAAAAACCAAAAAATAAGAGAGGAAGCAACACCATCCACCCATCATTCTCGAGCTTCTACCACTCATTTTCCTTGCTGTCCTAAAAAGCTACAAGCTGCTCTGTTTTACTATAGGATACAAAAATACATAGAGCAGAAATTTCTTTTCTCCATAACTTGAAAACCGTGCATCCATTTGAAAAATTGTTTCAAGGGGAGATGCATATGGATGATGGTAACATGCTCAAGAAATTTTAGCAAATTCCATTGCACAGTTACCAAGAAATCAGCCTCCATCACCTTCATCCATTTTTGCATTTTCTCAATATCCATGCATCCATTTAAAAAACTATTTCATGGGGAGATGCATATAGATGATAGTAGCATGCCCAAGCAGTTTCAGTGAATTCCAGTACTGCACGGTTTCCAAGAAATCAACCTCCATCACCTTCAGCCATTTTTAATTTTTCTCGAGATCCATGCATCCATTGACCAAAATGTTTCTATGGGGAGGTGCATAATGATGATAGAAACATGCTCAGAAAGTTTCAGGTCAATCTAGTCTACCGTTTGAGAGATATGGACAAAACGAGAGCTCTTGTAGGAATTCCTGTAGCTGCTGATCCCACTAAAATCTAGCATCAGTAGCAAGAGGGTGCAAATATGAAGGTTGAAGAAGACACCTATAAATCAAATCTAGCTAGAGAGGAACCTGCACAAAGCACAACCACACATTAGCAAGCAGATAACATGCATCAAAAGAAACAAAGGCATGCAGCAGAGAGAAAGAGCCACAACCTTCACAGAAAATACATTCGGATCTTAGGAACACTTATAGGTTCTATAGGAGCACTTATAGGTAGTTCTACAGGAGGGGTAGTGAGCTGTTTTTAAGAAGAAAACACAAGTTTTTTGCTCGAATTCTGGCTTGAGGAGGTAGGTTCCATGCATACCCACCTTGATTATCAGCATATGCAAGAAATGATATCATTTTAAGGAGGAATTAAGTCCATATAAGAGGAGGAAATACATAAAAAAATGTGCTTAAAAAAAAAACAGTCTCCTCTGTTTCTCTATTTTTCTCAAAATTCTTTGTCTACACCTCCATATTTGGTTTTCCAAAAGAGTATAGACAATATGACAGGACTCAAAAATAGTTCTACATGAGGCACAGACTGTTCTACAGGAGACCCTGACAAAACTACAGGAGACTAAAAAACTTGAAAAAAGGGTAGAAGGATAGCCACAGGGAAAGGAGGAAGCAACAGAGGCACAAGAATTTGATCCCCAGCCTAGTCTTAGCTCTTACTACAATCTTCTTGAGGGGGGAAGAATCATTCCACAAAAATTTGCAATTCCACTATTCTTTGAATTGGAGAAAGAAAGAATAAGGACCCATAGGTGGATGCAAATAGCCAAATCCAAGGGAGTTGAGGATATTGGCCATATGGAGAATCAACTTAGAGAAATGGGCAGGGAATTAAGTGTTGTCATACATAGAGAAGCAATCACAAGAACTCACCTTGAAACAGAAAATGAATTACTGAGAAGATAGCTACAAGAAAAAGAGACGCAATTGGCATGCATGGCCAGCTGGTCCATGGAGGCATTGCAATGTATAACACAAGCAAAATCATATGGATTATACCTCAAGGGCCAATGGCTACAGTTTCAGATAAAGACTTTGCCACAGAGAGGCACGATGCCTTTTCAAGATTACAGACAATTTATGGACCTATGTGACCAAAGCTCATCAAAAGACAACGAAAAAATAGTAGAATTCTATCTGCATAACATGGCCCTCACAGACATGAATGTGTGGGACCCTAATGCTAGGCTAGGGGACCTACAACTAATGGCCATTGCATCATGGATGAATCATGAGGAGTTAAGGGCAACTAAGGTAAAAAGGTTGATGATCAAAGAGCAGAATGAGCCACTAATGATCAGAGCTGAGCCATCAGATCCCATGGCTCTCATCAGCACACACTAGTTGCTTGGAAATAATCCTCAAATTTCTCCTAGATACATAAGTGATTAGGCTCAAGCAATTGCACATTTTGAGGATATGGAAAGATTACTTGGGGATGATATATTCATGCTTGTATGAGAAGGTGGAACACCTTACCACACAGTTTGCAGATCAGGGAGTATCACTCCCCAACAAGGATGAAAGAGGCATTAAGGAGAGTGCCAATGTATAAGCGCTCCATGTAGAATTTCAAGGTCAATTGGATTGGCCTCAAATTGAGTCCCCCACTGCTACTAGGCATCCTAGAAGGCATAAAAGAGGAAGAAGAGCAACAGTAGTGGGAAGAGGTAGACAGAAAGGCAGGATTCCATGACAAAGAAGAGAAGTTCACATCAGAATCATGGGATGTTAGGGAGGCCACCAGGGCCATCAAAGATGAGGAGATGGACTAAGTTGCGCAGAGGATGGGCAACACCTTTAGTAGGAGGGTGATGATGAGCCCCATAAATGGGTAATTATATGCGCTCATTTTTCCTCCTAACATAGTTAAATTGACCATTCTCTTAGCTTACTGCATGTTTTTTATTATATTTATGCTTATGGAGTGAGTTGGGTTGGTTATGATGCCATGAGGTCTAATATGTGTTTAATGCATATTTTTGTTGAATTTTGAAGAAGAATTCAAAGATTTAATGGACAATTGGCCGCAATAATTTGAAGTGGGCAAAGGATAGGATTTATAGGAGGGAATCCCCATGATTTATTACTCCCCACTTCAAATCCTCCTTCATGCAGCTTGGAGCACAAACAACCAAATCAATTCACTAGGAGGCAGTCGAGCAAGTGGATGATAACTTATGTTTATCTCGAGTTTTGGGAGCCAAGCATCCCTGATTTTGAGGAAGCTATTGGAAGCTTCATTTGTATAAGTAGAGAGGCCTAGGGCCTCACTAGGATTTGGTTGAATTTTTGTTGCAGTTTTGCTCTGGTCAACTTCGAGCTTACTTTTGGTGACAGTTTCATGTAATCCTATTACTATTTTGATAATAAAGATGAGATTCCTCTTGAGCTAGCACTGAGTTACCTCAGAGGGTTGAAGCTCTTGGGTTAGGGCCCAATCCAAGAAGCCAAGCTCCTCTTGTTTGTATTTATATGCTTTGTTTCAATTTATGAATTAGTTGTTGTTAGATGAATTTCTTTTTGGGTTAAGAATAGGTTGCTTTTGGTAATTTAGAAGGTTGTTTCCATTTGTGTTTTCTATAGTAGGTTGAACAATGGTAAACAGAAGATACAAAAGGCCAACAAGAGTGCCTTGGCATCCTTTCCTCCATGTGGGACCATGAACTAAGGCCAAGACCCTCTTGCTGACACAAAACACACAGATTTTCCTTCTCCATAGGCTTTCTAGTGTTACAGTATGTTAGAAGGTTAATTCTTTGCTTTAGAGCTCTCTCACCATGCTCATTTCTATCTTTGAAATAAGTATTCTTCCATGATTTCTCTCATTATAGCACTTTTCAACATTTCTTTCCATAGCTCATAATTTAGATTAGCTTGATGCAAAATTGTGTTTCTGATGTACTTAGTTTCCTTGCTTGCTTGATTTCATTGTTTGAATTTCAGTTTTGTTGCAGCAAATCTCTTCTCACAGAAGTTCAACCTATCATCCATCAAATTCTCTCCCTGATCTATGCCCTACAGTTCACGCAAAGTTCACCTCAAATTTGCTTTAGTTTTCTATGTTTTTCCATAGGATTTCTTCCTCTCTCCCAACCATCCTTCCCTCTCATAATGATCCTTGGTGAACTCTAGGTGCCTTAACACATCATTCCAGCCTTCAACTACCCTTTCCACCCACTCTCACACCTTCAAAACCTTCAAAACTGCTCTTGGCATCCTCCTGTAGACCTCCTATGGACCTCCTGTAGATCCCCCGCAGCCTCCTATAGATTTTCCTGTAGGTTTCCTTTTGAAATCCCATTGCGGGAAAAGCCTCTAGAAGGCCACGTGAGATCTCCTAGGACCCATCCACACCATCCTACATCTCCTCAGACCCAAAAGTCACCCTTCAACACCACCTCTTCGCTTCCACCTTCACACACAATAAAATACATGCAAGTCAATTTCGCATAAAAATACATAAAAATCCGAAAAGATGTTTTTTTCTCATTTACTTCTAGAAATAGCTTGAGTAGATGTTGTTTACTTCCTTGAGTAGGTAATGGAATTCATTTCATGGTTTTCATAGTGATTTCTATAGAAGTAGGATTAGATGGTTAAGTAGGGTTTGCTAGGTTTACTTTGTATTTCAGCCTTTTTCCTTTATGCAATTAGAGTAGCCTCTATAGAGTAATATTTCCTTTCTTTGATCACACATAAAGCTTCTTCTGAAATCCATAGAAGTTGGCTTGAGCTCGTAGTGATATTGCGCCAGCTGACCAAGTGACAACCTGTAGTAAGAACTAGTACTTGTGTATACAACACCATCGCTTCCAAGTTTGTTACGAACTACCGGGTAAATAAGAGTAAAGTAGGCAGCCCAGGAGTTGCAACATTATTGCTGCAATACTAGTGCTCACCATATATGCCAAATTATCCTCGACAATATCCAAACCAATACCATGGAAAATACCATGGTTATGCCAATACCTAGGACACTTGTACCATAGTAATACCAATATTATGGTGATACCAATACCAAGGCCACATGTACCAAGATAATACCAATACCATGTGTCAACCTTCTCCACACACACACCAATACCATGGTAATGTCAATACCAAGGGAAAATACCAAGCAAGCCAGAATACCTCATGCAAATACCATGGTAATACTAATACCAAGTTCCAACCTTCACATACCAATACCATGGGAATGTTTACTCACAATTAAAATTACAACCACATGCATAAAACATGAAGATCTCAACTACAATCACACGCATAAGGCTACATCTATGTAGTGAAAGACCTAGAACTGCATGCATAAGACTGGATCTGTGCGGTAAATTACTGGTTCGTCAATTGGTTCTCTGAGTCTTTTTATAGTATTAACAATCTTATTTACATGAATAAAGAATGTTTCAAATGTTTCATCTCCATCCATCTCCAAAATTCCAAATTTTCCTTTGCGAGTTTGAAGCTTTACTCTTTTCACATTTTCATCTCATTTATAACCAATATGAAGCTTTTACAATATTTATTTTACATATTTGTAGTGAATTACCTTTACAAACTCAGTATCTATTAGACCACTCAAGATGACATTATTTTCTTGTTCATTATTCGAATATTTCTCTTTACCATCTGGATCGGTTGGAGGAGTTGTTGGTACTTGATAACCATACTCAACAAATAACCAAATGTATGTTCCTAGAGACATATTATAGGTAATCAGCCTTACGTTTTGGAAGGCATAGTTTGTTCCATCAAATAAGGGGGGTTTTATCAAGGAGTAACCCTTATGACTGACCATGATCCCTTGTGATCTACCTTCAAGTGGTTAAAATTTCTCTAAATGAACATGGTTCTGATACCAATTATTTAATTATGATTATACTAGGATGTGGGGGGGAGTGAGTTAATAGAATGGAAAATTTTAACAATCTAAAATTTTGCAAGCCTTATAAACATCAATGATATAAGTAACACATGAGAACACAAGATACATGTGGAAGACCTTAATGGGAGAAAACCTCGAAGCTTATTTGTAATAATATTCTCATTGGCACCAACCTACTGTTAGATCAACTTAGTAGCACCAACCAGAAAGAGATATTGATCCTTTGATTTTAAAATAATCAACCTGAAGGAGACACCTACCTCCTGATTTTACAAGAACCAAAGAGAAGGAGACACCTATCCCCTGATTAAGATTGATTCTATGTTTTGTCTTGTCTCGTTCTTCTCAATTCTGCACTCTAATCTACAGTTCTACACATAGCTCCAACTTTGATCTTCTCAACACTTCACACTTCTCTCTTATTTGTGATTTATATTTCTTCCAGTGCGCTTTATTCACTACAGGATTGATCTACTACAAGAATTAATCATTTTTCTATCACTTATTTGACACTTTCTTATGGTATTTGTCTCTTCCTTCACTTGGATTCTGTTATAGCCAAGAAATGATCACCTTGCCATTTTTAACTAGATGGATCAAAATACACCATGTAGGATTAATTTTACCATAGTAAAATCACTTTCACCATGGAAAATAATTTAGTAAACCATTTTTATTAAACTATTTTCTGATTAAAATTAAAAAACCCCACGAGAATAATTAAATAAATAATTATTTATTTAATTTTCTCTAGTAATAATTATTAAGTCACTGTTTGATAATTATTTCTTGTCACATTTGACTAAATACCTTAGGAATAATTAAATAAATCACTATTTGTTTATTATTCCTTAATTATATTATTGGAATAATTGTTAAATCACTATTTAATTATTATTTCAATTTCACACTATTCTTGATCCTTCCAAAATAATTATTAAATCAATTTATTTGTTAATTATTTCTAAATAAAGATATTTGACCATTTTGAATATCTTTTCCCACTCAAAAAAATATAATAAAGTATTCCTAATGGTTAGATCTTGATTTGGTAAATATTATTTTATTACTCTATTTTCGAGATTAACTTGTTACTTTGTTATAAATAGGAGGGTTTTCTTTTCATTCCTCATCGTGATCATTATCATTGTCACCATTATATTTGTCTTCTTGCAATTGAGCTCCCACTTGAGTTTTACACATTGTTTTGGGTTTTTCACGCATTGAGAGAGAGAATCGATTACTGAAGCATCAAGGACATCAAAGGACCCATCCCATGGAGCGGGATTTGCAGACCATTTTGTAGATCTCCTTCACTAGGTGTTATCAATAAAGATTTATTATTCATTTTAAAAAGTCTTTCCATTTGGTTTATTACATTGAATATATATTGTTGTTTTGGATCACATATGTTGTTTTGTTGCAGTTTTTTCTAGTTTTATTATTGTATATCTTAAGCTTAAGAAACCACAAATTTTTGTTATGATCACATCTTAGCAATGACTTAAGTGAGATATTTTTGGTACACCTTCCAAGAAATTCCATACTTGGTGCTTATTATGGTCTATCACCTACTCCTCCCGCAAACACTCCCCAAGATGAACTCAAACCTGACACTTCTATGACCTCAGTTCAAACTATTGTTCCTACCCATTCCTTTGCATCAGTTCCAAAGCTACATCAATGAGAAACTACTGCTGTTGTGAAATCATCTGGTGTGGGAGGAAAAGTCCAGAGAAAGGGAACCAAAGAGAAGGCACCCCAACCAACTCCAGCTCCTTCTAAGCTGCAAAATTCTACTCCTCCATGTGCTTTGTGTGATGTTGTTGGTCATGCCACGAATAATTGTCTTGAACTACCCCATATCAAGAATGTGACCTCTGATATCTTCCCTAATTCTAAGATTCCTGACGTCCATGTCACCTTACCTGAGTCAGCTAAGAACATATCAGTATGCATGAATCACTCGTGTGACTTATGTGATAATTATGAATATTATTCTCATCATTTTCCCCGTCTTGAATAATTTTATGATACACTTCAAGTGCTTCACGAATTAGAGGTTGGTCGTAGTGATTCCAACTCTCCTCTCCCTGTGGTTTCTGGTCCCACTCCTATGCCATAAGCAAGAGGTATCTCAACCACCCATCATGATCTCCCCCCCTGACATTGAGATGACAGATAGTTCTGCTCCTACTGTCTACCTATCATCATCCATGGGATCGATACATTGGGACTCTCTAGACATAGCCTATTTTGATTATGTTGAACCTTCTTCAATGAACACTTCAGTCTCAACCTTTGTAGATCTCACATCTACTAGTCACCTATCTCCTAGCCTTAACGGTACGTATGCGAACCTTTTCTCTCATGAGGATGCCTTAGGTAGATCCTCTTCATCTTGTGGTATCTCTTCCTCTAGTCCTCCGATCTTCCATTCTGATGAAGACATCATGGAAGTCATGACCACTCCTAATTATCCTTGGGATGATATGCACCATCATGTGTACTTCCTTCTGCAACAAATCCATGATCAATATGCTATGGAATCCAAAGAATTCATCCATGGTGAGGTCGGTTGGTCCAATAATCCCTTACTTCAAAAGAAATTTGGTTACAGAGGGATTTAAATAGAACAACATGAGATCTTTTTCACATCATTCGCTAATGAGATTCATGAGTGGATTTCAAAGCTAGCGAACAATGAACCTTGTTGGAAACATGATGATCCTATTGTGTGGACCCCAGAGTTGATTAAACGACTTAAGGAGTCTAAAAATAAGGTCGCAAGAGCTGTTGATTACTGGGTTGATAGTATCCTTAGAGGCTTTATTACTGAAGTTTCAATTGACACAATGTTATGAAACTAGCTCACAAAAAGATAAAAAGATAGATAAATGCCTTAGAAATCAGCCTCTTCGAGGGGGCAACCTCCTTTACATTATTCAAATGAACAATTATTGGATGATAAAAATGACAAGGCCTCCTTTCTATATATAGGACTTTAAGGGGTCATAATATAATCAGAGCCGACATAACAATAATAATGTAAGGGCACAACAATAACAAAAGTGGGCTTCTATGGGGCACAATAATAACAATATGGGGACTACATCGGCACAGCAATATAATAAGGGCATTGCACTAATAAAAATAAGGGGTTACACTAGTAGTATATGGACCTCACATACCCCTCTCCAAAAAGTGTTGTCCTAAACGCTTGAGTAGTTTTGGATGATTCCATGTAAAATTCTCATCCTCGCATGTGGAATCTTCAGTGGGTAAGTTCTTCCACTTGATGAGATACTCTAAAATTGATTGATTTTGTAGCTATCGATTTCTTATTTTTGTGATTGCTTCAGGTTCCAATATGATTTTTCCTTCCTCATCAAGTCTTGGCAATATTATTGAATGAGTGGCCACACTTCTTTGTCATTCTTCCATTCATCCCTTGCTTCTTTTATCCAATCTAGTTGGATAATAGAAATAGCACAAAACAATGCTTCCACATCTTCATCCTTTCTTGAGAGTCCATCTACAACAAAATTTTGATGATTTCAAAGTCATAACCCAACATATCTGTCACCCATTTTTTTTGTTCTTCTGAAGATAATACTTGTTCTAAAAAGTATTTAAGACTATCATGATCCGTTTTTACCATGAAGTGTATTCCCATTACGTAAGGTCACCATTTATTAGGTGCATGTAGTATTGCCAACATTTCCTTCTCATAAAGATATTGATTGAGTGACATTTGTTTGTATGGATGTAGTTGTAAAAATACCTAATTTCCTACATAAAAAATTCTTTCATTGTGATGTTGATCTACCTATTGTTTCATTTGATTCTGCACGAAAGTGGCGTTATCCTTTAAAATTTTGATAACTTTTTGTTGATGCTCAATGTGATTTTTCATTTCTTGAACCTTTTTCTTCTTGATATGTCCTTCTATCTTTATAGTTTGAGGAGTGGTAATTCCAGCCAATGCATTACAAGATATGGTCGGATTTATTTCTTCTTTCTCTGGGGTTGGTTCCTGGTGAGTATCCTTTTCTTTTGATGTTTCTTGATCCTTTTATTCCTGATATTTCATTGCTTGAACCTTCTTCTTCTTAATATGTCCTTCTATCTTGAGAGTTTGAGGAGTGATGATTCCTATCAATGCAATACAAGATATGGTCATATTCATTTGTTCTTTCTCTAGGGTTGGTTTCTGGTGTATATCCTCTTCTTTTGACGTTTCTTGGTCCTTTTCTTCCACCTCTTCACAATCTATGTAAATAATTTCTTCTCATCACACTTATGACATTTAATGTATTTTCTATCACAATTGTAACAAAGTCGTTTTGCTATTTCTTCTTCCAATTGTTGTGGTGTCAACCTTGTAGGTTGTGGAAGGCTAGGAGAGACAACACTTCCATTTTTATAGTTGTGAGTGGTAGGATTCCTTGTTTCCATAATTCTGTTTTCAATTTTTCTTGCCAACCTGAATGCCTTCTCCAACGAATCAGGTTCCCAAAGAAGAACCTCATGTTGAATGTTATCCTTTAAAGTCCCTATGAAGACATCAATCCTTTTCTTCTCTGGAATATCATTTGCCCTTATATTCAATTTTTGGAAGTCCTCAATGTGCTCTGCCATTGAACCATTTTGTTTGAGATTTTTCAATTGGCTAAAGAAGGTGTTTCTCTTTGTATCCTCATAATGTGCTATAATTTCCTCCGTGAAAATTGACCACGTGATAAGTGGTTTACGAGAACAAAGCCCTTTAAACCATAAAAATTGATCCATTTCTAAATATAAAGATGAAATATGTACCTTTTGTAACAGTTTCACCTCATGTAGATCAAAATATTGCTCCATCTGTAGTATCCAATTTACCGGATCTTTGCCATCAAACTTCCTCATATCGTGTTTTCTTGATTTTAGGAGCTCGATCTTGAAATGACTATAACTCTGTAATTTTGGATATTTAAGTTCTGAAATATTGGCTTGCGATATTCCTCCGCGTCCTCTTTCTAACCACGCAAGTATGATTGCAATTGGATTCCTAAAGAAAGGGTTATGTCCAATCTCCTACGATGACCTAATTATAGACTGGTTCTGTAGAGCGCATTTGTACAGCGTGCCACATGTCACTTTTTTGACCTTAAGTTCTGAAAATGCTACCCAACAACTAAAGTCCATGTGGTTTATGTAACTTTTTATGAAATTGGAATCAAATACTCAAAGAGAGAGTTATGACTATTTTCCCAAGGTCACCTGTTTGGAATGTAATTCGGGAGCATGCATAAACCCTAAATTTCTTGGAATATATCTCCGAAAATATAGTGCAACAAGATCTGAAATTTGGGACCAATTATTACTATGTGTTCTGCTACAATGAGTTTTAAATTACGAGTGTGAAACTTCATAGAAAAATAATTGTAGCAAAAATTCCACGATGACCTGTTTGAGATGGAATTGTGGAGCTCGCAAAAACCCTAACTTCCTCATATCAGATCTCCGAAAATATAGTGATACAAGATCTAAAATTCAGATCCAATGTGAAGCAGAATGTCATCTCAAATGGGTTTTTTTTAGCTTTTGAAACGTCTCAGAAAAAAAGTTATAGTGAAAATTCCACGATGACCTGTTTGGAGCAGCGAAACCGTAGAATTGAAAGCTTTGATACCAAATGTTATGAAACTAGCTCACAAAAAGATAGAAAAGATATATAAATGCCTTAGAAATCAGCCTCCTCGAGGGGCAAACCTCCTTTACATTACACAAATGAATAATTCTTGGATGATACAAATGACAAGACATCCTTTCTATATATAGGAGTCTAAGGGGTCATAATATAATTAAAGTCGACATAAAAATAAAATGTAAGGGAACAATAGTAATAATAGTGGGCTTCTATGGGGCACAATAATAACAATATGGGGAATACATTGGCACAAAAAAATAATAAGGGGGTTGCACTAATAAAAATAAGGGGTTACACTAGTAGTATAGGGAACTAACACACAACAATGTCCTACAATGAATCTGAGTGCAAATTTTTCAAAGGTCCACGAGGTAAGTATCTAAATTCCTTAAAGCTCTAGATTAAGATGTTGTTATGTGAAAAGTGTTATGCCTATAGGTTGATGTTTAAAATAGGCCATACTGGACCTACGTGAAGTGTAAAAATGTTCAGAGCCAATTGTGACAAATATATTGAAGGTGAGTACAATATGTTATTGGGTGAATCAGACATCGAAGAAGAGAGGAGAAACCCTAGTACTTCTAGAGGTGTGGCACAGTCAAAAACTCAAGGCACTTCTAGGATTTCTCACCTGTCCACTCCACCTCATAAACCTACACCTCCACCTCCACCTCCACTATTCAACATGGCTAAGGCAGTGAAGATGCTTATCTTCAAGGGTGAGGGATCAGAGGATCCTGATCAATTTTGGTTTGTCACAAAAGCTATATGGAAAGCGTAGTAGATCAATGATGGCGATATTAAGAAAGCAAAACTTTTCATAGTGTTGTAGGACAAAGATATTTTGTGGTATATCAAGTACAGTACGGTGAATCCAGTTGCTTCACTAGCTGCGACGAAGAACGCACTAAACAAGGAGTTTAAGAAGCCCAAGTCGCAGTCATAATGTACTATAAAAATAAAAGAGATTAAGCAAGTCATCAATGAGATTGCCTGGGATGTAGATTAGAGGTTAAAATGGTTGATGGGACAAGCCCATTTCTAGATCTTTGATGAATTACAAAAATAATGGTATATAGTTGCGCTATTGGCACACCTCAAATTACCACTATCAAAACAAAATATTGGAATGCAAGCGGAAGAATTAGAAATTGCGATGAAATTAGAAGCTTCAACAATACAAGTTACTCACATAGGGGTTTAGCAGATGCAATCCCGATTAGCAAGCTTGCATATGGAGCTACAAGATTTGAAGAGAGGAAAGGATGTTCGGTCGGAGATGCGTTTAGAAGTATGGTGCCTAAAGTGCAAGAAGGAAGGTCATTATAAGGACCAGTGTCCTGGCTATCCAGATTATTTGGCTGGTGGATGTCCCAACCCTTTGAAGCCAGAGCCTAGCACTGGACCAAGTATTGGACCGAGTGTATGGTGTAGTATTTTCCAAGTTGCAGGCCAACACCTGACTGATCATTACTATTTGCTGCAGAAATATGTGTAGTCACTGCACAATTATTTTGTAAGTTCTATCTATTAGTAGGACATGATGAGAGCCATTTTTACAGCTATGACTTGATGATAGATCAAACCCCGACATATAGGATGCAAGTTGAAGGTCGTGCACACAAAGATAATGGTTCACTTGCTGTTTGTGAAGGATTTCAAGGTCAAGGAGGAGGTGCTAGATGAGGAAGGGGTGAGATCATGTGCTATAATTGTGGAGAAGCTAGACATTGTGTGTGGGATTATCAGAATCCCTCTCACCCTTCATGTCAGTATTGTAAATAGTTTGACCATGTGATAGAAGATTTCCATGTTTTAATGGCTAAGATGCAGGAAAAGAAGAATCAACAGACTGTATAGAATATACAAATGATGCCATATGAACCACACGAGGATGATCCAAGCATTAATATAGTGACACGAAGTGGTGCAGATACCAGAGAAGATAAGGTAGAAGGTAAAAATCTTGAGGCAGATACATGGGTTAGGAAGGTAGGAGAAAATAGTACTAGGTTCAATCTACAGAAGGAAAAGGCAACTTTCTTGGAGGCAAAGAAGAGTTTCATGGACATAGGAGCTTCGACATCAAATATGCAGATGCAAATAGTACTAAAGCAGAATGCTCTTGAAGTAGTTACTATGACAGAGAACCCTGATTCCACTGTTCTGAAGTCCTTTCTGTAGATGTGTATGAAGTTGTTAAGGGACTAGAAAGTAGTGGAAGGGTTGCAAGAACTGATCGACAACTGTGCCAATAAAGAGAATCCACAACCTGAGCGATGCATAGTAAATAAGGTCAACAAGAATGAGAAGAGGATTGGTTGGGAAATGCTATTAGGTTCCCATATTGGCGAATTTGAAATGGATCAAGTAATTCTAGACTTGAGATCAGATGAAAATGTGTTTCCAAATCAGACTTGGGAGCGGATGAGCAACCAAAGCTGTAATGGTCATCAATTTAGCTGTGCATGACTAGCCAACATAATATTATTCTGATGGATCTGTTGCAAGGCGTTATGGTGAATATTGAAGGAGAAAGTGTGAGGGCAGACTTCAAAGTCATCAAGATAGTGGAAGACAATAATCCATATCTAGCATTGCTCGAAATCGATTGGTATTTTCATATGGATGCCATAATCAATCTAAAAATGAGGAGTATGGTATTTGAAAAGAATGGTACCAAGGTCGTTTTTCCCATACATCCCTATGAAGGAGCACAATATACATAACCCATCCGTGAAGAATATGATAATGACGATATTGACCACATCTATAAGTTAACTGCGCATGACGAGGATTGGGCACCCCCCATCACAGATGGATGGATAAGTTGGGAGAAGGATAGTTCATGTCATTCAGACAGATGAAGAACTGGAGAACTAGCAGAACTGGTTGCACAAATTTTCTACTCTGCGTTGTAATAGAATGAAAAAAATATCTTCATTACATATCTATCGAGGTATGTAAGTTACCATATTATGATGGGATAGGTGATGTTAGTGTATTTCTAGATAATTTTGAAAGGGATGTACCAGAAGCACAACGATTTGAGGCCCTGGATCTGGCTTTGAGGGCTACACCTATGTGCTGATGGGGTACACATAAGGATAATATAAGATATTGGTGGGAGTATTGGAAATTGATGAGGCTCAGGTATGGTCACACAAACACAAAGATCATAGAAAAATACAATGGCAAAGATGATCCTCGAGATCATTTGTCTTCTTGGACTAAGGCATGGGGTGAAGAACCTCAAATAGAATGGGTACATGTATTTGTTCACACTTTGGGTGTGATACCAATGAATTGGTATCTTGAAATAGAGCTGCACCATGGCATCGATGATTGGAATGATATGAAGGAAAATTTTACATTTACCTTTAGATTTGAGAATGGCTTTCAGTGTATAGATGATGCCCTTCAAGAAATTAGAGCAACAATTTTCTAGAAACCTAAGGAGCCAATGATTTGGGTACATCCTAACTGGAACGCATAGTTGCAGTACACATTGGAATGTTATAATATGACCATTGAGCAAGGTGAGGAAGATCCAGGCAACATTAATATTCCTGAGTCATAAGTATTGTGCAAAGTGGCAGGACCAGATGTTAAAATACCTTATGTAACGCAACCTATTAAGACAAGGCAGGTCAACATAGGCTCAGAGGTGGAGCCCAAGTTCACACGCATAGGATATTACTAAGATGAAGATACAATAGGAAAGGTCATTGAGTTATTGCATGAGTACCAGAAGTTGTTCCCAACTAATTTTTTGGAGCTAAAAGACATTATAGGAGAGTTTTAGGCATCATGAAAATCACTTTGAAGCCAGATGCGAAGCCTATAAAAAAACGACCATATAGGCTCAACCCAAAGTACAAGGAAAATGTAAACGAGGAACTTGAGAAAATGGTCGTAGCTGGCATAATTGAACCTGTGAATGAATTTGACTGGGTGAGTCCAATGGTAATACACGAGAAAAAGACTAAGGGAGAAATATGGATCTGTATCAACTTAAGGAAGCTAAATGACACTTGTGTATATGATCCATTCCCTACACCATTCACAGATGAATTTTGGAAAATGTAGGAAGACAGGAGGCCTACTCCTTTACAGATAGGTTTTCTGGGTATCATTAGATTAAGATAGCACTGGAAGATAGGAGTAATACCACCTTCGATACTGAATGGTGATCCTTTCAATATACAGTCATGCCATTTGGATTAAAGAATGCGCCGATGATATTTTCCAGAGTTGTCATCACCATGTTTAAAGAATTCATTCACAAGTTTTTGGAGTCTGCGCTTGATGTTGGATATCTGCAGGAAGTATCAAATCTCATTAAACCTAAAGAAGCGTATTTTTTCTAACTTAGTAACCGGAGAACCCACAGTAAAAACCATTTTCTATCAACATTTCAAATCCCAACAGGGATCCATCATCAGGACTTGTTGAATGTTGATAGTAGAAGAGCTTGAATGAGGGTTTTAAATAGTTTTGAGGTGAGTAGATTTAAATGGGATGGATGTTGGCTTGTTTTAATCATTTTTATTTATTATTATCCTTATTTTTTAATAATTTTAAAATATTTTAAAAACTCTTATTTAATCCAATTATTAATGTGATAATAAATAAATACTTTGATTCTTTAATCTTTATCATAAAAATTATTTACTAAATGTTTAATTATTAATAGTGGTTTAGTTTAGTTAATAGATTCATTAATGGATCTTAAATAATAATTAATAATACTAACAATTCATAAAAATAAATAATGATAATAGTAATAGTTATTATCGAAATTATTATAATAACTATTTATATTAAATTTTAGTATTAATATTCAATATATATTAGTATATATATATATATATATATATATATATATATATATATATATATATATATATATTTAAAATATTATTACGCTAAAAAGTAATATTAGTATATTGTATTAATATTAAATATTAAATACTAAAAATATATTAATATTAATACTAATATTATAATTAATAATAATAATAATGTATTAAAATAATTAATAATTAATAACTAATAACTAATAATTAGTATTAATAGTTAATAATTAATATCAAATCCTAATAATTACTACTAAATGTTTAATGTATATTAATAGTTTATTTAATTAATAGATTTATTAATAGGTCTTAATTAATAATTAAAAATAGCATTTCATAATAATAATTAATGATAATAACAAGCCAATGGGAATTTCTTTGATTGCTGGGAATTTGTATAAAATGGGCCCTCATGAAATATTGCACAGATACCTCCCTAAGCATGAACGACACAATATTTAGGTAGAAGAACACATTGGTGTCACAGGAGGGCACTACGCGGGAAAAGCAAATGTGTAGAAAGCTTTAAGGGCAGGACTATGGTGGCCCACGATGCACAAGGATTCTAAGGAATATTGTAGTGATTGCAACGTTTGATAGAGGACCATAAGACCATCATGGAGAGATAAATTTGCCCTGAATCCGTAAGTTACTTTGTAGGCTTTTGATAAGTGGGTGATTGATTTTGTGGGGTCGATCCATCTACCAAGAAAGAAGACAGGTGTGCGATATATTATCACCGCGACAGATTATTTGACCAAGTGGGCAGAGGCACAACCGGTAAAGGACTGCAATGCAAACACTCCTGTACACTTCATATTTGAGTATATATTGTCAAGGTTTGGATGTCTGAAGATCCTGATGAGTGACAGAAGAATGCACTTCTTTAACAACACAATTGAAGCATTAACAAAAGAGTTACAGTTACATAACTAGAAGAGCACACCTTATGATCCTCGGGCAAATGACACGGTTGAGGCTTTTAATAAATTTTTGGAGAACGCTCTCAAAAAGGTGTGCAATGTCGACAGGAATGATTGGGATGTGTGCATACCTGCAATGTTATGGGCATACCAGACTACTTGCAAGAAGCTATGATCCGGATTTAAATAGGAACACAATAAATTACATAGATAATCATAAACATAGAGATGCAGTGGAAATAATACTTCATTTCATTAATGTAAAATATTGAAATATGCTTACAAACAACAATGGAAATGAACCAGCTAGGGCGACGGTAGCTTATATCTGAGAAGAGATGTGGTGGCTACATGCCTCTGAATTGTGTTACAATGAGGCTCGAAGGCCAATTTATTTTTGAGAAACAATGGAAAACCCTTAACATCCCAAAACCTAACCCTAGAAGATGAAACACCAAATTGTGGGCCCCGTTTTGGGTAAGTTGGTACATCAACTTCCCGGGGTCGCAACTTTGGCACCCGATCTTCGTTTGACATGTACAATAGCTCATTAGAAAGATCTATCCGAGCACTACAATTTTAGGAAGAGAAACATTAGTCCATGGACCCATGTTGCTCCCATATTTCCCAAAAAACATCGTTTATGGCCTCAAAATGACTTCGGAAGTTCAGGACCTGAAAAACTGCTAAAAAATAGTAAATTGTGCTACAAATACGGAAACTGAAAAACTAAAAGAGACAGTTGTGGGGGTTAAACTAGGATAGGTGGGTGGCCACAAACTTCCACCTGGAACATTCCTTCCTCCTTAGGAAGCAATGTTCCCCATTACGTTGAGTTCCTCCATCTGCTGAACTTGGTCCCTGGTGAGCTATTATGCAATCTCAGATGTGTCCCGTAATGGTGGGAAGCATGGTCGATGATGGTCCATATTGAACACTCGATGCAGGCGAAGGATTGAGGGAATGCTATGCTCCAAAGCATTATTTCCCACAGCCTTGGTAATGGTGTAAGGACCATGTTGGAGTGGTCTGAGCTTCTAATGGGTTCTGGTAAGGTGTTCTTTCTGCTAATGCAACCAGACTTTGTTCCCCAACTGAAACTTGTGTGGTACCCCTATGGGTGAGGAGAAGTTGTTCCTGTGTTTTGTCATGACCGTAACCCTTTGTTGCTAATGTTGTGTGGAGGAACCCTTCGCAGGGATCATGGGTGTGGCAACAATCCTTCCCTTACTTTGGGAGCAAACCAGACACGAAATAAATTTCCTAGTCTGTGAGATGAGCTTGCTACCTTTCTTGGCAGTGATCAAAGAGGTGGTGGTAGGTGGGGCTACCTTCGGTATCCTGTATAATGAATTACACAAAGAAATAATGACAACATGAGGCCTTGACTCATACACAACATGTCGCCTCCACAAGTATGGCTGGCCTAATAATACATCACAAACATCCAGAGGTGTAACATCACACAATACCTCGTCTATGAAGGGATTGATGTTGTAGGAAAGGTGGCACTGCTGGCAAACTTTGAGATCTCGTCCTTCATGAAGCCACTCGATACTATAAGGCTGCGGGTGTTGTGTAGTCAGTAGGCCCAACTACTTCACAACCTCTGTTGAAATGAGGTTCTTTTGGCTACCACTATCGACAATGAATTGTAGCGGTGAACCCTTCACCCACATCTGTGAGTGGAAAAGATGTTCCCCCTCCTCTGGATCTTCGGGCTTATTCTTCTGGATCTTGGCAGTGGCAATAGTGACGTTGGGCTCTGCATCAATGATTTTCTTCCCTTTGCCATTCCCCTTGTCAGGTTCTGACTCAGGGTTGGAACATGCATATGATTCTGAAGCCTTCAACTTGGCCACTAGCGACTGCTTGGTCCGACACTCATTTGTGTTATGAATGGGACTCTTATGGAACTCACACCACTTTCATGTGTCCTTCTTCGACTTCATGGTGTTGTTCTTTTCTTGTGGCTTTAACGGGTTGTCTTGGGTCACCCCACCTTGGCTTTGTCCTCTGGTCTCCGGATTTGTAGATCCAAAGTCTCGCTTCTTCTGTTTGAACTTTTGCTCAATTTTTACAGCGTATCGATACGTCACACCGAGAGAGGAGATGTTCAGGAACTCCATCTCTTCCTAGATGTATCTGTGCAGGTAGCCACGGTATTTGAGTACCAAATGCAGCTCAGATTCCTTGATACCCAATTGTGTGTGAAGGGTATGAAAAATGTTTGCCAATTCTGGCACATCTTGGTCCCTTCCCTACCGCAGTGTGGTCCATTTGATGTATTTATCCTCATAGCTTTTGACAAGGTAGTACTACTCGACGACATCCCAAAATGAATCCCAAGTGGGTGCAGCTGAAAATAGTGAGCCTGTACTTTCATTCTTTTGCTCGCAGTAGGTTTCCCACTAGTCATTGATGTGGGGGGCTGCTTTGAGAACAACAAAAACAATCTTTTCCTGACTCGAAAATTCATGAACAGAAAAATAACCATCTAGCAGATTTAACCATTTATCTACGACATCTGCGTCTATTTAACCCTCGAATATGGGGATTTCAAAATTAACTTGTACCTTAAATGGTGTGGTGTTTCCAGAGTAGATGTTGGAAGCTGATGCATTGCCTCTGGGTAGTCGCTGAAGGATCTGCGTAAAGCTATCCATCATCGCGTTCCTTTGCCACATGAGGGCTTCTCCGAGAAAGATTTTTATAGGATATCTTTTCCCCTCATCTTTCTTTTCATCCGCTATGGGAGGCCGTTGGGATTTTTGAGGCTGGTCTTGCAAAGGTTCGACCAGTTCAAGCCCTAACTCCTTATATCCCAACCTCATTGGGGACATGCAAAGAAAAATAGAGAAAAAACAAACCGCTTTGATACCACTAATCTGGATTTAAATAGGAACACAATAAATTATAGAGATAGCCATAAACATAGATATGCAGTGGAAATAATACTTCATTTCTGTTAGGCCCTTATACTACTAGTGTAACCCCTTATTTTTATTAGTATAACCCACTTATTATATTGATGTGCCCATAGAAGCCCATTATTTTTATTATTGTGCCCTTACATTATTATTGTTATGTCGGCTCTGATTATCTTATGACCCCTTATACTCCTATATATAGAAAGGAGGTGTTTTCATTTGTATCATCCAAGAATTGTTCATTTATGTAATGTAAAGGAGGTTGCCCCCTTGAAGAGGCTGAATTCTAAGGCGTTGATCTATCTTTTCTATCTTTTCTTGAGCTGGTTTCATAACATTTGGTATCAGAGCTTTGGATGTTAGGGTTTCGCTGCTCCAAACAGGTCATCGTTGAATTTTCGCTATAACATTTTTTCGGTGACGTTTCAGAAGTCTCAAAAAAAACCCATTTGAGAAGAAATCGTGCTGAACCTTGGGTCCGAATTTCAGATCTTTTCGCACAATATTTGCGGAGATATGATCTGAGGAATTTGGTCTTTTTTGCAGACTCTTGAATTACATTCAAAATAGGTGACCTGGGGAAAATCGTCATAACTTTCTCTCTGGGGATCAGCTTGAAATTTCGTAAGAAGGTACAAAAAGAGGACAAACTATAGTTTCTTTTATGCATTTTTCTGATCCAAAGGTTGAAACAGTGACTCGTGGCACGTCATACAAGTTAGCTCTACTGAACTAGTCTATAATCAGGTCATCTTGGGAGATTGTACATAACTCTTTCTTGGAGAGTCCAATTTGGATCAGACTGGTGGCATTGGAAAGAGGATGCAGAGGGCTACTACTGGTCACACTTTCAAAACTTAAAGATTGAAAATTACAGAGTTACAGTCGTTTCAAGGTCGAGCTCCTAAAATCAAGAAAAAGCAAGATGAGGAAGTTTGATGGCAAGGATCCGGTAAATTGGATACTTCAGATGGAGCAATATTTTGATCTACATGGTGTACAACTGTTACAAAAGGTATGTATTGCATCTTCATATTTAGAACCAGATCAATTTTTATGGGACAAAGGGCTTTGTTCTAGTAAACAACTTGTTACGTGGTCAATTTTCACGGAGGAAATGATAGCACATTATGAGGATACAAAGAGCAACACCATCTTTAGAGCAACACCACAACAATTGGAAAGAGTAAAAGGGCTTTGTGACATAGTGGAAAGAAAAATTATGGAAACCACGAAGTGTACCCCTCACAACTATAAAGATGGAAGTGTTGTTTCTCCTAGCCTTCCATAACCTACAAGGGTTACACCACAACAATTGGAAGAAAAAAGAGAAAAAGGGCTTTGTTACAATTGTGATAGCAAATGCACTAAAGGTCATAAGTGTGCTAAGAAGAAATTATTTTACATAGAATATGAAGAGGAGGAAGAAAAGGATGAAGAAACAACAAAAGAAGAAGATATACGCCAGGATCCCACCCTAGAGAAAGAAGAAATGAATCAGACCATATCTTGTAAAGAATTGGCAAGAATTACCACTCCTCAAACTCTCAAGATAGAAGGAAATATCAAGAAGAAAAAGGTACAAGAAGTGAAAGATCACATCAAGAAAGAAGAAATGAATCCAACCATATCTTGTAATTCATTGTTTGAAATTACCACTCCTCAAACTATCAAGATAGAAGGACATATAAAGAAGAAAAATGTTCAAGAAGTGAAAGATCACATCGAGCATCAAGAAATGAATCCGACCATATCTTGTAAAGGATTGGAAGAAATTACCACTCCTCAAACTCTAGAGATAGAAGGACATATCAAGAAGAAAAAGGTTCAAGCAGTGAAAGATCACATCGAGCATCAACAACAAGTTCTCCAACTTTTAAAGGATAACGCCACTTCGGTGCAAAATCAAACGAAACAACAGGTAGATCAACATCGTAGTGAAAAATGTTTTGATGTAGGTGATTGGGTATTTTTACTGCTACATCTCAAGCAAGCTATTTATGAGAAGGAAATGCTGGCAATACTACATGCAATTAAAAAATGGCGACCTTACCGAATGGGAAGACTCTTCAAGGATGAGGATGTGGAAGCATTATTTTGTGCTATTTATATTATCCAACCAGATTGGATAAACGAAGCAAGGGATGAATGGAAGAAGGACGAAGAAGTATGGCCACTTAATCAAAAGTTGCAAAAGATCCCAATTCAAACAATATTGCCAGAAATTAAAGAGGAAGGAAAAATCATATTGGAACCTGGAGCAATCACATAAACAAGAACCCGACATCTATGAAATCGATCAATTTCAGAGTATATCATCAAGTGGAAGAACTTACCCACTGAATATTCCACATGGGAGGAGAAGAATTTTATACAGAAGCATTAAGAACTACTCAAGCGTTGAGGACAATGCTTTCTAAAGGAGAGGGGCATGTTAGGCCCCTATACTACTAGTGTAACCCCTTATTGTTATTAGTATAACCCACTTCTTATATTGATGTGCCCATAGAAGCCCATTATTGTTATTATTGTGCCCTTACATTATTATTGTTATGTCGGCTCTGATTATGTTATGACCCCTTAGACTCTTATATATAGAAAGGAGGTATTTTCATTTGTATCATCCAAGAATTGTTCATTTATGTAATGTAAAGGAGGTTGCCCCCTCAAAGAGGCTAAATTCTAAGGCGTTGATCTATCTTTTCTATCTTTTCTTGAGCTAGTTTCATAACAATTTCATTAATGTAAAATACTGAAATATGTTTACAAACAGTAATGGAAATAAACCAGCTAGGGCGATGGTCGCTTATCTCTGAGAAGAGATGTGGTGGCTACATGCCTCTGAACTATGTTACAATGAGGTTCGAAGGCCTATTTATTGTTTAGAAACAATGGAAAACCATTAACATCCCAAAACCTAACCCTAGAAGATAAAACGCCAAATTGTGGGCCCCGTTTTGGGTAAGTTGGTACATCAACTTCCCAGGGTTGTAACTTTGGCACCCGATCTTTGTTTGACATGTACAATAGATCGTTAGAAAAATCTGTCTGAGAAATACAACTTTGGGAAGAGCAACATTGGTCAAAGGATCCATGTTGCTCCCAAATTTCCCAAAAAATATCGTTTAGGGACGCAAAACGGCTCCAGAAGTTCAGGACCCGAAAAGCTACTAAAAATAGTAAATTGTGCTACAAATACGGAAACTGAAAAATTGAAAGATACAATTGTGGGGGTCCAAGTGGGATAGGTGGGTGGCCACCAACATCCACTTGGATCAAACTGATAGGGTATACTTCGTTTAGGATGGTGTATGGACAGGAAGCTATAATGCCAATGGAATATATAGTACCTAGTCTTAGAATCACAGAACTAAAAAATATGGCAGATAATGATATTATGGAATAAATATTGGAACAACTACTCGTGCTAGAATAAGATCACTTTCTTGCAGGTTTCCGCCAACAAGTATAGAAATATTGGGAAAAGGAATGACATGATCAACATATTAAGAAGTGAACTTTTAAGCATGGAGACTTGGTTTTAATGTACGATAGTAATTTTATACAATTCCTTGGTAAGTTCAAGATGCACTGGCTAGGTCCATATGTTATCAAGGATATCTCAAATGGTGACACAATTCAGTTCGTGAAGCTGAATGGAACCTTAATTACTGGGCAAGTAAATGGGAGTACTTTGAAACTTTATAGGGATGACTCCATTGCTGGGACTACGTGATGACTATATGAATGGAGGACAATCTTAGTGCTATGGGAGGTTGGAAGGAAGAATGGGACTATAAAGTACTATGCTAATAAAGGACCTTATTGAAGAAGGAGAGTTGCGCGACATTCAGGAGCATGGCATAGGTGGATAAATCTGTGATGGAGAAGGGGTAACTGCATTGCAGAGAGGGCTCTAACAGAGTTCGTCTAGAATATGACTATTGGGGATGATTTGACAAAGAAATTAGTGTTAAAAGAAGTAAGGGAAGCACAATTAAGGGGCATATCTGGACAAATATGCCACTAAATCCACTGCCAAATCCACATTTATGAGAAAGATCTGGAGGGAATTGTGTAGTTTGAATTTGAAAAAGGCTATAAATATGGCACCCCACTCCACATTTAGACACTTTGTTTGTTGAGAAGTCACTTTGTGATTTTGAGCCTAAGTGTGAGCTGAGCATCTGCTGCATGTCTGGTTGGAGTTGGAAGGACCTTGAGTAGGAGTTTTTGAGTTAAGGGCTAGAATCCATTATGACCGCCTCACAACCTGTGCATACTTCTACGCCTAGATCTCTAAGAACAAAGCCCACTGTCGCAACGTCAACGACCAATAAGTAGAAGAATCCCCAAAGGACTTGGGTTAGATAATCACCAAGGAAAGTCCTCACAAAAGTATGGATTAAGGAGAAAATGGATCCGCAGAAACAACCAATGGAGCCCCAAGATCTGGATGAGGAAGAATTATCTAGTGGATTTGTGGATATCAGCATAGATGAGGTGGAACCAATCTCCAGGTTGCCACCCTATATTCCGCCGAGGAAGCCAACTGCGAAGGTGACGAAGAACCTAGATTCTATTAAATACAAGGTATTTACACCCTTGTTACTAGAGGAAGTGCTAATTGAGGGAGATTTCTTGGCTAAGGTGCCACACGTATGCATGGAGGACTGAGATTTGAATGATCACATCAATCATCCCCAATTCGAGCCCAAAATGTGCCTCGAATCTATTTATTACGAAGAAGCTGGAGTGACAAGGGTTGAACCAATGAAGTGGGTAGTCGGGATTCAACACGATGGGTTGTTGAATATGCTTTATGTTCCACATTTTGGGTGCAACAACATAAACATAATATGTGTGTGCCATCTACTGAAATTGGTGCATGATGGTCATCTATGTCGTGGCGAGCCAATCCTGATTGATGATATGTTAATCCAAAGGATGACTGCGTTGCCTCATCAAGGAGTGAAGCACAATGACGCATTTGTTGGGAAATATCAAGAGAAAAATTTGGTCGATAAAATGAAGAATGAATATGGCATCATCAAGAAGTCTCCGAGCTATTATATTGGTTCTATTAATGACTAGGTTATGCATTTTTCCACATCCATTTTCGTTGGTAAGATCATGCGGAAGTGTCGGGCAGAAGAAGTGTCGGCCCCAGATGTATCCTTGGCTACGAAGTGCAGCAAGGGAGTCTAGTTTAATTGGGTCGGGTATCTTTGTCACGACTTTTTGGATGACTTCCATGAAGCACAGGAAGAAGGAAAGTTGTTTCGTTAAGCGTGGTTGTTACTCTTAATCACGTTGGTAGCATGGCGAACACACGAGGATTTACAGTTCTCAAATGTGGAACCTGATGTGTGTGAGGTTGTTAAGTTTTCCTCATTGTGGGCCTCTAAGGAACCGAATCGGTTTATGGAGAAAAAAATAATCTGGGTTCTCTTTGAGATAAACCTACACACAGTCATCAACCAGAGGCTGCAGTTGTCACCTACATCCTGTTAGGCCCCTATATTACTAGTGTAACCCCTTATTGTTATTAGTACAACCCGATTATTATATTGATGTACCCATGTAGTGCCCATATTGTTACTATTGTGCCCCATAGAAGCCCACTATTGTTATTAATGTGCCCTTACATTATTATTGTTATGTCGACTCAGATTATGTTATGACCCCTTTGACTCCTATATATAGAAAGGAGGTCATTTAATTTGTATCATCCAAGAATTTCTCATTTATGTAATGTAAAGGAGGTTGCCCCCTCGAAGAGGCTGAATTCTAAGGCATGGATTTCTCTTTTCTATCTTTTTCTGAGCTGGTTTCATAACATTTGGTATCAGAGCTTTGGATTCTAGGGTTTTGTTGCTCCAAACAGGTCATCGTGGCATTTTTGCTATAACTCTTTTTCTGCGATGTTTCAGAAGTTGAAAAAACCCCATTTGAGAAGACATCGCACTAACTCTCAGGTCCAAATTTTAGAGATTTTTGTGCTATATTTGCGGAGATATGATCTGAGGAAGTTGGTCTTTTTGCAAACTCCTGAATTACATTCCAAACAGGTGACCTGGGGAAAATCGTCATAACATAATCTGAGCCGACATAACAATAATAATGTAAGGGCAAAATAATAACAATAGTGGGCTTCTATGGGGCACAATAGTAACAATATGGGCACTACATGGGTACATCAATATAATAATTGGGTTGTACTAATAACAATAAGGGGTTACACTAGTAGTAACAAGAAATTTGTAGTGCCCATATTGTAAATATGAATAAGTTGCTACAAGAAAGGGTCATTAATGGTGAAAGGGTAGTAAAGGAAACTCATGATGAGAACAAAAGAAATGTTAATCATGATTTCATAGACTCTAATGTTGGATCAAAGACCCACCATATTCCAAAAATTGATATGAGGAAGTTTGATGGCAAGGATCCCGCAACATGGATATTACAGATGGAGCAATTTTTCGATCTCAATAATGTGCAAAACACACAAAAGGTACGTATTGAAACTTTATATTTGGAACCAAATCAGTTTGTATGGTATTAATGGCTTTGCTCTCGTAAACAATTTATCACTTGGGCAATTTTTACGGAAGAATTGATAGCACATTATGAGGATACAAAAAGCAACACTTTTTTTAGCCAATTGATAAGTCTCAAACAAAAGGGTTCAATAATGGAGCACATTGAGGAGTTCCAAAAATTGAACATAAGGGTAAAAGATATTCTAGAGGAGCATAGGATTGATGTGTTCATAGGGTCTTTAAAGGATAATATCCAACATGATGTTCGCCTTTGGGAACCTGATTCATTAGAGAAGGCATTCAGGTTAGCTTTATGACATAGTGGAAAGAAAAATTATGGAAACCAGGAAGCATACCCCTCACAACTATAAAGATGGAAGTGTTGTTTCTCCTAGCCTTCCACAACCTACGAGGGTTACACCACAACAATTGGAAGAAAAAATAGAAAAAGGGCTTTGTTACAATTGTGATAGCAAATGCACTAAAGGTGATAAGTGTGCTGAGAAGAAACTATTTTACATAGAATATGAAGAGGAGGAAGAAAAGGATCAAGAAACATCAAAGGAAGAAGATATACGTTAGGACCCCACCCCAGAGAAAGAAGAAATGAATTAGACCATATCTTGTAAAGCATTGGCAAGAATTACCACTCCTCAAACTCTCAAGATAGAAGGACATATCAAGAAGAAAAAGGTGCAAGAAGTGAAAGATCACATTGAGAAAAAAGAAATGAATCCAACCATATCTTGTAATTCATTGGTCGAAATTACCATTCCTCAAACTATCAAGATAGAAGGACATATCAAGAAGAAAAATGTTCAAGAATTGAAAGATCACATCGAGCATCAAGAAATTAATCCGACCATATCTTGTAAAGGATTGGAGGAAATTACCACTCCTCAAACTCTAGAGATAGAAGGACATATCAAGAAGAAAAAGGTTCAAGTAGTGAAACATCACATTGAGCATCAACAACAAGTTCTCCAACTTTTAAAGGATGACAACACTTCGGTGCAAAATCAAATGAAACAACAGGTAGATCAACATCACAGTGAAAAATGTTTTGATGTAGGTGATTGGGTATTTTTACTCCTACATCTCAAGCATGCTATTTATGAGAAGGAAATGTTGGCAATACTACATGCACTTAAAAAATGGCGACCTTACTGAATGGGAAGACTCTTCAAGGATAAGGATGTGGAAGCATTATTTTGTGCTATTTCTATTATCCAACCAGATTGGATGGATGAAGCAAGGGATGAATGGAAGAAGTATGAAGAAGTATGACCACTTATTCAAAAGTTGCAAAAGATCCCAATTCAAACAATATTGCCAGAAATTGAAGAGGAAGGAAAAATCATATTGGAACCTGGAGCAGTCACAAAAACAAGAACCCGACAGCTACGAAATCGATCAATTTCAGAGTATCTCATCAAGTGGAAGAACTTACCCGCTGAAGATTCCACATGGGAGGATAAGAATTTTATACAAAAGAATCAAGAACTACTCAAGCGTTGAGGACAACACTTTTGAAGAAGAGGGGCATGTTAAGCCCCTATACTACTAGTGTAACCCCTTATTTTTATTAGTACAACCCAATTATTATATTGATGTACCCATGTAGTGCCCATATTGTTACTATTGTGCCCCATAGAATCCCACTATTGTTATTATTATGCCCTTACATTATTATTGTTATGTCAGCTCAGATTATGTTATGACCCCTTAGACTCCTATATATAGAAAGGAGGTCTATTAATTTGTATCATCCAAGAATTGCTCATTTATGTAATGTAAAGGAGGTTACCCCCTCGAAGAGACTGAATTCTAAGGCGTGGATCTCTCTTTTCTATCTTTTTGTGAGATGGTTTCATAACAATTAAGTTTTCCTCATTGTGGGCCTCTAAGGAATCGACTCGGTTTATGGAGAAAAAAATAATCTGGGTTCTCTTTGAGATGGACCTACACACAGTCATCAACCAGAGGTCATGGTTGTCACCTACATTATTTCAACAATATAACGACATTTCTGATTTTAAGTTGGACTTTCACAATGTCTCTATTCATGCAAAGAAATATTTGGAGAAGGTATGGCATGAGCTACCATACTTAGTGTCTGAAGATGATATCTTGATGGTCATCAGTAATTTTGGAAATACTAAGAGGGGGGTGAATCAATATTCCTTAGAAATTATCACTTTTAAATTTTTTTATAGCATTAGCTAATCTTCAATTATTATTAATGTTTATGAAGTAATAACAGTAAATAAAATAACACAGTAGACACAAGAAGTTTAGGTGGAAAACCCCCTCTGGGTAAAAAACCATTGAACGCTTTTCTAATAAATTCTTTAATCTTCAGCCCCAATAGAAATGAAAGCAAAAAATTCCTATAATTCTAGAAAATCATTCTTCTCTAGCTCCCACTGGAAAGATGCCCCAACGCCTTGGTTTCTTTAGTAATCAACTGAATGGATTCCCCAACACCCTAGAGAGCCATAAATCGCCCTAGCACCACCCTACCACCCTGAAGTGTTCACGGGCCCCAACCTATAGGTGACTTCATACACCTACCTAGCACCTCACTGCCACCCTATAATGACTGAAATAAGACAAGGCTGTGGATTCCCAAACTAGGGACAATAATCCACAATACAATAAGTTGTACAATGATTTTCATGTACTTGAACAAATACCCAATCACTCTATGACCTGTAAGTCAACCATGACATCATCCCAACAATGAATCCAATACTTACCAACACTACCTCTTCGACTCTAGGAAGAATGACTCTTTCAGAAATGACTCTTTTACAATATTTACAATGATGACTCTTTTACAAATGACTCTTTTACAATGATGAATCTTTTACAACTTTACAATAATGACCCTTGGCCTTAACAACACTTCATGATATCTGAATGGTTGTCATGTCTTCAAGGATGTCCCATTGTAATGATTCCTTTGATTTGATACTTCTACTCTTGAATTCTTTCTTTATGTTGTACTTGAATCTTCTTCTCTCTGCATGCAAAATTTTCCCAATGAAACAAATCCCAAAACAAAACAAAATACACTTCAACTTACCTCCGCCTGCAAAACACATGTAAGTGCATAATAATGAATAAATATAAATTAAAAATTACAATGTGTACCTAAAGTGTGATTGTCACTTTTGTTGTTGACTTGCTACAGCAGTAGCCAAAGACTCCCATTCTTGATATAAACTTTTACTCTATGCAAGACTATATCCAAAACTAACCTAAAGATATATACAATAAAAACTAATGACAAACCCTAGACTTGTGATGGACCAAGTTCTAAGTGCAAAAATAGAGACCATTCTATAAACGATGACAAGACAAGTAACATGAACTTACAACATCATATAGAATTAGCAAACTTGGTGTAGCATCAAGAATATGTACCATAAAATGTGTAGTATCAAGAATAGGACATCCAAAAAACTAATTGTGACATATAGAGACATAGAGATATAACTGAGACATTGTGTATACTTACGTTGTCCTACAAAATCATATGCCAGAGATAATACTCAAGATTAAAATGTAAACACTAACCATACATACCTTGATGTAGGAGACTTACTCTTGACTATTGATGTGTGGTCCTTACTGTAGTGATCCTTGAATGCATGCTTTTTCTTGCCTTCTACAAGCTCGATATTGAATCTATTGTATCTATGCAATTTTAGATCTCTAGGGTCTGAAATTTTGTCCTATGGTAGCCCTTTGAGTCCTCTTTCCAACTCCATAGGTCCGATGAAGATTGATTCTTCAAGAAATAGTTATACCCAATCTCCCACGATAACCTAATTATAGCCTAGTTTAGTAGAGCAAAATTGTACGAAGTGCCATGTGTCACTATTGCGACCTTCGGCCCTAAAAATGATACCCAAAAAAACTAAATTCTATCCTTTTTACAAAATTTACAAAATTTACAAAATTTGAATCTAATTCTTAGAGAGAAAGTTATGACGATTTTCCCAACGTCACTTGACATGGAATTCGGGATCTTGCAAAAACCCTAACTTCCTCAGATCATGTATCTGAGAATATAGTGAACCAAGATCTGAAATTTAGTCATGAGGTTCATCAGGAGTTTTTCTCAAATGGGTTTTATTTGTAGCTTCTAAAGCTTCACAGAAAAAAGTTATAGCGAACATTCCACGATGACCTGTTTGAAGCCATAAAATCCCTACTAGAGGAGGATATGAGGGTCATTATTTATATGAATGTCTTAAGTTGAGAGGGTCCTCAACAAGCGAACATTGGAGGGATTTTAGGAGAATTTTTTTTATTAATTATTGAATACTCAATGACCACAACCAATTGTGAGTTCCATGCCACAACCCCATAGGGTTTTAGCCCACTAACTGGGGTTACTAACTTCAAACACAAATATCTCTCAAACTATGAAGAATTACGTGGTGTGCCATATATCAGCGTAAACATATCAATGAGTAGAATACATATAGAATATACTTGACTTAGAATAGAGTAATTTTTCAATTCAAAAATTCCCATGTAAGATCTAGGTTTCCCCTGGTGCACCTTGGGTTGACATCAATGACAACCACTAATCAACACAATAAGTAGTCAAGTAATTGGATTATCCAAAAAACTGTAAAAGTGAGTGAGAAGGTAGAAACAAGTGTGTAGGGTGAAAAATAAACATCCAAGAAGGATATCGAGAAAGTGCCTCTGATGGTCACCATTGACCTTGACAGAAAGACTACTGAGTGCACAGTAGAGCAGGAGACTGATGAAGGGGAACAGGGTGGTGGAGACCCTATTGTGGACACATAGGATGTTGATTCCCCTTTCAAAATAAAGAAGTAGAAGAAGTAGAGTACTGGTGGTGTATGGAAGAAGTATAGGTCAGATAAATCCACAAGTTTAAATCCTTTGGTCCTCATTGAATGAGACTTTGATGAAATTGGTGACACCATCTGCACTGTGATGGGGGAGATGCAAGGTAACATCAAGGATCAATCAAAGATGAAAAGGGTCCAGCAGGGCCTTAAATAATTGCATGTTCAGACAAGCATGATTCAAGCAAGTGTGGTTCAGGCGAGTGTGAAGCAAGCGAGCATGGTACCTTCGACAACTGAACTTACCACAGACCTTCAAGTAGTCCATTTTCCAAAAGGATAACTACACATCGAGGTTGCAGAGGAAAGGAAGACTACACAAGAATTGAAGAATTTGAGCCTAAATCTTTCGACGCTCCCCCTTCAGATGTTGCAAAAGCTTCATCAGGACATCAAATATGAGCTCAAGATACGGGAGCAACGAGCTTTGTTGGTCATCAATGAAGTCAAATGAACAACCAAAAGATGTTATAAGAAAAGAATAAAGTGATGAAAGATCACGAGGAGGTAGCTACGTACAACCAACAATTGGAAGAGGCCATAACCAAAGCATGCAGTGAGCTTCCAGAGCTCCAGATCCCAGCTGAGGCAGCTTTAGCAGAAAAGATTCAAAAACTGGCAGCAGTAGTCAGAGAATCGAAGGAAGAGGTGGGAAAGGTTCACTTTGAACTACAAATGCAGATTACAGAGCTTCAGATGAAGCTGCAACCTACAACACTACTAGAAGTTTGTGATAAACATGAAGCTGCCATCAAAACTACTAAGGTTCAGATAGAGCCTGCAGTCAAGGACTGTAGTCAACATTTTGAAGATACAATGGAAGTGTGGGTCTCACTGTAGGATGACGCACATGTATAGAAGATCAAATCAAAGATAAGAGACAAGCAACTATAGTTTGAACCTTAGCACTTGTGCAATGCTTCACTTATCTCCAGGGAGGAACACTTCTGCAGGGATAGATCGATGAGTTGTGTAGAAAGGCACTGATCATTTTTTCATGGACACAACCTTGGGAAAATGAGGCCCTCCATCTCTCCCAGGAAGTAGAGAGAAAACTAAAGAGCATGCATCAAACCCAGAGGATAATTGGCCTCGCAGCAGAGAGGCCAACCATAGAAAATCTCATAGATGATGTTCAACAGGCCACAGAGAAATGCACAACAATGATCCATCGATTATAGACTACATAAATAGGCATGAAATCCAAGATCAAGGACATACCAGTTGAGTGACTCAAGGATGAGTCACATATTTGTGTTGGGGCCTGTTGGGTAGGGGTCCCATAGGTCTAAGTTTTATCCGAGTCATGTAAAGACTCTACATTTTGAGGAGTAGAGCACGATTAGCGGAATGTTATAAGAGTCAAAGGGGCTTTAGGGTGGGTCAAAGCCCCTTCATTTGTAAAGGGATGGGATTATCAAGAGGATTTTGAGATTTTCCCATGGTTTGTGGACCATGGTATTATAAGGGTAAAAGCATATATAAAGGGATGTTTAGTAAGTCTAAGGGATATAATTCAATCGATGAGATATTTTTGAGTCTATTTTTGTAAGATATTTTTGTAGTCAGGAAAAGGGGAAGGCTCCTGTAGATGTGTGTGCCGAGACCTTGGTAAGTCTGTAGCTGATTGTGCAGGATGCTGCAGGTGTGTGCGCAAAGTTAGAAAGATTGTATTTGAGAAGAATTGACTAATAAAGAAGGATTTTGAGAAAAAAATTGTGTATTTTATTATGTTCGCATAAGTTCTATGTTTTAATCTGTTTAGTTCATTTTATATATTTCTTATGTAATTACATCGTGAAGGTTTAGATACTATTTTATATGTTCAATAATACATGTTAGAATAGTTTCGTGCAATTCACAACTCTGTTAAGTAGGAAAGCACTTTATAAGAGTTAAATGGGCCTTAGGGTGAGTTCACGAAGGTCAAATTAAGCCCTAAGATATTAAAAACCTTACACAACCACACTGGATAGCCCCCCTGGATGTAGAAACCTGGTTCTAGATTTCCTCAATATCACCTCAGGTGAGATTGTGGTCTACGCAAGCAGATCGTTGCCGAAAGGACTGGTGGTATAGGGTTTTGTTGGTTAGTGCAACTAACTCTGAACCTGGTTCTAAGCCCCTAAATTGAACACTTTCATACAAAACTGGGGGGCACATATGCCCCTACATATCCCTCGGGAGGATCTTGTGCTAGTCGGGTCGAATGGTCGAATCCCTTATTTGAGCACTTGGACCACAATGGCGCTCCACAAACTCCTTATGTCGAGGGAACCATTCCCACCTTTGTATACTCGATCAGTTCCACTCATCACATATGTTGGGGGGAAATATCTAATGCTTGGGGGCATGATGGAACCCATGGCCACCTTTTTCAACATAAGTCTTAGCCTAGACCCCAACGATATATGTATCCTCAATTATCATCTCTTTCCTTGGATATTTTGTCCTACTAGCCTCTCTGGCAAGCCATATACACATAACATATCATAGATTCTTGACACCATATATTAAAATATTCTACTCTATGTAATGCCACACTTATCACTCGGTCCCCAGGTTTGACTTGGTGGGTGAGGATTATTCTAGACCTCCTCTAGCAGTTCATTCCCATGATCTTTTATTTCCTTAATTCTTCATCGGGAACCATTCTTCTAATAAGAATTAAGGCCATCTTTAAATGAGTGAGGCCACCTACCTGAAAGTCACAAATCCATATTTCAACAGTTGGTTTGTATGCCATGATCTCCATAAGATTTAGGGCCTTCTCCTCCTCTCCAATTCCGCAACAACTCACTATGCAAATGAATTGGATTTGGGGGAAAAATCCATTTTATAGGAAAAAACCTAGTTATTATGTTTCCCATTACGACCAAATTGTAGCCCTGTTTGATGAACCATCAGCACTATTGGAAATCTCTCACCGAGTTCTATAATGGGTCTCTCTTGGGATGGGGTGCCCTGGGTCAAATCTTGTTAAATTTTTGTTAAGTTTGTAAAGATATTGTAAAGTCTCTGCATTTTGAGGAGCGGAGTGCGAGTAGCAAAGGTCAATAGGAGCCAAAGGGGCTTTAGGAAGGTTAACGTCCCTTAAGTTTGTTAAATTCAAGTTTGTTTGAGATCCACCCATGGTTCACGGGCCATGGTATTGTAATGAAGAAAAATTATAGAAGGAAGTCATAGAAGAGTCATAGCTAAGTAAGAAATCACATGAGTTAAGTATGAATTTATATATTATGTACTTGGGTGAAGGGGAAGGCTCCTACAACTTTGTGTGTGGAGACATGGGTAAGTCCACAACTAAGTGCGCAAACCCCTTCAACTGTGTGCACAGGGTCGGAAAGGGTTTGTAACTGAGAATCTAAGCATAATAAAGACATATTTTGAAATGATATCTATGTATTTATGTATTACTATGTATTTCTGATATGTTGAATGCATTTAATTAGGAAAAGTACTTAATAGATTCGCCAAGACATAGATCTACTTATTTATATGATGTGAGGCCTATTTAGTGCAATCGGTGAAGGACATAACCCTATTAACTGTTATTTACTATAACTTATGGGTTTCAAGGGTTAGGGTTCGCGAAGGTCAAAGATAACACCCTAAGTTTACATAAAATACATCACATAGCCCTTTGGATGCAAAAACCTGGTTCTAGCATCCCCTAATACTACCTTAGGTGAAACTGTAGCTTATGCTACTGTTAGGCAGCAAAGCCCCAATAATGAATTTTTGGGGCTTAAAGCCCGAGTTTCTAAGTCAATGTAAGGTAAAGACCCTGCAAAATGCGGGCACGGAGCACGAGAGTCTAGGGTAGTCCGCCCTAAGAGTACTGTAATTTAATAAAAGATGTGTCAGCCTACCCATGGTCCGCGGACCATGGGGATGTATAAATAGAGGTAGGCCCTAAGTGTAGAAGGTAGTTTTTGGTTGAGTCTTGATATGTAGTGATATGGGTTTTTGAATGCGATATTTGCTTTGAGTCTGTAAGTCTGAGTCTTGGGTCGAAGTAGTAGAGAGAGGCTCTACAGCTATGTGTGCAGAGGCTTGGTAGAGTCTGCAACTATGTGCACGGACCCTTGTAGCTGAGTGCACAACACAAAGTTGGATTGTAACGGAACAAAAGTTAATAAAAGCTAAGTTGGTTCTAAAATATTGTGCATCTACTTATAGATTTGTGTCTTTATTCTTCTGTTGTATTTTTATGCATCTCTTTATTGTTTATGGTTACGCGCACTTGTTGTGACTGTCAAATGATTGATAAGGTTACTGGGCCCACAAAACTAAGCAAAATATATAATAATAACACTGTAAGGACAAAGGATCTAGATCCTGCCTTTTCACGCTCCTTACAGAGCTACATGAAGGTCAGACAGTTGTGCGGGGTAGTGGGAGCACGCGGGATCAGTTCAAAAACTTCCTAGACTTCGTCAAGACATCCCTAGGGTGTGGAAACCTGGTTCGAGCACCCTCCCATACTACCTCTAGTGAGACCTTAGTCCACTCACCGCAGACTATTGCCGAAAGGGCCGGTAGTTTCGTGATTTGTTTGGCTAAAACACTTCTAAACTTGGGTCAGGCCCTAATAAGCCAATAGATGGTTCCATTGTTGGGACCAGGATCTACCTAAGGGATGTCTGATGTGAGAACACTAGAACCCTACAAAGAAGCAAATTGAATATTGGTTGGATTAGAACCTTCATGAGTTTGTAACACAGGAAAACAGGAATCCACAGATATTTGAGAAGAGGTATCTAGATCGCTATGTATATACGAAAATCCATGAGATCTTCTTCACGACCTTCTCTTCAGATCTATATGATTCGATCGTGAGGTTAACCGATAGCCGGGGAAGGTACAAGCTCGATCAACCAATAGTGTGGACTCTGGAGTTAGTGTGTAGACTAGAGGCATCAGAAGATAAGATCATGCGGGCTGTGGACCATTGGCTCGATCGAATAATAGGGGGTGTTAGCGCTTGAGATTTCACCCTAGGCTGAGGAAGGTAAATCTTCAAGGCTACATCAAACCATTTCACCTCGTAGCTAGCCCTACGAGGTATGAGAAGGCTCTCTCGGGTCAGATTCGGTAGATCTTTCAATAGGATTAGGCTGACCAATTAAGAATAAAGATTTTAGGCTAGTAAATGGATAGGGGGTTTGATTTAATGATTTTTGGGGTTTTTTAATGGAATGACGGGGCTTTTCTGGGCTACATGGGCAAAATCACAGCTTCAAACAGAAAATATAATGACTACACAGGTTGTCAACTGAGGCAAGGTAGGCATGCAATTTAACACCAAATCTGGTTTCAAACGGGATGGCAAGACTGGTGAGGAGTTAAGGAGGGCAGACAATAACTCTGAATCCTCCTTAAACAGTAGAAAACATCGAATGCGAACAAACTTATAGGAGGAGCATATAATACTATGAATTCCTACCTAATCACTTCATTTGTTCAGCTTGAAAGGGTCATGAAATGAAATGGAATATAACTGATTACATATGAGACAAAGGGAAAAACTTATGCTAAATCAACATACCACATGAATCTCAGCAAACAGAGCTGTGAAATTCCATTAAATTCTCTGCAGAAAACTGTACATTACAAAGCTCTATGCTTCTCCAGCAGCTCCCAGCGCTCAGAAAAAACTCTCCTCTCTTCACTCTCTCCTTTTTACAAATGATTTTTTTTAAATACATAAACAGCTCAGAAGGAAACCGATCCATGAAAAGATGGAACTGTTTCAACTGGCACTATGAAAAATAGTAAAAAGCCACCCCTCTGTTCCTAAAGATCAGTGCATACAATAAATAAACCAAACAATTTTTCCCTACAGGTCGATAAAAAATGAGCTGTTCAGCTTTAATTGCAAAAATCTGCGTTCTGCGTTCTAATTTTAGCTGCGGTCCTTTCACCTTTTTGCTACCGTTTGAATAAAACCTTTCATTTTTTAATAAAAATGCCAGCACTTCACAACAGCGTAACTGCTGCAAGACAAATCCTCGCTCACAGACACCTGGAAGTTTCAATCGGTTTGGTTTGATACACCTAATGAAATGAGGTGTAGTGTTTTCCAGTCGCTGCATCAAAAAGTTTCCCCTTCCAAGCGCCACACCGCCCTCGATCCCACAAAAATCTCCAAAGAACCCCAACAATCTTTGGCAAAAATCACGGAACAAACTCCTGTCTGCCGCAGGTTCCCCATGATCTGGAACGCATCATCTGTTTACATTTGAAAGTGACTTTCTGTGCAGAGGAGGGGCGCTACTTTATCTGTAGCAGGCATACCATCTAATGGCAATAGAATTTGGCTGCCGAGATAGCCGGTCAACATCATCAATACCGACAACATCAATTTTATTATAAACATAAACACATTTGATATATTTCCGGTTCCCTTCAATGCTACCTGAAGATAGCGATCATGTATTTCTCTCTCCAAGCGACTTGGCAAACCAGGATACATTGTACTTCCTCCACTAAGAACAATATGTTGGTACAGAGACATACGCTTGTCTATGTCCATTTCCTGAATACAGCGAAACACCATATCCGCCATACCATCTCCTTCAACATTTGTGAGCTCCTATGCAACAATAAGGAAATAGGGATTAATATATGATAATTTTGTTGATGTTCCACCTCACCATGTCATTCCGAACAAGAAGCTTTGTGGAATTGGTGTGAATAGAGCTTCAGGTGCTTGAAAGCGTTCAGTGCCGGCTTTTATCACCCTTCCGTCTGGCAACATATAGTTCTTAACCAGGATAGTTGTTTCGAATCCTAACTGGTACTCTCGCTTGTAGTCATAACTTACATAGCAGAGTTGCTCCTTTACTTCCCTGACAGTCTCAAAATCTGCAGTTCTATTTAATGCATACCCACGGCGAAGAAGAAGATCCAAAAGATAAGAGGTAATGTGACGTCCAGCTATATTCATATGTTTTGTGAGATGTGGAAAGGAATAGCCATCAACGACAGGCACCACATGGGTCACACCATCTCCAGAGTCTACAACAAGACCAGTCAATAGCCCTTGGGCATACAATGTCAGAACAGCTTGAATTTGGATAAAGACACTCGCAAAGTTGTACTTCTCAAACATAGTCTCAATCATTTTTTCACGGTTCTTTGAAGGATTTGAGAGGTGGATCTGTCAATAAAATTTTACACTCTGACGGATCTATCTTCAACTCATTGTAAAATGCATGATCCCAAATGTAGCCCATATCCTCCCAATTTTGGATGATTCCATTGTTAACAGGATAGGTGATATCAAGCTGATTGCGAAGATCTGCACATGCTTCTCCTATAACAATGTCCTTTAATGTTTCATCTACCAATGACTCTTCATATCGCAACATTGGTCTACCAACGATGCAAGGAAACACTGAAGTTGGAAAATTTTCCCCTGCACAGCCACACTTGACATAATGAAAAACATCCCTGAATATTGACAACACATGATCATCGTCGTCCTCATCCTGCTATCTTGCCTCTCTGGTTTTGCTATTATGGTCACCAGTGGCGTCAGTCCACAGTAGTTGTCTACATTGTAGAAGAACACCACAATTTAAATCTGAATTTGACTGGAATAAAAATATTATACTAATTACATGAGGTGATTATGAAGAAATGGCATGAGAATTTGCAAGACAAGCTTGTCTACGCCCCAAAAAAATGCTGCACCGAACCATGCAAAACAGACCGGCAGGGCACACCATAGCTAAAAGTTTATTAGCTTCGCCACATGCTGCGGTCATTTGGTCCATTACACCACAAGGCACTCCAACAATATGATTTTCCACCTTTTGACAAAGTAGAGCCAACTCCCTTGGCGGAATGTTCAATCCATGTGCAGCAGCAATTGCAGACATTGTAGCAACCTCTAAAGCAGCAGAAGATGACACACTTTTTCCATCGGGTACCCCTGAAGAGACCAGTATGCTGATACTATCATTGAACTGCGCACCCAGCTCACAAATTAAAACAAGAATTGTTCCCGCAACATATGCAGCCCACTTCTGGGATGGGTCCTGTGAAAAATATTTCCGTGCTTTCTCATAGGTAATAGGGTCATTTGCATCCAAGAAATCTGCTAAATCCATGTCAAAAGTTGGAGCTCGATTGCTCAGTTCTGAACCAAATGAGACAATCTGCACCATAGGTCTAAATCCTTCCCCTCTTTTGAATTGAAATCAATGTCCAAACTTGCCAAACTCTTCAAGAAAGCAGCTGTGTCTGGAAAGCCACGTATGTCTCCATGGAGAATGTCGAACTCCTCAATATAGTTCCTTGGTAGAAGTCACAACACATTCATTTCTCTCTTCACCAGGCGTCACAGAACGAAGTCCAAGCTCATTTTCTGCATGTGTATACCATTCTGGAATGCTAATATCACGTCCAGGAATCCTCTGTAATTGAAATCCAAGAACAATGGCATCTCGCAATCTTCTTGCTCCACACATGAATCTCTTCACTGTCATCCAACTGCAATGGAGCTGTAACACCATAAAGACAAACAAAATATACCTGCTTTCCACAAAATATATATAAATGATGCTTTGAAATTGTGTTTGTGCAGGTAGGAGTTTTGAAGTTTGCTGCTGTCTTAAGAAGAGCTGAAGATAAATTACATAATTTGAAAAGCAACATTAATGATTTCTTCTTCAAAACCCTGTTTTGAAGAAGAATCAATCTCTGATATAAGACAGAGTCTAACATCGGCTCCATTTGGGATGGCAGCTGCAGCTTCCTGGAGGTGCCAAGAACCGCAGAACTTTGGGAGAGCAGACCGTGCCTCCACCATTGGGCAATGGAGTCATCATCAACAAATCAACACAGCTGAAGACTTTATTTTCAAACTGAAACTGAACTCAAACAATCTTCAAGCAAACTAAAACAAGATGCTGCCCTTATGGCTGCTTATTTATGTACATAACCTATTCTAATCTGCTGTACAAACAATAGATCAGGTAATGCTAAAATGCCATATTAACCATTCAATTAAACCTGACGATGAAGCTGCTTGAGAATGCTGCCACGAAGTCACAAATGCAATTGCTGGCAGCCCTTCATGCACATACTGAGCGCGGTCACGGAAAATACAGCCTGATCGGTCAATCAAGCTGAAAAATGTGTCCATGTATGCTGCAATAGGATCACGGACACCGGCCTCTGTTGGCTGCCCCAACTCTTCAATACATATTTCCAGCTGCACATTGTCAATGTATACCTCTAGAGGCAATTCTGTTAGTGCTTGTTGTGAAGAAAGGAGGATTTCCAAAAACTTTTTAGGGTCTTGGAAATCATAAGAGTGGATCTGCTCATCTAACCATTGAATCTCATCTTCAATTCTTTCCACAAGTAACTCACAGACGCTAGGATGATAATCCGGAGATTTCAAACATTGAAGGAAAAAACTTAAAACTTCTTCATTAATTTCAACATCCACTAAGCTTTCTCTGAATTCGTTTAGAGCTTCACACAGTGCAGGGTCTGCCACATACCCTACCATTGCATGAACATATCAACAGGCACTGGAATGTCTGGATCAAGTTGGAGTCGCCAGGTGAATGATTCAGCCTGCATATGTATCTGACTGCTGTCCACCATCAGCATCAGATCTGAATTTAATACATGTACTGGGGTAAAATGCAATCGAAGTGGTTGTATTCACAAGCTCACGGAGATTGACTGAAGCAGCGTTTATCTACTAACGCTGATGTAAAACAAGAGCGTTTTCGAAGGCTCCTGGCATAACTTCAGGCTCCGTCTAAGACTTATGAAACAAACACATCAACCCACAAACAAGTTTGTTCTCCCCAGTATGGTCGCCAATATGTTAGCGCTTGAGATTTCACCCTAGGCTGACGAAGGTAAATCTTCAAGGCTACATCAAACCATTTCACCTTGTAGCTAGCCCTACGAGGTATGAGAAGGCTCTCTCGGGTCAGATTCGGTAGATCTTTCAATAGGATTAGGCTGACCAATTAAGAATAAAGATTTTAAGCTAGTAAATGGATAGGGGGTTTGATTTAATGATTTTTGGGGTTTTTTAATGGAATGACGGGGCTTTTCTGGGCTACATGGGCAAAATCACAGCTTCAAACAGAAAATATAATGACTACACAGGTTGTCAACTGAGGCAAGGTAGGCATGCAATTTAACACCAAATCTGGTTTCAAACGGGATGGCAAGACTGGTGAGGAGTTAAGGAGGACAGACAATAACTCTGAATCCTCCTTAAACAGTAGAAAACATCGAATGCGAACAAACTTATAGGAGGAGCATATAATACTATGAATTCCTACCTAATCACTTCATTTGTTCAGCTTGAAAGGGTCATGAAATGAAATGGAATATAACTGATTACATATGAGACAAAGGGAAAAACTTATGCTAAATCAACATACCACATGAATCTCAGCAAACAGAGCTGTGAAATTCCATTAAATTCTCTGCAGAAAACTGTACATTACAAAGCTCTATGCTTCTCCAGCAGCTCCCAGCGCTCAGAAAAAACTCTCCTCTCTTCACTCTCTCCTTTTTACAAATGATTTTTTTTAAATACATAAACAGCTCAGAAGGAAACCGATCCATGAAAAGATGGAACTGTTTCAACTGGCACTATGAAAAATAGTAAAAAGCCACCCCTCTGTTCCTAAAGATCAGTGCATACAATAAATAAACCAAACAATTTTTCCCTACAGGTCGATAAAAAATGAGCTGTTCAGCTTTAATTGCAAAAATCTGCGTTCTGCGTTCTAATTTTAGCTGCGGTCCTTTCACCTTTTTGCTACCGTTTGAATAAAACCTTTCATTTTTTAATAAAAATGCTAGCACTTCACAACAGCGTAACTGCTGCAAGACAAATCCTCGCTCACAGACACCTGGAAGTTTCAATCGGTTTGGTTTGATACACCTAATGAAATGAGGTGTAGTGTTTTCCAGTCGCTGCATCAAAAAGTTGCCCCTTCCAAGCGCCACACCGCCCTCGATCCCACAAAAATCTCCAAAGAATCCCAACAATCTTTGGCGAAAATCACGGAACAAACTCCTGTCTGCCGCAGGTTCCCCATGATCTGGAACGCATCATCTGTTTACATTTGAAAGTGACTTTCTGTGCAGAGGAGGGGCGCTACTTTATCTGTAGCAGGCATACCATCTAATGGCAATAGAATTTGGCTGCCGGGATAGCCAGTCAACATCATCAATACCGACAACATCAATTTTATTATAAACATAAACACATTTGATATATTTCCGGTTCCCTTCAATGCTACCTGAAGATAGCGATCATGTATTTCTCTCTCCAAGCGACTTGGCAAACCAGGATACATTGTACTTCCTCCACTAAGAACAATATGTTGGTACAGAGACATACGCTTGTCTATGTCCATTTCCTGAATACAGCGAAACACCATATCCGCCATACCATCTCCTTCAACATCTGTGAGCTCCTATGCAACAATAAGGAAATAGGGATTAATATATGATAATTTTGTTGATGTTCCACCTCACCATGTCATTCCGAACAAGAAGCTTTGTGGAATTGGTGTGAATAGAGCTTCAGGTGCTTGAAAGCGTTCAGTGCCGGCTTTTATCACCCTTCCGTCTGGCAACATATAGTTCTTAACCAGGATAGTTGTTTCGAATCCTAACTGGTACTCTCGCTTGTAGTCATAACTTACATAGCAGAGTTGCTCCTTTACTTCCCTGACAGTCTCAAAATCTGCAGTTCTATTTAATGCATACCCACGGCGAAGAAGAAGATCCAAAAGATAAGAGGTAATGTGACGTCCAGCTATATTCATATGTTTTGTGAGATGTGGAAAGGAATAGCCATCAACGACAGGCACCACATGGGTCACACCATCTCCAGAGTCTACAACAAGACCAGTCAATAGCCCTTGGGCATACAATGTCAGAACAGCTTGAATTTGGATAAAGACACTCGCAAAGTTGTACTTCTCAAACATAGTCTCAATCATTTTTTCACGGTTCTTTGAAGGATTTGAGAGGTGGATCTGTCAATAAAATTTTACACTCTGACGGATCTATCTTCAACTCATTGTAAAATGCATGATCCCAAATGTAGCCCATATCCTCCCAATTTTGGATGATTCCGTTGTTAACAGGATAGGTGATATCAAGCTGATTGCGAAGATCTGCACATGCTTCTCCTATAACAATGTCCTTTAATGTTTCATCTACCAATGACTCTTCATATCACAACATTGGTCTACCAACGATGCAAGGAAACACTGAAGTTGGAAAATTTTCCCCTGCACAGCCACACTTGACATAATGAAAAACATCCCTGAATATTGACAACATATGATCATCGTCGTCCTCATCCTGCTATCTTGCCTCTCTGGTTTTGCTATTATGGTCACCAGTGGCGTCAGTCCACAGTAGTTGTCTACATTGTAGAAGAACACCACAATTTAAATCTGAATTTGACTGGAATAAAAATATTATACTAATTACATGAGGTGATTATGAAGAAATGGCATGAGAATTTGCAAGACAAGCTTGTCTACGCCCCAAAAAAATGTTGCACCGAACCATGCAAAACAGACCGACAGGGCACACCATAGCTAAAAGTTTATTAGCTTCGCCACATGCTGCGGTCATTTGGTCCATTACACCACAAGGCGCTCCAACAATATGATTTTCCACCTTTTGACAAAGTAGAGCCAACTCCCTTGGCGGAATGTTCAATCCATGTGCAGCAGCAATTGCAGACATTGTAGCAACCTCTAAAGCAGCAGAAGATGACACACTTTTTCCATCGGGTACCCCTGAAGAGACCAGTATGCTGATACTATCATTGAACTGCGCACCCAGCTCACAAATTAAAACAAGAATTGTTCCCGCAACATATGCAGCCCATTTCTGGGATGGGTCCTGTGAAAAATATTTCCGTGCTTTCTCATAGGTAATAGGGTCATTTGCATCCAAGAAATCTGCTAAATCCATGTCAAACGTTGGAGCTCGATTGCTCAGTTCTGAACCAAATGAGACAATCTGCACCACAGGTCTAAATCCTTCCCCTCTTTTGAATTGAAATCAATGTCCAAACTTGCCAAACTCTTCAAGAAAGCAGCTGTGTCTGGAAAGCCACGTATGTCTC
This sequence comes from Pinus tabuliformis, assembly GCA_031772625.1. NCBI lineage: Eukaryota > Viridiplantae > Streptophyta > Pinopsida > Pinales > Pinaceae > Pinus > Pinus tabuliformis. Next base: position 1,580,423,654 of record CM062804.1, read on the forward strand.
CATGGAGAATGTCGAACTCCTCAATATAGTTCCTTGGTAGAAGTCACAACACATTCATTTCTCTCTTCACCAGGCGTCACAGAACGAAGTCCAAGCTCATTTTCTGCATGTGTATACCATTCTGGAATGCTAATATCACGTCCAGGAATCCTCTGTAATTGAAATCCAAGAACAATGGCATCTCGCAATCTTCTTGCTCCACACATGAATCTCTTCACTGTCATCCAACTGCAATGGAGCTGTAACACCATAAAGACAAACAAAATATACCTGCTTTCCACAAAATATATATAAATGATGCTTTGAAATTGTGTTTGTGCAGGTAGGAGTTTTGAAGTTTGCTGCTGTCTTAAGAAGAGCTGAAGATAAATTACATAATTTGAAAAGCAACATTAATGATTTCTTCTTCAAAACCCTGTTTTGAAGAAGAATCAATCTCTAATATAAGACAGAGTCTAACAGGGGGGTTTATCACTGAGTTCACAATAGACACAACCATGAGCTATAGCAAAGCAGAATGACACATTTTTAGGGGACTGTGAGGTAGGTACATCAAATCCTTGAATACCTGGATTAAGATGTTGTTATGTGAGAAGCAGGTTATGCGAATACATTAATGATTGGAATGATGTGGAGTGGAAATATCTACAAAGGGATCGAAGGGTTAGGGAATAGTCCTTTAATTTCACCTCCGTGAGTGAGAGAGGAAGAGCGTGCTCGGCTTTCCCTGAGAAGTGTGGTCAGTTTGATAAGGAAGTGCATTCCATAGTTATCACCTCCACTTACGCCTTCACTCGCTTCACCTATTTCACCTCCATCTTCACCCACCCCACCTCCACCACCCCCACAGTTCAGCATGGCAAGCACAATCAAGCTACCTGTATTTAGAGGAGTAGGGAATTAGGATCCGGACCAGTTCTAGTTTGTGGTAAGAGCAATGTAGGAAGCACAAGTGATCAAGGATGACAACATTAAGAAGGCGACATTGGTGAGCACACTACAAGATCGTGCGTTGATTTGGTATATCAAGCACTCGAATGATCACCCAAATGAAGGAATAGCGGAGATCCAGAATGTGATGAATAGATAATTTAGCCGACCGAAGTCAGAGACACAGTCAATCATTGGATTTAAAGAGATCGCGATGCTTCCAGGTGAGACTGCTTGGGATCTGGATCAGAGACTAAAGAGTATGATCCGCAAGGCTAATATGATGCTAACAGATGCGTAGCACCACGCGTGGTTTGTGGAGTCTTTGACACCACACCTGAGGACGATGCTATCACAACAGAAGCTCTCAACCCAGGATGAAGCGTTGGAAATGGCAATGAGGTTGCATGAAACACGGATACAAGATCTGGGGTTGGGAGTCCAACAAATCCACCTGCAACTACAAATCTATGCTTGGAGATGCAAAGTTTGATGCAGGATAGGGCACCGTGGCTAGAGGTGCGTGAGGAAATGTGGTGCATAAAATGTAAAGGTCAGGGCCACGATAAGGATCATTGTCCAGTATTCACGAACTACTTGGCAAGAGGGGGCCAATGCCATTGAGACTAGAGGCACAGGTAGGGCCAAGTATGGCACCCGCACTCTGGTGTGCGATTTTTCAGGTGGGAGGAAAGCACACGACGAACAACTTTCATTTGTTGTAGAAGTATACACAGACCCCCCAACTGTTGTTTTTCAATTTCTATAGATCAGTGGGCCACGACGAGCATACTTGTTGCAACTATGAGTTAATGATGGAGAGGACCCCAGCATATAGAATGCAGATGAAAATGTGAGGCCTTGATCCAGTCGCAGGGATGGCACGTGCTGGATTCCAAGGGCGAGGTCAAGGACAAGGAGGAATGGGGCCAGGAAGGGGCCACAAACAATTAATCTATTACAATTGCGGAGGACCAAGGCACTACGCTGGCAATTGTACCAACCCAACGAAAATATCTTGTTCGTATTGTGAGCAGTTTGATCATGAAATGATAGATTGTCCTATGATGATCACACAGATGCATGAGAAAGGGGTACTACAGCCTATTTCGACTCAGAATATCCAAATAATGAGGTCTGAACCATGTAAAGAAGACTCCAACATGAACATGATGCTCAGAAGTGGCGCAACCATAGGGAAAGACAAGGGGAAGTAGCCCAAGGAAGATACATGGGTTCGCAAGGCTCCTACAAAGGAACTTGAGTTTGACTTGGAACACACAAGGAGACATTTATGGAAGCTAAGAAGAGCTACGCGGGGGCCTCTACTTCAGGTAGTAAGGATCAACCAGAGATAGGGATGGATCCTTCTATGCTAACTACCTTTTTAGAGACATGCATGAAATTGTTGTGTGATAATAAGGCAGTTAAAGGACTACAGGAGTTGATAACTATGTGCGTAGGGTTAGGGGAACTGCGCATAGTCTGGAAACTAGGAAAGCATACATTGCACACTAGGAGGGAGATAAGATTAACGACGCAGAATGGCGAATATGAAATGGATCAGGTAATCCTAGACCTGGGTTCAGACGTGAATGTATTACCAAAGTAGACATGGGAACGCATGGGCAGGACTGCATTATAGTGGTCCCCTATTCAATTACGGATGGTGAACCAACAAAAGATCTTGCCCATGGGAAGGTTGCAAGGGGTAACAGTGGACATCAAAGGTGCAAGCACACAGACGAACTTTGAGGTAATAGAGATTGTTGATGACAACAACCCTTACCCTGTCTTGCTAGGAATAGACTGGGCCACGGATATGAATGGAGTCATCAACCTGAAGAAGAAGAAGATGATTTTTAAGAAAAATTCCCTACGCGTAGTAGTTTCGCTAGATCCAGCCGAAGGAGTGCGCTACACTGAACCTGTGCACGATGATGACAACGACGATGAGCTGGATTGCATTTACTAGATAACAACACAAGATCAGGATTGGGTGAACCCGACTATAGATGGGAGAATCTCATGGGAGCACGATAGTTCCTGTACTTCAAATTCAGATGAAGAAATAGAATGTTGGCAGAACCAGTTGCACAAAGTAACAACACTGAACTGCAACTTGATGATTAGATCACTACGGTGCGTGATGACCGAAGACACGAAACTACCAACATATAATGGGGAGAGAGGCATGGATGAATTCTTAAACAAATTTGAAAGGGCAGTACCAAAATAGTAGCGGTATCGTGCACTAGAATGGGCGTTGCACGCAACACCTGCGCGATGGTGGAATACACACCAAAACAATATTTGAAATTGGTGCAAATGTAGCAGACAAATGCACGTACGATTTGGAAGTCACCAACGATGAATGCGAGCCAGGCAGCCAGGATGAAGCAGTTTCTGCACCCACTTGTGTTGATGGGTGCAGACGTTTGTTGTGCAAACACCTCCTAGACTAAGGATCGAAAATCAGAACCTGACACAGTAGTAGGGAAGGCAACACATTCCACAAACAGTCCATGAGAGAGCATTCAAAAAGCTATACGAAATCATGAACAAAGTTCACCAAATGAGACAAACCAACTGGGGCTTGCGCATGCCAGCATTCCAATGGGCCTATAGGACCATAAGAAAAAACTGAAGTGCAGAAATGACCCCAACAATGACAAGAAGAGATGAAACTAGGAGGATAGAGAAGAATCTCCAGACCATAGCTCCCATAGTAGGGACAGGACGCGAGGACCTGGGTAAAAGGATTAGGCAGTTATAGGAAGCCATTCGACGAGGGAGCTTGAAACTTCATGAACTGGATGAAGAGTGGGCACGGCTCAGAAATAAAAGCGTGACATTAGATGAAGAAATTAGCGAACAAGAAGCTGAAGTCATGCAAGCGGGCCGTGATAAACTACACATGATGGGACCAAGTATAGCCAGCCCTACTACTACATTAGAAAGAGTTGTGACCCTGCTATCATGGTTGTGACCGCACCTTACTAAACAAGGGATTGTGCCATACAAAGAAGAACGTGACGCACTACTGGACGCAAGGGTATTTGAAGGGTGCCCGCAGCCCGGACTAGCAGGAAAAGTGAAGCCTCGCACCGAGGGTGCGACCACCTGAATATCTATAGGAAGCACAGTCTTAGCACTCCAAGCAGTTGAAAGAAGGTGCGAGACTATAAATGAGTCTATAGGAGAGCTGCGAAGAAAAGAGGTTCCGCACTGGGCTAGTATGTCATAGGGATCGTGGTCGTGCATAAGGGGCCGCACTGCTACACGGGTAGGCTAGGAAGTGACCATTGATGTCACTATTCATGACAAGAGGTCTAATTATAGGCAGAAAGGAGTGGACGATGGGCCATTAAGACAAGAATTAAGAGCTAGATTCGAGATGATCTGCTGCCAAGAAGGTATTAATGACTCAGAAGTGGAGGGAATGGGCGAATTCAAATTCAAACGTTACTATAAAATCCTTTGGGGTAGCCTTGAGGCAACACTTGGTTGTTTGAGATTTGAGCTAGTACAGAGCATTGAGCACCAAGCTACCTTGCCACCCATGAGTACGCAACCAAGCAAATCCAGTGTAGAAACAATGACAGCTGCGAGAACCAGAATGCGATTCGTGGAAGTAACCCCAAAGCCCTGTGTGACCCAGGAGGAGCCTAGAGAGGCAGTCGTTTCACCAGAGGTTCCAAAGTCCCCATGCACACTGCGACTGTAGAAAAACTAGAAACCAATGGGGCCAGTCTGGATATCACCACGGAACCCACGAGTTACTAAATTGTCAAAGATGGAGAAGGGCAAAGCTATCACCATTGAAACAAAGGAGGAGGAGGAATATTTGCAAGCCTTGATCACCCAAATTAAGGCACAAGACAATGAGGTGGAGAATGTCTCCCAAGTACATTCAACAATAAAGTTACCCCCCTACATCCCCTCGTGGAAAGGGATAGCTAAGATACCAAAGGACCTGGAGGCCACGAAGAGTGCACTCTAGACCCTGCTTCTTCTGGACGAAATAAGATTTGACAGTCCGCTGCTGGGATGGGTGCCTAATATAAAGTTCGAAGACTGGAACCTCATGGACAGTGAAAATTTCCCATAGCAGGCTGCAGATCATTTATTGCAATAGAAATGGTTACACTGTGTGGAGAAGGCTGGGCTACTACATCTGCGGTGGATACCCCACTACCACCGCGCACCCATCACAATTTTTGTCATCCAACAGCTACTCTGTCTAGTACATGATGGCTATCTCTAGCTGGAGGAGTCGATTCCCATCACGGCTGACTTAATTCACTAGATTTCTCAGCTACCCATCAAAGGAAACAATCCCACAATCATAGCAAGAAAAAGTGGTGACTTGGCCCTCGCAGAAGCGATGAAGGGCAAATATAAGCTGGAGAAGAGGAAGTGAGGGTATGTAATAGAAAGAATCAAGGGCAAAGGGTTATGTGTAGCCACCTAGATGTTAGCTGGCAAGCTAATGAGGAAATTCCGCTTAGATGAGGTACCAGAATCTGTAATTTCATTGGCAGAGCAATGCGCAGAGGGGGTCTAGCTCAACTGGGCGCAGTTTCTCTGCGATGAATTTTTGACAAATTGTAGGGAAGCCCATGAGCAGGGTAAGACCTTCCAATATGTGTGGTTCTCTTATCCATCCCGTTGGTTGCCAAGGAGTTGTCGACAGACAACCAGTTTCCCACCATTGCGAGGAACCTACCAGATGCCCTAAGGTACACCTTGCTTTGGGCAATGAAAGACGCGATGAGGATTCACGAGATAAAAGTGTTTTATGAATTCGTAGAGGCGAGCTTACAAACATGGATCAAATGTATGCTGCACTTGTCCTTGACAGTATATAACAGTTTACAAAGTGCAATAGAATTCAAGGTGGATATGCATAACCTGTATAACCAGGTGCACAAGGATCCAACCTGAGCATGGGTAAAGTTGTCGTTAATTGCCACAGATGATGCAATCTTCGAAGTGATGGCATCATGGTCTCCGGAGTGGTGTGCCCTAGACTTGGTAGAACTGGAAAAGATTGCAACACAACAGAGGAAGAGGGAGACCAAGCTGCGCATCGCGAAGCTGGCAGAGAGAAAGTGTCATGAACAGGAAGCAACCACACAGTAAAAGGCGGTAGAGGCAGCAACAATAGAGAAGACGACACAAACCACAACCATGACCACTGAAGAGACCTAGGAAGGCAGGGAAATGTCCATGGAGCCAGACAGGGAAGATCAGCCAGAGGTATGCATGGACCCTGTCCTGACTCAACTCAAGAGGTCACACATATAGGAGAAAGCAACACCACAGAAAAGGATAAAGTCATCAAAGCCAACAGATGCCTTGGAGGAATTAATCATGGAGCAGATGACTGTGTTGGGGACACATAGAGAGCAGATGTAGGCATTACAAGTGCAATTCCTAGGAGTTATTTCACCACATAGCGCAGCAGGGCCATCCAACGATACTCAGCTGATGCGCTCCCACATGGCCCGCACCATTGGATTACGAGAAGGCGCAGTTCTGGTAGCAACCGAGGACGATGGGGCCACGATAAAGGGCTATGGGTTGAATTTGGCTTCCCTTCCCAGAGAGACCCTATACCAGCTATAGAATGGGGTAACTGCTAAGCTCTGTGCCAAGGAAGGTCACGCCCTCCAGGTCTTACTGGAGCAAAATGGAAATCTGGAGAAAATCAGTCTACAACGCGACAACTTGGTTGTGCACAACCAAGGATTGGAATAGGTCATGGAGGAGGCCTATAGCAGCATGCTAGAACTAGTTGTGCTAGTGGAACTCCTAGCAGCCAAAAAGATTCATCACATGGTGACGGGATTCCATAGGGCCCAAGAGGAGGTCACGAAAGTCCAGTTGGAATTGAACTTGCAGATTGTTGAGCTGCGGCTGAAGGCGCAACCCTTTACACCCCCAGAAGTCAGAGAGCAGTGCCACTACACCATTCAATCAGGGTTGGAAGTGATAGAGCACATGGTACATGACTACACAGGATTGTTGGATCAGTCCCTCCTCACTCTCACTTCATTGCAGGAAGATCCAACCATATAGCAGTTGGACGTAGAAGCATGGCAACTACAACATACATATGACAATATCAGAGGGACCACACAAATGGTTTCCCTTACTCAATGCCTTACTAGAATGAAGGAGGCCCAGGCTATCAAGGAACAGGTGGATGTTGCGCGCCAGAAAGAAGCAATGCTAAAAGCATGCATTCAACCTTATCTAGAGGAAGCTTTCCTGGTCACTATCACAATCGAGGAAAAGTTGGCACAGATGTAGAATGCATCTGGGCTAAGGCAAGAAGGTGCCATTGATGATGATGCATCAGAGAGCCACGCCTAACTGATACAACAGACAGTGGAGGAGTTCATTTCTGCTGTAAGCGAAGTGTAGAAGTTGTTGGATGAAATCCATGCAAAGATCAGCATACCAGCCAAGTGACTCAGGATGAGTCACATTGATTATGTTGGGGGCCTGTTGGGCAGTGGAGCCCCCATAGTGAATTTTTGGGGCTTAAAGCCTGAGTTTTTGAGTCAATGTAAGGTAAAGACCCCGCAAAATGTGGGTGCGAAGTGCAAGAGTCTAGGGTAGTCCACCCTAAGAATATTGTAATTTAATAAAAGATGTGTCAGCCTACCCATGGTCTACGGACCATGGGAATGTATAAATAGAGCTAGGCTCTAAGTGTAGAAGGTATTTTTTGGTTGAGTCTTGATCTATAGTGATATGGGTTTTTTAATGCGATATTTTCTCTGAGTCTATAAGTCTGAGTCTTGGGTCGAAGTAGTATAAAGAGGCTCTGCAGCAGTGTGCGTAGAGGTCTAGTAGAGTCCGCAACTGTGTGCGTGGACCCCTACAGCTGAGTGCGTAGGGAGGAGTGGGATTGTAACAGAACATAAGTTAATAAAAGTTAAGTTGGTTTTGAAATATTGTGCATCTGCTTATAGATTTGTGTGTTTATGCTTCTGTTGTATTTTTATGCATCTCTTTACTGTTTATGGTTGCGCTCACTTGTTGTGACTTTTGAATGATTGATAAGATTACTAGGCCCACAAAACTAAGCCAGATCTATAATAATAACACTGTAAGGATAAAGATCTAGACCCCGCCTCTTTGCGCTCCTTATAAAGCTATGCGAAGGTCAGACATCTACATGGGGCAGTGGGAGCACATGGGATCAGTTTGTGAACTTCCTAGACTTCATCAAGACATTCCTAGGGTGCAGAAACCTGGTTCCAACACCCTCCCATACTACCTCAGGAGAGATCTCAGTCCGTGCACCATAGACTATTGCCAAAAGGGCTGGTAGTTTCGGGATCTGTTTGGCTAAAACACTTTTGAACTTGGGTCAAGCCCTAATAATCCAAAAACTACGTAGGTTCTTTCCGAAAGGGACGTTAGTGTAGGGTTTTTTGGTTAGTGCAACTAACTCTGAACCTAGGTCCAAACCCCATCAAGCCAAAAAATGGTTCTGTTGTCGGGATCAGGATCTAACTGAGGGATGTGTGATGTGGGGTCCATGGAAACCAACAAATAAGGAGATTGAAAAGTGAATAGATATGAAGTTGCATGAGTTTTCATATCAAGAAAATAGGAATCCGCATTTGTCGAAAGAAGAGTGGTTTCAAAGATATCTGTATAGAGAGGAAGAAAAAGTTTTATTTTTCGCTTTTCCATTTGAATTATACGAATAGTGGGCTAAATTAGTGGATGGTCAACCTACCTGGAAGCTGGATAACCCTATTTTGTGGACTCCAGAATTAGTGAAGTTCCTAGAAGGATCAAAATACAAGGTTGTGAAGACTGTCAATTACTAGATCGAAAATATTTTGGGTTTATTTATTACTGAGTTTGCGATTGATACGTCTGCTATTTATAGAGAAGTTGAATGCCGACTTTTTGAAGGACCAAGAGGTAAGTATCTGAAGTCTATGAAAACTTGGATTAAAATGATATTGTGTGAGAAATCGGTTATGTCACTAAATAGATGTTTAGAAGAGGCTCGACGAGAGCTATGTCAAGTGGGAAATAGTTTAGAAAAGATCTAGATACAATTGTTGAGTATCGTCCTCTGCTGGGAGCATCTGATAGCGACGAAGAAAGTAATAGTCTGGAGACACCCAGAGGTGTGTCATAGCCGATAGATCAGGGTTCTGTGGGAATTCCACATCCATCCACTCCACCTCACACAGCTATGCCTCCACCTCCACCTCCACCTCCGCTATTTAGTATGGCCAACACTATGAAGATGGCTATATTCAGGGGTATGGGGACAAAAGACCCTGACCAATTATGGTTTATAGCAGATGCTATATGGAAGTCACAGCAGATAATAGATGATGATATGAAGAAAGTGCAACTGGTCACAACATTGCAAGATAGGGCGCTGAGTTAGTATATTAAGTAGAGTATGACTAATCCAGATGCATCATTGAAATACACAAAAGATGTGCTGAATAATGAATTTAGAAAGCCAAAGTATCAAGCCTGGTATGTGACTAAGGTCAAGTAAATTAAGAAGAAGGTGAGTGAATCTACATGGGATATTGATCAAAGGCTAAAATGTCTGCTACAGTAGGCTAATCCACATATTTCGGACAACAACATAAGGATTGGTATATTGCTATGTTGTTTCATCATTTGAGATTACCATTGTCACAATAGAAGCTTGGATCACAAGTTGAAGTGCTGGAAATTGCTATGAAGTTTGAGGCTTCACCTATTGAGGATACGAATCTAGGAGTGCACCAGATTCAGACGTAATTGGATAGCCTGCATATGGAGTTATAGGATCTCAAAAAGGGAAAAGAGGTAAAAAATGAAACCCATTCTGAAGTGTGGTGCTTAAAGTGTAAAGGAAATAGTCATGACAAGGATAATTGCCTGATATATCAGAAGTATCTAACTAGGGGGGGATCGAACCCCCTGAAGCCAGAAACTTCCATTGAGTCAAGTAACGGTGTAATTCCATGGTGTGTTATCTACCAAATAACATGAAAACACTCAACTGAAAATTTCCATTTGTTACAGAAGTTCGTACAGAATCCCCAACAACTATTCTACAATTTTTGTAACTATGTAGGCCATGATGAATGCAATTGATGAAACTATGAGTTAATGATGGATATAACTCTGACATATAGGGTACAGGTCGAGACACATCCACAAAAGGATCAAGGCACACCTGCAACACATGGAGGATTCTAGGGATGAGGAAGAGTATGAGGGGGGGAGATGGAAGAGGTCACAAACATTTTATTTGTTACAATTATGGGGAACCAGGCCACTATGCGTGAGATTGTCATAACTCGACACACCCCTCTTGTAAGTATTGTCGATAGTTTTACCACATAATAGAAGATTGTCCTATACTCATCGCAAAGATGTAGGAGAAGAAGAATCAACGTCCCTCAAGACATCCAGATGATGAGGTCAAAACGAGGCAAGGATGGCCCAAGTGTTAATATAGTTACGTGAAGAGGTATAGCTACCGAGGAAGATAAATCTACAGGGAAACAACCAAAAGACAATACATGGGTGCACATGGCTGCTCACAAAGATACTAAATTTTACTTGCATAAAGAAAAACAAACATTTATGGAGGTGAATAAGAGCTTTGTGGATTTAGGAACTTCTACTCATCATGCAACCACTCATTTTGTTTCCTTCCATCATCATCCCTGGTGACAGTCCATTAGTCAATTTTCTATGATACTTCACGCCTTTGTTAAGGTTTCCTTATGGCCTTAACTCTAGCGGGTCCTCTTCTATCGACTTTAGCACATTTATTCCAGAAGTGTGGTTTAGAGGGCTATGTGCCTTGGTTCTATCTTTCATATTTGTTTAGGGCCTCAGATTAACCAAAGGGAATCATCATTGCATTTTGACTTAGTTATTTCTCACATGCTCGACTCCAACTCATTATCGTACGATTGAGAATCATACACTTGATGGTTCAGTGGTCCAGACGATTGTCCTAGTGATTCTCGTGTGCATTTGAGATGTTCTAGACCTCATAAGGGGGTGACCCTTTAGGTATCCCCTCACATGCCTGAATGCCCACAGATGTTGATCCAGCCTCAGATGCAGTTCCGCAAAGGGGATGGGTTCAGTTTTGGTCGCCTGTAGTGCACACAACATGCATGTCTCCTTCATATGATCCATTCATATCTTCAAAGGCCTTTCTTCTTCAGCAGGGATTCTTTGGTTGCAATGATCTGAATTTAAACAGTAACACAACAAATTATAGATATAACCACAAATACAGAGATGCAGCAGAAATAATGTTTCATTTCATTAATGTAAAATACTGAAATATGCTTACAAACATAAATGGAAATAAACAAGCTAGGGCGATGGTAGCTTATCTCTGAGAAGAGATGTGGTGGCTACATGCCTCTGAACTCCGTTATAATGAGGCTCAAAGGCCTATTTATTGTTGAGAAACAATGGAAAAACCTAAACATCCAAAAAACTAACCCTAGAAGATGAAATTCCAAACTGTGGGCCCCATTTGGGTAAATTGGTACATCAACTTCCCAGGGTCATAACTTTGGCATACGATCTTCGTTTGGCACACACAATATCTCATTAGAAATATCTATCTGAGTATTACAACTTTGGGAATAGAAACATTGGTCAAAGGACCCATGATGCTCCCAAATTTCCCAAAAAAATGTCGTTTAGGGCCTCAAAACAGCTCTGGAAGTTCAGGACCCGAAAAACTGCTAAAAATAGTAAATTGTGCTACAATTAAGGAAACTGAAAAACTGAAAGAGACAGTTGTGGGGATCTAGGTGGGATAGATGGGTGGCCACAAAAATCCACCTGGATCATGCGATCCCCCCTCACCATGTCATCTTGAGGGGAATTATGTCTCATGTACTTAGATGTTATTGTATTCAGTCTTGGCCTATGTCTTTCTAGGCGCATCATGTATACGGGATTCATTATATTATTTTATAGTTCTGTTGTGCTCTACAACAACCCCCCATTTCATATCATTTTTATTTATAAAGGTTAACATATGAAATGGGTCCCTTTAAAAGTTTAATTGGTATCAATACTTCTATTATTCAAAAAGGTCCGATAATCAAATGAGCTCATTTATTTAAAGCCTTTCGAACAACCATTTTTCAACAAATAAAACAATCTTTTATTATTGCGATAAAGCGATCGCAAGATCGCATATCGCAATGACATGGAAAACACATATAAGTGGCACATTGGTCTCCGCCGATGCGATTTCGCTATCGGCAATCGGCAATACTCCATACACATCTTAAAAGCGTATATAACATAAGCTCCGACGTGATGCGATATCGGCGATCGGCTATCGACGATACTTCGCATGCGGTCAAAGCATCTTAAGTCATTTACCCCGATCCGATTCATTTTGCAATCGGCAGTCGGCAACATTCCATGTACAATAATAAGGCACCCAGGTCTTACCCCCGATGCGATGCGATATCGGCGATTGGGAAATCGGCACTGTACTCTAAATGCACATTATTATACTTCCTCAAGCTAATCCGATGCGATGTCGCATTCGGCGGTCGGGAGGATACTATGCATATGATTATATAACACCTATTCTCCTAAAGCGATGCGATATCGCTATCGGCGACCGGCATTTCAAAACACATAACTTGAAAATCTAAAGTATTACTGATATCCGATCGTGATAGAGCGCAGATTTCGAAAAAGCCGTTAAATGAAGGGATAAGGTGATGTATTCGTATTTAAAGTTTTGCCCCTTCGATTAACGATCACCTGCACTCAACCGCCAAAATATCCATAGCACGCTTAAGAGAGTCATTCAACCGGATAATGGTGTAATAAGCATTTAAGGAGTAGCAGGCCTTAAACGGTCATTTAATATATCTGTAATATCTTCTCATTGATTGGATCCACAGCCATTTTTGAGAGTTAATCTCTCGGCACGCTTCGATTGATATATCTCTCCCACCATAGATCCTCATTATTATATTTCTATGTTACGATTTTTCTTGCCTTTACGCAGAATTCATCTTTTGAGAGAAGCTTGAGCAAGATGGGAAATAAATCTAAGAAGACCGTGGGTTCCTCTGCTAAACCAGGTGCGGGACAAGCTGCCGCAGATAAAAAGAAGGGTTTAATATCGGATACTACATGCACGGGTCTTACCAGAGCTACATGGCAAGGCACTTACAATCTGCTAGAAGCCGAACAACCAGTGAAAACAGTGACAGAAGCCAGTGTGGACTTACTCCGGAAGTCTGATTGCACTCTCAAGGATTTGGCTGACTCTTTCCTTCACAGGATAGCGGCTAGAGAACAGATTCTCCCCTACACAGATGTCGTGCGATGGGAAATTGAAGAAATTCCAATCCTCGACAGAACTTTTAGCACCAGAGATGGGAGGATTTTTGGATCGTTCAAGGCAGATCATCTAAGGCAAATGTATCATTTGCCCAAGCCAGAGAAGGTGTATAACAAGACGTTCCTGGAAAAGTTTGCAAGCGATAATGAAGTAGAATCCGAACCCATCCGGGATTGGAGGCAAAATCCAGCCAAACACAAGCACGAGTCTTCCGGTAAGTACTCAGTCGATTCTTTGGCTTCTCCCTATTGCTATGCGGGGATAATGATGTGTAGGCTATGGGGATTACATGACTCTGCTAACTTTACCATAGAGATGGTTCCTCTAATGGAGGCAGCAGTAAACAACATAATTATGGATTGGGCCACTATTCTCTCTGATAAGCTAGCCGTAGCTGTTCATGACTTTAGAGCTAAGTCTATTGTCACTGAAAGAAAAATTCCCCCATTTTATTAAAGTGCATATATTTTAGATACATTATGTTTCAATTCTGAATTTCCCGTCCTCGGTTGGAGGTGGACTGCGCAAGACCCCTCACCCATTCATATATACCACCAGAAATTGTGGAAGTCTTCTTACAAGCACCATCTGTACCAAATCTGCAATGGCTTTATGGTTCCCATTCATTATTCTATTTTTGATAAGCCCATTCCCAAGATCTCCTATCTAGCTTCCTTTGATTTACCAGCGGTAGCAAGTTGGTTTAGAGAAGAGAGATTTACCTACATTAGATTTTTCGACAGCCAAGCCAATCCGCATGTTCTCCCTTTGTATATTCCAGATAAACTGCTAGCAAGAGAAATCGCCTATCAGATTATAGCTGAAAGTACTACACAGACTCTCAAGAAAGAAAAGAAGAGGGGCTGGCCCTCTTTTCCCTTGAGAATTGGTGTCTATACTCTGCATGATCTCAAACATGCAGAAAAGGAAGCCACAAAGATTCAATCCTTAACTCTGGCCACTATCCCAAATAGGCTATATGATCCAAAGAAAGTTGCCTATACTGCATTAGAACAGGCCAAATTGACAAAATTTGAGCAGCAAGAAGATATGTTTGACGACTTGTTCGTTGCCTCCGAATCAATAGGTCAGGCTAGAGAACTCGCTAGGATGAAATATAATGATTAAGGGTTAACTGAGTTCAATAAACTTAGAGAGCAGAGGTTGCAAACTCTGCCTCTAGATTTACTGGCAACAACCCCAGCGACATCTTCAAGCGAGCCTGGTCGGCAACAGTCAAGTCAGCCTCCTGTTATAACAAAAGATCAGAAAAAAGAACAGGAGGAAAGACAGAGGAAAGAACAAGTGTAAAGACAGAGGAAAGAACAAGTGGAAAGGCAAAAGAAAGAGTAGGCAGAAAAGCAGCAGAGAGCACAAATAGAACAAGAGGAAAGAAAGAAGAAAGAGTTAGAGGAACGGCAGAAAAGGGAACAAGAGGAGAAACAGAAAAAAGAACAGGCAGATAGGCAGAAAAGGGAACAAGAAGAAAAACAGAGGAGAGAACAAGAGGAGCAGCAAAGGAAAGAGCAGGAAAAAGAGCGGAGCGAGTCCCAAGCCGAGAAGCAGAAACAAACCACCATTGATCCCGAATTGCTCCAGCAGTGGAAGCAATTTGACTCTATTATCAGTGGAATGGAATGTTCCAAAGATACGGACACCTCCAAAACAAATGACACACAGGACATCACTTCTCCTCAGGTTCTAAGTGGAACCAGCGGCCCACCCATTTCTAAGGATGTTGAGGTAATTCCTAAAGACCCTTCCGATCAAATCATTCCCCAGGTGGAAGATATTCCTCCCCTGGATGTTTTCTACAGCCTAAGGCACAGAGCAGTTGTAAAGCGATCAAGGAAAAGACGAAGGACTGATCAACCTTCTATCTTTCCAGAGCAAACAGTCACAGGTAATGTAGTATGGAAGGAGGAATTGGACCCCTCCGATGACCTAACAAAGCTGTCACAGTATGCAGGAGCCTATTCTGCAGCGACTATTGACAAGGCATCGGAGGTAAGTCTTCTACTGAAGACTAAAGACCAAGAAATTTTTGCACTACAGGCAGAATTGACCGAGGCAAAGCAGAAGGCAGCGCAAGCAGAAGAGCAGTTGCTGGCACAACAGCAAACGAACAATTTATTAACCCAGCAATTGCAAACAGAGAGGCAAAGGATCGACCAAAGCGCGATCCAAAAACAAAAGGAATTATCGGAGGCATTGGCACAGTTAAGGACAGCGAATGAGCTAATGATGAAAGCGAAAGACGAGCAAATAGCTCAATTATCATCACAGCTCGAAATCATAAAGGGCACCCAAAAAGTGGAGGATTTCAGAGCAGAGGCATCGCAAATAAACAGTGCATTAATATCGCAGATTAGGCTCCTATGTCATCAACTCACTGAGGCAGAACCATTGTGCGAGCTAACTACATCCGTATGTCAGCAGGTAGAGAAGGCCAGGAATGATTTAGACCAAGCTGAGGAAATCATAACCGCATATCTTGATTGGCAAGATTCTGATGTGGGAAAAGCAGCGAATTTGCCCAGAATCCAAGAAACATACAAGGACATACTCTTCACGGAATGGCACACTCAAGTGATGAAAGCAGAAAGGGTGGCTTCAAGATGTAAATTAACTACCAGCAATCTGGTTGATCTAGTCAATAACACCCTCTACTTGGCGAACATGATCTCTCAGTGTACACCTGGAAGCATAACAACAGCAAATATGATTGAGCAAACAAGTTATCCTGACTTAGAGGAGAAGGGGAGGTTAATCGCTTGGGTTAATACTTTGACTTTCGATGCATATTGGCTCTTTCTGATCAAGCCACACACACAAAGGTCTGCCCTCAAGTGTTTAACAGATGCACTCGGGTGTATAATTCCCGATATTCAAGATGCCACATATGTTGCCCAGCTCAGTTCGTGCCTCAACAAACCGCCTGAAGTAGAGCCAATGCTAGCGATAAGTCAGCTCAGGTTTAAAGGCAAAGAGCCTACCTGATGAATCATGCCGCCGATTGCCAGATCGCTGAGGAAGATAGGATGAATATTTATTGATACCAACTTAATAGCATTTCAGTTTCTTAGATATTTAGATTAATTTAGTATTTATAGACCCTTTCATGTTTTTAGAAAGGGTCGTAAAATTTTGTAATAGACTTAAAGACTGAAGTTTGCACTACTGTGCTTCAGCCGATATTCTTTTATGAAACTCGACCAATCGTTCTTAATTTGACGAGGAAGCTTCTTTATGCAATTGCGCACTATTGTCTTTTGTTGGGGATGTTTTTGCGTTGAAGGAAGAACTACAACATAGCGATTGATATTTGGGAGTGTTAATCAGCTCATATGGTATTTCTATCTACGTCTGAGTTCATTCCTGTTATATATGAATTGTTATGTAATTATTCTTGCTATTGTTGAATACATGTGTGCGTTGTAACAGCAAATCTTTATCTCATTCCACTATTGGATGTTTTATGATATGCCTTTTCCTTAATCATGCATGTAACAATGATATAAATGATAAAGTGTGGTAATTCCGCTGTTATCGCTTTGCTTAACTATTTATGCTCAGCAGTCTTGAATGATTTAATATCTATGTCTTAGAGATGGAGTCATCTATATGCCTGTCTTTAAGCAGAGACCATCAAACGCTACGCTTTAGAAATCAATAAGTCCCCGGGGTAGATCATAGTTATTATATTCTTACTGATAGTTTTAGTTATTCGCTTATCGCTAGCCTAGTCTATAAGTCACTCATCCATCCCGTTTATCTATATTTTTGGGAAACTAGTCTCATTATCCCCAGTCGGAGCCACTATTCCAAATGGAAAAGGAGCTGTATTAAGGTCCGGACTGGGTGGTTTCCCCAATGTTGTTGCAGCGATTTTCGAGGCATCAACAGGTTCATTGATGCCAACATATCATGTATCATGTACTTTTTATTTCAGTCCCACATTGCTAGGATCACCATTATTATTTGTACTCAGTTATCTCGGCGGGTATGGGTATGTATCCCTCGCCTCATTTGAGATCATGTAATCCAACATAAAAGGATACTTCTATCGGTTTAGTAGGTCTCACCCCCTCCATTTTTGTCCTTCCGTGCATTTCTTTAGATGTCTCTCTCTCTTTCTCTGACTCCCCTTTGGTGTCTCTTGGAAGTGTAACCTACAATGTATTTCGGTTGTATGATTTGCTCCTAACACTCATACATTGGGGGGGAATCTGTTATCACCAAAAAATGACCACCTAGCCATTTCTAACTAGGTGGATCGAATTACACCATGTAGGATTAATTTTGCCATAGTAAAATCACTTTCACCATGGAAAATAATTTAGTAAACCATTTTTATTAAATTATTCACCGATTAAAATTAAAAAAACCCATGAGAACAATTAGATAAAACATTATTTATTTAATTTTATCTATGAATAACTATCAAGTCATTGTTTGATAACTACCCCTTGTCACATTTGACTAAATCCCCTAAGAATAATTAAATAAATGCCTATTTATTTATTATTCTCTAGTTCTATTATTGGAATAATTGTTAAATCATTATTTAATAATTATTTCAATTTCGCGCCATTCTTAATCCTTGTGAAATAATTAATAAATAATTTTATTTGTTAATTATTTCTAAGTAAAGATATTTGACCATTTTGAATATCTTTTCCCTCTCCAAAAAATATAATAAATTATTCCTAACAGTTAGATCCTGATTTGGTCAATATTATTTTATTATTCTCCATTTATAAGGTTAACTTAATACTTTGTTATAAATAGGAGGGTTTTCCATAAATTCTTCACCATGATAATTATCATCATATCCATTACCATCTTCTTGCACTTGAGATACCACTTGAGTTCTACCGGTTGTTTTTGGTTTTTCACACATTGAGAGAGAGAATTGATTGTTGAAGCATCAAGGACTTCAAAGGACCCATCTGAGGGAGGGGGATTTGTAAACCCTTTTGTAGATCTCTTTCACCAGTTTTTATCAATAAATATTTATTATTCACTTTGAAAATCCTTTTCCATTTGGTTTATTACATTGGATATATATTTTTGTTTGTTGTTTTTGATCGCATATGTTGTTTTTTGCAATTTTTTCTAGTTTTATTATTGCAGATATGAAGCGTAAGAAACCCCAAATTGTTGTTAGGGTCAGTTTCACTAGTGAGTTAAGTGAGATATTTTTGGTAAACCTTCCAAGAAATTTCATACTAATATTTTTCTATAACTCTTTTAGTCTCATTGGTTTTAGTTATTCTCTATTGAGCACTCACTCTCTTCACGTATGCATAGTTTCAACCACAATTTCAGTTGTTTATGTTTGCATTTATAGATTACGACTTCTCTTTACAATGGGTATTGATCCATGGTGTTTTTAATTGAATGGGTCACACTACTTATACAACAGGGAGGGACTGTTCAGTTCATCTCCCGATGACTGTTCACATTTCTAATTTAATTATTTACATAAATTCACCCAATCATGAGGATTAGGTGTCAACATTCCCCCCCTTAATCTGAAGGGATGTTGGTGAGTCCAAGCATCATACTAAATCGTTCAAGCTTTTCTCTTCTAAGCGCTTTGGTGAAGATGTCTGCAATTTGCTCATTTGTGGAACAATGACGGAGATGGATTGTTTTGGCCTCAACATGATGTCGAATCAAATGATATTTAGTATTGATGTGCTTCGTTCGATCATGGAACTTTGGGTTCTTGGCCAACTTTATTGCAGAGGTATTGTCAATCATGAGTGGAGTTGATTGTACTTGTTTTACCTGCAAATCTTCAAGAATTTTCTTGAGCCACACAATTTCTTTTGTTGCTTCAGCTGCTACCACATATTCTGCTTCTGTTGTGGAATCTACTGGAACTGATTGTTTGTGTGATCTCTAGGAGACAACTCCTGATCCAAGACTCATGGCATATCCTGAAGTAGATACCCCAGTTTCTTTGTCTCAATCGAAGTCTGAATTAAAGTATCCAATCAAGCTGAAGTCATCCACCTATGTATACTTGATTCCAAAGTCTTGAGTTCCCTTCAAGTACCTTAGAACTCTTTTTACAGCAGAACAATGTCCCTCACAAGGCTTTTTCATAAACCTGGAGAGGATTCCAACAGTAAATGAAATGTCTGGTCTGGTAGTAGTTAGGTAGTTGAGACTTCCTACAAGTTGTCTATACTTTGTTGCATCCTCAAATTCCTTTCCTTCAATAGATGTGAGCTTTATGTTTTGTTCCATTGGAGTAGTAAGAGGATTGCACTCTTTCATGCCAAACCTGTTCAACAGATCTCCAATGTATTTATTTTGAGAAAGAAATATGGACTTTGGATGTTATGTTACTTCATGCCATAGTAATGAAGATAGCCCAATTCAGTCATTTCAAAACTTTTCCCCAATTCCTTATTTATGGATGCAATGTAGCTTTCATTGTTCCCTGTCATCAAAAGATCATCTACATATACCACAAGATATACAACTGTTTTGCCAACTTTCTTGACAAATAAAGTTGCATTATCAAGATCAAAATGTTTGCAATTGAGTTTCAGAAGATGCTCAGTTAGTTTTTCATACCAGGTTCGCGGTGCTTGTTTGAGGCCATACAAGGAATTCACAAGTTTGCATACTTTATGTTCATGTCCTTTCACAAAAAATCCTTCAGGCTGGGACATAAAAACATTCTCTTTTAGATCTCCATTCAAGAAAGCAGTTTTTAGATCCATTTGATGGACTTTCCAACCGTTCTAAGCTGCTAGTGTAAAGTGTGTCCGGATGGTAGCCCATTTTGCTGTGGGGGCAAAAGTCTCCTCATAATCGACCTCTTCCTTTTGTGCAAAACCTTTTGCCACAAGCCTAGCTTTGTGCTTGTAAAGTGAGCCATCAACTTTATACTTGTTCTTGTAGACCCACTTGCAGCCAATTGGTTTGGTTCCTAATGTAGGATCAACCAGCTTCCAATTGTCGTTCTTTATGAGGGCATCATACTCCTTTTGCATTTCTTCTTTCCATTCATCATGAGAAGCAGCTTCTTTGAAGGAAGTTGGTTCAAAATCTGTAGACACGTTTAATTCACAATCATAAGAAACATCCATATAAACAGGTGAATTAGAGTCATCTACAAAACCTCCATTTTGCCAGTTTGAATTTTTGGTTCCTGTCTTTCCAGCTTCATTAGGATGAACACTTTCAAGTGTCTTTGTCACCCACTTTGGGGTACCTTTTTTAGATGGTCCATTCTACTCCGTTGATTGAGTTGGAACTGAATCAAGATTGATTCTCCCAATTCTGTCAATCACATAACTTAAAGCATCATTCGTTGTTGGAGTTTCATGCGGGGGAGAGTGTTCTTCAAAAGAAGATTCCACATGTTGATCTAGTATAGGAATCCCCCCTTCAAGATGTGGAATCATATTATCAAATTCTTGAAATGATTTTTCTTTTGCGAATCTATCCAAGCGATCAAGTTGCCGCTCAACAACATTGTCAACTTTGGATGATTCAAGGAAAATTACATCTCTAGATAAAACAAAATTCTTATTTACTTCATCATAGAGGGGTATGCTGAAGAGGTGTTTGAATACCCCAGAAAGATACACCTACGACTTCTACCACCAAGTTTGTTTCTATGTACCTTTGGTATCAAGGCATAATAGGTGGAACCAAAGACCTTGAGATGCTTTACCGAAGGAACATGTCCATACCACATTTCATATGGAGTTTTGTTTCTTATAGCATTAGATGGACATCTATTCTTTATATATGCAGCACATAGAATAGCATCATCCCAAAACATTATCTTTACATTTTTGAAGAAGAGCATGGATTGTACCATATTTAAGATTGTCCTATTCATTCTTTCAGCTACACCATTCTGTTGGGGATTATAAGGCACAGTTTCTTGATGTTTGATCCCATGTTGGCGAAGATAGTTTTCAAATTCATTTGATGTGTATTCTTTTCCATTATCAGTGCGAATAGACCCAATATGAGATTGTGCATGATTTTCAATCCATTTATGAAAATTTTTGAATGTTTGAAAAGCATCAGATTTGTTCTTCAATAAATAAACCCAACACATTCTGGTGTAGTCATCAATAAAAGTCATGATGTATTTATTTCCATTCGTAGAAGGAACAGGCATTGGACCACATAAATCTGAATGAATGAGTTCAAGCTTCCTATGTGCTCTTGAATGTGAATCATGAAAAGATTGTTTTCTATGCTTTCCTAGAATGCAAGCATCACATTGCTTAAGTTTCCTAGGAATTGTAGGCAAACCAGCAACACCATTTTTCTTCAACAAGTGGAGACTGTCATAGTTCAAATGTCCAAATCTAGCATGCCATAATAAACTTGATGGAAGTGCACCTTCTTCATGATGAGAATTGTATGAGAAATGTTGTGCATGAGCAGAGGTTCCTTGCAGCTTGATAAGCCTTTCTTCTTCTATTCCCCTCATGACAAGTGAGTGGTCAGATGCTTTTCTTACCTCAAGCTTGCCATCAAACATATGAATGGAGTGACCTTGCTAGAGGATGTGGACCAAGGACAACAAGTTTCTCTTGAGATGTGGGAGATATAGAACATGATGCAGAAGAAATTCTGGAAGACCAGGCAGTTTAAGCCTAATTGTGCCAAGCCCTAATGGCTTGATTTTTGATTGATTTGCAAAGTATACTGCTCCATCAACATTGTCAATGAAATCTTCAAAAAAATATTTTCTGTGAGTCATGTGGAAGGTTGCTCCTGAATCAAGAAACAAATCATTTTTCCAAGAATCAAGTGAAGCATTAAATAAATCTTCATTTACTCCAATGTTACATTGTGCCACAACATAGTGAGCGGATTCAGGTGCTTTACCTTTGTCTATATCATCAGTTTTACCTTTCTGTTGGTTTCTTTTCTGTTCAATTTTTTCCCATGGTAGTTTGCATGTAGAGGCATCATGTGATCCATTTCTTTTGCAGCGTATGCAGTGCAAATCTACCTTTTCTCCTTGAGAATGTCTGCTCCCCCTGCCTCTGAAATATCTTCCTCTTCCTCTTCGACCACCTCTTCCTCTTGTAGAATCTTGAGCAGGATGATTTTCTTTATGAGCAAGGCACACAACCTCTTCAGAAGATTCAGGAGCTGTCTTCTTTCCAAAAGCTTTCTCTCTTTCAGCAAACTTTTTCACAAGAGAGTCAAAGGTTATATCTTTGAGATTTCCATTTGCTTGCAATGACTCAAGATAATTGGAGTAAGTAGGATAAAGTGCCTTGAGAAAAGCAATAAGAGGAATATCCAATTCAACCTTAATGGATTTGATATCATGCATTATAGACTTTACTTCAGATGCAAGAGCAAGAGGATAATTATTTTGCAGTTCAAGAGTGAAGAGTTTAATCATGAGTTGGACAACTTCAAGTGCAGAATGTGAGTCATAGAGTTCTTTCAGCTTTTGTAAGGCTTCAAAGGCAGTTGAATATGACAAAATATGGCGACTCACCTCTTAATTTACAGATGCTGCGATTAATGCATAAGCTTTGTTGTTCTTGTTTTCCCAAATGACGAGCTCTTTGTTTGAGGTAGGCTGTACTGGTTCATTGTCTCCTTCTTTGACACACACTCCTTTCCACAACTCATTGAAAATGAGGGTGTGTTTTATCATCCGGGACCATTCAAGATAGTTCTCCTTGCAAGTGAGAACTATTCCCACCATGGATATGATTGAATGCATTCTGTAAAAAAAATACTTTTGCTGATAGAAAAAATACTTCTGCCAATATACAGTAAAATTGTACTCAAAAGGGCATTCTCAAAAGATTTCAAATCCACCATGTGACCCATATAAATCCATCTCATATAAACCTCATATAAATGTCATATAAATTTCATATAAATCCACCATATAAATCTCATATAAATCCCATATAAACCTCATATAAATCCACCATTATATATGTATATTATATACGTCCCCTTTATATAAAAAACTCAATTACCATGTGACAGCGTTCAAATGTATCGGTGTTGTAGAACTGAGACTCGGCAAACTGGTGTTGGTGTGTCAGCAAAAAAATGTCGTGAGGAAGGTTGTGTGTATGGAGGTCGTGAGGAAGCCAAGTGAGAGGCTACGTGGTCAGCAAAAGCTAGGTGAGAGGTCGTGAGGAAGCCAAGGGAGCCAAGGGAGGGGACCGCGTATTCAAGCTGCGGTAACCACACCGAAACCAACTACGTATTCAATGGTTATGCACAGGCTACGGTAACCACAACGGAAAATATTAAATCGAATAGTCACTGATGATATTAAGGCAATCAAAGCCTCTGCCCAAAACGTAGGAAGGTGTGACGAGCTCTGCACACATTTATAGCACACAACACTACCGCAAGGAATATCATCCCACAAATAAATTTCTTGTAGGTGCTGCTCATAGTATTTGACTTTTTTCTGAACTTTGAAATCTTGCTTGACCTGCATAGACCACCAAAACTGGAAGATGGATGACGAGCAAGCACTCAACAAGAACCTACGATCTTATGGAGCAGATGCAGTATTTGTATGCGCACCAGGTCTTTGCTTTCTCGAAGGATAGAATCCAGTCGTTCATGGTGGAAGTGGTGGTGAAGGACAACACTAAAATTATGAAACACTTATGGATTCTATGTCAGGGCAGCCATAGAGCAATTAATGTATTTAGATGAATAGGCAGAGGAATGTTTCAGCAGATCAGAATACGTGGAACAGGCTACCAACATTTAGTAGAGAATATGGCAGAGGAACGTTTGCGTCATTCAGGTGAATGTCAGGCGCAGGTCTATATAAATGGAATATGGCAGAAAGAGGGCGCAACTAGTTGTATGGAGGAGCAGCGCAGGTATATGAGAGCAGACAAGGGAGTTACAAGGGACAAGAGCTAAAAAGGAGCTGGCTCTGATACCATGTCAAGCCAGGCAGTAACTCCACAAAGCAAAAACTGATTCGTGTATTATTCCATCAGGTAGGTCTTTGTTATATACAACAGGGAGAGACTGTTCAGTTCATCTCCTGATGACTGTTCACATTTCTAATTTAATTGTTTACATAAATTCACCCAATCATGAGGATTAGGTGTCAACATTTTCTTTGTATTAGCACTCTTTAGCACCGAGGGCTTTATTTCAAATTTAATGCTTTTTTACATGTTATCTCCTTTCCATCCAACCACATGAAACATAGTTATTAAGCCCTTTCACTCCATATGACCAATTCTACGTCCATGTCCTTTTGTGGAACCATGAAAATTGGAACCCATATTACCTATACCGAACACCAAAGAAATTTTATACTCCTCTATTGAACATCCTAATACTGGTATGGTCACTAGACCCAGTGTTGGAAATTCAATACCAAGCATGAATTTATAGTCATGATAATTATTTTTTAAGATAATTAATGTTATCTTTTAGTTCTTATTTGTTATTCATCAAAATTATGAATTTAACAAGAGAGATAAAGATCACAGAGCATAAGCTACAAAAGACACTAGAAATTATGCCAGAGGCTAGGGAAAAACCCGCAAGGGGAAATGTTGTCATCAATAAGTGAAATCTAATTCAAACAAACCAGTGATCCAAGTGTTAAGTCAACCCTCCAACTTTTTACAATATTGTTCACAAGATGTCATTTGTTTTTTGTCAAATAAACTTTAGTCTGTAGGAGTGTAGCTCACAATACACTGAGATATAGTACTATAAGTAGCTCACATTTAATAGAGATATATTTCCACAAAGAACTAACATTCTTTATGGGAAATTTTCCATGGGAAACTCACATACTTCAGAGATATCTCGCCACAAGGAACTCACATACTTTAGAGATAGTTTGCCTCAAGGAACTCACATACTTTAGAGATAAATTTCCATAGGAAATTTGTATTCTTCAAAGATAACTTTCCTGATCCAAAAATGGGTCCTGGATAAACCTCTAAGTCTAAAGACTTTAGGTAAGAGGTAAAAGGTTCCAAATGGTACAAATCCTTTGTAAATCAAAGGAAAATTAAAGTTGCAGGTTGCTCTCGGAAATAGTCTCATTACATAGATCTCCTCATTCTCAATCCAACACAACTTGAATGGGCGAAAACAGACTCCGGATGAAGGAGTTATTGTAAAATGAAAATTGCCCAATGTCCTTAGAAAAGGAGGCAATTTCATTAAATTTTGAACTATATTGAGAATTTTGATTTTTAGTATAGGCTCACGAGCCAATCCACAGTTGACACATGGTAGGCCTGGATTGGGCCACGTGGCCCTGTTTGATTGGTCAAAGAGGAAATGTTGCATCGCAATTATTTCAAAGGGATTACTTAACCATAGGCATGAGGACTTGCGATATGTGATTGTACTTTATCGCATCGCTTAAATCTGAAGGAAAAGGACCAAGACCTGTGACTAGGTAACTTACCTATGTGTGATGGGCCGCTCAAGCGGAGATCGGAGGCAGTCGGAGGCATAACGTGCGTTGGGACTGGGTCTATGCGATACCATGATAGCCGAGATCGGTGGATTACAATCGGTGAACACAATAGAGTGGGGATAGATATATATATATGTATATACACGATGCGATGGCTGGACTCGATGGGGCAATAAGTCAGATTTAATATATTTTGAAATCCATTCGATGGCATTTTTAACGTATTTTCATGTATTTTGAAATACAAAGGGACATGCCAACTGTGACTTGCAACAGTGACTCACAAGTGGACCCGAGAGGAGAATAGGGTGCAGTTATGAATGTTTCAAGTCTGGATGAACTGTGTTTTGGAGGATTTTCTGTGTTTTGTAGAATTTTCCTGTGTTAACAGAAAATGACTGTTTCAAGGATTTCGAAAACCTTTTGCACTCATCCATTACAACATAGGTGACATTCATCCCCGAGGGAATTTAGCAATGATGGCTAACACCCAGAGAAAGTATTCGAGTAGACAGGCAAATGAAGATCCTGAGAGGGAAAATGAATAGGCAATGTGATTTGGCTTAAAATCCATGGATGTCAAAGACAGAGGGGCTAGCTGAGTTGCTACTAAGTAGTTGCCAATTGTTGTTGGGTTTTATTGCTGAAGGAAGCCAAAATAGGAAGCTAAGGCAAAAGAGGTAGCGTAGAAGCCAAAGAGGCAGCGTAGAAGTTAAAGGCAGCTAAGGGAGTCACTTGGAGTCCAAGTGAAAAGCCCAGAGAGAGTTGTAACCTGATAGAAGGTAGACAGAAGATAGAGCGAAGATCCAAGAGCTGAGAGCTAGAGCCAAGGAGCTAGAGTCAGAGCCAAGAGCCAGAACCAAGAGCCAAAGAGCTAGAGTCAAAGCCGAGATCCAGAACCAAGAGCCAAGAGCCAGAGCCAAGAGCCAGAGCTTCAAGAGACAAGGGATAAAATGGTGTCTGAACCCATTGTTTATGTGTAGAATAGCAGGATTTGAGCCAAAGAGCTTGTAAAAAGGACTTATGCCATAATCCCAGAGAGCCTAGTTGAGTTGACTAAAGCTCACAAAGATGTAGCCCAAGAGTTGTGGGTGAACTCTTAATTAAACTGTTGTCTTATGTGTTTGTTTTTACTGCTATTTTATTTACTGTTATATGAATTTATATATCACTTTCAACATATTAATTTACATCACAACAACAGAAATTAAAGCAAGTAATCAATTGAAAACAAATACAAGCATACACCCATATTTTCAAGCATTTCTTAATTCCGCATTGGTTAATCATTAAGACTTGGGAAAATTTAAAGCTTTGGAAGTGGGAGAGGTTCTTGTAAGTTGGACAAGAATCATAAGTGCCCCATTTTCAGATCAAGTGGTATCAGAGCTTAAGTTTGATTAACCCCACCTTCAAAGAAGGTTATATTAGAATTCTTGATTGACAAAGCAAAGACTACTTGTCTGAAAGGTGTTTGAATAGCAAGAGGCTGATTGTATGATTGTTTTGCAAACTGACTATTTTTTGAGTTTGTAGAGGTAAAGGGAAAGATGTTGATAGCTCAGTCCAGGAAGGACAAATAGGAAGAAGGGCTAAAGGCATTCTTCTATCCCAAGGACCTCAAGGCAATTCAAAGCACAAGAGGTTTTTTGCAAGAGGTTGCTTAAATAAGCTCTTTATTTATCTTGTTGAAGTTTTTTTGTTCATTGGCATAATGACAAATTCTAAAAGTGGGTCCTCAAATTATGCGTTCTTCACAAGATTCCTTGATGAAGACATGAAGCAAGAATTGTCCACCATGATGGATATGGAAACAGAAATGTATGAGGATGGATGGAAGAGCAGCATGCTTAGAAAGCAACTGAATTCCATGAAGGAAGAGAAGCAGTTGCTTGCAGATAAATTGCAGGAAATGGAGAGGCAACTTCATGTTGCAAATATGAACTTGAAAAGGATGCATGAGTTGGAGACATAGGTCTTTGTTGCCCAAGAAGCCTTGGTCAAGTATCAACTTGAAGAAGAGGTAAACCATTCCAATTTGTAGAAATTTTGAATAATATGACACTTATTCACAGATATTATCCCAATTATACACTATTGCGAAATACATGCATAATACATAACCTCCTCTATGTTGATCATCAATTTAGCAGCATTAAAAACAATGAAACATCAATCACATGCGCACATTAACACAGTATGTAACCCAGGGAAAGCATATAGCTGAAAACCCCACACTATTTGTATATTATAATGATTGAGAACATGTAACAATACATAGTACAATACTCCTCACAAGTATCCAGCACTATCTCCACCTATTACACACAATACAGCTCAGATCTGATCTCCAAATCTCCTCCGCTACTTGCCTGCCTCCACTACACAATACATGCTAAGAATGAATGAGAATGGCTGATCCAAACTCCTATTTACCTTGTGAAAATCACCCACACTATAAATCACATGAGAGAAAGCTATATTTCACTTGGTATTGGCCCACACTCAGAGATCATTGGCATAACTCAATCCCATGCATGTGCACAATCTCATGCACAACTGATAGCAATCTCAACCTCTAACACCTGTCTCCATTGAACTGTACATGCACTGAGTTAACTGATGTATTCTTCAGTTGCATTATGAGTTAATAACTAGTGAACTAATTAATAACTAATTCACACAACTCATCACTTAGTCTATTGATCAGTTAGACTAAATACAACTAGTTCAACTAAGTCAAACTGAACACAACTCCATTAACTACTCATCCAACTCCACATAACTCAACAACATGAGTTCTAACTGATGTCCTGCATGCAATAGCTCAACTGACTCATAAGAAAAATGTATTTCCTTCTGACAGCTGCATGTGCCACATATGTAGCTCAAAATGAAGTGCTCCAAGAGGATAAGATAAAGTTTATAGTCTAAATATTATTATAAGACAATAATATTTGACTTTTCTATTTTTGACTAGCAGTCTAAAAATAGACTTTGATCACTCCTGCTGTGATCACTCCTACTGTGATCCCTCCTGCTGTGATCCAAAAATAGACTTTGTGCCATAATTTGCCTATGGGCCCACTTAGTGAAGGCAACTCCTTTCCACTAAGCTCCATCATCTTGTTGCATTCTCAACAAGCATTTCTTGTTGCACACTTTTCAACACTCCCTCTCAACAAGAAAGGCTTCCTCTTAAACCCGATCCTGTAACTATGGAATGTTCCACATGCAACACATCTGCCCGATCCACTTTGCTCCAACAACACTTGGAACAAAAAACTCCCAACTGACAACTATGTTGGGCTAGGAACATACTCTGATGCTGAAGCTCTACATGCTACTGGCAAGTGCTCCCTCTCTGACATATGCGCTACTGCAACATCTTCATGCATCTCGCACCATTGCACACCTCTCTGTGCCACCTAGCACTGTGAAAACACTTGTGCCTCTCGCATTGATGCAGCCTGCATGCTATGCATTGTCCTAGGATTCCTTGCACTGCAGCTCTCTCTGTCGCTCCATCTGCATTTGTCTCTACCCAATCAGTCAGCTCCTACTACTCCACATCGGGGCTCCTGTAGCAAGGTCTCATCCAAGAGGTTGGGTACCTCAAGGATCCTGCCCCTCCTCCTTGGGATAATCAATCCACATCACCCCACCTCCTACCTGGAGGTATGGCTGCATGCGATCCCTCAGCTCACCTGGCTTGAAGTTTTCCCCTACTGGAGGACTCTGCATGAGTATATGTCTCTACTCGATTTCCTCTCAGCTTCCCTTGTTGTGGCTGCTCCACATCCTCCTAAAGCTGTTGCACCAATCGTGGCTCCTCCACAATCGTTTGAGACTTCTTCTGGCTCTACATGTTGAGAGGTAATATACACTCCCTCTCAACCACCAAGTCTCCATCAGTTGCCTCGCTGCTCAAGGCTTTGCATGCATCTTAAACCTCAAGAGCACACAGGTTCTTGACCTGTGAACCAATCTGCTTCACTTGTCTAGTGATGATGTGTCTAAGGAAAACCTTTCCCTTACTAAAGACAACATCATATCCTCTGTCTTCCAGCATCACGATCGACACCAAGTTTCTCTTTAGTCCTGGTACATACTTGACATTGGTCAAGGTAAGGCGAGCTCCATGCTCCCTCTAAAAAATAACTATGCCTACACCTGAGACACTATACTTCTCATCATTACCCATCCCTATGAGTATCTGGAGATCTTTCTCCTCCAAAGTACTGAACAAACTTTTGTCACCGATCATGTGGAAAGAAGCTCCACTGTCAAGGAACCAACCACTTCCCATCATGGATGAAACCATACATGCGAAGAGTGTGAAGTCCAACTCAAACTGTGAAGCAAGTGAGGCTGCCTCACCTTCAGATCCTTCCCCAGATCCCTTCTTGGACTTCTTCTTTGGGAAATTAGTAGCATAATGGCCCAACTCATGACAACGAAAGCATCGCACCTTTGACTTGTCAACCTTCTTCCCATCATTGGAAGAACTGGATTCAGAAGAGAAACCTTCCCCTTCCCTTTCTTCGCCTTACTCGCTAAGGCATAGTTCTCCTCGTCATGCATAGATGAAAAACTGTCTCTGGTGCACCGTCTAATCTCCTCTTGCACAAGATCTGACCCAAGTCTCTCCTATCCTGGCGATTTCTCCCTTCCATTCATCGAGCCCTGGTAGCTATGCCAACTCTTAGGAAGGCCAAGGAGTGCTAGACTCGCCATATCCTCATCCTCAACAGTTACCCCTGTTAGCACTTGAAATTTCACCTCAGGCTGAAAAGGCAAACCTCAAAGCTACATCAAACCATTTAGCTTCGTAGCTAGCCCTACGGGGCAGGAGAAGGCTCTCTCCGGTCAATCTCGGTAGATCTTCAATGGGATGAGATGACCAAAACGGTAACACTGATATTAGGCTAGTAAACTGATTTGAAGGTTGATTTGGGGGTTTTTGGGGTTTTTTGGTGGCAAATTGAGGAACTGCAATTTAGGGTGAGGGGATTGGACACAGTTTCTGCAGGGGGGTCTTTGGGGCAAGGTAGGAAGTTGTATTGATGTCTTTAGCTGAAAGGGATGATTAAGGAAGAAAAAAGAGAAGCTAAAGAGGGCAAACAATGACTTTGAATCCTCTCTAGACAGTGGAAAACATAAACATTAAACAAATTTGAAAGCTGAGCATGGCAAGCATGAATTCAAACTTTATCACTTCATTTGTTTAATAAGCTGCAGTAAAGAAAGAGATGGAACACATAAAAACACTTACAATTACAATAAGAGAACACACCATCAACACAAGAGTCCACAAGAATCCCAATGATGTCTGCAAAACCCTGGTCTTCCTTTTCCTCAAATTGCAGAGATACAAGTAAAATATACAATAGGAGCTTCTCCCTCAAGAGTCCAACCATGAAAATGAGTAAAAGAGTGCATAATATAGATGATCTAACCTCTCTCCCCACCTCTAGGGGTCGAGCTCCCCTTCCTAGGAGCTGTTTGAACAACCTCTAAACTAAGCACTACAAAATAGGCAGTCAAAACCACTTGCCTCTAAAAACTTGGAAACCAGTTCATACAGTCAATTTTACTCTTTTACATGAGGAAAACTTATAGAAGAGTAAAACAATAGTAAAAGTATCTAAAAAGTGCCACAAGTACAATCAAAAGGACCACCATCGACCTCAGCAAGTCAAACTGGAGCTGAACTGTAAATTCTGGGCTGAACTGGTCAAATCTGGCAAAAATTTCCCAAGGGGTCGCGCACATCCAGCTGAAGGGGTTGTGCACTTTGAAGCCCTGTTTGGAGGCCTTCCTGGTGTCAGAATGAGGTGCAGGATAGCGTGTTGGAAAGGTCTCTGAGTCTAATTTCCAACCCAACCAGAATATTTGGATTTGGAGGTCATTTGCCCAGTCAAAAGTCAATTCTCCCAAGACTACTTCTGCAGCTCAAAAAAGGGGCAGAAAGTCAAAATTTGGCTGTATTTTGACCTTTTGGAGACCCGAAACTCCATGAAAACTCAAGCTAATCCATAGGCATGTGTAACTTTGCATAAAAAATCCATCAATGCTGAGTTTTCGCAAAACGGAGTTTCCAAATGAAAGGGTCGCGCGCGGGGTGAGACCCCTTGAGGAGCCAAAACCTGTAAATTGCACAAAAAATTCACAAATGACAAAATTTTCTCCAAATTTTTTGAAATTTGGGCTGGGAGTCCCCAATCAAGTACCATGCTCATTCAAAGAGGCTTTGGCCAAAATTTGGAGTGGATCGGGCGTTTTCCTTCGTTTTTGTGCTTTGGCCAACCGTCCTTGGAGCACCTTCGTTCTCGCCGGTATTTTTGACATTTCTCTCAAACCATGACACCTGTGTAAAACGTGAAGGAGGTTTTTCTTCCTTGGCATGTTTTGGACAAAAACCTCTCTCAGGTTTGAAAAATTCATCTTTGATTGCTCAGAAACAGCTTTTGAGTGAAACTTGTCCCAATGTGTGAAACAAGGAATTTTTTCGAAATGGAGCGAAATGAAGGGGATAGGGGGCTTCTAAATTCTTGGGGAAATTTTTGGGAGTATGGAGGGATGTTAGGAAGTAGGGGAAAGTGGAATCTCAGATATTGAGTGAGGGGAAGGGGTCCAAACGGGAAAAACACAGGCCAAACCTAGAAAATTGCTAGGTTGTAGCTAGAAACTAGGGTTTGTGCAAAAATGAGGAATTTGGCGGATCTAAGGGATGGGAAGTGTTTGATAAGGTATTTTAAGGATAGGGGAAGGTGTATGAACATCAGGAAAAAAGTTTTTCCGGTGATTTGGCCATCCAAGAAAAATTAGCTTTCAAAACCCTAGGAGAGGGAAATGAGCTTGCCTAGGCACAACTGAAGTATGAACAAGATGTAAAATGACCTATTAGATACTGACATGACGATGACAACCCTCTGAATGATGATACACTCAGCTGAATGATGACATAGACTGACATTTGGGCAAACCCTAGGCCTAATGCCTAGTGACCAAATTTTGCTTGAAGACTCACTGAAATGACAAAATTTGACCTTGACACTTCAAAATCACTTTGTAAGAGCCCATTTGATCACTGTAGGAAGGCTGGAAAGACTGACACTAACAACCCCCACACTTCCCAGCTCATCCTGACATTGGGTGAACTTCGTGAGATACTAGGGCATACTGTCTCCATTCTCACACCTAATGTTTCTAAGTTTATCCTTGAGTTCCATTCCACCAGCTCAAAACTCAACATCTTCTGATCTAAAATTTGTGAGAACAAAGTATTTCTTGTACAGAGATCCACTGTATGGGCATTCACTAGATATCTCACCTTCCAAAATAAGGATGAATCCAGAGGTTACCTGGCCCGATTACAGACTCTGCCTGAAGAAATAAAATGTAAACACTTTCTAAATAATAGATTTGATGATCAATCCTCACTTTGATATCCTATAGAACTTTTTCTACAAATCAACCAACTCTGATACCATGTAGAAATTTTGAATAATATGACACTTATTCATAGAGATTATCCTGATTATACACTATTGAGGAATACACGCATAATACATAACCTCCTCTACGTTGATTATCAATTTAGCAGCATTAAAAACAATGAAACATCAATCACATGCGCACATTAACACAATATGTAACCCGGGGAAAGCATATAGCTAAAAACCCCACACTATCTGTATATTATAATGATTGAGAACATGTAACATTACATAGTACAACACTCCTCACAAGTATCCAACACTATCTCCACCTGTTACACACAATACAGCTCAGATCTGATCTCCAAATCTCCTCTGCTGCTTGCCTGCCTCCACTGCACAATACCTACTGAGAATGAATGAGAATGGCTGATCCAAACTCCTATTTACCTTGTGAAAATAACCCATACTGTAAATCACGTGAGAACAAGCTATATTTCACTTGGTATTGGCCCACACTATGCAGAGATCATTGGCATAACTCAATCCCATGCATGTGCACAATCTCATGCACAACTGATAGCAATCTCAACCTCTAACACCTGTCTCCACGGAACTGTACATGCACTGAGTTAACTGATGTATTCTTCAATTGCATTATGAGTTAATAATTAGTGAATTAATTAATAACTAATTCACACAACTCGTCACTTATTCTATTGATCAATTAGACTAAATACAACTAGTTCAACTAATTCAAACTGAACACAACTCCATTAACTGCTCATCCAACTCCACAGAACTCAACAACATGAGTTCTAACTGATGTCCTGCATGCAATAGCTCAACTGACTCATAAGAAAAATGTATTTCCTTCTGACAGCTGCATGTGCCACATCTGTAGCTCAAACTGAAGTGCTCCAAGAGGATAAGATAAAGTTTATAGTCTAAATATTATTATGAGACAATAATATTTGACTTTTCTATTTTTGACTAGCAGTCTAAAAATAGACTCTGATCACTCCTGCTGTGATCCAAAAATAGACTTTGTGCCATAATTTGCCTGCGGGCCCACTTAGTGAAGGTGACTCCTTTCCACTAAGCTCCATCATCTTATTGCATTCTCAACAAGCATTTCTTGTTGCACACTTTTCAACATAGTTTGTCTTCAAATTCCTCTAAGGATGCTTATATTGGCTCTTTTCAAAAACATACTAAAGGCATAGGTTCCAAGCTAATGTCCAAGATGGGCTATGAAGGAAAGGGCTTGGGAAAGCATGCACAAGGTATTGTTGAACCAATAATGGTTGAGGAAAGGCCTAAGTATTTGGGTCTTGGCTATGGACAGTCTTATGGACCGAGTTCCAAATCTACCATGAAGGCCATTGAAATAGTCCTAAGAATGAAATGGCCGAAGCATCATTTGCAGAATGTAAGTGTTCATGAGCACACACTTGAACCAGAGAGTTGTGGAGACTCCAACAACCTTGAAGAGATTGATGGTGTTCCAAAGGGAGCCACTTCTTCATTTGCTTCACCTCCACATGAAGGCAATAAAGGTGAAAGAGAAAGGTATAATTCTGGTTCTAAACACATTCCTTTTGATTGTGCAAAACATGATAAATTTCCACATATGTATGGGAAAAGAATTGCATGTTCCTATTGTGGATTGGATAACCATGATGTTTGTAGATGTTGGAAGAGAAAGGACACATATAGGAAGTAGAAGAAGGAAAAGAAGCAAGAAGCCAAAGGTCCATTGGACAAGGCAAATCATGCTGTTAAGAGGGCACATGCAGTGCACTTACTGCCATAAGCAAGGACATCTTGCTACAAAATGTTGGACACTAAATATAGCAATGCTTCCACAAAAGCTAAAGAAAGTGGAAAGAGAAGATGGAAGAAATGTAAGTGAAGATTCCATGAATGATGTGTCTCAAAATGATTCACATGATGATGCTGATGTGCAGAAAAGGTTAGTACCTTTCGAAGGTTTTCGTAAGGAATGATTAGAGTTCTTACCCAATTAAGATTGCATGTCTATTGATGCATCTACATTATATTTTCATTTCAGCTTCAAAAGTACAGTGTGCTTAAGTGAAATTTGAAGGATGAAATGCATCCATGAGCATGAGATGCATGAACATAGGGATGTTGATGATTTCCTTGTTTTTGAACATGTATGTGTAATTAACTTGCAGGGTTGATTTCTTTGACATGCATGTGATGCCATGTTTACTTGGGAGAAGTTAATTGGTCTCCATGTTCGAGATGATGATGAAAGTTCCATCTTTTGAAAAAGAGTCCTAAAGGTCTTTTTCTACATGCTTGACTTGAAGGGTCATTTGTTTTAAAGGCATGTTTTGTGGGCTTGTTATCTAGTCCATCATTTGTATGCAGATGTAAGACATGGAGGTGTTCACAAGATGTGAAATCTGTTTCTTTTGTTGAAGCAGGAGTTTAGGCCATCCAGTTGTTGTCTGTGTTTCTATTGTTGTTAATAGTTTTTGTTGACGGCCTTTCAAATAGGCACAAATGAAAGTTTGTGGAGCAGATGTACTTCACATTTGTTTGAGCCACCTTAGATCAATGATCAAGGTAAAGAAGTTCAAACCACCTTCTGTTACCATTTTAGTAGAAGTTCTACAGAAAGGCAAGGAGGAAGACAGTTTTTCCTAGGAAGACCAGCCCATCCAAGAAGTGAAGTGGTCAAAAACTTTGGTTCAGAGGCACTATGAAAAGGCAAGTGTAGGGAGGCTGAAAGAAGAGGGTGAGTCACTCTCATTTACTGTTCAAATTAGTATATCAGTCTTTTGGAGACCAAATTTTTTTTAGTGGGAAGACATGATTGAAAAATGGATCCTGGATAAACCTCTAAGTCTAAAAGACTTTAGATAAGAGGTAAAAGGTGTCAAATGGCACAAATCCTTTGTAAATCAGAGGAAAACGAAAGTCACAAGTTGCTCTAAAAAATAATCTCATCGCAGAAATCTCCTCATTCTGAATCCAACACAACTTGAATGGGAAAAAACGGACTCCGGATGAAGGAGTTATTGTAAAATGAAAATTGCCCAATGTCCTTAGAAAAGGAGGCAATTTCATTAAATTTTGAACTATATTGAAAATTTTGATTTTTAGTATAGGCTCATGGGCCAATCCACAATTGACACATGGCAGCCCAAGATTGGGCTACGTGGCCTTGTTTGATTGGTCAAAGAGGAAATATCACATCACAATTATTTCAAAGCGAAGGACTTAACCACAGGCATGAGGAATTGCGATATGTGATTGCGCTTTATCGCATCGCTTAAATCCAAAGGAAAAGGACCAAGACCCACGACTATGTGACTTGCCGATGTGTGATGGGCCAATCAAGAAGAGATCAGAGATGGAGGCAGTCGGAGGCATAACGTGCGACGGGGCCAGGCCGATGTGATACTGCGATTGCCGATATCGATGGATCACAATCAACGAATAAAACAGAGCCGGGATAGATATATATGTATATTCGTGATGCGATGGCCAGACCCAATGGGGAAATAAGCCAGATTTAATATATTTTGAAATCTGTTCGATGGCATTTTTAATGTATTTTCGTGTATTTCAAAATACAAAGGGACAGGCCAATTGCGACTTGCGACAACGACTCACAGGTGGACCCAAGAGGAGAATAGGGTGCAGTTATTAATGTTTCAAGTCCGGATGAACTATGTTTTAGAAGATTTTCTGTGTTTTTGCAATGTTTTCCTGTGTTAACATAAAATGATTGTTTCAGGGATTTCGAAAACACGATGCGCTCTCCCTGAGGGCGTTTAGCAATGATGGCTAATGCCCAGAGAAGGGATTCGAGTGGACAAAACAGGCAGACAAAGAGCCTGAGAGGGAAAATGAACAAGCAGTGAGATTTTGCTTAAAAGCTATGGATGTCAAAGATAGAGGGGCTAGCTGAGTTGCTGCTGAGTAGTTGTCGATTTTTGTTGGGTTTTGTTGCTGAAGGAAGCCAAAGCAGGAAGCTAAGGCAAAAGAGGCAATGTAGAAGCCAAAGAGGCAGCGCAGAAGTTAAAGGCAGCCAAGGGTGTCACTTGGAGTCCAAGTGAAAAGCCTAGAGAGAGCTGTAACTTGATAGAAGGTAGAAAGAAGCCAGCAAAGAGCCAAAAGCCGAGAGCCAGAGCCAAAGAGCCATAGTCAGAGCCAAGAGCGAGAACCAAGAGCCAAAGAGCTAGAGTTAGAGCCAAGAGCCAGAACCAAGATCCAAGAGCCAGAGCTTCAAGAGCAAAGGGATAAAATTGTGTCTAAACCCATTGTTTATGTGTAGAACAGTAAGAGTTGAGCCAAAGAGCTTGTAAAAAGGACTTATGCCATAATCCCAGAGAGCCTAGTTGAGTTGACTAGAGCTCAGAGAGATGTAGCCCAAGAGTTGTGGGTGAACTCCTAATTAAACTATTGTCTTATGTGTTTGTTTTTACTGTTGTTTTATTTACTGTTATATGAATTTATATATTAGTTTCAACACATTAATTTACAACAACAACATAAATTAAAGCTAGTAATCAATTGAAAACAAATACAAGCATACACCCGTAGTCCAATAGTCATCCATATAATGTGAAAAGTCTTGAAGGGGTCAAATGTTGATTTGGGGTAGCATCAGATGTGCTCTAGCCACAAAATTTGGTGGAGAGGTTAGGGCACATGAGGTCTCCAATACCCAGAAAGGGTTTGGGCAGATTCTAAATAGATCACAAGATATTAAAATAATTAATATTTTTAATGGAGTCCTTAAGTCTAAACTTAGGGAAAATAGAATATTAATGTTTATAAATATGAATCTGTGTTAGAATGTTCCAAAAGACATGGATCAAGCCAGATCTAACCTTAGCCATTTATTAGGGACTTAATCTTGGCCATTGAGATGTCAACAAGAAAAGTATAAGAGGAGGCTTGAGGGTCACTTGGAGAACACACCAAAGATGATCAATCATTCTATTCTCTAGAGTGGGGTTTAATAAGAGAGATAGAATTAGTGATCGAGAGAGAAACTAAGGGGCATTGAGTACAGAGAAAAAGAGAAGGTAGATATTGTGCCAGGAGAGTAGCGCAACAGCCAGGGAGGGTGACGCAGAGCCAGCAAGGGCTCATGCAGGGCCATGTAGAGGAAACAAAGTGTTGTGCAGAGCAACAAAGGGGCAATCACAGCTGACGCAGAGGCTCCTAGAGTTGATGCAGGGCCTCCTAGGGCTGACACAGGCCTAGAAAGGTTAACACAAGGCCAGTGTGAGACAGAGAGGAGCTGACACAGTCTAGTTTGGGCAGATGCTGGGGTTGTAGAGTAGTTTTGTGTTGAGGAGCTGTCGGAAGGGTTTTCTGGGGTTTCATCTAGGAGATTTCTCTCAAAATGTGAAGTATAAATACTAAGGAAATTCTCTATTAGGTAGGCCAGTTTTGGCACCCAGATTGTACTATGATATTTCCTAATAAGAAAACCCCCAGATAGTTACACCAGCTTTCCCGCATTGGGCTTTTCCGAGGACATTTGTCCAAAAATAATGGTATCATGTGGTGTGTTTGTTCTTGTTTCTTTTAGTCGCTGATCTGTAATATGTTGAGCATGCATTGGTGTTTATTTTCAGTATTTACTTTGTAAATAACTTGTTAAATAATAATAACAAGTAGGTAGGAATAAATCAGAAAAAGTGTATGAAGGGTTTCTAAACTAAGTAAAGTTAGAAACTTCAACATGGTATCACAACATGATTGCAAATCATAGGAGGACTAAAAGTCATCGGCCGAGTGAGCAATAGCAACAAAAAACAGTTGTCCCTAGGTGACAGAAGTTGTTTCTAGCAGCGCAGAAGCCTAGAAGTGTGACGCAGATCTAGCCAGAGCCACGCAGAAGAAGTCGGGAGTTGCACAGACCCTCAGAGAGGCCAGTGTTGCTGACATAGAGGGCCAAAGGGCTGACGGAGGGCATCCCAGGGTTGACGTAGACCCATCTGGGCTAATGTAGAGTCAACGTGAGGCAGAGAGGGGTTGACGCAGTTCACAAAGAGGCAATTGCAGAAGTCTAGAAGGCTACAGAAATATTGGAGAGTGGAGTTGGTGAGGTACTGTAGTCATAACAGTACCTAAAAAAGCAGGGCAAGAGGATTTGTTACCAAGGGTTTCTAGCCGAGGAACCTGGATCAGCAGTGCAGTTGCACAAGATGATCAGAGTGGGGGGCATCTCAACAAGTGACAAAAGGATTTCCAGGAGGAAAATTAGGACTCAGAGGGAGTCTAGAAGAGACCTTCCAGATGGGAAGTAGAGACTCAGAGGAGTCAAACAAAGAACTTCCAGGAGGGAAGTACAGGAGTGTCATGGCACTACACGGGGTAAGAGACCAGGATAGACTAGATGGAGCATCGAAATTCACAGTTTGGAAGGCCGGAATCTTATCAGTGCTTGATAGGAATCATGTCAAGAACTTCGCCTTGAAGGTTACAGTTATCCCAGTCGACCCCAATGATAACGACAAGTATGAAGAGGCAATGGTGAGGGCCAAGTGCATTATCCTTGATGGGGTCAAGGATCATGTGGTACCACATATAATTGAGAAGGAAACGACAGTTGAGATGTGGGAGGCTCTCCAGATTCTATACTAGCATACTTCTATGCAGAGAAGAATGCTGCTCAAGAACCAGATGAGGTCGTATCAAATGAATAAGGGTCAAACGATTGACTCCTTCCTCAGAGGAATGAATGAGATCTGAGATCAGTTGACTGCTATAGGAGCGACACAGGATTAGGAGCTTATGGTGAGGATAGCCCTGAATGTTGTCTCAGAAGAGTGGGAAGTGTTTGTCTAGAGCATCCTGGGCAGAGGGACTCTCCTACCTTGGGACGACATGTGGGCATCTCTTTTCTAGGAAGAGATTAGACGATAGTCAAATATAGGTAGCAGTAGTAAATGGATCAAGGTCAAGCAGGAGGAGGAGGATGTGGACCTAGCATCTGAGGGAAAGTAGGAGATGTGGAAGAAGAAAGATATCTCCAAGATCAAGTGCTTCCAATGTGGGGAGATGGGTCATTATGCGACCTAGTGCCCAAGGAAGAAGAGTAACGTAGAGTCTTCCGGGACTAAGGCAGCGCCAACACGGGCAGAGAAGGAAGTTTTGATAGACGATGATTGTGCCATGAGTGCACACACTCCACTTGAGCGGAAGTGGGGAAACATTGAGTTGGAGTCAGATGGACTATAGGCGATGAGGAGAAGGATCCTTGAGGTACCCAGCGTCTTGGATTAGACCTTGATACGGGAGCCCCGACGAGGAGTAGTAGGATTGGCTAAGTGGGTAGAGACGAATGCGGATGGAATGGTAGAGAGAGATACATTGTAGGAGTTCCAAGACAGCACAAAGGTAGTAGGCTATAGTAGTGCGAGAGGCAGAGGAGTGTTGCACCAGTGTAGGAAGGCACAGAGAGGTGTGCAACGGTGCGAGATGTAGGGAGTTGTTACAGCAACGCAGAGGTCAGAGGGAGGGAGCACTTATCAACGGCAAAGGGAGCTTCAACATCAGTGGGTGTCTCTAGACCAATAGGGAGGTCAGTTGGGAGATCAATTACTTACTTCTCAGTAATTGAGATGCAGTGCAGTAGTGGGTAGCACGATGAAACTTGATGAGAGGAGGTGCAGTGCAAATGAAGTGCTGGGAGAAAGGACCAGTAGTAGTGCGGATGCAGAGGGAGCTATCATACAGATGCAGTAGTGGTAGTGGCAGAACCATGGGCAGTAGTACAGGAGGTAGAAGTGCAGATCATGTTGGGTATGAAGGCCTAGCATCAGCACAGGTACCAATGCTGGATGATCAAAGTAATACTCAGTGAGGAGTATTGCTAGAGCACAGTCCTCGCTAAGAGGGATTATTGATTCGGTGTAGCATCTGATGTGATCTAGCCATGAATTTTGGTGGGGAGATTGGGGCACATGAGATCTCCAATACCCAGAAATGGTTTGGGTAGATTTTAAACAGATTAGGAGATATTAAAATAATTAATATTTTTAATGGAGTCCCTAAGTCTAAAATTAGGGAAAATAAAATATTAATGTGTATTATTATGAATCTGTGTTAGAGTGGTCCAAAATACATGGATCAATCCAGATCTAATCTTAGCCATTTATTAGGGACTTAATCTCGG
Source organism: Pinus tabuliformis (assembly GCA_031772625.1). Taxonomy (NCBI): domain Eukaryota; kingdom Viridiplantae; phylum Streptophyta; class Pinopsida; order Pinales; family Pinaceae; genus Pinus; species Pinus tabuliformis. The sequence goes on from CM062804.1 coordinate 1,580,465,056, forward strand.
TCGTTGAAATGTCAACAGGAAAAGTATAAGAGGAGGCTTAAGGGTCACTTGTAGAACACACTAGAGATGATCAGTCATTCTGTTCTCTAGAGTGGGGTCTACTAAGAGAGATAGAATCAATGATTAGGATAACAGCTGAGGTGCATTGAGTACAAAGAAATAGAGAAGGTAGAGATTGTGCCAGGAGAGCAGCGCAACAACCAAGGAGGGTGACGTAGAGCCAGCAAGGGCTCACGTAGGGCCACGCGGAGGTAGCCAAGTGCCATGAAGAGCACCAGAGGAGCCAGTGCAGCTAACGCAGAGGCTCGCCGAGATGACACAGGACCTCCTGGTGCTGATGTAGGCCTAGAAAGGCTAATGTAGGGTCAGCATGAGATAGAGAGGAGCTGACGCAGTCCAGTTTGGGCAGACGCTGGGGTTGCAGAGCAGTTTTGTGTTGAGGAGTTGTTGGAAGGGTTTTCTAGGGTTTTAGCCAGGATATTTATCCCAAATTGTGAGGTATAGCTACTAAGGAAATTCTCTATTGGGTAGGCCGGTTTTAGCACCCAGATTATACTCTGATATTGCTTAATAAGAACCCTTAGATAGTTGCACTTGTTTTCCCACATTGGGATTTTCTGGGGACATTGGTCCATAAATAATGGTTTCATGTGGTGTGCTTGTTCTTGTTTCTTTTAGTTACTGATCTATAATATGTTGACTATGCACTGGTGTTTATTTTCAATATTTACTTTGTAAATAACTTTTTAAAGAATAATAACAAGTAGGTAGGAATAAATCAAAAAAAGTGCATGAAGGGTTTCTAAACTAAGTAAAGTTAGAAACTTCAACATCAAAGAGTCATAGAGAAGTCAAATGGTCATGAAGGTAGTCCAAGAGTCACAAGGGAGGTGAATGGTCACCTCATTTTTTATATATACACACTCATAGCTCATGTAAAGGAATTTTCACGTTGGCTCCTCCTACCATGAATTAGAGAAGAAATTAGTTCTTTTGGAGGAGAAAGTGGTTGCTCTAATGCTCCATTATTGGGGCTAGTGGTTTTCATTGTCTTGATATATCTTGGAATTTTTATTAATTTAGAAGCTCGTTGATCTAACAAAATTTCATGTGTATGTTGTAAATATTGTAAGACTATTCTTTGAATCTTTGCGATGTATTGTTCTCATATGTATGAAGGAAATTAAACTATTTTAGTGTATTTGTTACTTATCTTGTTGAAGGTGTGTTTTATGTGTTTTAATAATGGTTTCTTCTATGTAAACTATTTTGCTAGTTTTGCAACAATTCATTCATATGCACATGCTCATGTGTATTTACTAGATTAGTACTATTATTTGTATTTTAAAGGCTCACTTTTCTCTCCCCTTTAGGTAGAAGAACCTTTATAAATTCCACAACTGAACATTCCACAAGGCATACTCACTTGCTATTCCAAAAGCACTTGTGCATTACTCTCTTGTGCTGAACATTATAGCCAAGGAAAATCTCTAAGAATATATGGCAGTTGAGCCTTGTTTCCAAAAGGGATCCCACACTAAACAATGAGAAGTCTAATTGGGAATTTTCATCAGGGATACCCCCTTGCATGTTGGTAGTATCCAACACCGTTAACAAATCGATCGCTTATGAGTGTGTGATCAAGTTTGAGTCATGTTCTAGTTTTGCCTTTGCTCTGTTGATTCCACAGTTAATCATTTTATGAAGTGTTTTTGTCTTTCCACCTTTCCCAACCAACTAGTCTTCAATTTTCCTCAATGACCTACACATTGTGCAATATTATACCACAGTCAGCCACCATTTCCTTTTAGAAATATGAATTTTGTAGTCACTTCCTCCAAGGACTACATATTGTGTAGTCACAATGCTTATTCTCTATCCCCTTCCCTAGAAACTGTGCAATTCTCTCTCCCAGTCAGTCTTCCACTGCACACTTCACAGTCTCATTCAAAATTCATACCTCATTGCCTCTTTGACCTACGCAACTGTGTAATCCTTTGACTTAGTCTTCCTTGAAACGTACATTACACAAACACAAAGAGAAAGTATTCCTCACTACATCATTGTATCCCTCAACTACACAGTTATGTCTTCCAAATCCTCAGCCACTAGACATTTCACATCATCAGTGACTAGAAATTAATAACTACCTCTTGGAATTGTGCATTGTGTAATCCCTAAGCCTCCTCCTCAGTCTTACACTTTGTCTCGGATTCCATTAGCGAATTGCTTGAAGAATATGATAGACTAGGATATTTCCGGACTAATGTCATCTTGTCATGAGTGAATTCCATATGCAAGTACTGTATCATGACATGATAGGGTGATGCTCAAGGAGGATGTCAAGGAGATAATGTAAGAAGGGATTTGTGAAGTTGGAGAGACAAAGAGAGCATCAAGAAAGAAGATGAAGGGATGTTATATCATGATAGAATATTGAAGATCAAGATCACAAGGGAGAGTCCATATCATCCAACCTTATGGAGGATGAGGATGAGGTACACACAAGACTTATCATGAATATATAAATATGGAAGTAACGAAGAGAGCTTGACATTGACACATCATTATGAAGCCAATTCCATCAGTGCCAAGCCGTGGGTTTTCCAAGTGTCACATCAAGAGTCATATGGGTCATTGTATTTTGTCACATAATTGTGGATGTAGTTATGTAATTTTCAAAAATGGGAAATGTAAAGAGTGTGGAAGTCCAAATGTCACTCATAGAATGTGAAAATTCATGTACAAGTCCAAAGGTCTCATAGGAGTTCAAAAAGTCACATGGAAGATCAAGAGCCATTATGGGAGCTTAAGAGTCACAAGGGGGGTGGAGAGTCACCCCATTTGTTATATTTACACCCTCATAGCTCAAGCAAAGGACTTTTCACCTTTACTTTTCAAGCTAGGAATAAGAGAGAAGATTAGGCTTTTGAGAAGAAAGTAGTTGCTTAACATTCTACTATTTGAACCAATTTTGTATCATTGTAATGGTGTATCTTGGAACTTTGACTTAACAATTTGAAGCACTTGGAGCTGGCACACATTTCATGCACATGTCGGGAGTGATTGTGAGACTATTCTTTCACCTTTTTTTGTATATGCTTGTGTTACTACATACTAATGAAAATGAACTATCTCATTGGCTTTAGTATGCATCTTTGAATTGTGTGTCTTTTTCTTTCATGATTGTGGTTTCTATGTGAACTATTTGGCAAGATTACTAATGATTCCTTCATATATATATATATGTGTGTGTGTGTGTGTGTGTGTGTGTGTGTGTGTGTTTTTTTCATTATTAGGATGGCACTATTACTTTTATCTTAAAGACTCACTTTCTTTTCCATTCTGTGAAAAAACCATTATAGACTTTACAATTGGATACATCAAAAGGCTAACATACTTGTTTATCTTGAAAGTACATGAATTTATCTTGTGTCATTTGTTGTAGGCAAGGAAAATATTTAAGATAATGGAAATTGACCATACTTTCTAATTTGGGCTCCTACTCCAAACTATGTGAGGTCTAACTAGGGCTTCATTCCGGGGAGACCACCTTACTATTGGAAACATCCAACACCATCAATAGTTCTGGTGCTAGTTGGAGGGAAACACTTTAATGGATGACAATTCACCACATTCTCATAACGAACCTTATGTGCAAGTTAGTAATTGCCAGAGTCTAACTCCAACTGACATTTATGAGAAACAAGAATCACCTCTCCAAGGTCTAGGCCATGCATACAAAGTTATATATGATCAGATTAGGACACTTCAAGGAAAGAGACAACCCACCATCATGTGTTTGTCTCTTCGGTGGAAGAATTGGTCACTACTACTCTTGAAACATGTAGCTATTTCACTTGAAGATTCCATTCATGAAGGAAAATTTTCACAACATATTAATGAAAATTTGTATGGAGACAAGGAATATTTTCATTTTTGTAATGGAGAACAATCAAGGGAAGACAAAGAACCCGATAATAAAAAGGAATTTAACGGTGAAGGAGAATAGTCTTCAAAATCAAAGAGTGAAGAGCATGAGGAGAACAAAGACATGGCCAATGGCCAACTCGGTTGGACGGCCCAAGGTCCCCTTATTGCTTTGGGAAATCTTCATTTCTTACCAAAGCACCTGAAAAAGTTGCTTACAAAGTATGATCCTGATAAGAAAGCAAAGGTTGAAGGTCATATTGATGAATTCTACTTGCATCTTCAGATGTTAGAGGTATGTTTTGATGATGTTTCTTGTATATTATTTCTGTATACTCTATAAGGTAGAGCATCACTTTGGTACCATATTCTTCCACCTAATTCAATCCATAAGTGGAGGGATTTTAAACAGTTATTCTTAGAAAAGTTTGTTGATGATAAAAATCTAACCATGTTACTAAAAAGAACTCAGAAACCTTAAGATGGGGGAGAAAGAAAAGGCTAAATATTTCAATCAAATATTTACACATTTTTTGAGTAAATTCCCCACTAATTTTCAACTACATGATTCTATCAATAAATATTATTATACTGTTGCCTTGCCTATTAACATTTTTGTTTTTGTCAAATACACTATGAAATATACTCTAGCTCTTAAAATTGCAAAAATAATCACCATTGAGAAGGACTTAAGGTCTATAGGGAGTTATTTCTGACTTAAATAGTCATTGTTGTAAGAGCCTACCTTATGTTACTGTTCAATGGAGCCTTAAATAGTCATTGTTGTAAGAGCCTACCTTATGTTACTGTTCAATGGAGCCTTCGTTACGCTGCTTCAGTTATCGTTTCCTTCTCCTCAATGAGAGATTCACCTGAAACAACACAAGAGAACAACAGAACACATAATAGAGCACAACAATGAACTATTCACTTACAGATTTAAGGAACCATAAGCTATCAAATATATTTTACACATGACATAGGAAATCACCATTGGTTGTATTAATATGAGAAAAATAAAAGCTTACAACCAAGCCTTGATGTCGCAAGCTTCTTCAAAGGGTCTAGTTAGTATGTCTCCTCAAGCATTCACTCTCAAAAGGTCTCCCAAAAGGTTGATATCTCTCTCTCTCACCCGAAATCACTAGTATAGGGCTAAGGAAATCCATAACCAATTGCTAGAGTATCATCAATTCGCACTGCAAACTATCAATCTCACACCAAAACTAGCTAATTTGCTCAATACCAAAAAACTTGTTGATCATAGCAATGGGAAATGATTTTATAAGAGGAGCCTCCATAAATGAGGGAGAGGGAACTTATCTTCAAGGGAGGTTTCTCAAAAGGTGGAACCACCATCTCAAAGGAGGAAAGGAAAACCTCCTTGACCCAACAACCAGTTCTAGAACCACCCACAAGCATTCTATTCGAACTAATTCGCGATATCTGGGTCATCGCAAGTCAAACACTAGGACTAAGAGACAATGTCATGGGGCAACAGTGTATTCAGAGATATCGTTGCAAGAAGGATATTAAGGACTTGTGACGAGCCCTAAAAACCAACTGTCATAGAGAACAGATGTACCCCTGCGACGATGTCGGGACGTTCTAGTCCACTTCAGGTTATCGTTGCAGGAAGAATGAGATTGTCTTGCGACGATATTGGAACATGGGTAAAAAAGAGTCAATCTTCAGGATTAAAGAGCATTGTTAATCTTATTTAATGATTTGGAAGATGTGGACACATTTTTTTATGTATGACACAGAACAGATGCCATTTAGGAACTGACTCTACCCGGGACCAGGGGATGCGGGGTTGGTGACAAAATACTGTGTAACACACCACCTACCACTTCAACATAACCTACTCAAGATGAAGATATTGATTACTATATTATTGATTATATGAAGAAGGCTCGTGCAAATATTTCAATTAATGAACTAGTCAAGATAGCAAGGAAACATGAATTTATCATCCAAGTGTTTGCATCTCACCCTTTGTCAGGTAAAAAACATTCCACTTCTCAAGCCTCATCTGGTAAGATTTTGACCATTATTGAATCAACTATTAATGCAACTAATTTAAATTCTAGGTCCACTTGCCCGCTTTTATTTTAACTTTTGATATTTTTAACTATAATTCCCATAACAACTTGGTTGATTCTGGTACATTTGTGAATGTCATGCCTCTATCTATTGAAAATACAATCATATCTAAATGGGAAAAGGCTAATGCTAGAATCATTCAATTGGATAGATTCTTAGTACAGGAAGTTGTTGAAATTAACAATGTTATAATCCATTTATCATTAGATCATAGATTTTACTAAGGTATTGATATTGTCATTGTGGAAATTCCAGAATCTTATGGCTTACTATTGAGTAGAGACTACTCTAGCACATTGTAGAGATACTTTACTATAGACTGGTCACATTTGTGGATTCCATATAAAGGAAAGAACAATAAAATCTAAGTTGAAATTGAACCTTTCATGAAACATATCGTCACGACGCTTGAAGCTCCTAATTAGTCTATTAGTTATACACAAATGATTTTTGGAAATTATTTTCTAGAGTTTGATCACAAATGTTATCTTGCATAACCTTCCCATGTCGTACCAGATATATAGTTGAAACTCCTTCCTTGCAATCCTTGGTACTTATGATTTTATTAATATAGAGGTAAATAGTACTAGTTTTGGAACTAACCTTGTTTTTGCTAACATTTGGAATTTGTATTTTGATGGTTCAAAAACATAAGAGGGTTCTGGAGCTATTTTTGCTTTGATAGACCTATGAAGGAGCAAACATATGATATCATACCACTTCGAATTTGAGAGCACAAAAAACGTTGTGGAATACAAAGCACTCATTTTGGGTTTGAATAAATCCATAGACCTCAAGGTGGAAGCGCTTAAAGTAGTAGTGACTTAGAGATTGCTACACACCAGGTAGGTAACACAATACATTGTGTCACCTAATCTTAGAAACTACCAACAGGGAATGTCATTTCATATTTCCAAACTTTTAATATTAATTATGTTCCTCAAATTCATAATGTAGCCATAGATACATTAGCTAACACTATTGCTAGGTTATCACCTTTAAGAGATTCTTTTTCAATTGAGATTGTTTATAAGCCATTTGTGCCCAATAATGTTACTATTTTTTTTGTTTTCAATGATGACCAATAGATATTGGATTTCATGGAAAACATTGATGTGTTTAAGGATGAAACAATCAATGAAGATGAACACGAGAAAGCCTTGCATGTATCAACTCACGAAAATAAAGGAAACCCCATGCCCAAGGGTGTGTTATCTTTGGAGTTGTATGACCTGCAAATTTGTTTTAAGGGACCAACTAATGCAAAGAATCATAGTTCCACACTATCTTATGAACATATAAATCTGGGTAGAAAAGATCTAAAGTATTTGAATCTTGGTATATGTTGTACACCTCAAGAGTGATAATATTTTATTTGTCTTTTCAAGCAGTATCGATATGTGTTCATGTGGATGTACAGTTATTTGAAAACTAATGATACGTGAATTATCCAACATGTTTTGCCTATCAAAGAAGGGGTAAATCCATTTCAGTAGAAATTAAGAAATGTTCATCCTATGCATGAAGTTGAATGAATGTCTCATTCAGAAAGAACTAAGAAATTGTTGTATTCTCATATCATATTTAAAGTTCGTCATTATACTTGGATCTCTAATTTTGTTCCTATAAGAAATAAGTTTGGAGAGAGATGCCTATGTGTTGATTTCCATAATTTGAACTGGGCTTCATATAAGAATAATTATCCCATTCCATCTATGGAGCAAATACTTCAATTATGGGTCAAAGATTCTCTTGTTACTAGATTGACTTTCTGGATATAATTAGGTACTAGTAGCAGAACTCGATAGAGATAAAACTAGATTCATGACAAAGTGCGGTACCTTTGCATTTAAGTAGATACTTTTGGACTCATCAATGTGGGTGCTACATTTCAGAAAGCTATGGACATCACATTTTGTGGTTTAATTGGAAAAAGTGTAGTGGTGTACTTCGATGATGTTACAGTACTTTTGAAGAAAATATTTGATCACTTTCATCATCTGAGGTAGATATTTGAGCAATGTCAAAAATATGGCATATCTTTAAAACCAAAGAAGAGAATCTTCAAAGTTTTTGAGGGTAATATCTTGGGTCACATTATAGCTAAGAGTGAGATTAAAGTGGACTCATAATGGGTCAAGAATATTGCTTAGATTCCCTTTCCCATGAATAAAAGGACTATGTAATCCTTCCTCGGGGAAGATTAACTTCTTCTATAAGTTCATCTTAAATTATGCACAGATTGTTAAGCCATTGCAGGAGATGATCAATAAGGATGTAGTTTACAAGTGGGATAGAAGGGAGAAAGATGCCTTCACCCAAATAAAACACATAATTTTCAAATCTCCAACTTTATATAGTCCATATTTTGGAAAATATTTTCTATTATATATTTTTGCTTCTGACACCTCTCTTATAGTTGTTCTCACTCAAAAGGACGATCAAGGAAATGAGTGGCCTATATCATTTATGAGAATTCGCTTATAAGGATTCAAATTGAATTACGCCAGCATTCATAAGCAAGCCTACGTAGTATACATGGTGATGAAGCACTTTAGGCCTTACCTTCTAAAAAGTCATGTTATTATCTTTGTGCCTCACCCAGTAGTTAGATTGCTTTTTGTACAACAAGAGTTGGGTGAGAGGAGGGTGAGCTAGATGACAAGCCTTCAAGAGTGTTACCTTGAACTCAAGCTAGTTCATATGATAAAATTCCATGGTCTCTATCAACTCACAAAATAAGTGATTAATTCAACAAAAGAGGCATATTCTAGATGGGAATAGGAAATAAAAATGTACAATATTGAACAAGTTACCCATATAAATATAGATTTTTGACAATATCTATAGCATGGTACCTTGCCATCACATTTATCATCTAAACATAAGAGGATTATTATATTTAAAGCTTTATCATATCAACTTGTACATGGTGTTATTTTTTGGAAGCATCACAATGGTGTCCTGCTCAGAGTTTTGGAAGCACAAGATTAAAAATGGTACTAAAAGATCTTCACAATGGTCCAGCTAGTGGACACTATATAGGTGATACTACTGCACACAAAGTCATGCGGGTTGGTTATTATTAACCCACATTTTTTAAATATTATCGTGAATATACCTGTAAGCGTTTAGTTTGTCAAAGATGTGCTTCTTGTGATTGAAATTCAATCGCCCCATTGCAACCCATTATTGTTGAAGAACCTTTTCAACAATTGGTTTTGGATGTTATTGGTGAATGTTTCCACATTCATCAAAGCAACACCAATATATATTGACCACTATAGACTATTTTACTAAGTGGAGTAAAGCAGTTCCATTGAAACAAGTGAAGGAGCATGAAGTCATCAACTTCCTTAAGCACAATATCATCACCAGTACATCACTTTTTTTTTATAGTTAAACTTATTTTTCATCACTCAAACTTTATGATTTTTCATTGGAAATTGGCATTATTTTAAATAACTCCTCCAATTGTTACCCTCAAGGAAACGATTTAGCTGAGTCTACGGACAAGAACTTAATTAACATCATCAAGAAAATTATTTACTCTGAGCAAAGGAACTTGCATAATGCCTTGGTGAATGCTTTATGTTCTCACTGTGTCACCCCAAAACCCTCTCTAAAGGCATCCCCTTACTTTATCATGTGTGGAAAATAAGCTATGCTTCCTCTAAACATATACCTATCATCCCTTCAACTTTCCTAGGAGTCTTGAGATAAACCATCTCTTGTCATTTAGAGTAGGATAAACACTTTGTTGAAGTTAGAGGAAGAAAGGAGGAAAAAAAAGGAAAGTTTACTATGTATAAGAGTCATATCAAGCATTGGTTTAACAAGAAGTATGTAGGGAACAAGGAGTTTAATGTGGCAGAACTAGTATTGAAGTGAGATAAATCTCACAAAGAGAAAGGTAAGCACATTAAATTCCAATCCATGTGGATCAAACCCTATGTTGTGCATGAAAATCTTGGCCACCATACTTATTGTCTTCAATCCTTAGATGGGAACATGGATTCTCTTCTTGTCAATGGCCAAGACATCAACTGGTGTTTTCAACAACAACGTAGGGCTATGTACCTACCCTTGTACATATTTCTTTCCTTGTCTTTTGTTTTTTTGTTCGCTATGCCATGTTGTGTCATTTCCATCATTTTTTTTTTGTCGTTGCTATGAATAAGACCTTGTGTGAAAGTGTTTTTTTTGGCTCCATTGAATGTGGCAAAAGTTAAAGGGGATTTGTGACATACAACAACATTTGGTTAACTTATATTCCTTGTTATTTTTCTTGGTCTAATATATTTAAGGTTAATGATGTCTCAATGGAAAATATGATCCATTCGAGTGTAAAGATTTAGGAAAAACCATGATATTAACATATTTTAGGATCTTCTCTCCTTGACTCAGTGTTGTGACTAAGTGGTGTTTGCATAGTGATTCAATCGGGTAGAGAATGGAAACGGGAAAACTAATAGCAAGCATATTAATTGCAAAGGTATACAATAGTCTTCGAAGGAAAAACCTCACTTTCTCTCAATATGTCGGGATCTCTCTTCCACTTGGGTGATATAAATGTCGATAAAATTCCAACTGTTGGAAATAATATTGAGAGGGGGGGTGAATCAGTATTAGTCAAATCAATAATATTTTTCTTTTCATACTCAAATTTATATATGCTACTTCAATGAAGGTAACCCGTGTGTACACGCAACTATATTTAAGGCAACCAGTGTATACCCAACAAACTTATGTTTCAGTTAATTCATCATATGTTCATCCTTAATAAGCACATCAGTACTTCATTAACCATACAAACAGTAACCATGTGCAGTAATAAGAAACACACATGAACACCAATATTTAAGGTGGAAACCCAATGCGGGACAAAAACTACCTGCTGTTGTCTTCTTTTTATATAAGAAAAATTTGTTTACAATATTTTATTGGTGTAGACTCATACCAATACGTAGGTACCCACCTGTAGAAGGGTACAACCTTCTCTCGTTCTCCATATTCTACTGGAAGGGAGCTACAATCCCCTAGCTCTTGTACTAGTTGATCCATTTACTAGTACGTAGGTGCTGGCCTACTGAAGAATCCAAACTTCACTCCTTTTCCAGCTGTTGCTGGAAGGAAGCTCCAACCCCTTGGCTCTTGTATTGGCTGATATGTTTACCAGTATGTAGGTGCTGACCTACAGAAGGCTATGACCTTCTCTCTTCCTCCAGGGACCACATTTCATAAATTTTCAAACTGGATACTCCTGGAACACAACACCATAATCCAAAAGCCACGTTTCATCCAATTTTCATACTGGACCCATCAACAACATTGAAGCTTAAAATCGATCACCAATGCAATACAACCATCAAATAAATTTGCATTAACCAATCATTGAAACCTAATCATCTGCATTAACCACCGAAGAAAATCACAATCAAGCAATCTGAACATTCAAAATAGTGTCATCATAACACAGTCACCAAAACACAAAACAGAACCCAGAACTCTGCAACAACCACTAGAACCAACTGCAAATTCAAATATCATATTTGATAATGTATACGCTACTCTGATGAGCCGAACCAGCGTGTATACGTGCTTTTACCAAAGCGAACTAGCATACAGATGTTCAAATGCTAACTTAAAAACTTCACAACTATTTCATAATCCAGTCATACCCATATCATAACAATTGCAGAATAAAACATGCATCAATATTCAGGTCTAGAATATCCATGATCAAACCACATAATTATAATACATTTCAGGTCTTATGATCCCGATCCATCATCCATCATAAACCACATAGGTGCATCCTTAGTTTAGATCAAGCAAAGCATCAGAAACCCATAACTTGCATACTTGATCTCACACTTCATCAGATATTCAATACTTTCCCCCTTGGCCTAATGATCTTCTCCTCCTTATATATTTTTAGGCCTTTCTCAATACCTTGGACCAAATACCTAGGGTCAATACCTCGGACCAAATACCTTGGACTAATACCTTGGATCAAAATACCTTGGACCAAATACCTCGAACCAAAAACTTAGTTTTCCAACATGTACATGTTTTTCCTCTTATGAAAGTGCGTATATACATTATGCACCCATTTTGTGTTGGAAATAATACTGAGAGGGGGGGGGGTGAATCAGTATTATCAGATCAATAAACTTTTTCAATTTCATACTCAGAAACATATACGCTACTTCAGTTAAGTGAACCAGCCTGTACACGCTACTGTGTCTAAAGCAACCAGCGTATAACCAGAAATCTTATGACTTATCTTCAGTAAATGCATCAGGACATTATTAACCATATTAATAGTAAACAGGTGCAGTATAACAGAACAGATCATCACACAAAAGCCACACACATGAACACCATGATATAAGGTGGAAACCAAATGTGGGTGAAAACCACCTGCTGCAAGTCGTCTCTATCTTTCTTTAATAAGAAACTTCAGTTTACAATCTTTTGTACTGGTTCAGCCTTATACCAGTATGCAAGCTACAACCTGCAGAAGGCTACCACCTTCTCTCGTTTTCCAGACTCTCCTGGAAAGGAGCTCCAACCCCCTTTGCTCTTGTACTAGCTAAGATACTAGTACGTAGGTGCTGGCCTACAATCTTCTTTCCTTCAGGTACCACATTTCATACATTTTCAGACTGGATATTCCTGAAGCACAACATTACAATCTGAAGACCACAATTCATCCAATTTTCATAACAGATCATTGAAGCACAAAACAACCAATACTAGCATCATCAATCTTTGAATCACTGAACGACTGAAACCCTGTCAACACCCAGTCACCAGAACATAGAGCAGACTAAAAAAAACTCTGCAATAACAATAAGACCCAACTGTAACCCCAAAAATTAAGCTTCAAAAGATATACGCTACTTCAATGAAACCAACCTGCGTATACGCACGCTTTTACCAAAGACAACCTGCGTACAGATCTAAAAATAATTTCTCATAGCTTGCAGCTGTACCAGACATCAGTCATACTCAGAACATAACATTGTGTCAGTATGCAGATCTAAAAATACGCATAATCAACCATATAACAATAGTTCATTTCAAACCATTTGATCCCGATCTATCCTTAGATCTAGTCTTCCTTCAACCGGTGTGATCTCTCCTTAGCTTAGATCAAGCAAACCAGAACCTGCATACTAGATCTCTTTCTTTATCAAATATTCAAGACTTTTTCAATGCACTTGCCTAATGATCTTCTTCTCCTTATATAGCCTTAGGCCCTTCACAATACCACGGTCCAAAACCATAGTAACACAATACCATCAACTTCAAAAATAGGGATCAACACGTCTGTCGAGATACCTTGGTCCAAAAACATAGGCTCAAGTACCGAGGACTAACTACCACGGACCAAAGGAAAGCTTCTTGACATGTACGCTCTTTTCTGTTCATGAAACTGCGTGTATACGCGACTTCGTAGATAGCGAGCCTGTGTATCCGCGACTTAGTATATAGCGTACCAGCGTGTATATGCAACTTGGGCTTAATGAACCTGCGTATATGAAATTTCTCTTCATTCTTGTAGTCTGGACTGAGATCTGTCATCAAAGAGAGTTGCCATCAAGGACAACACCTGTACCGTAGCGCCACACCTGTGCCAAAATGCCAACAATCTCCCCCTTTGGACTTGATGGCAACCCCAAGATCCTTAGAATCATTCTCCCCCTTTGTCATCAAGGGAAAAGGGTTGTGCTCCCCCTGAGTACATGCTGATATCTCTGCTCTGCTGTGCTGAACATGCTCCCCCTGACTGTAGGCAAGATCTGCAAAAGATGTTCTTCAAAAAGAACCAAGACTTATACATCATAAAGGACCTTCCTATCACCAAAAGACTCAATACATACATCCATACTCCCAACCAAGAGGGGATACATCAGAAATTTACATATAACAACCAATTACATTACATCATTCATCCCCGGCATAGTGGGGAAACCAACATAGGCCGTTACATGACCTTGACATCATAAAAGAGATATCACAAAAGAGATACATGACATAGAGATGAAAAATCTAGACCAAGACTTATGAAAGTCACCAGCAGCATCTGATAATCATCTTTTAGATCAGCAACTAAGATTTCCTTTTGTGCTCCTTCTCCTGAAACCAACAACAGTTGTGAACTAGAACCAAAAGCATCTAAATGCCAACAATGCTTTATTAGACTTTAAGCTGCTCCCCCTGAAACTATGCCTGCTGCACCCCCTGAAACTGTGCCTGAAGGACTCTAGCATACCCATCTCAGACCTTCTCCAACCAGAGTCTGCCCTTGCTGTTCAGAACTCCATATACGCGACTTCACCTGGATAAATCAGCGTATGTACGCGGATATCCCTTATACAACACGCGTACACCAATTTTTCTTTAGAACAGACAAGCTTCAACAGCAGGATGAAGCATCAACTACTCCCAGCTTTTGTCTGAGATATTCAAAAGTCTCCCTGGGCAGTGGTTTTGTGAGAATATCAGCAACTTGTTCTTTAGAAGAAACATACTCCAACTTGACCTTTTGTTCAAGCAATTGTTCCCGGAGGAAGTGATACTTGATTGGTATGTGCTTGGTCTTTGAATGCATGACTGGATTCTTTGAAATGTTGATTGCACTTGTATTATCACATAAGATAGAGACAGGTGGAGTGCAAGTGATTTGAAAATCCTGCAAGGTCTGCATCATCCAAAGAAGTTGTGTGCAACAAGATGCCACAGCCACATATTCTGCTTCAGCTGTAGATAAAGCAATCGAACTCTGTTTCTTGCTGAACCAAGATACTAATCTGGAACCCATGAAGAATGCACCACCACTTGTGCTTTTCCTGTCATCCACACTTCCGGCCCAATCTGCATTCGTGTAAGCATGAAGAGTGAGATCTGTATCTCTAGGATACCATAAGCCATAGTTTTGAGTCCCTTGAAGATACTTGAAGATTCTTTTGACCGCGTGAAGATGAGTTTCCTTTGGGTTGGCTTGAAATCTTCCAACAATTCCTACTGCATGCATAATATCTGGTCGAGTACCTGTCAAATAAAGCAAACTCCCAATCATGGATCTATAAGTTGGTTGATGAACTGCTGTTGATTCATCATTTGCACTGAGGTTGCATCCTGTAACCATGGGGGTACATACTAGCTTTGAATCTTCCATGCCATACTTCTTCAAGATCTGCTTGAGGTACTTGGTTTGAGACAATAAAATACCTCCTTCATTTTGTTGGATTTGCAATCCAAGAAAGTATGTCAATTCTCCAAGTAATGACATTTCGAATTCTTTCTGCATAACCAAGGAAAAGTTTTGACTCATAGCCTCTTCATTGCTGCCAAAGATAATATCATCTACATACACAACAAGTATTAGCAATTTGTTATTTTCAAATTTTATATAGAGATTGCTATTTGCTGATCCTTTTGAAAAACCTTGTTGGTGAAGATATTTGTCCAAACGATAGTACCAAGCCCTTGGAGCTTGTTTGAGACCATAGAGAGCCTTTTTCAATCTGCATACAAGGTTTGGATCATTCCCAAGAATGAAACCATCTGGCTGCTCAATATATACTTCTTCTTCTAAGTCTCCATTCAGAAAGGCTGGTTTCACGTCCATTTGAAATACCTTGAAGTTTTGAAAGCTTGAGAGAGCAAGGAACATTCGGATGGCCTCAGGTCTTACAACAGGAGCAAAGGTCTCTTCAAAATCTATTCCTTCTTGCTGCGCATACCCTTTACAAACAAGTCTGGCCTTGTTTCTAATTACTTCTCCATTTTCATTCAATTTATTTTTGAAGACCCATTTTGTCCCTATGACATTCTTATCTTTTGGTCTAGGAACCAATTCCCAAGTGTTGTTCTTTTCAATTTGCTCAAGTTCTTCATCCATTGCTTTGACCCAACATTCATCTTTGCATGCCTCTTTCACATTTTGTGGTTCAGTGGAAGAGATTAATTCCAAATAGCTTGAAGCTTCTGCAATTGTTCTTCTTGTTTGTACTCCTGCTTCTTTCTGCCCCACAATCTGAGATTCTGGATGATTCTTCTGAACATATCTAGATGGAGTCTTCTCTTCTATTCTTGTCTGCTCCTCTGGTTCTTCTTGAGGTTCTTCTTCTTCTTGAGGTTCTTCTTCTTCATCATTCTGTCTTTGAGGGTAGCCTTCATCTTCTTCGATGTCTTCATGATGAACTTGCCTAGGAATGTATCCCTTCTCACCAACCACAACATCAATGCTGTCAACAATTCTGCCAAGTCTTTTATTGTAGCACTTGTATGCTTTGCTATGTGGAGAATAACCAAGAAGAATGCCTTCATCTACTCTTGGTTCAAGTTTGCCAAGTTGCTCATCAGTATTCTTAATATAACATTTTCTCCCAAAGATTTTGAAGTGATTCACCGAAGGAGTCTCACCACACTAGAGCTCATGAGGGGTTTGAGTGTTGTTTACTCAAACATTTGTTTTGTTGAGAATAATAACCGCAACATGTGCAGCTTCACCCCAGAAAGTTGCGGGAGTACCTGATTCATCAAGCATAGCACGAGCCATTTGTTGGACTGTTCTGTTCATTCTTTCCACAACTCCATTTTGCTGAGGAGTTCTAGCTGTAGAGAATTCTCTTCTTATCCCATGTTCTTCACAGAAATCGAAAAATTCATTCGAGGTAAATTCCCCACCTCTGTCAGATCTGAGGCACTTAATTTTGTGTCCTGATTCATTTTCAACCAAGGCTTTGAAGGATTTGAATTTTTCGAATGCCTCATCTTTGTGCTTCATAAGTCCTAACCAGACAAACCTGGAGAAATCGTCAATGAATAATATCAAATATTCTTCTCCTAGAGGTGTTATTTTTTTGAATGGACCACATGTATCTGTATGTACTAGCTCAAGAGGCATGCTAGCTAATCCTTCCTTCTCAGGAAAATTAGTTCTGGTTTGCTTTCCAAACTGACATGATTTGCATATGGTGTTGTTCGGAATTTTGATATCTGGAAGATCACGAACTGCCTGATATTTGCATGCTTTCCTTATTTGTGAAAAGCTTAGATGCCCCAACCTCCGATGCCATAGCCAGTGTTCATCATCCTTGCTCAAATAGCATTGTTGTTGTCTTTCTTCAAATATGTATAGATTATTTGGAGTCCTTCTTCCTTTGATCACTATTTCACCTGTATCAAGATCACGAACACAACATCCATTTGATCTAAATATTACCTCTGTTCCTTGATCGCACATCTGACTGACACTCAGAAGATTATGCTTCAATCCATCAACATACAAAACATTTCCAGCTTTGACCTTCTCTTTCAACGGAGCAACGCCTTTTCCTTTTATGGCTGCAGAGATATCGTTTCCAAAAGAAACTTTCTTTCCCTTTTCTAATGCGGTATATGATTCAAGTTTTTCTTTGTCCCCTGTCATATGCTTCGAACATCCGCTGTCAATGTACCATAGACTTTCTTGACCTTCTGCATAAAAGGCTATCCCACATCTTTCTAGTTGCGGTTCCTTTATTCTCCATGTTCTGACATTTGAGGTTTGTTCCTTCTGAGTTGTCTTCCAGAACCTGCTCCTGCATTCAGAGCCTTCATGACCAAAGTTATTAGAAATAGAGCATTCAACTTCATTTTCAAGAACCGAAAAGTTGTTATAAGTCCTTTTCATGGTTCCAGTCATACTTCTTTGCTTTTGAGCTTCTCTAGTCATGATTGTCTTGTAGGCAACACATTGAGCTGCTTTGTGACCGAAGTTATGGCAAGAAAAAAATTGGCCATTAAAGAAATTTCTGCGATAATCAGATCTATCATCCAACCGATTGTAGCTTATATTGACATCCATTCTTGGGGCAAATTGGGAAGATTTACCTGTGGCTGATTGTATCTTCTGTTTGTCCTTAAGGCAGCTTGTCCCCGAATTTCTTGATAGTCTTTATTTGTTCTTGAGGTAAACTGTCCCTGATTCACCTGATGACTTTTATTTGGCCTTTGCTCACTCCTCCTTGCTGCATCAAGATAACTTTTAGAGGTAGAAGCTTGAGATGTTTCTCCATTATATCCCAGATCTATCTTGATCAGAGGAGAACGCTGCACATTGATAATCTCATCCAAGGTTTCAGATCCTTTAACAAATTTAAGATTAATCGCTTTTGTTTTCTCAATCTCCTTTCTAAGACAAACAATCTCACATTTCAATTCTTCAAGATGTTTTTCCTTTTCAGCCAGTTGACATTGTAGAGAATCAATAATAGCACTTTTCTCTTCTAAGCAAACTTTGAGATTATTCATTTCTTCACAAAAGCCTTCTACATCTATAGCATCCATGTAGTCATCATCTTCAAAAGCCATTAAAAGTTTATATCTATTACCTTGTTCATCTTCGTCACTATTTGAAAGACCATCACTATCTTCATGAGTGTAATAACTTTTCTTCTTTTCATTCTGTTTCTTGTTCCATTTAACAAGTTCCTTTCCCTTGTCATTCTTATCTTTGTGAGGACATTTGGCAAAATAATGACCTACTCTTCCACAAGCAAAGCATTTAAAAGGTAACTTACCTCTGAACCTTCCAGAACCCCTTTGAAGATTTCTGACAAAATTTGATTCTTCTTCTTCATCTTCTGGCACGTGACTTGCTTCATAATAATCTTCTTTGCCTGAAGCCTTGAAAGCAGCTTCTCTTCTGTCTGAAGGACCTCCCTTTCTCATTTCATAAGAAGTTAGAATTCCGTGAAGCTGAGACATAGTAAGAGTTCGTAGATTTTCCTTTTCTTCTATTGCAGACACTTTAGATTCAAATTTGGGGGACAATGATCTTAGAACCTTTTCAACCACAATAGCCTCTTTTATTTCTTCACCCAAGTTTTTCATGCAATTAACAATCTCATCTACCCTAAGGAAATAGTTAGCCACACTTTCATCATTATACATTCTGAGAGTCTCATACTTAATCCTGAGAGTTTGAAGTTTAGCACGCTTTACCTGTTCGTCTCCTTCATAGCTCGTGACAATTTTGTCCCATATTTCTTTTGCGGATTTATAGTGCATTACCTTCATGAATTCCGATTGGGATATACATCCCAATAGAGTACTGACTTCTTTCGCATTTGTTTCATATTTCTTTTTCTCGGCTGAATCTGTAGGAGTAGCTGAAGGAAAAGTGTAGCCTGTCTCTACGATGTCCCAAACTTCTGTACCAAGAGATTGAAGATAGGCAGTAACTCTTACCTTCCAATAATTGAAGTTTGTCCCATCAAAAAATGGTGGCTTGATTGATGCTTCTCTCTCGTAGTTGCTCATGATGAACGATCTACCTTCAAGCGATCAAGCTTCTCTGAAGGACCTGCTCTGATACCAATTGTTGGAAATAATACTGAGAGGGGGGGGGGTGAATCAGTATTATCAGATCAATAAAAATTTTCAATTTCATACTCAGAAACATATACGCTACTTCAGTTAAGTGAACTAGCATGTACACGCTACTGTGTCTAAAGCATCCAACGTATAACCAGAAATCTTATGACTTATCTTCAGTAAATGCATCAGGACATTATTAACCATATTAACAGTAAACAGGTGCAGTATAACAGAACAGATCATCACACAAAAGCCACACACAT
The DNA here is from genome assembly GCA_031772625.1 of Pinus tabuliformis. Classification (NCBI taxonomy): domain Eukaryota; kingdom Viridiplantae; phylum Streptophyta; class Pinopsida; order Pinales; family Pinaceae; genus Pinus; species Pinus tabuliformis. The sequence continues at coordinate 1,580,484,735 of CM062804.1, forward strand.
GAACACCATGATATAAGGTGGAAACCCAATGTGGGTGAAAACCACGTGCTGCAAGTCGTCTTTATCTTTCTTTAATAAGAAACTTCAGTTTACAGTCTTTTGTACTGGTGTAGCCTAATACCAGTACGCAGGCTACAACCTGCAGAAGGATACAACCTTCTCTCATTTTCCAGACTCTCCTGGAAGGGAGCTCCAACCCCCTTTGCTCTTGTACTAGCTAAGATACTAGTACGTAGGTGCTGGACTACAATCTTCTTTCCTTCAGGTACCACTTTTCATACATTTTCAGACTGGATATTCCTGAAGCACAACATTACAATCTGAAGACCACAATTCATCCAATTTTCATAACAGATCATTGAAGCACAAAACAACCAATACTAGCATCATCAATCTTTGAATCACTGAACCACTGAAACCCTGTCAACACCCAGTCACCAGAACACAGAGCAGACTACAGAACTCTGCAATAACAGTCAGACCCAACTGCAACCCCAAAAATTAAGCTTCAAAAGATATACGCTACTTCAATGAAACCAACCCGCGTATACACGCGCTTTTACCAAAGACAACCTGCGTACAGATCTAAAAATAATTTCTCATAGCTTGCAGCTGTACCAGACATCAGTCATAATCAGAACATAACATTGCGTCAGTATGCAGATCTAAAATTACGCATAATCAACCATATAATGATAGTTCATTTCAAACCATTTGATCCTGATCTATCCTTAGATCTAGTCTTCCTTCAACCGGTGTGATCTCTCCTTAGCTTAGATCAAGCAACCCAGAACCTGCATACTAGATCTCTTTCTTTATCAGATATTCAATACTTTTTCAATGCACTTGCCTAATGATCTTCTTCTCCTTATATAGCCTTAGGCGCTTCACAATACCACGGTCCAAAACCATAGTAACACAATACCATCAACTTCAAAACTAGGGATCAACACGTTTGTCGAGATACCTTGGTCCAAAAACATAGGCTCAAGTACCGAGGACTAACTACCACAGACCAAAGGAAAGCTTCTCGACATGTACACTCTTTTCTGTTCATGAAACTGCGTGTATACGCGACTTCGTATATAGCAAGCCTGCGTATCCGCGACTTAGTATATAGCGTACTGACGTGTATACGCAACTTGGGCTTAATGAACCTGCGTATATGAAATTTCTCTTCATTCTTGTAGTCTGGACTGAGATCTGTCATCAAAGAGAGTTGCCATCAAGGACAACACCTGTACCGTAGCGCCACACCTGTGCCAAAATGCCAACATTTTGTTCTATTAACCCGCGTGTATATGCTCCTTGGACAAAGTGAACTTGCATATACCTCTCTTTCTTCATTACTTGGAGTCTGATCTGTAATCCTTTGCTGTTGCACTGTGAACCGTCATCTAAGTGAGTTTCCATCAAGGACAACACCTGTATCATAATGCCAACAATCTCTGCCTTTGGACTTGATGGAAAAAAAAACACCGAGACACTCTCCCCCTTTGACATCAAGGGCAAAGGGCAGACCAAGATATTCTCCCCCTCAGATATACATTATGTTGTCCATGCTCCCACTGAGCACATGCAGAGTCTGCAAAAATATTTTCCAAAAGAATAACATGACTCTATAACTCAACTAAGTGAGTATGACCTTCCTATCACCAATGACTCATACATACATCAATCTCCCAACCAAGTGGGGATAAACCAAATATTTATACATGAGTGACATAGAAAATATTACATCATCCTTCTCATGCATAGTGGGGTTACAAATTAGGTCTTTTCATGACCTTTACATCAAATGATATACATGAAATTTATAACAAGCACAACCGATCTAAATAAGACCATGATAGTCATCAACAACTATCATACACCATATATGATCTGCACCATCAGCAGCATCAGGATCAACAACCTATATATTTCCTTCATCAAAAGAGTCACCTGAATCAAAACAACTATGTGGATCTATACTAATATCTTAAGATAATGCTAACAATGCATTATTAGAAGCATATTCTCCCCCTAAACCTGTACCAGATCTTCACTGTCAGATCTGGTCATTGAAAATATCAGTAAGAATCATCAAGGCATCATCATCTACTAGTTATTAATCAAAATATCAACATCTTATGAGGGCCAAGAGCACTTCTACATATTAGCAGTAGACTATAATCATCATCAATCAGAAGAGAACATATATTTGATATTTGACTGAACCATATCAGACCCATTTTTTCTGAGTCTGTCCCAATGCTTTTTCCTCAAAAAACGTCATATACATGACCGTGCAGCTTCGAACTCGCGTATATACACAACGTTTCTTCATGCTAACTGCATATGAGAATTAAAATTCTGAAGTTTCACACTTTCAGATCCCTCTGAGTCTGTTATGTTTGTATACTCTGCTATGCCACATCTTTCTAACTATACTTCCTTTTTCTTCCATACCTTCGAGTGTGATGATGTTTTCTCCCTTTGGTATGGTGGCTGAAATTTGCTCATGCATTCCTTTGCTATATGTCCAAACTTGTTACAAGCATAACACCTTACATGTTTCATATTCCTTCTATAGCAGTCAATTGCTTTGTGACCAAACATATTGCAGGAAAAACAATATCCCTTAAAATACCTGGAAGCTGATGATCTTTTTGTGTGACGGCCTTGAACCATTCTACTTCCACATCTCGCTGCAACATGTCCAAAATTATGACATATAAAACATTCAAGATTATTCATTAGAGGAAATCACTGACTATCACTTCCACAGTTAGGAGTAAAGTATTTTCTTTGAAGACTTTCTTTCCTTATTTGTTGATGGGGTTGACCTCTCATCTCCTTATTGAGCATTTCAGATTTTGCATTAGAGTTCCTTACCTCACCTTGTGAGCTAGATTAACCTTCAATAGATTCATGAAAAAAAAGACCAGTTTTGATGGTAGGAGACCTTTGACTACTAAGAATATTATTCGAAATCTTAGTACTATCTTGAAATCATAATAGTTTATCCTTTTCTTCTAATTTACCTTTTAAGATATTTACCTCAACCTGATATTACTCTTCCTTTCCCAGATATTGCTTCTTCAATATTTCTTCAGCCTTTCTAGCTTCTTCCACTTGTTGCCTTAATTTGAGAATCTCATTTTCTTGTTCTTCATCTGCTTGAGGTAGTTCTTCATTCTGCTTATTTTCTAGATCTTCTTTTAGAGAGAGGATCTTAGCTTCAAGACATACATAGTAGCTGGATCTATCTTTAAGTCTCTTGATTGTTATACTCTGATCATTTATTTCATTTCTTAATGATGTCACTTCATCCTGCAACTTTTGACATCGATCTTCCTTTTCCTTGTACTACTTGCTTACTTTGTTTCCTTCCTCTAGCTGAGCTTTTAGTCTACTAACTTCTTCTTTGAAGGCACACTCCCTTTTGTTAAATAGATCTTGTTGATCTCTGATTTTATCTGCGAGTCTTTTAACTTCTATCTCTATTTTTCTTTTAGATCACTTCCAATATCTCTAATATTGCATGAACAAAGAAAAGTATCACTAGAAGACCAAAAATTTGTACTTGATGCTTCATTTGCTTGTCCATCTTCAATCTGAGGTGATTCAGAATTTGAATACTTGCTTCCACATAATGGCAAATTGTCTCTCCTGCTGTTGCTATTCCTTTGAGTTGTCTTCTTCTTCTAAGGAACTTTCTTCTTTAGCTTCTTTCCCATTGTTCTACAGATCTCCTTCAAGCTATCAAGCTTCTACCAAAGGACCTGCTCTGATACCAATTGTTGGAAATAATATTGAGAGGGGGGGTGAATCAGTGTTAGTAAAATCAATAATATTTTTCTTTTCATACTCAAATTTATATACGCTACTTCAATGAAGGTAATGCACGCGTACACGCAACTTTATTTAAGGCAACCATCGTATATCCAGCAAACTTATGATTTAGTTAATTCATCATATGTTGATCTTTAATCAGTACATCAGTACTTCATTTACCATATAAACAGTAACCATGTGCAGTAATATCATAACAAACCATCACACATAAGAAACACACATGAACACCAAATTTAAGGTGGAAACCCAATGTGGGAAAAAAACCACCTACTACAGTCTTCTTTTAATATAAGAAAAACTTGTTTACAATCTTGTACTGGTGCAGACTCATACCAATACGTAGAAACCCACCTGCAGAAGGCTACAACCTTCTCTCTCTCTCCAGCTTCTACTAGAAGGGAGCTACAAACCCCTAGCTCTTGTACTAGCTGATCCATTTACTAGTATGTAGGCGCTGGCCTACTAAAGGCTCCAACCTTCACTCATTTTCTAGCTATTACTGGAAGGGAGCTCCAACCCCCTGGCTCTTGTACTGGCCGATATGTTTACCAGTACGTAGGCGCTAACCTACATAATTCCATGGCCTTCTATTTTCCTCCAGGGACCACACTTAATAAATTTTTAGACTTGATACTCCTAGAACACAACACCATAATTTGAAGGCCACGTTTCATCCAATTTTCATACTAGACCCATCAACAAAATTGAAGCTCAAAATCAATAACCACTACAATAAAACCATCAAATACATCTGCATTAACCAATCATTGAAACTCAATCATCAATCTCTGAATCACCCACAACTGAATGACTGAAGGCCCATCATCACTGAAGTGAATCACAATCAAGTAATCTGAACATTCAAAATAGTGTCATCAAAAAATAGTCACCTGAACATAGAGCAGAACCTAGAACTCTGCAACAACCACTAGAACCAACTGCAAATTCAAATATCATATTTCATAATGTATACGCTACTCTGATGAGCCAAACTAGCGTGTATACGTTCTTTTGTCAAAGTGAACAAGCGTACAAATGTTCAAATGCTAACTTAAAAACTTCACAGCTATTTCATAATCCAGTCATACCCATATCATAACATTTGCAGAATAAAACATACATCAGCATTCAGATCTATAATATCCATGATCAAACCACATAATTATAATACATTTCGGGTCTCATGATCATGATCCATCATCCATCATCAACCACATAGGTGCATCCTTAGTTTACATCAAGCAAAGCATAAGAAACCCATAACTTCATACTTGATCTCACACTTCATTATATATTCAATACTTGCCCCCTTGGCCTAATGATCTTCTCCTCCTTATACAGTTTTAGGCCTTTCTCAATACCTTGGACTAAAACTACTTAGGACCAATACCTTGGACCAAATACCTAGGATCAATACCTCAGACCAAATACTTTGGACCAATACCTTGGATCAAAATACCTTGGACCAAATACCTCAGACCAAAAACTTAGTTTTCCAACATGTACACGCTTTTCCTCTTATGAAAGTGCATGTATACGTTATACGACCCTTTTGTTTTATTAACCCATGTGTATATTCTCCTTGGATAAAGTGAACCTGCATATACCTGTCTTTCTTCATTACTTTGAGTCTAATCTATAATCCTTTGCTACTGCACTGTGAACTGTAATCTGAGTGAGTTTCCATCAAGGACAACACCTATATCATAATTCCAACACAAACAAGCATATTGAAAGAAAACAAGGGCTGGAATAAAAAGGATTCCTATGCGGAGATGTGGAGAAAGTAAGTTTGCCCGGGTACTAAACAAGCTTGTTGGCAGTGAATAAATGCTTGTGTTCCTATAGGGACTCTGCCTGGATACTAAATATGTCTTCTAGAAGTGGAGCAACACTAAAGATTAAACTAAAAATTTGATCATTTAAAACTTGTGATTACACATTACCCTTCTCTGAGACCAAAATAATTGTAATATGATAAGCTTTGTTAATGTGTTTAGCTAAGAAAGGGAATAGAGGAGACTAAATATATAACTAGTTTAAATGGGGAAGCCAAGGTAATCCAAACAATGAATCAATACTTCGAAAAGGCATAGACCCTATGCTTAAATCTAGACCAGAACAAAGAAGCCAAAGTTCTACTAGTGTGTCGCCAAGTGTTGTCGCTACTACAACACCCTCCAAAGTTTGGTCAATATTCAACTTTGGAGCCCCGTTTAGCCATGGGATATTTCTTTTCTACTAATAAAAGACATTCCATATTTTTTCTCTAAGTTTCCAAGTCCCTTTGTGAAGAAATTTTGAGTGTCATCTTTTCGTAAGGGAAGTGTCACACTTTGTGAAAGGGAGTTGTAGCACATCTTTAAGAGGAAACTTTGGTGTTTTCTCTTATACTAATGGGTCTTATTGGTCATAGAGATATGTATTAGAAACAATCCCAAAGTTATATGCATTGTTTTGTTGTTGTCATCATTAATGGTGCAAAGTGTATCTTAAGTGTTGCACTCAAAGGCAAGTGTCGTTTCATTTTCATTTCAATGGGTACATGTTGATTTTGGGTGTTAAGTGTTTCATTGTTCTGTGTTTTATCATTTATAATTGTGTGATCATGTTCATGTCATGTTCTAGTTTCATCTTCACTCCACGATGTGATGTAGGTAACATTCCCTCTACGGACACAGGAAACCCCTCTAGCCCTAGAGTCGGTCTAGTCACAACAAGACAAAACAACAACTAATTTCCTTAAATAGTCATCATTCTAAGAGCAAACCTTATGCCAGTGTTCGATGGAGCTTTCATTACGCTACTTCAGCTACCATTTCCTTCTCCTCGATGAGTGATTGACCTGAAACAACATAAGAGAACAACATAACACATAATAGAGCACAACAATGAACTATTCACTTACAGAGTCAAGGAACCATAAGATATCAAATATATTTTACACATGACATAGGAAATCACCATTGATTGTATTAATATGAGAAAAAGGAAAGCTTACAACCAAGCCTTGACGTCGCAAGCTTCTTCACAGGGTCTAATCAGTATGTCTCCTCAAGCATTCACTCTCGAAAGGTCTCCCAAAAGGCTAATATCTCTCACCCAAAAGCACTAGTATAGGGCTAAGGCAATCCACAAACAATTGCTAGACTATCATCAATTCACACTACAAACTATCAATCTCGGACCAAAACTAGCTAATTTGCTCAATACCAAAAAACTCGCTAATCATAGCAATGGGGAATGCTTTTATAAGAGGAGGAGCCTCCATAAATGAGGGAGAGGGAGCTTATCTTCAAGAGAGGTTTCTCAAAAGGCAGAACCACCATCTCAAAGGAGGAAAGGTGAACTTCCTCGACCCAACGACCAGTTCCAGAACCACCCAGAAGAATTTTGTTCGAATTAATTCGCCATATCTAGGTCGTCACGAGTCAAACACTAGGACTAAGAGACGACATCACGGGGAAACAGTGTATTCAGAGCTATCGTCACAAGAAGGATATTAAGGACTTGCGACGAGCCCTAAAAACCGACCATCACAGAGAATAGATGTACCCCTGCGATGATGTCGTGACATTCTAGCACACTTCAGGTTATCGTCGCAGGAAGAATGAGATTGTCTTGCGACAATATTGGAACATTGGTAAAAAAGGGTCAATCTTCAGGGACCAACTCTACTTGGGATCAAGGGATTCAGGATTGGTGACAAAATACTGTGTAACAGATGCCCCCTAAAGCATGAAGGCCGAGAGAGTGGGAGGGGTGAAATGCTTTACGAAACCATAACTTTACCGAAACACCATCGCAGAGAACCTGCAGATGCAAGTGCAATTGATATCTCTGACAGTGAAAGAAATACAAGTTATCTAGTTATGGGCATAGCCATCCAAAAGACAGATGGAATTGGTCTATGGTATGGACGTAGCCATCCAGTCGATAAGACCATATGAAAATATAGGTATGGTCACAGCCATCTAGAAAGACTCAGGTATGGTCGCAGCCATCCAATCAAAGAGTCATGTATGCAATCACGAACCAATCCACGCAACCCGAACTTATGTAATCTGAGTCCGGGGTCTTGAATCCAACCCAATCATAGTACAATTTCTAATATGCGAATAGATGTGCTGAAGTTGAGCATACTAGAAAATCGCTTGATTACTGGCCAATGATGTGAACCGTTAACAAGCACGAGAGAGACCACTAGTAATGTCAATGGTTCTCAAGGTACTGCCAGTACAATCCACAAAGTGTGAAGAATGATTTGGAGTCGAACACTTGTGGAATCACCCGATCGAAGACCAATGATGCAAGTCTATCATCGAATGCGAAGAACTTTCCATTGAGGCATGCAAGCTCCAAGGTACCTGAAAGGAGTCTCTAGATCATCTTCCTAGATAATGAGTTGATGTTGATAGGAAGCAATCCATCGTAGGAGGGACATAATGTTTCCCACATCAATGACGTGAGAAAAAGGAACAAGATGTAGATAGATGAAACAGAGAATCATAGGAGGATGTAAGGGTGTAAACTGTAGAAGGATTAAGCTCTTTAACATATCATCGACACGACTCCAGAATGTGGCAGCATTTTGGTACCAAGGGATCAAAGGTTTTACGTAGACAATAAGGATAAATGGAATGAGGTAAAATGACAAAACCATGCCCTGAAAGGCCAATGACGATGTGAGGATATCCCAAACCTGGCGAGAAGCAAAAATGTCGATGTTCAAGAGCGACTAGCTATTCTATGTAACCAATGGATTATTTCCAAAATTTTCCCCCACCATCATTGGCAAGTACCCCAATTATTTTTGAAAAACAAGCTTGAAGGGGATAGCATATGCTTGCAATAGGGGTTCATCCTTCAGACAAGTCCAACCTAGTGAAATTTTGATGAGCCCTAGGGAGGAGAAGCTTGGGTCTCATCATGGTAATGAGTCCAATGTCGTCAGGGTTTAACGAGTCCGACATGGGTAAACTCAGAGTCTTTTTCATGTTTAGAGAGTTTGAAAAAGACATGGAAAAGAAAACTCTAGATGGGCCCTTTTCGTAAGTTTGTGTCTCTCAAGCTCGAAAAGGTAGAAAACGATACTTGAGAGAACCGCTTGACCATTTCGACTAAGGAGTACTTTTCGTAAATAGTGTTTCCAGTCCGAAAAAGTAGAAAACTTACTGGACACATGATGTTTCGCAACCATGAAAGAGCTTGAAACGACAAGGGCTTGGCCACCTTTTTGTTTTTAAATAGTCCGAAAAGAGATGAAAGTAGACCCCCATTTTTATTCTCTTTAACAAGTCAAAAAGGGAAAAATAATGGGCAATCTTTTCATCTTTTACGAGTCAAAAAAGAGCTTAAAGATGACTCGTCAAACATTTTGCGATATTCACCAAGCATGTATTGATCATCTCCCACATCCAAAACACCTGTTACTGCACAAAGAAATCCAAACATAAGATCCATTCAACAATAATACATGAATAATTTTCAAACCTAAGTCAAAACCCTAAAATCCATAGTCAAAAACTTAAAAACCATAGTCAAAAACCTAAAACCATAGTCAAAACCATAAATTTAAAAAAAAAGCCTATAAAATGCATATGGTAAAAAATAATTTACATTGTGTTTGTTTTAACCATGGTGAAAACTTCAAACTACACGTACATTGCAAAATTGCGTGGTCGATTCCCGGAGCTTCGTTGGTTCATTGCTTCCCAAAATCTTTTCAGGTAAACACTTTGGTCATTCTCTTGTGTTTTGTGTTAATTTTAAATGTAATTTCATGTTTTTGGCTGGATTTGGGAGGAATTTTTGTTTCAAAGATTTTTCTCGGTCGTCGCAGATTTCCCTTTCGAGGTTGCGACGACCGAGAAATCTAAAAAAGCTAAAATCGGTATCGTCACAGGAAAGTGATGTACTCCTGGGACGATCTAAAAAATTACAAAATTGTTCAAACTGGACCATCGTAGCTGTTTTAAAAATAGTTGTGACGAGCACGAAAAACAAAAAAAATTCATTTTTAAACCACCATGGCATATGAAAACAACTTTTAATAAGAGAATGCTTGTGCATGCAAGTGCAAAATGGTGTTCTCCTGGCAAGAAAGAACTCATGATGATGATGACGAGAGAGGAGCAGCCAATCCTCAGTGTTTGAATGTCCTCCAAAACTACAGATTGCTAAAATTCTTCCTAACACTACTATTGAGAGCGCAAGTAGATCTCCTGGAATACTTAATTCGGTCGTGGAACCCAACGGAGGGGAAATTCATTATCCGTGGGCAAGAGGTTGAATTTGAAACCACAGATATTTATTTTCTAACCAGTTTATCACAACGAGGGGAGATACCCCACATGAGCGATGTGTGAATCACTGATGATACCTTAGATATGCTCATTGCACGAGTGTGCCCAGGGGCACGAAAATCATCCACTAGTGGTAAGTTATAGATACCCACGGTGAACGATCTATCACTGTGAGTATTGTTATTCACCATCACGAGGGCAGCTAGTTCCCAAGCCTAGCACGAGGCCACCAAAACTCAACTGTGGTTGGCTTTAGATTGTCTCAATCCTACTATGTTTGACTGGGCAGAGGCCGTGTCTCTGAACATGAAGAGGAAGCTAACCAAATGCCACAGAGGTGAGACGAAGTAGTTTGGGTATGGTTCGATCTTGATACCACTCATGTTGGAGTGGGTACCTATCCTTCAGCTACAGGACATGCGAGTGGGGTGGCCTGGACCACGAGAGACCCGAATAACTCAGTGGGCTCATGTGATGCCACAGGGAGGCTACGGCCAACCAGTGTCATGGGGTCTCGAGTTTATGGAGTGGCTACATCGTCAGCAGGTGGTGGTCGAGGATTGGCCATATGCAGGGATGGACTTCAGGGGAGACCCTGACATGCTGCTTCCGCCTGGAGAGCAGTGGGATGAGAGAGGTAAAATACTTGGTTTGACTGCCAAACTTTTTGTATTTTGGTTTTTTGGTTTTATTTGGATTTTAAATATATATGCCCTGACAATTATGCTCAACTTTATGCAGATGTCAGACCGAAGAGACCAGTAGGTCTTGCTCCTACGACGCGGAGGGACAACAAGGAGATCACCTTGCCACCTCTGGGTGGAGATGCCGAGGAGGAAATAGCCCAGAACCTAGAGGGCTTGACTGAGGGGATCCCTGATTACAGAGGATTTGAGGAGATCCCGAGACAATACCAATGATATACGGTGGGTGTGTCGAACAGGGTACACCGGCTGATCAGACAAGTGGTCTGTGTAGTGGTTTTCTATAGAGAGCAGCACCCATAGTAGACTTCTAGGTTTCATTTTCTGATGTTTTGAGAGACATGTGTCTCATGACGTAACTTGAACATATATTTTCTGAGTGCCTCAGTGCGCAGCACATGATATACATCTATTTATGTTTTATGGTCTCTGCTTGTTATGTCTGAATGTTTTCCATGATTTATAATTTGTGTAAATGTCCACTTAATACATAATTTACTTAATGCATCATCTAATATAAGCTAATATTCATAACATCTGCATAAAATACAAAAGACAAAATAAGAAAGAAATCACTTAATTCACCAAACCAAAAAAGGTACCTCGACACACGGAGAACTATGCATGGATTTGATTTCATTGTTTAAACAAGCTTGAAACAAGAAACTATTATTGACTAAGGTTCGCATACCCCCAACATAATAATCCAATCGAGGTACATGGCCCCCAAGCTTCATTGCATTCAACAAGGTGGATGTAATGAAGGTTCAATGATGAGATCCAAGAAAGACTCGATTGAAAAAATGGAATTGTTTCATTTTTAAATGAGGTTGACACAATGAAAGAACTATCCTCAAGAATCCTTGATACATTTTTTAACGAGCTTGACACAGGAACTATGCTCCACACCCCTGGTTTCATTGTTTAACGAGGTTGACACAGCATCAAAATTATCCTCGAACCCCTGTTTCATTTTTTAATGAGGTTGACACAAGAAACGAACTGTCCTTGGTACTCCTTGTCTCATTTTTTAACGAGGTCGACACAAGAAAAGAACTATCCTCGGGCTCTTGTTTCATTTTTTAACAAGGTCGACACAAGAAACAAACCATCCTCGGTACTCTTTGTTTCATTTTTTAACAAGGTCAACACAAGAAAAGAACTATCCTTCGGCTCTTGTTTCATTTTTTAATGAGGGCGACACATGAAATGAACCATCCTCAGTACTGCTTGTTTCATTTTTTAATGAGATCGACATAAGAAACGAACTATCCTCAGGCTCTTGTTTCATTTTTTAATGAGGTCGACACAAGAAACAAACCATCCTTGGTACTCCTTGTTTCATTTTTTAACAAGGTCGACATAAGAAAAGAACTATCCTCGGGCTCTTGTTTCATTTTTTTAAACTAGGTTGACACAAGAAACGAACTATCCTCGAGCTCTTGTTTCATTTTTTAAATGAGGTCAACACAAGATCAGAACTATCCTCAGACCCTTTGTTTCATTTTTTAACAAGGTTGACACAAGAAATGAACTGTCCTCAGTACTCTTGTTCATGGGCCATACGAGAACATGACTCCCAAGAGATCTTCACTGGAGGGAAGAACCATGCTCTGGGAGGAATACACGTCATTGGGCACCAACGACAGATCAAGTTCCAATGCCCCCAGTACATGATGTACGATACCATATGCATGATCAATAACAAATGCGGAGACGGAATCGGTAGCCACATAATTGAATTGTGGTGGGGAAGGCACTGTTTGTGAACAAGAGCCGATAGGGGAAGACGATTGTACAGGAGGGACCTAGTGACCAAAGAACGACAATTGATCTATAGTCACAATTCTTCTGTCACGTGGAAAACAAGCCACATGGAAAAGTGAAGAGACAAGGGCCCCCATGCATAAATATAATCACAGCCAAGGAGGAGACTGAAATCCAAGGCACCGTGGACGACCATCATGTCTATACAGACGGTTTTACCTCCCAAAGTAACAAGGAACTTCAAAAGGAGCCCTAAAGGTTGACTAGTTCCTCCATCAAAAGCCAACAGATTCTGAGTGACAAGCACAAGCTATGGGGAGCCCAAAGCTTGCCAAGTAGTGGAAGGCATGAGGCTAACCAATGCACCTTCATCCAAGAGAGTGCCATGTATTGCCTTATCATATGCATGTACTGTAATCTGGAAAGGCACATAAGATGGGAGGAGGAAAGCAATCAAGTGAATCCAATCAAAGGAAACGATCGAACTTCTTGGTGGGGATATCATATGATTGCCCCCATGCTCTACAAGAACCGAAGAAAGACTCTCTTGATCAGTAGGGATAGGAGGGTTGTTCTTTAACTCAGGTGAATCTGAGGAGACGAGAGGAACATGAGCAGTATGATCATAATGCTCTTCTTGAACAGAGTGAAAAAATGGTGGTGAAACTGAGTCAACACTCTTTTCAACCAATGGTTGGTCAGAGACAGACACAACAAAGTTAGGCTCGGGAAAAGCAGGATGGACAAGAGATGAACCCAAGTAAATCTCTTTATCAACATGGAGAGGGTCTGAAGAGATCCTCTGATAACCAACTAGAAGTTGGGGTGAAGGAGCTATAAGACTTTCCAAAATGGTAGAAGCTTTATCCATGAGTGGACAAAGGTGAAGGAGATGGTTTCCTTCACATAACCTACAAGGGAATCTGATCTTCCCTTTCTTCTTACCATTGCCAGTTGAGGGTGTAACATTGACATGAGCGTCAAAGGGCGATGAGGAATGAGCTAGATTGTGAGACCATACTTCTAAGATCCTAGGAATACCAGGACAATCACAGAGAAGATGGTCACCCTTGCACAATTTACAAGGAAATTTAACCTTCCATTGAGGATTAGAAGGCATTTCCACCGAAGGTGTACTCGGAGCAATAGTTGCACGGGTGGCCTCTCGCCTATTTAACTTCTTCTTCTTCATCTTCCTCTTCTTCTTCTTAGCCTCCTGGTTACTAGATTTGGAACTTTCACCAGGCGAAGTAGGAGAGGAGGATGAAGAAATAGGGGAAGAAGGTGAAGGCTCAAACCTGGAATCATCATGTCATGATTCAAATGGAGGAGATGATGGAATAGGAGTCATGACACTCGGGACCACCAATGTTGAAAACAACCAAATGGGAAAACCGATGGTTAACCCAGGCAAAGACAACATAGCCATATATGGAGCACCTGCATTCCCAAAAGAAGGAAAAGGACCAGGACTCCCATCTCGAGGGAGACCTTGACTGGTGGACTCTGGGAATGTTACCATCGGGTTCAACCTTGAAAGGAACTCTGACTGTAACTAGGAATATTTCATGGGTAGTAAATTTTACGACATAGGAATGAAACTTGACCTTTTCATATTTAAAGAGTCGAGAAAAAGGACAAAAGATGACTCTAGTCACCTTCGAATGTTTAATGAGCCTGAAAGGACAAGTGCTCAGATGATCCTTTTACTTTTAAGGAGTCAAAAAGGAACAAAAGTGACTGCTCTAGAGTACTAGATAAGAGGTTTACCAAACAAATCGTAAAACTGCATATACACCTTGGTGATCAAATGAAAGAGAAATGACCAAGGACTTTCCGTACGGCAGTCAATCTTCCCGAATGTTGTGTTCAGTGCATTATGATTCGTAAGGTGATAGACTCGACTTCCTATGGATAATAGGATGATAACCTAGTGGGGTCTCCCAATATATACTTGATGGTACAGGGAGCACAAATCTGTACTAGTACCTATTGGATCACAAAAGGAGGAATCACCCAACCTTAGTGAACACAATAGTAACTAGGTTTAATGACACCAGAGCATGTCTCTAGCCTAGACCTCTAGATAAGTGTGTGTTAAGTTCCAATGCATTGTTAAGTTCATTCAATAGATTTTAAGAGTTAATCTTGAATTAAGTTTCCGTTTTAGGGCCCTACCAAATGTGTTTCAACAATTCCTAGGATGCAACTATAATGAGTAAAACACCATTCCTTTTGATGAAAAACTACCTAAATGAGGGTAAGGAGTTCATTTCCAAGCGAATGCAAACCATAACAAGAAAGTGCAAGAACTGCAATGCATGCAAGCAATCTAATCACTAGGAAGCACAATGCATCATTGCACTTATCTCGCAACTACTAATGAAAGATTTGAACTTTTCTTTCTAATTTCTCAATCTTGAAAAAAATTCACTAATGCAAATGTGATTTCACTTTCGTATGCTGTATGAATGCAATATTTTTTGATTTTTTGGGATTTAATGACAAACAATAAAATGCAATCCTGATTGATCTAAACAAATGTAATCTATGTTTGATAGTGTGGAAATCAAATCAACATGAGAAACTGGTTCAATAACCAAACACTACAGACCAATCAGAAAGAAGACAAGCAGTAGAATAGCTTCAAACAAACCAATCAGATGGTTGTGGACAAATCTTGGAAGGAAAAGCAACCCAAACAAATGACTTCTCGACACAACCTTACAAAGATTTAGGTCACAAAACCTGGAAACACAAGACTCAGACAAATGAAATCAAGGAGAAAGTGCCTTAACAAAATACAGCCAAAACAAGTTTAATGAGAGACAAGAGACATCAGGGGAAAAACAACACTGGTTGATTCAAGAGGTAAGGCTGTGAAAAACAACCTTACATATCGTCGCAGGGGTCTAACTAGCAACCTAAGATGAAAGGTAAATCATCGCAAGCACAAAGCTAGCAACTAAGCAACGTCGTCGCAAGAGTACACCTATCTTCGGCAATGTTCTGATTTCAAGAATCATCGTAGCTGTATGAAGGGATATCCATGACATATAGCTTGATCAAAGAGGGCATGCACAACTCGTCGCAGTTGTTAAAAGCTAAACAACGACGATCTCAATTAAGAGGCAAAACAGAGCAAAAACACCTGAAAGGCACCAGACTAATCTCTCAAACAATGAGAGGGACTATTAGATTTACTCAAGTAATCCAGAACATTGATGGCTTAGTCCCAAAACCAAGAGACATTATGTAATTCGATCAAAAACAAATCAAGAGAAAAAAAAGAGACAACACACAAAGGACTCCCCAACAGAGTCACCAACTTGTGATGTAGGTAACATTCCCTCTGCGAATAGAGGTAGCCCTAGAGTGGGTCTAGTCACAATAAGACAAAACAACAGCTAATTTCCTTAAATAGTCATCATTGTAAGAGCCTACCTTATGACAGTGTTCGATGGAGCCTTCGTTATGCTACTTCAACTATCTTTTCCTTCTCCTCAATGAGCGATTCACCTGAAACAACATAAGAGAACAACAGAACACATAATAGAGCACAACAATAAACTATTCACTTATAGAGTCAAGGAACCATAAGCTATCAAATATATTTTACACATGACATAGGAAATCACCATTGATTTTATTAATATGAGAAAAAGCAAAGCTTACAACCAAGCCTTGGCGTCGCAAGCTTCTTCTAAGGGTCCAGTCAGTATGTCTCCTCAAGAATTCACTCTCAAAAGGTCTCCCAAAAGGTTGATATCTCTCTCTCTCACCCAAACGCTCTAGTATAGGGCTAAGGAAATCCACAACCAATTGATAAACTATCAGAAATTCACACTACAAACTATCAATCTCACACCAAAACTAGCTAATTTGCTCAATACAAAAAACTAGCTGATCATAGCAATGGGGAATAATTTTATAAGAGGAGGAGCCTCCATAAATGAGGGAGAGGGAGCTTATATTCAAGGGAGGTTTCTCAAAATGTGGAACCACCATCTCAAAGGAGGAAAGGTGAACTTCCTTGACCTAACAACCAATTCTAGAACCACCCAGAAGCAGTCTATTCGAATTAATTCGCCATATCTAGGTCGTCGCGAGTCAAACACTAGGACTAAGAGACGACGTCATGGGGAAACAATGTATTCAGAGTTCTTGTCACAAGAAGGATATTAAGGACTTGTGACGAGCCTTAAAAATCAACCATCATAGAGAATAGATGTACCCTTGCGATGATGTCACGACATTATAGTACACTTCAGGTTATCGTCGCAGGAAGAATGAGATTGTCTTACGACAATATTGGAACATTGGTAAAAAAGGGTCAATCTTCAGGATTAAAGAGAATTGTTAATATTCTTGAATGATTTGGAAGATGTGGACACAATTGTTGATGTATGACACAGAATAGATGCCATTCAGGGACCAACTCTACCTGGGGCCAAGGGATGTGGGGTCAGTGACAAAATACTATGTAACACATGATTCCAAACTTAGTCAATTTTTGAAGTGTTTCTGTCTGTGCACTTCACCCAACCATCCACTCTTCATTATACCTACTTGAACTATCCATTTCCTAGTCTCAAGCCCCAGTCATCCACCCTTGTCTCCTGTAACTATGCACCACACAATCACTACCTTGGAGGATTGTGCATTACACAATCATAATGCTCATTCTCTACCCCGTGTCCCTAGAAAATGTGTAACTCTCTCTCCCAGTCAATCTTCCACTACGTAATCTTTGTCAGAAATCAGGCCTCACTACCTCCCTAGCCTACAAAACTGTGTAATCCTTTGACTCATTCTTCCCTAAACTATGCATTGCGCAATCACGATGAGAAATCTCACCTCACTGCAACATTATCTCCCTCAAATATGCATTTTTTTCTTCCAATCCCTTTGCCATTGTGCATTGTGTAGTTATAGTGACTAGACCTTCATCACTTCCCCCTAGAACTATGCACGATGAAATCCCTGAGCCTCCTCCTCAATTTTTCACTCCATCCCAAATTCCATCAGTGAATTGTTTGAAGAATATGATAGACTAAGAGATTAGTAGACTGATTTCATCTTGTCATGAGTGAATTCCATCTACAGGTACTGTATCTTGACATGACAAGATGATGTTGAAGGAGGATTCCATGGAGATCATGTAAGAAGGCACTTTTCAATCTAGAGAGACACAGGGATCATCAAGTAAGGTGATGAAGGGAGACTATATCACGACAGAAGATTGAATATCAAGATCAAAAGGAAGACTCCATATCATCCAACCTTATGGATGATGAAGATGAAGTACAGAAAAGTCTTACCATGAAGATATAGATATGAAAACAATGAAAAGAGGTTGACATTGACACATAACTATGAATTCCATGTTATTAGTGCCAAGTCATGGCTTATCCAAGTGTCACATCAAGAGTCATATGGGTCATTGTATGTTTCCATGTCATTGTGGATGTAATTAGGTAATTTTAAAAAATGAGAAATGTAAAGAGTGTGGAAGTCCAAAGGTGACTCATAGAATGTAATTCCATTTAGAAGTCCAAGGGTCTCATAGGAGTTTGAAAATTCACATGGAACCTTGTTATGAAACCAACTCAAAAAAATAGAAAAGATAGATAAATGACTTTAAAATCAACCTCTTCGAGGGGGAAACCTCCTTTACATTACACAAATGAAAAATTCTTGGATGATACAAATGACAAGACCTCCTTTCTATATATAGGAGTCTAAGGGATCCCAATACAATCAGAGCCTACATAACAATAATACTGTAGGGGCACAACAATAACAATAGAGGGCTTCTATGGGGCATAATAATAACAACATGGGGACTATATAGGCAAAATAATACAATAAGGGGGTTGAACTAATAACAATAAGGGGTTACACTAGTAGTATAGGGACCTAACATGCCCCTCTCCTTCAAAAAGTGTTGTCCTCAATACTTGAGGAGTTCTAGATGCTTTATATAAAATTCTTATCCTCCCATGTGGAACTTTCAGGTGTAAGTTCTTCTAGTTGATGAGGTACTCTGAAATTGATCGATTTTGTAGCTATCAATTTCTTGTTTTTGTGATTGCTTCAGGTTCCAATATGATTTTTCCTTCGTTGTCAAGTTCTAGAAATATTGTTTGAACTGGGATCTTCTCACCTATAACCTTCTTTAAGCTTGAAACATGGAAAACTGGGTGCACTCGAGAAGATGTAGGAAGCTCCAATTTGTATGCCACAGTACCAATATTTTGTAACACCTTGTATGGACCATAATACTTTGGTGATAATTTATTATGCTTCCTATCTTGCTTGAGGGACATTTGTTTGTATGGTTGTAGTCGTAGAAATACCCATTAACCTACATTAAAACTTCTTTCACTACGATGTTGATCTGCCTGTTGTTTTATTCTATTCTGCGCCGAAGTGAGTTTATCCTTTAAGAGTTTGAGAACTTATTTTTGATGCTCGATGTGATCTTCCACTGCTTGACCCTTAGAATTTTATTTTAAAGATGATGTGATGGACGGTGGATGATAAGATGAGCTATGAGCTAATTGAGTACCCAGATATTCCACCTCTTGTACTCCAAAGAAACATTTGGAGCTTTTTGCATATAATTATTTTTCCTCCAATAGTTTGAGCACCCTGCCAACATGTTGAAAATGATCCTTCCAAGACTTGTTTTAGATTAGTATATCATCAAAAAATTCTAACACAAATTTTCTAATGAAGGGTTTGAAAATGGAATTTATCAAACCTTGAAATGTAGAAGGTGCATTGGTAAGGCCAAAAGGCATGACCAAAAATTCATAATGAACCTCATGAGTTATAAATGTTGTTTTTGGAATTTATTTAGTCTTCATTCTGATTTGATGATATCTTGAATGAAGATCCAACTTGGTGAAGTAAATTGCTCCATGTAATTCATCCAATAATTCATCAAGGACAGGAATGGGAAATTTATCTTTAATAGTAAGCTTTTTGAGCTCCCTATAACCTAGACACATGTGCCATGATCCATTCTTCTTGTGTACCAATACCACCGGAGCAAAGAAAGAACTTTGACTAGGTTGATTTATACCAACCTCTAGCATCTCTGCAACCATACATTCAATTTCACTCTTTTGGACATATGGATATCTGTAAGGCCTGATGTTTGGC
The DNA here is from genome assembly GCA_031772625.1 of Pinus tabuliformis. Classification (NCBI taxonomy): domain Eukaryota; kingdom Viridiplantae; phylum Streptophyta; class Pinopsida; order Pinales; family Pinaceae; genus Pinus; species Pinus tabuliformis. The sequence goes on from CM062804.1 coordinate 1,580,504,521, forward strand.
AGAACACTTCCTAGAATCAAATGAATAGCATGATCATAAACATGAATAGGTGGGAGGCCTTTTGGATTCTCAAATACCTTGGAATGATTGTCCAAAAAGTTTTGGAGATCTGTTGAAATAGATGATTTCAATGTGGGAACCTCTAGTGAATATAACTGTGCAATTACACCTTGTTGTTCTTTCTTTAGAAGATTTGTCATGCTGTTAGAACTGATTATATTTCCCGATTTCCCTTCTTTACTGCTTAATTCAACTTCCTTTCCTTCCCAAAAAAATTTCAAGAAAGGTTCTTGAAACTTAAAATCTATCGTACCCAAAGATTGTAGCCATTGGACTCCTAGTACAACATCTGCACCAACCATTGGAATGGAAATCATTAGACTATTCAAGGAATATTCTCCCATGGATAGCTTGATATTATGGCACTTTTCAAAGCAATTTATGGTTCCTCCATTTGAAACCATTACTTAACACTCTGGTGTTGGATATAGGAAGCAATTCAATTCCTTGGCTATTTTACAATGAATAAAATTATGGGTACTACCTCAATCAATCAACACTATTACTTTTTTCTTCTTAATATTCCCTTCTATATTGAAAGTTTGAGGAGTGGTAATTCCTATCACTACATTACAAGATATGGGCATATTCATTTCTTCTTTCTCTGGGATTGGTTCCTAGTGTATATCCTCTTCTTTTGATGTTTCTTATTCCTTTCCTTGCTCCTCTTCCCCATCTATGTAAATTAATTTCTTCTCAGCACACTTATGACCTTTAGTGTATTTTATATCACAATTGTAACAAAACCATTTTTCTCTTTTTTCTTCCAATTGTGTGGTGTCAACCTTGTAGGCGGTCAAATGCTATGAGAAACAACACTTCCATCTTTATAGTTGTGAGTGGTAGGCTTCCTCATTGCCATAATTTTGCTTTCCATTATTCTTGCCAAACTGAATGCCTTCTCCAATGAATCAGGTTCCCAAAGGTGAACCTCATGTTGGATGTTATCCATTAAAGTCCCTATGAACACATCAATCCTATGCTCCTCTGGAATATCTTTTACCCTTATATTTAATTTTTGGAAGTCCTCAATATGCTCCATCATTGAACCCTTTGCTTTGAGATTTATCAATTGGCTAAAAAGGTGTTTCTCTTTGTATCATCATAATGTGCTATCATTTCCTTCGTGAAAATTGACTAGGTGACAAGTCGTTTACAAGAAAAAATCCCTTTATACCATAAAAATTGATTCGGTTCTAAATATAAAGATGCAATACATACCTTTTGTAATAGTTGCACATCATGTAGATCAAAATATTTCTCCATATTTAGTATCCATGTTATGGGATCCTTGCCATCAAAATTCCTCTTATCAATCTTTGTAATATGGTGGGTATTCAATCCAATGTTAGATTCTATGAAATCATGATTAACATTTATTTTTTTCTCATCATGAGTTTCCTCTACTACCTTTTTGTCATTAGGAGGTCTCTCTTGTAGCAGTTTTTTCCCACCTTCCTTCAAACCTTCCACGTCTTTCTTCAAATCTTCCATGCCTTTCTTCAAATCTTCTTCCATGGCACATATAAAACTATTTATCTTATCTTCGATCACATTCTTCAAATCATCCATCCAATTTTGCTTACTAGGTGTTTTTATAATCTTGATTTGAGTAATTCTCTTTCTTGCTTTTAGAAGCTCGATCTTGAATCTTTTGTATCTCTAAAATTTCAGATCTCCAAGGCATAAAATTGTGACTTGCAATAGCCCTCTTTGTTCTCTTTCCAATGTCACCAGTCTGATCATAATTGGATTCTCCAAGAAAGAGTTATACACAATCTCCCAAGATGACTTGATTATATACTTGTACGAAGTTCCACGTGTCACTATTTTGACCTTGAGACCTAAAAACAATACACATAAAATTACATTCCACCCTCTTTCTGTAACTTCTTACGAAATTTCAATCTGATGCTCAGAGAGAAAGTTATGATGATTCTCCGAAGGTCACATGTTTGGGATGTAATTTGGGAGCCTTCCAAAACCCTAAATGGCTTGGACTGTATATTTGAAAATATAGTGAAACAAGATCTGAAATTTGGGCCCAAGCTTCACCATGATTTCAACTCAAATGGGTTTTAATTTTAGAGTCTAAACCTTCATAGAAAAAAATTATAGTGAAAATTCCATGATGACGTGTTTGGGATGGAAGTTTGGAGCTTGGAAAAACCCTAACTTCCTTAGATCATATCTATGAAAATATAGTGGGACAAGATCTGAAATTCGGACTTGAGGTTCATAAAGATTTCAGATCAAATGGTTTTTTTTTTTAGCTTCTGAAATGTCGTAGCGAAAATGCCACGATAATCTATTTGGAGTAGCGAAACCCTAGAATCTAAAGCTGAGATACCAAATGTTATGAAACCAGCTCAAAAAAGATAGAAAAGATAGATAAATGATCCGAATTGGATCCTAAACACTCTCTAAGCTTTCATAAGCTCGTTCAAATTATGCCAAATAGATTCAAGTCTTAGAAAGATCAAGCTATCAGAAGGAATCCTCGTGATAGTTGCCATTGTGATCGGCGCGGAGCAACGAGGACCATCAGTCGAGCGTGCAGACTGTTGGCCCATGGTAACACACGCTAGCACAAATTGGAAAAACTAGAGGCTAATTCAAGAAATGGGGGTGGTTTCTGAAAGCGCTAATCGCGTATCACAGGGCGTCCCCCTCAGCGAAGGAAAGCCCCGAAGTGCCCGGACCCAAAATGGCTATGAAATGTGGAAAAATAGTAAATTTAGTTCCGTGGATTCCACAAAGCTAGCAGGATATCAGAAAGCCTCGAGGCAGTAAGCATTTTTGACCAAATCACACCCGATGCCACACACTGAGTGACATGAATCTAGCGGAAGAGAGAGAAAATTGCTCACATCGGACAGGTAAACGTCATGCTACTTACCCGCACGATATGAAAGATGACCATAGGATCTAGGGGGCCCAGATCAACGACGAAGGCACATCCCAATAAATGATCAGATTTGACTGAGGTTGTAAAGCAAGATTACATGGGATTTGAAGTTTGATGTGGGCGACGAGTTGGCAAAAGATTCATGTTTCGTGGGTATCTTGGAGCAAACAGAAATAACGACTGTTCAAATGTGTCAAGGAACCTGACACACTCACCTGTTGCAAAATTGGTGGCTACCTCCCTATGAAGTGTTACATAGTGATGTTGACGTAGAACAAGGGAGTTCAAATGAACAGAGGAAGGAAAACCATAACGTTAGGAAGTGGAAACGAATCAATAGAAAGAAGACTGGCTTTAAAGTCATGAACTGACAGAAGAAGAGGACAAGCACAAACAGAAAGGAGTTAGTTAGACGCAGAAAGCTAAGAGAAGAGAACATAGTAAGAAGTTGAGCTAACCTGAGGGAAACATCGAGCCAGATAGAGCCAGAGAGAGTCAGAGAATCTGTGCACTCCAGAGAAAGCTTGAGAGGTTAAAGCGAACTCCTCGGCATAGGCCTGTCATGTATGAGTTTCAGATTGGGCTCATACTACTGTGACCAGTAGAGGTCAAGTACCAGTAAGGAGAGTCTGTGTACTCAAATCCTACTGATTCATATCTGTTGAGTGAGACTCAAATTGAGCTCACTGTTGTAAAGAAACTTTGCTTTGAAAACACAATAGAGAGGCCACCACTGAAAGCTTGACTAGGAGATGTAGCCTAGGAGTATTGGGCAAACTCCTTATTAAACTTGTTGTATTAAGTCTTCCTGTTATGTTTTCTCTAACTACCTCAGTGTCTATGTATTTTTCAATCTTATCGATCCATTGGATAAAGTAACATAAGCGCATCCATGCACATGAGTCTATAATACCTTTAATTATTTGTCGTGGATAATGTTGGGTATACGACCAAAGTCCCACATTGACTAGAAGTGGGGAGGATCATGGGTATATAAGGATGGACAAATATCTCCATTGGTATGAGGCCTTTTGGGGTAAAGCCCAAAAAACAAATCCATGAGGGCTTAGGCCCAAAGTGGACAATATCATACCTTTGTGGAGATATGTGGTGTCCAGAGTCCTTACAGATAAATTCCAGATCAATTGGTATCAGAGCTCTAGGTTACCAAGGTTAGACAAGCTTGTGCTGGATTTTCTTGTTGAATGCTAACTAGATCAAAGCTTAAATTAGGAAAAGGAGAGTTGGTTGAAACTAACCCTGAAATTGGAAGAGTCTATCCTGAGAGGAAAATGTCAGAAGAAAGTCCCTTGGAATCAGACCGTCAGTTCATGGATAGTTTCATGACCATGAGAGCCATGGTAGAGGAAATGTATGGAGAATTTAAGAAAGGTAGAGAGGAAGATGCATCAAACTCCAAAAGAGATAAAGGAGCAGAAGAATCTCTCCTCCATGACCTCTCTAAAGGCAAGGGGAAAGTGTTGGGTTGTGTTATATTCTTTCCATGACTAGCCCACGTAGTTAACCAGGGGGTTAAAGGGGTGGAGGGGTGGGGGGGGTGCAGCAGAGCCCCCTTTCGTTGCACCGATTGTGTAGCAGGGGGGGGGTCACAGGAGGTTTGAGGGGTACTTGTAACCCTACTTTATAAAATTTTGGTTTTGGACCCTATGTTAGGTTAGGCAGACCCACCTATGGTTTTGTGCATGATTTTCGCACATGTTTTTGGACGCAATGGTTTTCGGTCCATGCTTTTCAATCCATGGTATTGGATGCTTCGGCATGTATAAATATGTATTGTAACATTGAAAGGAATATAATGAAAAATCAAGTTGGTAGTCCCAGCTTTTGGATCCAGGGGAAATATCTATGTATTTGTGTTTTATGTGTTATGCTCTCGCATTGTTTGTTTTCTATGTTTTAGAATTCATATGTAGGTAATTTCTGTATGGGGTTAAAACCTACATTTGGCATCAGAGATTTTTTGGCTTCAAGGGGATGCCTTTGTTGCTGAGGGTTTTCGCTCAGGCCTGTGGTAGAACCTGTTTAGTGGGACATCTGCGAGATGATTCTGGTGGTGAAAGAAGATGGCAAGTAGTGGAAAGATAAAGATAGAGAAATTTAATGGTCAGAGTTTTGAGTTGTGGAAACTCAAGATGGAGGATTTGTTGGTGGATAAAGATCAGTGGATCGCAATAGATCCAGGTACTAAACCAATGGGAGTGTCCGATGAAGAATGGAAGAAGTTGGATCGGAAGGCAAAGAGCACAATATGATTGTGTGTCTCAGATTCAGTATTGCTGAATATATCAGGGGAAGCTACGGGGAAGGCTTTTTGGAACAAGTTAGGGACTTTGTACCAATCTAAGTCTCTGGTGAATAAACTGTTCCTACGGAGAAAGTTGTATAACCTGAGGATGAAAGATGGAGACATGACGAAAAAGCATATGAATGCATTTAATACTATGGTAATCCAGCTACCATCTGTTGATATTAAAATTTCAGATGAAGATAAGTGCATCAGTTTGTTGTGTTCTCTACCAAATTCGTGGGATAGTTTGGTTATTGCAATAGGTAGCAATGTAATTTCCTTGCAGCTTGATGAAATAGTATCATCCTTGCTGATGGAGGAGATGAGACGGAAAATATAGAGAACTAGAATGGTGATGCCTTGTTTGTACGAGGACGGTCCCAGAACAGAAACAAAAATAAGTCATCGAGTGGGAGATCTAAATCTCTAGGAGAACCTATAAAGGTGGTGTTCTAGAAATGGGGAAAGGAAGGACACTACAAAAGGGACTGTAAATCTAAAGCTCCTGATAAAGGAAAAGGATCTGATGATTCTCCTTTTGCAGAAGCGAAAACTACCTCAGCTGAAGGTGGGGATGTGTACTTGGCTCCTTCAAGTACACATGTAGATCATGAGGCATGGTTGATTGACTCAGCTGCATCCTTTCACTCCACTCCCCATAGAGAATGATTCTGTGAGTATGAGAAATATGATGGTGGTGATGTCTTCTTGGGGGGTGACAAGAAGGCTAGAATCATTGGTCGTGGAAAAGTAAAGTTGAAGCTACAAGGTGGAAGGGTTAGAACACTTCTGGGTGTTCTACATATTCGTACATTGGCCAGAAATCTGATTTTTGTAAGCAAGTTGGATGATGCAGGTGTAAAAATAGTGTTCGAGAAGGATACCTGCAAGATGGTGAAGTGAGTACTGGTATTGATGTGGGGAGTTCAGATTGGAACTCTATAAAGGCTGCAAGGTAGCACTATTATTGATGGGTGCAACAGTTCCATGGTTCCTGAAAGTGGAGCAAAAAATCTAGTGGTCTCTGGAGAAAAGAGCATGTTGTGGCATCAAAGGCTTGGACATATTGGAGAGAAGGGCCTTCAAATACTTCATGGTAAAGGTATGGTAGAAGGTATGAGTAATAGCTCTTTGGGTTTTGATTGTTGTGAAAATTGTGTATATGGGAAGTAGAATTGGGTGAGTTTCCCCTCTGGTGGTAAGAGGACAAAACAGATATTAGAGCTTGTGCACAGTGATGTGTTTGGACCTGTGAAGGTTCCATCACTAGGTAAGTCTGTGTACTATGTATCATTTATAATTGACTTCTCAAGGAATACATGGATATATTTCCTTAAGAATAAATCTAAAGTCTTTGATAGGTTTAAAGAATTTAAGGCTCTGGTGGAAAACCAAACAAAGAAGAAGATAAAGGTGTTGAGGACAGATAATGGTGGAGAGTTTTGTAGTAAGGAATTTGAAGAATTCTGTAAGAAGTGTGGTATAGCACGGCAGAAAAATACTCCATATACACCTTAGCAAAATGGAGTTGCAGAAAGAATGAATAAGACGTTGATGGAAAGAGAAAGAAGCATGCTCAGTGGTGCCGGGTTAGGACAAGAATTCTGGGTAGAGGCAGTGGAGACAACATGTTACCTAGTCAACAGATCACCCTCATCAGTGTTGGAAGATAAGACTCCACAAGAGGTATGGACTGGTAAGAAACCCTCTCTTTCACATATGAGGGTATTTGGATGTGATGCATATGTACATGTTCCAAAGGAGAAAAGAACCAAGCTGGATAGTAAATCTAAAAAGTGCATCTTTATTGGGTATAAGGATGGTTTAAAAGGTTATAAGCTTTGGAAACCAGTAACAGGGAAGGTTGTGTATAGCCGAGATGTGGTGTTTAGAGAGGTGAAATATGTTATTTAACATGAAGTCCAACCAAAGGAACCTGAAAAGATAGAGTTTGAGCTAAAGGACGAAGAATCAGACTCTACAACAGAGGAGGAATCAGAAGATGAAGAGCCACAAACTTTAGTTGTGAGAAGATCAGTTCGAGAAAGAAGGCAGCGAGAAAGGTTTATTCCATCTGCTTTCTGTTCAAATTTTTCTTTTTCTATTACTGATGATGATCCCAAAACTGTGAAGGAAGCAGTGGATTTAGAGGATGGAAAACTATGGAAAGAGGCCATGGTTGATGAAATGGAATCTTTGCACAAAAATGAGGCTTGGGATCTAGTGGAGTTGCCGGCTGGAAGGAAACCCATTGGCAGCAAATGGGTGTTCAAGAAGAAGACAAATGCAGAAGGAAAGGTGGAGAAATACAAAGCTCGGTTGGTAGCAAAAGGTTATTCCTAGGTGCCGGGAATTGATTTTGGTGATATTTTTTCTCCCATTGCCAAGGTAACTTCTATTAGATTACTTTTATGTGTTGTTGTTGCTTTTGATTTTGAGGTAGAATAGATGGATGTGAAGACAACATTTCTTCACGGGGATCTGGAAGAGGAGATATACATGAAGCAACCTGAAGGCTTTGCGGTGAAGGGTAAGAAAGAACTGGTATGCAAGTTAAAGAAGTCTCTGTATGGGTTAAAACAGTCACCAAGGATGTGGTATCAGAAATTTGATACATTTATACAGGGACTTGGCTTCAATAGAAGCAAAGCAGATCACTATGTGTATTTTAAATTAATTGGTGACCGTGTTATTTATTTGGTCTTGTATGTGGATGATATGTTGCTGATCGGAAATGACAAAGAAATTATCCAGGATTTGAAGACACAATTGTCCTCCAAATTTGACATGAAAGATCTTGGTGCTGCAAACTATATTTTAGGCATGGAAATTAGAAGAGATCGTATAAAGAGGAAGCTCTAGTTAAACCAAAGGAAGTACGTCGAGATAATATTGTAGAGGTTTAATATGCAAGATAGTAAACCGGTGAAGGTTCCTATTCTTGTAGGTGTGAGGTTATCTGCTGAACAGTGTCCCAAGACACAAGAAGAGGAAGAGGACATGTCCCGTGTTCCATATGCAAGTGTTGTTAGTAGCCTGATGTATACAATGGTTTGTACTACACCAGACATTGCACATGCAATGGGAGTATTGAGTAGGTTTATGTCAAAACCAGGGAAGGATCATTTGACAGCGATGAAGCGGGTTTTCAGGTATTTTCGTGGCACAAGTGATTATGGTTTGTACTACCAAGGAAGACCAGGATTGGACAGAGTGTTGGAAATTCATGGCTTTGTTGATGAAGACTGAGCTGGAGATCTGGATCAGAGAAGATCTACAAGTGGGTACGTGTTTAACCTATTTGGAGGTGTAGTCAGTTGGATGAGTAAGAAACAATCTGTAGTGGCACTATCAACTACACAGGCAGAATACATGGCAGCCACTCATGCAAGAAAGGAAGCAGTTTGGTTGTAGAGATTGTGTTCAAGTATGGGGTTAGTATAGGAAACTATAAGGATAGACTGTGATAGCCAAAGTGAAATTTTCTTGGCAAATAACCCTTCATATCATTCAAAGACAAACCACATTGATGTTCAGTATCACTTTGTGAGGAATATGATAGAAGACAAAAAGGTGTTGCTGGTAAAGGTGGACACTTTAAAGAATACTAGAGATGCATTGAAAAAATCTATGAGCTCTGAGAATTTCTCTTGGTGTAGAGAAACAATGGGTGTTGTAGGGATGGAAAAATGACTAATCTCTCTTGTGGCCCCCTGTGGAAAGAAAACAAAAGGTGGGAGAATGTTGGGTTGTGTTATATTCTTTCCACGACTAGCCCACATAGTTAACCGGGGGGTTAAATGGGGGGGCAGAGCCCCCACTTCATTGAGCCGATTGTGTAGCAAGGGGGGGGGATCACAGGGGGTTTGAGGGGTACCCGTAACCCCACTTTATAAAATTTTAGTTTTGGACCCTATGTTAGGTTGGGCAGACCCACCTATGGTTTTGTGCATGATTTTCACACATGTTTTTGGACGCGATTATTTTCGGTCCATGGTTTTGGATGCGATGGTTTTTGGTCCATGGTATTGGATACTTCGGCATGTATAAATATGTATTGTAACGAAAGGAATATAATGAAAAATCAAGCTGGTAGTCCCGGTTTTGGGATCTAGGGGAAAATATCTGTGTATATGTGTTATTCTCTCGCATTGTTTATTTTTTGTGTTTTAGAATTCATATGTAGGTAATTTCTATATGGGTTTAAAACCTACAAAAGGAAGAAAAACTTCCCACACCTCTTAGTAGCCCTGAAAATGAAAAGAAAACATCTTTGACTAAATTAGATGTTAAATTTTATTTACCGATATATGATGGAGAGTTGAATGTAGAGAAGCTGGATAATTGGATTAGAGATATTGATGTTTATTGCAGAGTGCAGAGCATCGATTCAGACAAGAGTAAGATTCAACTGGCCATCCTATGGCTTGGAGGCACTGCCTTGGTATGGTGGGAAGGCAAGACACAAGCTGGCATGAAGAAACATGGTAAAATTCTTTCTGTATGGAGTGAATTTGTTTATGCAATTAAAAAGAAATTCTATCCACTAGCCTATATGCAGCAAGCCATGATGAGTTGGCAAATTCTTCGATAATTGAAAGGGAAAAGTGTACAAAGTTACACTCAAGAATTTAGGAAAGGAGCTTTGATTCTAGGAATTTCTTTAGACTCACCTGAAACTATGCTGAAGTATATAGGTGGTCTACACAACTACTTAAGACACACAATTCTCATGTTTAATCCCACTAGCATAGATGAGGTATCCGTTCAAGCTACACATCTAGAGGCTAGAGGAACGAATGTGAACCCAGAAGTTGGGGGATCATCAAAACCCATTGCAAGCAAGAATAAGGAGAAAAGAAAACAGAAATGGAAAGAGAGGAAGAAAAATACTATACAAAATACCAAGTCTTTATGCACTCACTGTAAGAAGGATGGGCATGATAATGAACACTGTTGGATCCTGAATCTAGAATTGAGACCCAAGAAGTTCAAGGGCAAGAAGAAGAAGGTTGATGCAGCTATTCAAAAGGATTTGGGGTTAGACTCAGGAGATGAAACAACAATTGCAGCCACAGGTATAAAAGGTAAATATTCGAAAACATCTACTAGTAATTCTACACAATCTACTGATAATGAAGAAAATGAGAGGAAAAGGCATGAGCTTTTTCATATTCGAGTTATTTCCAAGCATCAAAAGATTGATACTTTGTTTGATAGTGGCTCACAAGAAAATTTAATTTCTGAAGCAACAATAAAGAAGTTGGGATTACTAACCACACCTCACAAAAAGCCATATCCATTAGGTTGGTTATGTGATAAAGCATAGCTACAAGTGACTAGACAATGTAAACTTAGGTTTTCTTTTGGGTCAGCATTTGTAGATGAGGTTGAGTTAGATATAGTTCCTTTGGATATATGTGGAATTGTTTTAGGAAGTCCTTACTTATATGATAGGAAAGCTATTTTCTATAGAGCTGAGAACAAGTATCAACTCGTTAAATATGGAGTCTAATATATTGTAAGAGCTCATAAACTCAAGAATAATTATATTCTCATAAACTCAAGGTAGATGAAAAGAATTGTAAATTCATGCAAACAATTTTTACTGATGGTTTTAAAGGAAAAGAAACCTGATAAAACCAATGTATTTGAGGGTTGTGATGCTAAACAACAAGCTGATTTAGAGAAAGTTGTTTTAGAATATGATATACTGTTTCAAGAACCTAAAGGTCTGCCACCCAAAAAGGAAATAGTACATGATATTAATTTGCAGCAAGATGCTCCATTGCCTAACATTGGAATGTACAGGTTGTCCGCTTTAGAGAATGCAGAAATCAAGAAGCAAGTACAGGAGTTGCTCGAGAAGGGGTTCATCAGACCTAGCACATCACCATGTGGGTCTCCAATTGTCTTGGTGAGAAAGAAAGATGGCTCATGGAGAATGTGCATTGATTAGCGAGCACTGAATAAGATAACGATAAAAAAATCATTATCCCCTTCCTTGCATAGATGATCTATTGGATCAATTAAAGGAAGCTATTTATTTTTCCAAGTTGGACTTACATAGTGGCTATCATCAGGTTAGAGTTGCAGAGCAAGATGCATGGAAGACTGCTTTCAGAACAAAGCAGGGATTGTATGAGTGGCTGGTTATGCCTTTTAGCTTAACTAATTCCCCTACTACTTTCATAAGAGTAATGAATGATGTACTCAGACCTTTTCTTGATGATTTTGTCATTGTATATGTGGATGACATTCTTATATTCAGTAAAACATGGGAAGTACATTTAAAGCATGTTAAGCAGACTCTAAATGTTTTGAAAAAAGAAAATATTTATGTTAAGCTCTCAAAATGTGAATTTGGCAAAACATCTTTGAATTATTTGGGTCATATTGTAGGGGATGGTGAATTGAAGATAGATCCCTCTAAGGTTGTAGTCAGTGTAAACTGGCCTAAACCCAAATCTTCTACTGAAGTTAGAAGCTTATTAGGAGTAGTACAATATTGGAGAAAGTTTATTTCTAACTTTTCCTTAATTGCAGCTCCCTTACATGCTTTAACAGAATTGAACAAGGTGTTTCAATGGGGAGGAAAACAATAGAAAACCTTCGACACCTTGAAAGAAAAGATTACTACAGCACCAGTACTAGCACTACCCGATCTTCAAATACCATTTGAGATTGAAACAGATGCCAGTGACTATGTGTTAAGTTATGGGATGTTCTATGCTTATAACAGTTTACTTCTTTTTCTTATTATATTCCACAGATTAGCAATCACATGTACATAAAGTAAAGTGCAAATAGAACATTAAATGATTGACAAAAAACAAGCCAAGACAAGAGACACAAGATGTGGTGGCTAGCCAAGGAAAAACCCCACAATGTGTGGGGAAACCCTTTGATCAAATCTTCTTTTATCTTCTATAATTCAGCAGAGAGAAATAGTACAATAAATCTTATTTATATCAGCAGTAGCAAACCCTAGATCAGCAACATCAGCATTAGCGGCTTCATCATCAACTAGGGCAGACGATATCTCACAAATCGACCGTCGGATCGACTTGATTCCACCACCAAAAGTTGCAACTTCCAGAGAAGGTTCAGATGAAACTACAACATAGTTCAGATGAGGAAATATTCTAGTCCACGTAGGTCAATCTTGACTTCTGTAGTTGCAGCTTCAGTTTCTGCAGCTTCCTTCAAACTAGGGCAGTCGATATCTCGCAAACCGTCCGTTGGATCAACTTGATTCCACCACCAAAAGTTGTAGGCTTCAGAGGAGGTTTAGATGAACCTATAGCATAGTTCAGATGAGGATATCTTCTGGTCCATGTAGGTCAAACTTCACTTTTGCAGTTTGTTGAGGGGCCCGAAGTCGGGTCAACAACAAGGGGGATACCCACCCGGTCCGGAACCTGGTTGGCGGCTCCTTGCCCGTTTGGAGTAGCGGGTCCGACTGGGGTAATGGGACCAGTTTCCCAATGTGATGGGTGTGTGTGTGTGCGTAGAGTCTGATGATATTAATCTAGAGGTTTTTCTAAACTAGTCTCGATTATAACTGCTAAACTAACTCTATGCTAATGTAATCTAATGAAGAGAAATACATCTGATCTATGCTAACCCGGGGTGTTTTTCTTTTGTTTATGCGATCTTGAAAGATTTCTAACAGCAGCTGGTAATAAAGATCATTCAACTGATATCAGAATATAAACCAATAAAGATAAACCATTTTGCATAAGAAGTTAGGCAGAATAGTTGTGAACAACATATCGCATAATCAGTCTTCTATATGTTAAGCATGATTAAATGATCCCACCGTACAAAAGTGCCAAATGGTAATGCAGACATTCATACAATAACATATAAAGAACTCAGCTACATATCACTTTAGGGATACTAGCAGAATCTAGTCAAGAGATAAAAGTACCATTTATGACTAACTTCACCAATAAACTTCAAGTAATAATGATTTATTTCTACTTGTTCTAACATCTGCTAAGAGTACAGAAGTGCAACATCAGTAACAGATATTAAAATGCAAACATAAATAAATCTTGATCCATCTATTCATCAAAAACCTCCTCTGAGGGTGCAGAAGTGCATGTTCTGAGGATAAGTTTTTTGACAGATTTCCGGACCCTTCTCCAAAAACCATGAGAAGGGTTAAATACTACTAACTAATCAATCTTAATTACATGAAATTAGGGAATCGGCTTCAAATGACCGCCCTTTTACTAAAAGCAACTTTATTTCTAAACTTAAAATCTAATTTCTGACCGTTTCTGTATATTCTCTTTAGTGCTGTCAACAGTGCAACGTTTTCCTGGGAAGAGTCGGCTGGCCGCTTTCTTCTTTCGCTCTGGAGATAAAAGTGGAAATAACAGGAGCTGGCACTTCCTTCCGGCAGACCAGAAGATATTTTCGAAAACCTTTCTCTAGCTGGGTGTATTCGCCACGTGTATACTTAGCATAACCCAGGTTCTTCTCGAACTGATTTTGCTGTTGCTGTTTTCGGTTTCCGGTCGTGCGAATGACTGAGTGGGTTAGGAGTCGTGCTGTATGGACATCCCCCTGTTTTAAGAATTGTTTCCATTCTTTGTTCCAGGTTTTCCTGAAGCGTCTTCCTTCTCATGCGCTTCTTTCTCTGCTTTACCAAGTCTGAGCTTCAAGATCTTTTCTGAACACGCTGCTTTTGTGTGCCTTTGACTCTGAGTCCTGAATAGTCTAATTTCATCAGTGCCGGTTGGCTGATAGTCTGGAATCTGCGGTTCTGCTGCATGCGGCATCCGTTTGCGGAGGCATTCTCTCTTTACTATCTGATTGGCACTTTCCTCTTTCCCTCAAATGTTTCCTGCATATAAACTTATATTAGTTGCGTGTCTTGCAGTCTACACAAAGAAGAAGGGAAATGAAAAGATTTGACGTGAAAGTATTAATCTCTAATGAATGCATAACCCTGACATTCATCATGACTTGACTCTTCGATAAATGTAATGCAATCATTCCTAGATACTAAAGCATGCGGTCATTAAATTCCTTCAAGGCGCGCACTTAATCCTGGGTTTATCGTGTGATAAGTCTTTTCAGATCGCAGATCGCAAATCGCTGCCATCGCAGATCGCAAATCGCAGATATTGCAAATTTTGTTTAATGGTTATGCCATATAGCGCGATGCTTGCGATTTGCGATATCGCATATCGGCGATCGGCATTTCTCGAAGGTCTTCTTTTAAAGGGGCGCGTGTGATGTATGCGACGCGATGAACTTCGCATCGCTCCTTCGCAGTCTTGCTTTTCGCGCTCGAGCAATGCTTTAGCTTTTTTTTGCGATGCGATTTAAGCCTTAGGGAGAGAAATACAAAAACTTTAGAAAAATATTTTTTGGGATTATTGTTCAGGGTCCCCTCTTTGCTTGACGTTATTGCTAATGTCAAGTGAAGAAGGGGGGTTGTTGGTGACCACAACAATGGCGATTCACTGTGAAGAACCAGTTATCTCTGCTTGTTCTATTGCATTTTCACTTCCAAAACAGAAAAGTTTTCTTATGCCTAAATTTTGTTATGGACAGATAGAGTATTACCTTTTATCCTGTCAATGATGCTTCGTCACAACTTCTTATTTCATTCTGATTGTTTGTTTCCTCTGGGTTATTTCTTGTATTCATACCTAGTCATTACTCAGTCTTTTCAAAGACAAAATAAGGTCTTCTCTGCGTACTGGCTTTGTAAAGTATGCTCCTTTGTCGTAGGTAGAGCCTCTGCTGCCCGCAAGCATCCATAGCCTCGACAGGGTTATCATGTTATCCAGCAATGATCCTTTTTCCTGCTTGAGGTTATTTACAACATTCCAGAGAAAAATCATTTTGACACTTTTTCTTTCTTTTTTTAATTTTTTATTCTCTAAAGAACAATGTCTTGGTTTGGTGGCCAAATTATGACACAGTCATCCACTTGATTTACACTTTTGCTGAACAAGCTGGCTCGTGATGAGACCCCTTGTCTTTCGATTGCAACAATCTTGAGTCGTTGCCCTGTTTTGATAGACAGTAGTGGCAAAGTCAGCAAGTTATAATATCTGTGATCATGATAAGCCGGCTCGCGATGAGACCTCTTATTCTTTGAGATATAGTGTTTTCTTGGATTGTTTCTCTGGATGCTGCGATTCTCCTTAGCAGGGAGGAAGTCATTGTTTTTCCTTAAGAAAGCTCTGGACGACAATAATAGAGTTTAAGAACAACAGTTTTGCAGAGAATACTTATTTTGCTATCGATGATACTTTTCATTGCATTGGCATAAAACAATTTTTTGCCAAAAGTTACTTTCATCCCAGATTTCTTTGTAAAGTTGAAACTAACATCACATTCAGGCTAAAGTTAACTCTACCTGTCAATAATAAAAGTCAGATTTTTCGAAAAGTTTTGCTATTTATACAAGTGAAATCAAAATCTGATAGAGAAATGGTATGTTTCTTCATGAATACTATTTATGATCGTTCACAACCAACCCTATTTATGAAAAAAAAATGGAAAACTAACGTAAAAAAAATTAAAATTATCGTACAAAAACAGAAGGATGACCTTCTATGGGAAATACATTTTGAGGATTTGTCCGTTTACAGGCAGAGAATCTCTCCTGCCTGTCAAGTCCTGCAACACAAAAGTCGATGGGCCTATGACTTCTACGATTTGAAAAGGACCAAGCCATAGCTTCTGGAATTTCGTGTGTTTGCCCTTTTCTTCGTGAGCCTTATCCCACTTCAAAACTAAATCACCCATCTGAAAGTTTTTTCTGGTCATTATGTTCGAATCAAAAGAGGATTTTATCAACGCTTGGTGGTGAGCATGGGTTTTCTTGGCCTGCTCTCGTCGTTCTTCTAACTTGATTATTTCCATTTGCCTTAGTTGTAAGGGAGAAGTAGGTACTTCATCAATGTATTGCACTAAGGACAAGGAGGGAATGAGTAAGTGAGTAGGAAGAACTGCTTCTCTCCCGTAAACCAAATTAAAGGGAGAAGTCCCGATAGAGGCTTTCTTGGTAATTCTGTCTGCCCATAAGGCATTTACCAGCGCTTTGTGCCAATTCTTTTGGTTTTGGTCGACTGTCTTTTTGATGATCCTGATTAGGTTCTTGTTCGTTGATTCAGCCAACCCATTACCTTGTGGGTAGTAGTTGGCGGAATACTTTAGTTTGAACCCTCTTTTGAGTGCGAACTCAGTCATGGTATTTCCAGAAAAATATGAAGCGTTATCAAATATTAAGGTCGTTGGCAATCCAAACCTAGTAATGATGAACTGATCTATGAATTCAACAATGTTTTCAGAATTAGCTGTCTTGAGAGGAACTGCCTCTACCCATTTAGTAAAATAGTCAGTTGCAGTGAGGATATACCTATGCTATTTAGAGGAGTGAGGAACGATCTCACCTATTATGTCCAGGCCCCATTGGCTGAACGGCTGTTCGATGTTAACCGGCTGCAGTGGCATGGATGACTTCTTTTGTTTCCCTGCAGCCGTTTGGCAGACTTGGCATTTTCTTACGTGATTGTACGAGTCTTTGAACAATGTGGGCCAGTAGTATCCTGCACGTAAGATTTTGTGTGCGGTGGCTTCTCCAGCATAGTGTCCACCTGCTGGTCCATCGTGGAGTTCCTGCAAAACCTTTTCGGCTTCAGTTTTCTCAAGACATCTAAGAAGCACAGAATCATAGTTTCTTTTAAACAAGACATCACCTACGAGCTGATATTGTTTAGCTTTCAACCTCAGGGCTCTCTTTTTGATGTGATCCAGGTGAAATGGAGCATATCCGTTTTTCAGGAAATAAATGATGTCAGCATAAAATGATTCTACGTCGTTTAGGCTTACCTCATACGTGTGTACCTCTTCAGGTGATTCTTCGGGGATTTGCGATGCTTCGGCTAACATCTTGCAGAAGCCTTGGCCTCTTATGATGTGTGCCGGCTTGATTTCCAGGTCGTATTCTTGCAAGGCGGTGATCCAATTCGCTCTCTTTTCACCCACGTCTTTCTGAATCAGGAGGCTTCTTACCGCTGGGAATGGTAATATGACCTTGGTATGGGCCTTTAGCAAGAAGGGTCTGAAATATTTGACCACTTTGAAAACGGCATATGCCTGTTTCTCTACGTCCGAATATTTCAGCTCAGCACCTTGTAAGTTTGAGCTAAAGAATGCGATTGGGGCTTCTGCCTTTTCTTGGTTTGCCTTGGTCAAGATCGCAGCATAAGAATTTTCTGAGGCAAACGTGTATAAGATGAATGGTTTTGAAAAATTTTGGGTTGCTAGGGATGGAGCGTTGATGATGGCTTGTTTGATTAAGTTAAACGCTTCGTGCTCGTCTAGACCCCATTTAAAGTTTGAATTCTTTTTTATCATTTTTTGTAAAGGAGAAATAATACGTGAAAAATATGGGACAAATCTTTTCACAAAATTGATCTGTCCTAGGAAAGATTGCATGGTCTTTTTGTTATGGGGCATGGATATCTCGGAAATTTCTTTGATTCTGTCAGGTTCAATGTGAATGCCTGATTTGGACACTATGAACCCTAGCAATTTTCCTTCACTCAACGCGAAAAAAGATTTCTTTGGGTTAAGCGAGATTCCATACCTTAAACATCTTTGAAAGATTTGCTTCAAATCTTTGAGATGGTCGCTTCGGTTCTTGGAGTACACAGTTATATCATCTAGGTAAATCACTACTGATTTATTGACTAACCCTTTGAACGCAATGTCCATAGCTCTTTGAAAAGTAGCGCCGGCGTTGATCGGATCGAACGGCATCTTCCGATACGCGTAGGTACCCCATTTAGTTCGGAAGGTGGTTTTTAGCTGATCGTCTGGGTGTACCAACACTTGATTATATCCTGAAAATCCATCTAGGAAAGACATCAATTCTGAGCCTGCTATAGCCTGTAATATTTGCTCCATAGGTGGGAGGGGAAAATTGTCTTTCGGACAGGCTTTGTTGAGATTCCGGAAGTCGATGCAGATTCTAATATCTCCGTTTTTCTTCCTAACAGGTACCATATTGGAGACCCATTTGGAATGTCTGACCGGGAAAATTATTCTGGCTCTTAACAACTTATTCAGCGCAGTTTTTATCTGATTTTCCAGGTTGGGGTGGATTTTCCTGAGCTTCTGTTGGACGGGTTTCTCGTTGTCAATCATAGGGATAGTGTGCTGAATGATAGAAGTGTTATAAGTTTTCAGCTCATCGTAGTTCCAGGCAAAGACGTTTTTGTACTGTCGTAGAAGACAGATGTATGCTGAATTTTCTTCAGGAGCCAGGCCTTGGCCTAGATTGACGTTTTGGGGTTTCTCTTTGGTTCCTAAGTTCACTGATTCGTAGTTCAGAGTTGAACTGTAAAGTTTGGCGTTAGCTGACCTTTTGAACCGACTTTTTAAGTCATACAAATCTTCTAATTTGACCACTGATTTGGGTATAGCATTATCAGTGCCATTTTGTTGTATTTGGTGGTCATGACAGTCCTCGTCGATTATCTGGTTTGAGTAGGATCTTTCAGAGGTAAGGAAACTTACGATGTCTGGGTCGTCGTTGAATACTCTCCAGTTGGTGATGTTGTCAGGGATAGACGGTTTAAAAATTAATTCTATGGAAAACCTATCTGGACTAAAGTCTTCGGAGGGGATGAGTCTGGAGGCTACGTTTGCTAGCAGGTCTGCGCATGCATTGTGAAGTCTTGGGATTGATGAAATATTGAATGCTGTAAAATGCGCAGTGAGATCTTGCACTAAAGATTGATAGTGCTTTAAATGACTAGACAGGCAGTGTATGGTGTTACGTACCTGTTTGACGACGATCTCGGAATCTCCAAAGACTTGAAGATATTTGACGTTGCAGCCGATTGCTTTGTATAGGCCTTGCACCACGGCTTCGTATTCCGCTGTGTTGTTCGTGCAATCGAATTCCAGCCTGCATGTGAGCATGGTCTTATTTCCGTCCGGGCTAATCAAGACGCATCCTGCTCCCGCTCCCTCATTGGACTTAGAGCCATCAAAATATAATTTCCAAAATAAAGAAGTATTTACAGGGTTATCTAAGAAACTAACACATTTTGAATCATCAGTTTGGGAAAAGTTTTCTACTTGGGACACGACTGAATTTTCTAAATATGGTGATATGTGAGCATTGAAATTTCCAAGGAAAGAGTCTACCGAGTAGTTGCCTATGATGCTGCTGTTGTATTCTATGGCTTCGTTCTCTCCCTCCAAATCCGTCACTATGTACTTTTGGTGCAGTTCTCGTTCAAACTTTATTTGATTTGGCTTCCCGTTGAAGGGTAACCACATGTGTGACCAGTCAGTCGAAAAGTATCCGTGGAGCTTCTCGGACCAATCCCTGCTAAGAATTAGACCATAAAATTCAGGGATGTCAGCAACTAGAATATCGATGACCTGGCATACCTTGGGGTTGGACGACAGTCTTATGTTCACTTGATTAAGTTCGCCTATCACTTCGACTTGTGATCGATCAAGTTGAACTATGCGCACTGCAGATTTTTGCGGTTGAACATTAAGTTTGGCACATATTGACTTGGGTAGAATATTGCTTGAAGCACCAGAATCAACCAAGCAGTTATGCACGTTTCTGTTAAAGATTTCATAAGTGAGGAGGAAAGGAGGAGTGTGAGATCTAGACCTCCCTCCAATCAAAGCGATGTCATTTGGATCGATTTTATTGATCGCGTTGATTGGGGGTCTTCCTATATTATGGGAAGCTATAGCTGTAGGTAGAGGTGCAGTAGGTACGGCGTGTAACTCTTTCATCATGATCTTCTATTGGTGTTTCAATTTGCTCAACTCGTACAGGGTGATATTAGCCCTAGTCTTCTTCATGTCGTCGATGATGTTATACTCCATTTCATCCGACACTATTAGTGTCTTTGATGGAGGCGATTGCTCTTATTGGACTGGACTAAATGAGGTCGCTTTAGGGGTTGTCTTCTTTGTTGCGACCTTTTCTTTCGCTGGAGGGCTTGCGCCCTTCTGTTTTGGGGTAGTCTGGGGAGGATCAAGTTGATTTCTGCTTCGTGTGCTAACCGAAAGTGCTTCTTGATCTTCCTCTTGTGGGAGGATGAAATCCCACATTCCTTGCAGTTCCACCACTTTTTCGTTGTCGGTCTGCGTTTCGATGGTGCTCTCTTCTTCTTCTTCTTCAGATTCCACATTTGAGACCACGTTGGGTGGCTTCATCTCCATAGGGGGATTTCTTTTGAAATTCCTAAAAGGCTTTCTTGGGGACGATTCTGCTACTTGCTTTCTTATGTCAATCATCTCATTAGACATGGCTTTCAAGACTTTTTGTAATCCTTCCATGTCGAAAGGATCCTTCGTTTGCTTCTTCTTGGTTTCTTCTTTGAAAGAGATTTTCTTAGATTTACGCTCTTCGATTGTAGATCTCTTTTCTAGGGCTACTACGCGTCTTTCGACTGCCAATGCCTCAGCCAAGTTTTCGACTAAGGTTGTCTTGCTTGCCCTATCTACGAAGATGGCCAAGTTTGAAGGTAAGGCCATGATGTACCATTCGCATCTTACTTCCTCGCTGGGCTGGGAAGCAGCGGGGATTTTATTAAGGATCTTGTTGAACCGTAAGTTAAAATCTTTAATGGGTTCCCTAGCCTCAGCTTTAAGATTGGACAGATCGTTGATCAGTGTCGATGTCGATCTATCATCGCCGAATTTGGTGAGAAATTGATTTTGAAAAATATCCCAGCTGGTGATAGATCCAGAGGGTAGCGAAAAGTACCATGACCCGGCTGTCCCTTGCATCGTATAGGGGAAGAGTCAGACCATGGCATCTTCGTTGGTGACCCCGTTGATATTAACACAAAGCATGAAATTATTGATATGTTCTTCAACTAGCATTCCAGTTTCTGGATTGAACTTGGGTAACCACTTCTCAGGATGGGCAGGTATTGGACTCAGGGGTGGAGGCATTAAAACCGCCCCAGGGTTGTTCCATGGAGATTGTGCCGTCGCTGAGTTGCTGGTTAATAAAAGTGCAGAAGATGATCTTCGAGGTTGAGAAGATAGAGATGTTACGATCTTTGACGATTGTGGAGGAAGGGTTGCGAAAGATGGATGAGTGATTTGAGGTGGAGATGTGGGTGGTTGACTTCGCGGAGAGGGAGTTGAAATGGACGAGGTGGATGAAAGAGTCTCTCTGTCAGACTCTTGAAGTGCTTTCCTTGCTCTTTTCCTAGTGGGGAGAGGGATTTCAGTTTGCTGAATGCTGACTTTTTCACTCTTCAATCGGGTCAGGGGATGAGCAGGGTTGTATTGCGAAGTCAAGCTGCCTTTAGATTTATCAGATTTCTGGTTAAAAATAGAGAATCCCTGGAGTTTACGGATCAAGGTTTGAACTTCAGGGGGATCGACAATAAGTTGTTTTGATGTATCGGGATGTATAGCAGCGGTAGACGTCCGAGCGACTTCCAGTTCCGAGTTTAGTCGTCCCGGGGAAGTCGGGGAAGTTGGTGAGTGTGATTTGCTCTTAGAATGGTATTTGAATTTTGAATTATGTGCCATTCATAGCTCGGCCCTCCTTCTAGCGCCAGAAATGTTGAGGGGCCCGAAGTCGGGTCAACAACAAGGGGGATACCCACTCGGTCCGGAACCTGGTTGGCGGCTCCTTGCCCGTTTGGAGTAGCGGGTCCGATTGGGGGTAATGGGACCAGTTTCCCAATGTGATGGGTGTGTGTGTGTGCGTAGAGTCTGATGATATTAATCTAGAGGTTTTTCTAAACTAGTCTCGATTCTAACTGCTAAACTAACTCTATGCTAATGTAATCTAATGAAGAGAAATACATCTGATCTATGCTAACCCGGGGTGTTTTTCTTTTGTTTATGCGATCTTGAAATATTTCTAACAGCAGCTGGTAATAAAGATGATTCAACTGATATCAGAATATAAACCAATAAAGATAAACCATTCTGCATAAGAAGTTAGGCAGAATAGTTGTGAACAACATATCGCATAATCAGTCTTCTATATGTTAAGCATGATTAAATGATCCCACCGTACAGAAGTGCCAAATGGTAATGCAGACATTCATACAATAACATATAAAGAACTCAGCTACATATCACTTTAGGGATACTAGCAGAATCTAGTCAAGAGATAAAAGTACCATTTATGACTAACTTCACCAATAAACTTCAAGTAATAATGATTTATTTCTACTTGTTCTAACATCTGCTAAGAGTACAGAAGTGCAACATTAGTAACAGATATTAAAATGCAAACATAAATAAATCTTGATCCATCTATTCATCAAAAACCTCCTCTGAGGGTGCAGAAGTGCATGTTTTGAGGATAAGTTTTTTGACAGATTTCCGGACCCTTCTCCAAAAACCATGAGAAGGGTTAAATACTACTAACTAATCAATCTTAATTACATGAAATTAGGGAATCGGCTTCAAATGACTGCCCTTTTACTAAAAGCAACTTTATTTCTAAACTTAAAATCTAATTTCTGACCGTTTCTGTATATTCTCTTTAGTGCTGTCAACAGTGCAACGTTTTCCTGGGAAGAGTCGGCTGGCTGCTTTCTTCTTTCGCTCTGGAGATAAAAGTGGAAATAACAGGAGCTGGCACTTCCTTCCGGCAGACCAGAAGATATTTTCGAAAACCTTTCTCTAGCTGGGTGTATTCGCCACGTGTATACTTGGCATAACCCAGGTTCTTCTCGAACTGATTTTGCTGTTGCTGTTTTCGGTTTCCGGTCGTGCGAATGACTGAGTGGGTTAGGAGACGTGCTGTATGGACATCCCCCTGTTTTAAGAATTGTTTCCGTTCTTTGTTCCAGGTTTTCCTGAAGCGTCTTCCTTCTCATGCGCTTCTTTCTCTGCTTTACCAAGTCTGAGCTTCAGGATCTTTTCTGAACACGCTGCTTTTGTGCGCCTTTGACTCTGAGTCCTGAATAGTCTAATTTCATCAGTGCCGGTTGGCTGATAGTCTGGAATCCATGGTTTTGCTGCATGCGGCATCCGTTTGCGGAGGCATTCTCTCTTTACTATCTGATTGGCGCTTTCCTCTTTCCCTCAAATGTTTCCTGCATATAAACTTATATTAGTTGCGTGTCTTGCAGTCTACGCAAAGAAGAAGGGAAATGAAAAGATTTGACGTGAAAGTATTAATCTCTAATGAATGCATAACCCTGACATTCATCATGACTTGACTCTTCGATAAATGTAATGCAATCATTCCTAGATACTAAAGCATGCGGTCATTAAATTCCTTCAAGGCGCGCACTTAATCCTGGGTTTATCGTGTGATAAGTCTTTTCAGATCGCAGATCGCAAATCGCTGCCATCGCAGATCACAAATCGCAGATATTGCAAATTTTGTTTAATGGTTATGCCGTATAGCGCGATGCTTGCGATTTGCGATATCGCATATCGGCGATCGGCATTTCTCGAAGGTCTTCTTTTAAAGGGGCGCGTGTGATGTATGCGACGCGATGAACTTCGCATCACTCCTTCGCAGTCTTGCTTTTCGCGCTCGAGCAATGCTTCGGCTTTTCTTTGCGATGCGATTTAAGCCTTAGGGAGAGAAATACAAAAACTTTAGAAAAATATTTTTTGGGATTATTGTTCAGGGTCCCCTCTTTGCTTGACGTTATTGCTAATGTCAGGTGAAGAAGGGGGGTTGTTGGTGACCACAACACAGTTGTAGCTTTAATTTTAGCAGCTTCCTTCAAACTAGGGCAGTTGATATCTCACAAACCGTTTGTCAGATCAACTTGATTCCACCACCAAAAGTTGCATCCTTCAGAGGAGGTTAATATGAACCTATAGTGTAGATCAAAAGAGGAGGTTTGATGGTCCACGTTGGTAAAATTTGGATCTGCAGTTGCAGCTTCAATTTCAACAGCTTCCGGTTTCACATGTATGAGAGAGGGACCCTTTTCTGCATAGTATAGAAGAGACTCTTTTCTGCCAATAGAGAGAGAGAGATGTGATGATATGAGTGAGTGAAAATGAGGAAAAGTCCTCCTGTATTTATATATAACTGTTGATGTTTGAATAGATGTGACTATTGGGCTTCTGAGCCTACATGAGTTGTAGGTCGGCTTGATAATAATTCCATAATCAAAATAAATTCATATCTCCATGAATACTTATCGGAATCAGATGATCTTTAGATCAATCCTACACCTCTCGATGAGAGGAATCTAATGAAAATATTATCAGCCATGAATAGGTTGACCCAAATGAAGTTTGACCCTAATTTCCAATGTAACACTCCCTCTCAACTAAGGAGAACTTCATCTACAATTTGTTTGTCAGTCGCTACTATTCATCCATCAAATGCACTGCCCTGTATAGCCTGACCCTTGCCATGCTCTACTCTGTTATGCTTGTTCTGATTTGTCTTGGTCTGCCCTATACTGATCTATACTGCTCTGCTCTGCTTTGTTTTGATCTTCTTTTGTCTGAATTATGAAGAAGAAGAAATGATCAAGGATGTATCATACTGACTTAAAGTCAACCTCAAAGTATGTACCACTGGTCCCAGACCAATCTCAACCAACCCAAAGTTAGTGTCATAGTATGTACAACTCTTACCATTGGTCCCAGACTAGTAACATCCTCCACTGACTCAAAGTCAGTCTTAGAGTGCGTACCACTAGTCCCAGACCAGTCTCAACTGACCCGAAGTCAATGTCATAGAATGTACCACTCCTACCACTGGTTCTAGACCAGTATCATTGATCCTAGATCAATGGAGGCCATCCTAGCGTAGGGAGTATGGTAGATACAATGATGCATCAATCGGTACTACTATGGTCCCTAACTTCATTTCCCTGCTCATTGATCAGATGAGAGGTACTTCCCATGAGTCCTGTTAGTGTCAGTCTTTACAGCCTTCCTCCAGTGATCAAATGTGCTCTTACATAGTGATTTTGAAGTGTCAAGGTCAAATTTTTTCATTTCAGTGAGTCTTCAAGCAAAATTTGGTCACTAGGCATTAGGCCTAGGGTTTGCCCAAATGTCAGTCCATGTCATCATTCAGCTGAGCCTATCATCATTCAGAGGTTTGTCATCGTCATTTCAGTGTCTAATGGGTCATTTTACACCATGTTCATGCTTCAGTTGTGCCTAGGCAAGCTCATTTCCCTCTCCTAGGGTTTTGAAAGCCAATTTCTCTTGGGCGGCCAAATCATCGGCAAAACTTGTTTCTTGATGTTAATACACCTTCTCCTATCCTTCATGTACCTTATCAAACACTTCCCATCCCTTAGATCCGCCAAATTCCTCATTTTTGCACAAACCCTAGTTTCTAGCTACAACCTGGCAATTTTCTAGGTTTGACCTGTGTTTCTCCCTTTTCGACCCCTTCCCCTCGCTCAATCTCTGAGATTCCACTTTCCCCTGCTTCCTAACATCCCTCCCCATTCCCAAAAATTTCCCCAAGAATTTAGAAGCCCTCTGTCCCCTTCATTCTGCTTCATTTCGACAAAATTCCTTGTTTCACACATCGGGACAAGTTTCACTCAAAAGCTGTTTCTGAGCAATCAAAGATGAATTTTTCAAAACTGAGAGAGGTGTTTGTCCAAAACATGCCAAGGAAGAAAAACCTCCTTCATTTTTTACACAGGTGTCATGGTTTGAGAGAAATGTCAAGAATATCGTTGCCTCAGGAGAATCAAAGGCACCTCTGAAGTGACCTTGGGAAAATCAAGTTTTCTCCTAGATTGGTTGGCCAAATGACTTGCTTGATGGGTAAATTGATAACTAGACACGAAGAGATTTCCAATGAGCTATCCTGCGCTCAATTTGGGGTTGAGGAAGGCATTCAAAAGTTGACTGCAACAGCACTCTTCCTTGAGGCAGCCTCATTGGACACTTTTTGACCAGTCTTGGTAGCTTTGCTTTTTGACAGGACAAATCAACTCCAAATTGAAAAATTCCGGTTGGGTTGGAAAGTAGACTCAAATACCTTTCCAACGAGCCATCCTGCGCCTGATTCCGATGCCGGGAAGGCCCTCAAACAAGGCTGTGAACGTGCGCGACCAAACGGAGGTGCGCGACCAAAAACAGGCCAACGCACTGTGTTAAATTACACAGGCGCGACCAAACGGAGGTGCGCGACCAAAAACTCTGTCTGCTGTAAAAACTCACTCAAACGCCAAATCTCCCTCAAATTTGCTCAATTTTGTTGAGGTATGTCTCTTCCACGTGTTGTGTGATGGTTTTGTGGTTGCAAAGGAAGGTAATGCTCATGATTTTATGCAAGGAATCAATAGAGAATAAGCTAAATGACTTGATGTTTTGCAAGCAATATGCATGGACAGTTTGTTTGTTTTCAAGGCAATTTTTCCCTTATGTCCCTCCTTTCATTTTCCCATGTAAATTACATATGTTAACATGTCATATTTATTGATCTCATTTGCAAATTAATCATACCAACCCTACCCCTAAATCCTATCAAACCCTAGTCCCCTCTAATCATTTCAAACCCTAATTCAATTGCATTTCCCTTCATTAAAACTCCTTATGCAATTGAATGTCCCTCCCTATGATCAAAGCACACAGTGAAACCCTAATTCCCCATGGTAAAAGCATGATGAAGCTGCCTCTGTTCTAAATGAATTGCTGTTATGTAAATTAGATTGGCAGTGATTTGTAAAGAGGGTTTCATGGTCCCCCTAAACCTAATTCCTAATATCCTCTTTTTTTCCCTAATTCCCAAGTTACCAATCCCTTCCATTGTAACATAATCACAGCAATCCCCTCTCCCTTCCTCTTGCAATCAAATACTCTAACTCCCTGTTTCCCAAAGCATCAAATGGCCATTCCAAAAGTTATAAAAAACAGAGTATGCTCCTCAAGGACATGCAAAAGCAAAATGAAATGAGCTGCCTGTTACTTGTACATAAGTGATGCTGCCCTATCCCCCTATGCCCATGACATCCTCCCCTCCATCATGAAGATTTTCATTGTCCTTTCCCTTGGTGCTTAAAAAACACAGTTTCCCTAAATAAAGTATTGATTTGCAAATGGTAAGAGATGGAATGACATGTTTAGTATTATGTGATGTTTTCCTTCAGAATTCCCTGCTTATATATATTTTTCCCTTTCCAATATGTAAATTCCCTCCCCTAACATGTCCCTCATGATGTTTCCCCTTGAAAACAGCATACTTCATAGCATTTTGCAGGCAGGGCAGCGGTCATTTTGACTTGTTTATTCCACCTTGCTCAATAACACCATGTCAACCACTGAGACTAATGAGCAAGGTGATGACCGGTCTTCTTCTACAGAGGATTGAGACACAGCAGAGGCCTCGTAAGGGTGGCAAAGGTGGTCATCATAGTGGTTACATGTTTGCAAGGCTAAAATGAAAATTCTCCAAAGGAAGCTGTCAGAGGCCCAGAAGAAGAAGAAAAGGACAAACCCACTCCGTATCTTGGCTGAGGCATCTCTCACTCATCATGGTACTGATCAGCCTTGATCTAGCATCAAAATGTGAAAATTTTGAGAATTTTGGAGCATTTTGGAAATTTTTGGTAAAATTACAGGTTTTGCCCACGGTTTGGTCTCACCCCGGGTGAGACCATTTTGGAGGACTGCTCGGAATTTTGAAAACTTGGCATTTTTGGAAAGGGCATGCAAAAAGAAAAATTACCAATGCTTGGGAGAAGCCTGGTTTTGAGTTTTGAGCCTCCAAAAGCTCAAAATACATCAAAAAAATGACTTTCTGCCCACTTTTTGAGTTGCAGAAAGTGACCTTGGGAGAATTGATTTTTGAAGGGTCAAATCAACACCAAATTTAGAAATTCCACTTGGGATGGAAAGTAGACAGGCCAAGCTTTCCAATGAGCCATCTTGCACCTGATTTGGACCAGTGGAACCCACTCAAAAACAGCTGTGAAGGGGCGCGACCAGAACTTCTAGGGGCGCGACCAGAACTTCCAGATTTGCCAGAATTGCCATTTTCGGTCAAAAAACACTGTTTTGACTATGGTTGACCATTTTTACTTGTAGATGATGGATGAATGTAATATTTTCATGGCACTTTGATAGGTTTTATCTTTCTTTACTCTTCTAGAAGCTTCTTTGATGTAAATAGTGAATAATTAATGCATGGATGAGTTAGCTAAGTAATAGAGGCAAGTTGTTGGGCTGCCTATTTTCTAGTTCTTAGTTTAGAATTAGTTCAAACTGCTCCTAGGAAGCTGAGCTCGACCCCTAGAGGTGGGGAAAGGAGTTAGATGGTCTAGGAGGTCTATATTATGCTCTCTCCTTCTCATTTTCATGGTTGGACTCTTGTGTAAGGAAGCTTTCTTGTATATTGTGCATCTATTTCTGCAATTGAAGGCAAGGAAAGCCAGGGTTTTACAGACATCTTTGAGGATTCTTGTGGATCTGATTGTTGATGGTGTGTTCTCTACATGTTCTTGTAAGTTTGTTTATGTGTTTCACATCTCTCTTATGCTTCTAAATTGGACAGATGAAGTGGTAAAGTTTGAACTCATGTTTTGACATGCTCAGCTTTTTAGTTTGTTCAATTTTAATGTTTTCTACCGTCTAGAGAGGATTCGAATTGTGTGTTTGCCCTCTTTAGCTTCTCCTCTATCATCTCTGATCATCCATCTCAGATTAAGACATCAGCACTCATTCCTACCTTGCCCCTTAGATCCCCCTGTGAAAACTGTGCTCAATCCCCGCACTTTGAATTGCACTTCCACCAATTGCCACCAAAATCCCCACAAATCATCAAATCAAACCCCTTATCAATTTACTAGCCTAAAATATTTATTCTTAATGGGTCAGCCTAATCCTATTGAAAGATCTATCAAATCTGACCCGAGAGAGCCTTCTCATACCTCGTAGGGCTAGCTACGAGGTGAAATGGTTTGATGTAGCCTTGAGAGTTTGTCTATCTCAGCCTAGGTGAATTCCAAGCGCTAACATATTGGCGACCATACTGGGGAGAACATATTAATCGTTTGCTCATTGTCGTGTTATTTCATAAGTCTTAGACGGAGCCTGAAGTTACGCCAGAAGCCTTCGAAAACGCTCTTGTTTTACATCAGCGCAAGTAGATAAACGCTGCTTCAGTCTATCTCCGTGGGATTTGTGAACATAGCGCTTCATTTGCATTTTACCCCAGTACATGTATCAAGTTCAGATCTGATTGTTGATGGTGGACAACGATCAGACACTTGAAAGGCTGAAATCATTCACTTGGCGACTCTAAATCAGTTTTGAAGATCAGATCCAAAGACTCCACTGGAGGATGATCCCGACCAGCAGAAACATGAAAGGAGAATATGGCAAGATCAGGTACTCAAGTTGGAATTTCATCCAGGACATTTTGTTCTTTGTTGTAAATTATTTCTTCTCTTTTCCCGAGAATGTCAAGACTGTTTTGCAAAGTATATTGTATTTGAGAAGAGATCCTCGGCCTGCAGTTGATTCTTTCCCTTTGAAAAGTGTGAATACCAAAGATTTGCATGCCTGTGAGTTTGATCAAGATCCTTTTTCCGAATTTTGTGATGACCATCTTCAAATTGATGAGCCCCAAGAGACCAAGACCGATTCTATATCTGCTGTACATAACCCTACACCTTGTAAAATTCCAGATCGGTATAAACCTCTTGTTTTACCTTCTGTTCTCCACGCTTTCCCCAAAAACTATGATCTATACTTGCCGAGGTTTGATGGTGAATGTAAGGATGTCAACGCTGAGCAACATGTCCAGAATTTTGAGAATTTTCTAGATCTTTTTGAAGTTGATGAAGAAGATGTTAGTATAAGGCTTTTTGCTCTTTCTTTGCAAGCCAAAGTGAAGAGTTGGTTCAAAGCCCTGCCTGATGCGAGCATCTCAGATTTCCAGCAGTTCGTCAAAGTTTTTCTCGATAGGTGGATGATTGGGCGAAACCTTTTCTTGATTGTAGAAGAGTATAACCAGCTCAAAAGATTGCCAGGGGAGACAGTACAACAGTTTTCAGCGAGATTTAACCAAGTTTATTATTCAATCCCAGTTGATATAAGGCCTACTCCTAGATCTGCTCTCTTGCACTATCCGGGTGCCTTTGATCCGGAGATGGAGTTTCAGTTGAGAGAAAGGGATATTGCAACACTTCACAAGATGCAAAACAGTGCAGTGAATGTAGAGGCGCATCTGCTGATCCGACGGGCAAGGATGAAGGAAGAAGAGATGAAAAACATAGATCCGGCCGAATCAACATCTTTAGAGGTAAAGCTTGATATTTTGGTAAGTGCAGTAGAAAAGATGATGGACAAGATCAACACAAGGAATGATTATGATGTTCAAGCTCATGGCTCGCTGATTGAAGAAGAACAAGTTGCTGATCCAAAACATTTTGTTTCTTACCCTAGTTGTCGTAGTGATTGTTTTATAGATCATTGTGAAGAAGAGAGAGCTGTTGATATGATGTGTATGTTTGATGATGATTTGCCTCATTATGATCAGTATGATGATGATTATGTTCTCCAAACAGAAGCTAATCTTACAGACAAATCAACAGCTCGTTTGTGGGAGGAAGAAGTTCATTTTCAGCAGCTCGAATACAATGATCAGCCATCATATATCAGCTATGACAGTGACGAGGAAAGTGCAGCAAATTTTGAAGTAAGTGAAGGATCTTTGCCTTTTTGTTTTGATTCATGTCAGTTCATTAGAGACAACTTCCATGCAATCACAAATCAAATGTCAACAAGTCTTGATTTAGATCATCTTGAGGGCAATGAAAACCTTGTTCAAGACTTCTCATATTCAGATTTGCAACCTCCGAAAGCCATTGATTGTCCAGTTGCAGATGAAGGCATGAAAGTTGACATATTTGATCAAATGATACAAGAAGGTTCCCTACCTTTTTGTTTTGAATCAATTCAGTTTTTGAAGGGTAGATTGCATAGTAAATCTTCAAATGGACAGCCTATAACAAATCAACAATCACTCAGTTTTAATGTTGAGGATGAAGGTCAGATTATAGATGAAGTTGTGGAGGATGAAATACATGATGTGATGATGCAGGAAGATTCTATACCCTTTTGTTTCGAAACATTTCAGTTTATAAGGCAGAATTTTTGTAAAATCTCTAAAGAACAGGATGAGCAGCATGTAGGCAATCATGTAATCACATTGGAACCAATAGAAAATGGGTTGCAGCAGTCTTTTCAAGTTTTTCATGATCCAATAGCTGATGTTTTGGATGAGTTTTGCAGTCAAAGTCTTTCTCCATTTACTATGTGTGAGCTTGAAAAATGTGCTTATATGAATTTGATCTGGCAGCCAGTTTCTTCATCATTTTCAGCAGGGGTCTCGTCACAAGGCTCAGATCAAAGTGCGCATTCACGGTATAAGGGAAAGAGAAGTAATCTATTGGATGAGCTAAGTTCCAGTGTGCTTGCATTTCATGATCCTTATGCAGTGTTTTTGGAAGCGGATAGAGAGTTCATATCATTCAACGGATCTGTTTCTAAGTTGCCATCAGAGTTGCTTTTCAGTTGTTCTCTCTTGTTGGTCATAAGTGAGCACTTGTGGAGAATTCGAACAGCAGATGGGATGCTTACTTGGTTGCATTGGTTGTTTCATTTCACTTGATCAGGTGATGAATGAAACTGTTAGAGTAGGTTGTGATGAATAAGCTCCACTTTGAGCATCATTTTCAGTTGGTCGATTGTGTTTAAGTATTGAGTCAGTTTTTAGTTGAGTCATGAGTCCTTTGTTAGTCCATTTTCAGTCTTGTTGTTAAGTTAGTTTGAGTCGGTTTGAGTCAAGTTTCAGTTAAGTTTCAGTCAAGTTTTCATTCAATAAATGAGTCAAAGTCTTGTGTCGTTTGCCGAAATATTGACTCCATCGCCCAATGGTTGAAGGCACTGGTCTGCTCTCCCAGAGGTCTGAGGTTCTTGGCACCTCCAAGGAGCTACCATCCCCATTGGAGCCAATGTTAGTGTTAGTCTTTACAGCCTTCCTCCAGTGATCAAATGTGCTCTTACATAGTGATTTTGAAGTGTCAAGGTCAAATTTTGTCATTTCAGTGAGTCTTCAAGCAAAATTTGGTCACTAGGCATTAGGCCTAGGGTTTGCCCAAATGTCAGTCCATGTCATCATTCAGCTGAGCCTATCATCATTCAGAGGTTTGTCATCGTCATGTCAGTGTCTAATGGGTCATTTTACACCATGTTCATGCTTCAGTTGTGCCTAGGCAAGCTCATTTCCCTCTCCTAGGGTTTTGAAAGCCAATTTCTCTTGGGCGGCCAAATCATCGGAAAAACTTGTTTCTTGATGTTAATACACCTTCTCCTATCCTTCATGTACCTTATCAAACACTTCCCATCCCTTAGATCCGCCAAATTCCTCATTTTTGCACAAACCCTAGTTTCTAGCTACAACCTGGCAATTTTCTAGGTTTGACCTGTGTTTTTCCCTTTTCGACCCCTTCCCCTCACTCAATCTCTGATATTCCACTTTCCCCTGCTTCCTAACATCCCTCCCCATTCCCAAAAATTTCCCCAAGAATTTAGAAGCCCTCTGTCCCCTTCATTCTGCTTCATTTCGACAAAATTCCTTGTTTCACACATCGGGACAAGTTTCACTCAAAAGCTGTTTCTGAGCAATCAAAGATGAATTTTTCAAAACTGAGAGAGGTGTTTGTCCAAAACATTCCAAGGAAGAAAAACCTCCTTCATTTTTTACACAGGTGTCATGGTTTGAGAGAAATGTCAAGAATACCGTTGCCTCAGGAGAATCAAAGGCACCTCTGAAGTGACCTTGGGAAAATCAAGTTTTCTCCTAGCTTGGTTGGCCAAATGACTTTCTTTATGGGTAAATTGATAACTAGACACGAAGAGCTTTCCAATGAGCTATTCTGCGCTCAATTTGGGGTTGAGGAAGGCATTCAAAAGTTGACTGCAACAACACTCTTCCTTGAGGCAGCCTCATTGGACACTTTTTGACCAGTCTTGGTAGATTTGCTTTTTGACAGGTCAAATCAACTCCACATTGAAAAATTCCGGTTGGGTTGGAAAGTAGACTCAAATACCTTTCCAACGAGCCATCCTACGCCTGATTCCGATGCCGGGAAGGCCCTCAAACAAGGCTATGAACGTGCGCGACCAAACGGAGGTGCGCGACCAAAAACAGGCCAACGCACTGTGTTAAATTACACAGGCGTGACCAAACGTAGGTGCGCGACCAAAAACTCTGTCTGCTGTAAAAACTCACTCAAACGCCAAATATCCCTCAAATTTGCTCAATTTTGTTGAGGTATGTCTCTTCCACGTGTTGTGTGATGGTTTTGTGGTTGCAAAGGAAGGTAATGCTCATGATTTTATGCAAGGAATCAATAGAGAATAAGCTAAATGACTTGATGTTTTGCAAGCAATATGCATGGACAGTTTGTTTGTTTTCAAGGCAATTTTTCCCTTATGTCCCTCCTTTCATTTTCCCATGTAAATTACATATGTTAACATGTCATATTTATTGATCTCATTTGCAAATTAATCATACCAACCCTACCCCTAAATCCTATCAAACCCTAGTCCCCTCTAATCATTTCAAACCCTAATTCAATTGCATTCCCCTTCATTAAAACTCCTTATGCAATTGAATGTCCCTCCCTATGATCAAAGCACACAGTGAAACCCTAATTCCCCATGGTAAAAGCATGATGAAGCTGCCTCGGTTCTAAATGAATTGCTGTTATGTAAATTAGATTGGCAGTGATTTGTAAAGAGGGTTTCATGGTCCCCCTAAACCTAATTCCTAATATCCTCTTTTTTTCCCTAATTCCCAAGTTACCAATCCCTTCCATTGTAACATAATCACAGCAATCCCCTCTCCCTTCCTCTTGCAATCAAATACTCTAACTCCCTGTTTCCCAAAGCATCAAATGGCCATTCCAAAAGTTATAAAAAACAGAGTATGCTCCTCAAGGACATGCAAAAGCAAAATGAAATGAGCTGCCTCTTACTTGTACATAAGTGATGCTGCCCTATCCCCCTATGCCCATGACATCCTCCCCTCCATCATGAAGATTTTCATTGTCCTTTCCCTTGGTGCTTAAAAAACACAGTTTCCCTAAATAAAGTATTGATTTGCAAATGGTAAGAGATGGAATGACATGTTTAGTATTATGTGATGTTTTCCTTCAGAATTCCCTGCTTATATATATTTTTCCCTTTCCAATATGTAAATTCCCTCCCCTAACATGTCCCTCATGATGTTTCCCCTTGAAAACAGCATACTTCATAGCATTTTGCAGGCAGGGCAGCGGTCATTTTGACTTGTTTATTCCACCTTGCTCAATAACACCATGTCAACCACTGAGACTAATGAGCAAGGTGATGACCGGTCTTCTTCTACAGAGGATTGAGACACAGCAGAGGCCTCGTAAGGGTGGCAAAGGTGGTCATCATAGTGGTTACATGTTTGCAAGGCTAAAATGAAAATTCTCCAAAGGAAGCTGTCAGAGGCCCAGAAGAAGAAGAAAAGGACAAACCCACTCCGTATCTTGGCTGAGGCATCTCTCACTCATCATGGTACTGATCAGCCTTGATCTAGCATCAAAATGTGAAAATTTTGAGAATTTTGGAGCATTTTGGAAATTTTTGGTAAAATTACAGGTTTTGCCCACGGTTTGGTCTCACCCCGGGTGAGACCATTTTGGAGGACTGCTCGGAATTTTGAAAACTTGGCATTTTTGGAAAGGGCATGCAAAAAGAAAAATTACCAATGCTTGGGAGAAGCCTGGTTTTGAGTTTTGAGCCTCCAAAAGCTCAAAATACATCAAAAAAATGACTTTCTGCCCACTTTTTGAGTTGCAGAAAGTGACCTTGGGAGAATTGATTTTTGAGGGGTCAAATCAACACCAAATTCAGAAATTCCACTTGGGATGGAAAGTAGACAGGCCAAGCTTTCCAATGAGCCATCTTGCACCTGATTTGGACCAGTGGAACCCACTCAAAAACAGCTGTGAAGGGGCGCGACCAGAACTTCTAGGGGCGCGACCAGAACTTCCAGATTTGCCAGAATTGCCATTTTCGGTCAAAAAACACTGTTTTGACTATGGTTGACCATTTTTACTTGTAGATGATGGATGAATGTAATATTTTCATGGCACTTTGATAGGTTTTATCTTTCTTTACTCTTCTAGAAGCTTCTTTGATGTAAATAGTGAATAATTAATGCATGGATGAGTTAGCTAAGTAATAGAGGCAAGTTGTTGGGCTGCCTATTTTCTAGTTCTTAGTTTAGAATTAGTTCAAACTGCTCCTAGGAAGCTGAGCTCGACCCCTAGAGGTGGGGAAAGGAGTTAGATGGTCTAGGAGGTCTATATTATGCTCTCTCCTTCTCATTTTCATGGTTGGACTCTTGTGTAAGGAAGCTTTCTTGTATATTGTGCATCTATTT
Organism: Pinus tabuliformis; assembly: GCA_031772625.1. NCBI lineage: Eukaryota > Viridiplantae > Streptophyta > Pinopsida > Pinales > Pinaceae > Pinus > Pinus tabuliformis. The sequence continues at coordinate 1,580,540,227 of CM062804.1, forward strand.
CTGCAATTGAAGGCAAGGAAAGCCAGGGTTTTACAGACATCTTTGAGGATTCTTGTGGATCTGATTGTTGATGGTGTGTTCTCTACATGTTCTTGTAAGTTTGTTTATGTGTTTCACATCTCTCTTATGCTTCTAAATTGGACAGATGAAGTGGTAAAGTTTGAACTCATGTTTTGACATGCTCAGCTTTTTAGTTTGTTCAATTTTAATGTTTTCTACCGTCTAGAGAGGATTCGAATTGTGTGTTTGCCCTCTTTAGCTTCTCCTCTATCATCTCTGATCATCCATCTCAGATTAAGACATCAGCACTCATTCCTACCTTGCCCCTTAGATCCCCCTGTGAAAACTGTGCTCAATCCCCGCACTTTGAATTGCACTTCCACCAATTGCCACCAAAATCCCCACAAATCATCAAATCAAACCCCTTATCAATTTACTAGCCTAAAATATTTATTCTTAATGGGTCAGCCTAATCCTATTGAAAGATCTATCAAATCTGACCCGAGAGAGCCTTCTCATACCTCGTAGGGCTAGCTACGAGGTGAAATGGTTTGATGTAGCCTTGAGAGTTTGTCTATCTCAGCCTAGGTGAATTCCAAGCGCTAACAAGTCCCAGATTGCATGGGTAGGATGCCTCGACAAGGGAACTAATCAATCCTATCCTCACAAGAGAACACATCATTCCTGCTACAATTGCCATGGAGAACACATCAATCCTGCTACAATCGCCATGGAGAACACATCAATCCAAGCCTCACAAGAGAACTAATCATCCTATTACACAAGAGAGTGAATCATCCTATTCCACAAGAGAGCGAATCATCTTGTCCCACAAGAGAGGGAATCATCTTGTTCTAGTGCACACCACCAGGGGAGGGTGAGTCACCCTGTGGTCGTATGTTGCTCCATTAAGAACCGCAAGCCCTTGGAGCTCCCAGAGCTCACTGTCTGCAACATGCAAGACCCTTGTACAAGGGTTTCTTGATGACTCCAAGTCATTTGGGAAAATCACAGATTAGATCTTTGCTCAGGGCTTTGACAAGGTGTATCGACCTGTACATCATCTTAATGCGATGGAGCCTCCTTGCTCATTGACTTACCATATCCCGGATGATGTCTATCTGCTAGAGCAATCAACGAATATAGGATTCCTCAATAATCGAATCTCACCTCTGGTTGTTATAGAGAATCATAGCGGTATGTGTCCAAACAAATCACTGAAGAGCTTCCCCAACTAGGCAGCTTCATACGAGATCATACTCGTAGATATGTATCCGGTCTCGGCAGTGCTTATGGCAACCGACTTCTACTTCCTACTCATCCATTATATCGAAGTAGAATCCAAAAAGAAATAGCACTAAAAATTGCTCCAGTGATCCTCCCCACTACCTGCCTAATTAGCATTCGAATAATCATGCAGTTTCATATTTACGACAGTGTATCTCAATCCATGAGAGATTGTGTCCTGAAGACATCTCAGAATATTCTTGGCACCAATATAGTGAGGTTCAACCAAATATGAGCTCACAATGCTAACTGTAAAACATATGTTCGGACGGAGGTTCACCAAGAACATCAACGTGAATGAGTTTTTGAAACTCAGAGGCATTTCCCAAATCTGGTTCGACATCACTACCATATAAATTTTGAAAGTTAAGATCCTCGAGGTAGTCACAGGCTTGCAGTCCATCATATCAAATATTTTAAGAATGTTCACCACATGTTTTCCTTGAGATAGGAAACTTTCCCTTGGCTTCTGCCACACTTCAAGTCCTTGGTACTTCATTTCAAATTCAGAAGCCAACTCCCTCTTACATTTGTGAATGAGAGAGTATGCACCTATTAGAAAGAGGTCATCCACATACAACACCAGTATGAGAGGCTTGTCATCTTCAACCTTAAGGTAAAGTTTAGGATCAGCTTCACTCCAAATGAATCTCAGCTTCATCAATTAGCTATTGATCCTCTCATACCATACTCGGGGTGCTTGCTTCAGCCCATCGAGAGCCTTCTTCAACCTGCATACTTGGGATTTTCAATCATAAATCTCAAATCCTTTAGGTTTCTTCACATAGACCTCTCCTTTGATCGAATCATGCAAGAACATGATCTTGACATCCATCTGATGTAGGTTCCATCCTTGTGAAGCCACAAGGGCTATGATCAAGCGGATGGTCATATATTTGGAAACAGGTGCAAATATCACATCATAGTCTCATGAGAAAAAAAACGAGCCTTATACTATTCCGAACTTCCATCCGCTACAACTTTATCTTGTAAAGTCATTTTGAAGTAACAATTATCTTGTCCTAGGGTCTGGGAACTACTTCCCAGACATCATTCTCCATAATAGACTCATATTCTTTGGTCATAGCAACCTTCCATACTTGATGCTTGATGACATCTGAGAATGATGAAGGCTCATTTTATATGATAGTGCTCATACTGGTCAGGTATCCTTGATAATTGTTGGGTTTCTTACTTTCACGGAAGATTCCTTGGGGTGCAGCATGTCTTTCAACATCATCAAGTATCCCCCTAAGCCATGAAGGCCTCTTCTTGGAAGAGGAAGGCTCAGGTGGATAAATAGGATCCATCGGTTCTTCCACATTAGGCATTGTTACATCATCTACCCATAGAAATAGCTTCCACAATCGTACGGTGCCACACCATTTTGTTCAGGAGTATATGGTGTAGTAGTCTCCCTATTAATGCTAGCCTTAGATATGCCTGAGTGAACCAATTGTAATATATCGGAGGTCTTACTGTGGCTTGAGGGGAATGGTCCGCTTTTGAGCTTTCCTTCGGCACATCCTGGACATACACCTTCTTTCTCTACTTGGAATTCGGGCATCCATGTCACCATTTGTCATACATTGAGTAGAGCTTTATAATGAAGGTGGGAAAACCTCCGATGCCAATGTTTGGACTAAAGAGATGTGTCATAAGACATGACACCTAGCGGACTTCCATCAACCTGATATAATGAATCAACACAAAACCCAAGAGAAAAGGCATCTTTAACATTATTTTTCCATATGCGTACCTTGCCATCACTGAAGGTTACCTTGTAACCTTTGTCTTCCATTGCTGAGATGGACACCAGGTTCTTTTGGAGTTAGGTGCATTTAATACAGCCTAGAATTTCTAGCCTTCTTGAATGGTTGTCCTCTTCCTTCATTCCCAGCTCTCCTCTCACCTTTGCTATTGAATTTTCCATCCCTTCGATTACCATGAGAGGGATTTTAATCATCGTCATGGTGAGAGTCCTTTCTATCAGGGCATTCCCTTGCATAGTGACCTGCTTTATTGCAAATGTAACATCATCCTTTTCTTCCACCCTTAGGTCTAGCCTTTCCTTTTGATTTAGTCCCAGAATTATTTCTTTTCTTAGCATGAGAAGAAACTGCAGTAGGAGGAACTTTAGGTAAGGGCATTTCTTGCTCTTCTACCATTGTTTCTTCTAGAATGCATCTAGCCATTAATTCCTTGAAACTAGGAATTACATGATTGTTTAGAAGAGTAGTCTTGAACACGTACCATTCGGATGGTAATCCTCCAAGAGTCATGAGTGCCATTTCCCTATCAGTAATAGTCTCCCCAATAGATCAAAGATTGTTCTTGATCTCGGTGATTCTTAAGAATTATGCTTGCATACTCTCATCTTTACCCTTCTTGATTTTCCTCAACTTATTTCTAAGAAACAAAACTTGATTTGCATCATTAAATTGAAATAAACTCACCAGTCTATCATAGATTTCCTTAGAGGTGTTCAGGTCAAATATGTAGGCCACCAAGTGCTTGTCGATAGAGTCCCAAATGATATTCTTTGTTTTGAATTCTCCAGTTTTCCATTTGTACCTAGCAGCAGCGGATGGATTTGATGGAGGCTCAACAATATTGCCTCTCACATGGTCCAACACTCCTTGTTCTTCTAGGATAGCCTTGCCTATCTTCTCTTCGGTGATTGCTCTTGCTCTTGCTCAAGCTTTTTCTTCACCTCAGCTCTGATCCCATGTTAAGTTATGGCATGTTCTATGCTTATAACATTTTACTTCTTTTTCTTATTATATTCCATAGATTAGCAATCACATGTACATAAAGTAAAGTGCAGATAGAACATTAAACGATCAATAGAAAACAAGCCAAGACAAGAGACACAAGGTGTGGTGGCTAGCCAGGGAAAAACCCCACAATGTGTGGGGAAACCCTTTGATCAAATATTCTTTTATCTTCAATAATTCAGCAGAGAGAAATAGTACAATAAATCTGATTTATATCAGCAGTAGAAAACCCTAGATCAGCATCATCAACATTAGCGGCTTCATCATCAAACTAGGGCAGACGATATCTCACAAACCGACCATCGGATTGGCTTGATTCCACCACCAAAAGTTGCAGCTTCTAGGGGAGGTTCAGATGAACCTACAACATAGTTCATATGAGGAGATATTCTGGTCCACGTAGGTCAAACCTCACTTCTGCAGTTGCAGCTTCAGTTTCAGCAACTTCCTTCAAACTAGGGAAGTCGATATCTCGCAAACCATCCGTCGGATCGACTTGATTCCACCACCAAAAGTTGAAGCCTTCAGAGGAGTTTTAGATGAACCTACAGTGCTGTTCAGATAAGGAGATCTTCTAGTCCATGTAGGTCAAACTTCACTTCTGCAGTTGTAGCTTCAGTTTCAGCAGCTTCCTTCAAACTAGGGCAGTCGATATCTTGCAAACCGTCCGTCGGATCAACTTGATTCTACCACAAAAATTTGTAGTCTTCAGAGGAGGTTTAGATGAACCTATAGTGTAGATTAGAAGGGGAGGTTTGATGGTCCATGCTAGTCAAAGTTGGATCTACAATTGTAACTTCAGTTTCAGCAACTTCCGGCTTTACATGTGTGAGAGAGAGACCCTTTTCTGTGCAATAGAGAAGAGACTCTTTTCTGCGCAATAGAGAGAGAGAGATGTGATGAGATGAGTGAGTGAAAATAAGGAAAATTCCTCCTGTATTTATACACAACTGTTGATGTTTGAATAGATGCGACTGTTGGGCTTCTGAGCCTACATGAGTTGTAGGTCGGTTTGATAATAATTCCATAATCAAAATAAATTCATATCTCCATGAATACTTATCAGAATCGGATGATCTTTAGATCAATCCTACACCTCCTGATGAGAGGAATCTAATGAAAATATTATCATCCATGAATAAGATGACCCACATGAAGGTTGGCCCTAGTTGCCAATTTAACACTATGCCATGGGAGCAGTGTTGATGCAGCACGGTAAACCCATATGTTATCATTCTGAAACATTTAATTCCGCAGTAGTTAACTATCCCACATATGAAAAAGAATTGTATGGATTAGTACAGAGTGTGAAAAAGTGGAAACATTATTTAATGGGAAAAGAGACAGTTATACATACTAACCATTAACCACTTCAATATTTGCACTCACAAACTAAGTTGCAGCAATCAAGACACTATAGCTGGATGGGTGTTATAGACATATTTTGGCACTGCAACCTCAATCACATATGTCAATAAACCAAGGGCTATAAAACCCCTAAAAGTGTTTTTTCATACCCTAAAGGATCAAGGTCAACTGATTACATCATTTTCCATAAGTTCTCCCTGAAAAACTGTTTAGAACTAGTCAAAACTGGACCATACAGATTACTCCATGCTAAGGGTGTGATGCATCTCACCTGCTACACACAAAGGGTGTGATGCATATTAAAAATCCCTTCTGTAGGGTGTGATGAGTGAGAGAAGACAAATGGCAAAGGTAGTTTGCTAGGTGGAAACCTAGAGAATCTTCTAGAAACTCTCTATGACACTTGCCTCTCTGAATTCGCCCAGGGATGAGTAAGAGATCATGAAATCTCCACGTGGAACCAAGAACTATTAGTGAAATGACACTAATCAAAATCCTAGAAGCTAACTCGCCCCCCTGCAAATTTATATATATGGATCCCTCATCCTAGAGACCCAAAGGCTGGAATTTTGTAATTTGTAAGGAAGTTCTGTTGGTTTCTCTTTGAGACATTGTATTGTTGGGTGATCTAGCTTTTCATGAGGTGAAGAGGGCTTTCATGCTGGGAGGATGATGCTGGATCAGACATCTGGGTTTTAATCCTCTCTTCTACTACTTCTATCAATAAAGATATTTGAGTTTTCCTCCATATGCTTGTATATTTCTGAATCTTGTATTTATGTATGCATTTGTATGGTTAATGTACATCTGATTCTACATTGTTTATGGTTATAGATATCTATGTTTTGATGGTATTTTGCTGCTTTGACTCTACAGGTGTTCTTTGAAGTGGGACAAGTGAGAAAGGAGTGGCGAAGCTCTATCAAAGGAGAGAGTCCAAGTGAAAGACTGAGGTTGGTACTCTCTACTTCTCTCTCATCTATCTCTCATAAAGGAAAACACAAGTTACTTTGAATTGTTTGTTTCTAAGATAGCTACCCGTCTTAGTGGGACTAGCAGCTCTGAATGGACACTAGTTTTCCCAGAAACAATGGGTTTTCTACAACAATTTCATCTTGTCATCAGATATAAAAAGGGCATACACATTAAAGTTCCAAATATGTTGTCCAAACCAATCATAAATGCATCCACTATACTTAAGCATAATTCAGTATTGCATGAAAGCTACATTGAATAGTATGCTCAAGATATAGATTTTAAAGATGTATATGCAACTTTAAGTCATGGAAAACAAGTAGAAGAATTGGATTATTATGTTAAGGACCAACTCTTGTATAATTTTGGAGAGTTATGCATTCCTCAAACAGAAAGAGTAAAGATAATTTGAGAAGCACACACTTCTCTAATATCAGGTCACTTTGGTGTAAGTAAAACAGTTGCACAACTGCAAAGATTTTGTTATTGGCCAAAAATGAATGAGACAGTTTCTAGATATGTAAGAGGGTGTACCATGTGTGCTAAAAGCAAGCCTAGCAATAGAAAACTAGGCTTGTACACTCCACTACCAGTTCCTTCTCATCCTTGGGAAAGTGTTTCCATTGACTTTGTTGGAGGACTGCCTAAATCTAGAAAAGGTCATGACTATTTATATGTTGTTGTGGATAGGTTCAACAAAATGTGTATTTTAATACCTTGTAACAAAAATATTACGGCTAAACAAACTGCAAAGTTGTTCTTTCAGCATGTATGGGTTCATTTTAGATTACCCACTTCCATTATATCTGATTGAGATACCCGATTTATTGGGAAATTTTGGTCCAGTTTGTAGGAATTGATGGACACCACGCTGAAGAAGAGCACAACTTTTCATCTACAAAAAAATGGTAAAACAAAAGTAGTCAATAGGACAGTGATCCAGTTGCTTAGAGGCTATTGCAGCAAGCATCCCAAGCTTTGGGATTAACATTTATGTTATGTGTAGCATTCTTACAATCGAGCTAAACATGCTTCTACACAAAGATCTCCTTTTGAGACCTGTTTTGGTTTCACACCATGGTCTCCCTTGGATTTTTTCTTTGGTAAAGACATAGCGGTTGATGGACACAATGATGTGGACAAGGCAACCAAGTTCATCAAAAAAATCGAATAGATTCACCAAGCAGTACATGAACAACTGGAAAAGAGTGAAGACAAGTACAAGGTAAGGCATGACAAGCATCGGATGGAGCATAGTTTCCAAGTTGGTGATCAAGTCTGGTTGTATATCAGCAAAGACTGAATGCAATGTGAAGGTAAGAAGCTAAAGCCAATAAGGTATGGACCTTTCAAGATACTTGAGAAAATTGGTGAGAATGCTTGCCTTGATTTACTAGCTTACATGTACATCTTCTCAATTGTTAATGCAGATAGCTTGAGATTATTTGAACCTTCATTAATTGAAGATCCCAAAGTGTAGAGTCAATTGCCTTCTATTAATGATTTGTTGCCTGAATATCTTAATGAATTGCAAGAAGATATAGTTCTGGATAGGAAGGTGAGAACTATGCGTAGAGGGGAGGTTGAGTACCTCAGGATTGGACTTAAAGGTTCAATGCCAAGCAGTGCAAAATGGATAGAAATTGGCAAGCGAGGAATCAGTACCCTCACTTGATTGATGCTTAAAAATAAACTTTTAGTGGTCCAAAAGCTTTTTTAGTAGGAAGGCCATGATAAAAATTGGATCCTAAACACTCTCTAAGTTTTCATAAACTTGTTCAAATTATGCCAAATAGATTCAAGTCTTAGAAAGATCAAGCTATCAGAAGGAATCCTCATGACAGTTTCAATTGTGATCTGTGCGGAGCAATGAGGACCCTTGGTCGAGTGTGTAGCCCGTTGGCCCATGGTAACGTGCGCTGGTGTACATTAGCAAAACCAGAGGCTAATTCAAGAAACGGGGGTGGTTTCTGATACGTATCATAGGGCATCCCCCTCAGCGAAGGAAAGCCCTGAAGTGCCCGAACCCAAAATGGCCATGAAATGTGGAAAAGTAATAAATTTGGTTCCATGGATTCCACAAAACTGGCAGGATATCGGAAGGCCTCGAGGCAGTAAGCAGTTTTGATCGATTCCTACCCGATGCCACACACTGAGTGACATGCATTAGGTGGAAGAAAGGTAAATTCGCTCACATCGGATGGGTAAACATCATGCTACTTACCCGCCCGATATGAACGATGACCATAGGATTTCGGGGGCCCAGATCAACGATGGAGGCACATCCCGATAAATGAATGGATTTGACAAGGTTGTAAAGCAAGATTACATGGGATTTGAAGTCCGACGTGGGCGATGACTTGGCAAGAAGATTCATGTTTCGTGGGCATATTGGAGCAAACAGAAATAACAGTTGTTCAAGTGTGTCCAAGGAACCTGACACACTCACCCGTTGAAACATAGGTGGCCACCTCCCTTTGAAGTGTTACACAGTAATGATGATGTAGAATAGGGTAGTTTGAACGGATAGAGGAAGGAAAACCAAAACGTCGGGAAGTGGAAATGAACCGACAGAAAGAAGACTGGCTTTAAAGCCATGAACTGACAAAAGCAGAGGATACACACATAGAGAGGAGTTAGTTAAGACGTAGAAAGCTAAGAGCAGAGAACAGAGAGAAGAAGTCGAGCTGACTTGAGGGTAGCATTGAGCCAGAGAGAGCCAGAGAGTCTGTGTACTCCAGAGAAAGCTTGAGAGGTTCAAGCAAGCTCCTCGGCATAGACCTGTCATGTATGAGTTTCAGATTGGGATCATACTATTGTGACCAGTGGAGTTCAAGTACCAGTAAGGAGAGTCTGTGTACTAAAATCCTACTGATTCATATTTGTTGAGTGAGACTCAAATTGAGCTCACCATTGTAAAAAACTCTGCTTTGAAAACATAATAGAGAGGCCACCACTGGAAGCTAGACCAGGAGACGTAGCCTAGGAGTATTGGGTGAACTCCTTATTAAACTTGTTGTATTACATGTTTTCCTGTTATGTTTTCTCTAACTACCTCAGTGTCTATGTATTTTGCAATCTTATCGATCCATTACATAAAGTAACATAGGTGCATCCATGCACATTGTTGAAAATGCAACAAGATGATGGAGCTTAGTGGAAAGGAGTCGCCTTCACTAAGTGGGCCTGCAGGCTATTTTTGGCGCAAAGTCTATTTTTTGACTATGTCTATTTTTAGACATATGGATCATGGTCTATGAGTTGCAGGATGCTATTTGTGGATGATTGGTCATGTTGGTAAAATAGATGGACTTCTATTTTTAGACATATGGGCGGAGTCTATTTTTAGACTGCCAGTCTAAAAATAGAACAGTCGAATATTATTAGCTCTTAATAATATTTGGACTATAAACATTATCTTATCCTCTTGGAGCACTTCAGTTTGAGCTACGGATGTGGCACATGCAACTGTCAGAAGGAAATACGCTTTTCTTATGTTTCATTTGAGCTATTGCATGATGGACTTCAGTTAGAACTCAAGTGGTTGAGTTTGGTGGAGTTGATTGAGGAATTGATGGATTTGTGTTCAGTTTGACTTGGTTGAACTAGTTGTATTTAGTCTAAATAAAGAATACACTAGTGATGAGTGATGTGAATTAATTATTAATTAATTCACTAATTATTAACTCATAAATCAACTAAATAATATATCAGTTAACTCAGTGCATGGACAGTTCAATGGAGATAGGTGTTAGAGGTGAGTGAAAGGGCAAGACAGCTGTCAGTTGTGACTATAGTTGTGCATGATATTTGCACAATCAATGGATTGAGTATTTCCAATGAGGATTGTGTGGTTCAGCCAAGGGAAATACGAGTTTGGATCAGCCATACTCATCTATTCTTATGCAGGATTGCGCAGTGGAGGCAGGCAAGCAGTGGAGGAGATTTGAACCTGTGATTGATTCAGATCTGAGCTAGTTTTGTGTGTAACAGGTGGAGATAGTACTGAGTACTTGTGAGGTGTATTGTACTATGTATTGTTACATGTTCTCAATCATTATAATATACAGATAGTGTGGGGTTTTCAGATATATGCTTTCCCCGGGTTACATACTGTGTTAATGTGCACATGCGATTGATGTTTCATTGTTTTTAATTCTGCAAAATTGATGATCAACTTAGAGGAGGTTATGTATTATGCATGCATTCCGCAATAGTGTATAATCAGGATAATATATATGAATAATTGTCATATTATTCAAAATTTCTACATGGTATCAGAGCAGAGTTGATCATCAGATCTATTATTCAGAAAGTTATTACATTTTATTTCTTCAGGCAGAGTCTGTAATCGGGCCAGGTAGCCTCTCGATTCATCCTTCTTTTGGAAGGTGAGATATCCGGTAAAAGCCCATACAGTCAATCTCTGTACGAGAAATACTTTGTTCTCACGAATTTTAGATCAGAAGCGGTTGAGTTTTGAGCTGGTGGAATTCGAATTTGCAGCAGTGTTTTCTTGGTGTCAAAGTTGAAATGTCTTTCAACGGATTGTGATTGGAGTATGCTCTTGAGGGTAGCTCGAACTATATTGCATGGAAAGATAGGATGGAGGCTGTGTCAGATGACAATGGGTTGAAGGAGTTCATAGAGGCTAAGGTCCCAAAGCCTACTGATACTGCTCAAGTTGAGGCTTGGCAAAAGAAGACAGTGTTGGCTAGTTGATTTGTTTATTGATTAACAATCAAGTACCACATTAAATTGTCAACCTGGGAAAGTCTTTTATTTCAAAGGCTACCGCGTACTGTATGTACTTAACTCTAAAAGCATTAAAAAGCTGTAGTATACATGATTCTCACGTTATGTTATAACAGTGTACTGTAAAGATAAAATGAGAGCAGTTAATTTAAGATGACAAATCTGAAAAGAAAAGTGATGGATGCTCTGTTAGCAGAGGATCAGGACCCTATCCTCTTGGTAAGGACGTTCAGCACCTACCCCTGTAACCAGATTGCTAATACACACTAGAATTCTAATTCACCAGTGAAATATTCTCTTACAGCCTCAAGTAATTAACAAAACAGAGTACTAGCAAAAAGGAAATCATCAGAGGTAATGCTACAGAATCCAAAACAGAGTACCAGCAAAAAGAAATTACCAAACACACTTACACACTTGACAGAAAAGTAAATGGGTGAACCTTGTGAGGAAGGTGGGCCCAGTCCCTCTCACAAGATTCCCCAGAACACAAATGCTAGATTAGATGCTCAGAATAATCTTATATTCATCTGCCAAAAGATCTAGTTACAATGAAAGTTCAGACTTTGCAGTTGTCTTTCAAAATTTCTCTTACAAAACTATTTTCTCCCCCTCTAATGTAGATGTCTCCTCTTTATAGAGGAGACATCTATTACAATAGACTATCACAGTTCATTCAGTTAAACCTTTATGTCAAAAATAAGAGTTACAGAATGCTGTTACAACAGTGTGACAGTGTATTCTTTCTTGGGTTTCTTTCTGTTACACAGCTGGTAACCAAAATTCGACCGTCTTCTTGGGATCCTCGCATTATCCTTCGCCGTTTCCCCATGGTTGCTGATTTAGTAAACCCGTGCTGTTCCTGATATTTTAGCAACTGTGTTTTACCCTTTTTGGACAGTTGCTGATCATGCTACGTCAGCGCGGAATTCTGGAGATCTTCAGATAGTTGCCGTTTGTTATTTCCAGTTGTTGCAAAATATCATTCCCCTGCTTTAGATAGTTGTCGTTGCTGGCTGTAGCAACTGCGTAGTTGTTGCTTCTGGTGTTGCAACAACTGCATAGTTGCTGTTTCTGGTGTTACAACAACTATGAATTATAATTCCTGCAGACTTTAGACAGTTCAACGGTTACTTGGCAACTTAGTTAGCTTTTCCAAAGATAAATATAAAGATAATCATGAATATGTAATGAACAATTAAACATATAGATATGCGGAGAATTACTTCATACCTTGGGGTGATTAAGTCATTATGTAATCAAAGCTTTCAACTATTGAACTGAAAAAGGATAATATTATGGCCAAAATATAAGGTCAAAAATGGTCAATTCTGAATCCTAACATCCCCCCCAACTGAAGAGATTGCATGTCCTCATGCAATGCTTACTCTGAGTCTGAATCAGAGTACTGGGATGAACAGTGTAGATTACTGAGACAATAGTTATAGGAAGTGGCATCAAACTTATCTCTGAACCCACAGACAGTTTGTATTTTCCTCCATGCTACTGCTTTTTCCTTTTTGGATAATCCAAATTGGCCCTTGTATTGTTCACCAGATAACCATAGAAGTGGAAATTTAAATCTATAGCCAATCCAATTTTCAGCACAGTGTTGCATGCATCTAACATAGTAAGGTACCCTTGAGAGTGCTGCCTGTAAATTAGGTGGATTATAAGGGTGATATTCCTGCCTCTCCTTGGGGCAGTTTTCCCAGAACAAGTTATTTGCCTTGACAGCCAAGGGTGCCTTAGTTCTCACATAGTGTTGACAGTCTCCCAGGACCACTGCTTGTAGTTGCCTGACGTGGTCCTTCATTTCAGGATCACTTATCATTCTTTGATGCTGTGCAATGAAGGTGGCTGCGTTCTGAGGTTCAGCCCTAATCCACAGAAGGAAATTTTGTTCATTATGTTGAGCTGAGGTAAAAGCGTTCTGCCATGTAAGTTGGTTGGCTAAAAAGGAGATGAAATCTCTCAGCTGTATGTCGCCAACAACAGGTAGCATATTCATATTTCTTTCTTCGGACATGGATTCATTATGGAGATAAAGCTCGCATAACAGATTTTGATCATTTTTAGGTGCCTCTGCAAAGGTTTGCATAAATTGTTCTGATGTAACCACCTGATGAGGTCTACCTTCTCTGACTGCCTTTATCTGTAAGAATGTCAGTCTTTCCCTAAAAAATGTTGCATAATTGAAAGAGGGTTTCCTTGTGGAAAGTATTCTTTGGAATAACTCAAACATCTGGGACAATCTGGCTTTTAGTTCGTTAATTTCTTTGTACTGAGCTCTACACTGCTCAAGTGCTTCCCAGTTCTTATATGCATAATTGAACCAGGTCCCCTTTTGTTGTTGGAATGCTTTGCCTTGTGACAGCTCATATTCTCTCCACCATTTTCCTTTTAATTCTTGAAAACTATCTGTTTCTATGCATGCATCACTAACAGAGGGAAGTTCTGTTTGTGTAAAGGCATCAATAAGGATAATATGCTCTGTGATAATTGGAGTAGGCCGGGATGATCCAATGTCTTCCTTTCCATTTCTAGCTACTGTTTCCTCTTCATGTTCTATATTCTGTACTGATTCCTGTGTATCTGCTTCCTCTTCTTGTTCTATGGCGGTTTGGGTAGGCCGGGGTGAGTCTATGCCTTCTTCTTCATTTCCTCCTGTAACTTCTTTTTCTTCTCGTTCCATGGCAATTTGAATAGGCCTGGGTGAGCCTATGTTTTCTTCTTCATTTCCTCCTGTAATTTCTTTTTCTTCTCGTTCCATGGCAATTTGAATAGGCCTGGGTGAGCCTATGTTTTCTTCTTCATTTTCTTCTTTTTCTTCTCGTTCCATGGCAGTTTGAATAGGCCTGGGTGAGTCTATGTTTTCTTCTTCATTTTCTTCTTTTTCTTCTCGTTCCATGGCAGTTTGAATAGGCCTGGGTGAGTCTATGTTTTCTTCATTTCCTTCTGTAACTATTTCTTCCTCTTGTTCCATGGCATTTTGGGTAGGCCGGGGTGAGTCTATATTTTCCTCTTTATTTCCTCCTGATTCCTGTGTTACGACCAATACAGCAGTTTGGGTAGGCTGTGGTGACTTTTCCTCTTCTTTATTCCCTGTTACTTCCTGCATAGTTTCTGGAGAACTTGCTGGTTCTTGTGTTTCAGCAAGTTCTTCTGTCTGCTCCTGCACCGTTTCTGGAGAGCCTGTTGGTTCTTGTGTGACAACAGGTTCTTCTGTCTCCTCCTGCACCTTTTCTGGAGAGCCTGCTGGTTCTTGTGTGACAGCAGGTTCTTCTGTCTGCTCCTGCACCTTTTCTGGAGAGCCTACTGGTTCTTGTGTGAAAGCAGGTTCTTCTGTCAGCTCCTGCACCTTTTCTGGAGAGGCTGCTGGTTCTTGTGTGACAATAGGTTCTTCTGTGTGCTCCTGCACCTTTTCTGGAGAGCCTGCTGGTTCTTGTGTGACAACAGGTTCTTCTGTCTCAGCAGAGGGTTGTGGTGTTTCCGTCTGTGTAACAACAGGTTCTTTTGTTTCAACCACAACAGCAGGGACTTCAGACATTGGTTCTGCCACTACTTTGTATCCTGCTTGAGTATATATCTCGCCACAATTGGCACACATATATTCATTCTCCTTATTCTTCTCTGTCGCAGATGCTACTCGTGCTAAAATGTGCAGGCTAAATTCATTTTGGTAGGCTTCCTTGATCCTTATTATTTCCTCCTGGTAATCCTGGATTTGGGATTTCAGAAATTCAATTTCTTCCTGCAGAGCAGATATGGTAGGCTGAGCTTGTGGAGCAGCAGGTTCCAGTGGAGGCAGAGGTTGTGCTTCAACATTGATTTGATCCCTTATACCCTCGACAGGTGGTTCTTGTGTTTCACCTGGGGTAGTGGCTGTTTCTTGTGTTGCAGCTTCCTGGCCAATATTACCTTGGGTGTCGGCAACTGGTTCTTGTGTATCAGCTGCCTTAAAATATGATGTCACGAAACTGTGAACACTCTGCATCTCAGCCTCTGAGGGTGAGGGAGAGGAGTTTCCAGGGCTGGTGGGAATGCGGGTTTTTAACGTGATGGGTGGTGAGGTGGAAGGGGTGTGGCTAGGAGATTCAGCTATTACAGACGACCGAGTTCTTTGCTTGGGTAGAGAAGCAGGGAATTCAGACATTTTTCTTTTCAGGCTGGCTTTCTTTAAGATAGGGACAGTGGCAGAGATAGCAGCTGCTTTAGCCGAAGCCCTAGTTCTTCTTCTTTTTGGTGGGGTTTCATTTTTCCGCTGCATTTTTCTTTTGAGCAGGGTAATGGGGATGTTGTCATCAGAGTCATCGGTAGAAATACCAAGTATGGGAATGGAAGGATTGGTTCTATTGGGGGATGGGGTTGTTTCCGTGGGTATTTCTACTGCTGACTGTTCATTTTCAGCAACTTGTGGGGGTGTTTGCTGGAGGACTTCTTTGGGCATTTGTTCTGGAATTTCGTTTGCTTGCTGAGGGATTTCTACAGGTATTTGCTCAGGAATATCCTATGTTTGCTGAGAGATCTCTACATCTGGATGAGGTATGTCTTCCGCTTGGTGAAGAATTTCCTCTTCCTGATGAGGAATTTCCTGTTCTGGCTGTGGAATTTCTGCCTCTTGATGGGGATTAATGGGGGGTGGAGGGTTATTTAAGGCGAGGCCTCTATTTATCAGCAATTGAGCTAAACGGTGGTGTTTCAAGGAAAGAAGCGGACGCTTTGCATTGACAGTGTAATGTGACATATTTTTAAGACATCCCAATAAATAATATGGCATATTTATCAACTGACCATTCCTCAAATGATTCAACAAGACGAAATCGTGCTGGTAAATTACCTGGTATCGGCCTTCACACGTCAGGTATTGCTTCACAAATTCAGCAACTTTCGGCCACGGTTGAGGCAATGACTGAAGTGCTACACCTCTGCCCTTCGGTTCCACTTGCTCGCCCGGTTGAAGAAAATCCTGCTGCGCATTAAGGATCAAGTGCTTCCTACTGAACCACCGTATGCCATTAGCTGGTAGCCCAGTAACTTGGGCTATGACTTCCTCCGTGACTGGGATTTGGACTCCTTGAACGACAGAAAATCCTTCTGTTAAATTGCATGCAAACTCGAGGACTTGTTGCGCGTTGAAGTCTGGAAGTCTCCTGAAGTAATCTAGCCATCCCGCTTGCAGGAAGATTTGATAAACCTCAGGATAGAGCTCAAGAAGTGTTGTTGTGCCAGGTTCGTATGTGATGGGATTTCCTCCCATAGCTGTTGTTTCAGTGAAATTCTCAGTTCAGATCCGAGCTTCCGAGTTCAGTTCAGAGTAAACCATTGCAAATGGTAACATGCCATGATAAGGTGACTTTTACATATTACCGGGAGAGTTAAGGGCGGCGGCAGTTGGCGCAGTATGCAATTATGAGAGCGCTTTGGTAATTCCCCCCCCCCCCCCCGTATGCGTAAGTGATATGATTGGAAGTACAATTATTTAGTAGTCCTATCAGCTTCTCCGCATTAACTATTATTTAATGTCCATACATAATCATGTGTACCTTTATGTTTTACCTTTTTGGTTGCTGCGTCGAAATGTCTTGTCTTAACTTTTGCTGGATCATAATGATTACAGTGGGTCTAAGAGCATGAGAATACCGGCGATTTTTAATAATAATGACGGGAAGTGATAGTGGAGTATCGTAATCATCACAAGAAGTGGTGTATTTTATAAAAATTCGTTTCTTGGGGGCTGAAGTGGAGAGACTGGTGTTTTTATAAATGAGAGAATTGCTAAAAAGGTATTACGGGATCGGGAAGTGGTGTTGCAGCAACGGGGCTTGGTGTTGCAGCCACTGGAAGTGATGTTACATCATCGGGAAAAGATGTTGTAGTAACGTGAAAAGGTGTTGCAGCAACGGGAATTTGTGTTGCAGCAATGGGAATTGGTGTTGCAGCAATAGGAATTGGTGTTGCAGCAACGGGAATTCCAAGTCCACAAAGTGATTCCTTTAAAGATTTCATTCTTAGCTATTTTCCACAGCTCAAATCTGCAAAATACTGAAATATAATATGGTAACCCTTGGTAGGGATTATTAGTAATTAAAAAAAGAATATCTATCCTAAAAAAAATGCATAAATAAACAGAAATTTAAGTGCTTTGAGGAACAACAAGTTCCCCTGGAAAAGAATATTGTTTAATTGCCATGCAAGTGGCTTTAAAATCTTCTTTAGAAACAGGCCTCTGATATAAATGGAGTCGATAGCCATTCACTAGTAGTGGTGTTCTGCTTCCATCAATTGTTAAAAGTCTAACTGTCCCATTTGGAAAAACATCATCCACTTCATAAGGCCCTAACCACCTTGTTCTTAACTTACCTTGGAAATTCTCGAAACGGGAATCATAAAGTAGAGCCCAGTTACCTTTTGGAACTGCTTTTGGTTGATGGTTCTTTCATGCCACCTGCTTCTTTGTTGCTGTATCATGGTTGTTTGATGGATGGCATCCAGTCTCTTCTCATCCAATTCTTGAAGTTGTTGTAACCTGGCTGTCTATGCATCAGTCAAATCAAGGTTAACAGCTAAAGCAGTTCTTAAAGTTTTGATCTCAAACTCTACAGGGAAAATAGCGTTCTTTCCAAAAACTAATTCATAAGGTGAAAAGCCTGTAGTATTCCTCCAAGTAGTTCTATAGGCCCATAATGCCTCGGGCAACCTTTGAAACCAGTCCCTTCTATTCTCCTTTATTGTTTTTGTTAGGATGGCTTCTATGAATTTATTGGTGCTTTCTACCTGCCCATTTGCTTGGGGGTGATAAGGTGTAGTCATTTTGTGCTTAATATAATATTTCTGGAGCGTATTTTTGAAGCCATGAGAGTTGAAAGGAGGTCCTCCATCTGTGACTAATTCTCTAGGCAATCCAAATCTAACAAATATTTCTTCAAATAAAAATGTTAGTACTGCTTCTTCATTAGCTTTAAGGAGTGCCTTAGCCTCTACCCATTTAGTCATGTAATCTGTGCATACTAATATGTACACTCTTTGATTGGATGGAGGATTAATGGGACCTATAAAATCTAATGCCCATTTCTCAAAAGGTTCAAGAATTACCTGGGGATTGAGTGGCATTTCATCCCTGTGATTAGGCTAACCCATTCTTTGACAGCTATCACAGGCCTTCACATATTTTCTGGCATCTTTGAAAAGTGATGGCCAATAATAACCCATTCTGAGTACCTTTTGTGCTGTTCTCTTATCTGCAAAATGCCCTCCACAAGGGCCATCATGACAAGCTTTTAGCACATCATAAATTTCATCTTCACCAATGCACCTTCGGATTTCCTGATCGATTCCTGTATGGAAAAGACACCCGCTTATCCAGCTGTACCTAGCACTTTGCTGAATGATCTTTCTTCTTTCCCTGTGTGATAGGTGTGATGGTAATTTTATTGCAACTATATAATTGGCAATGTCTGCATACCAAGGTGAGTGAGCAGATACTGCAAATAAATATTGATCAGGAAAAGAATCATCTACTGGAGCATTTTCATCAGTTTTTAATCGGGAAAGGAAATCAGCAACTACATTTTCTTTTCCTGGCCTATCTACAATTGTGATATCAAATTCTTGTAATAATAACAACCATCTGGTGACTCGGGCATTTGTAACTGATTTATTCATCAAGTATTTAATGGCCGAGTGATCAGTATGCACAAAAGTAGTGTAGCCAGTAATATAATGTCGAAATTTATTGATAGCATAAATAACTGCTAGGAATTCCTTCTCAGTGACTGTATAATTCAATTCAGCTGGTGTCATATTCTTACTGATAAAATAAATGGCATAGGGAAGACTATTTTCTTCCTGACCCAAGACAGCTCCAATTGCAGTGTCTGAGGCATCAGAGGATATATGAAAGGGTAGTGCCCAATCAGGTCCTCTCAAAATGGGAGCTGCAGACAACTGATGTTTGAGTTCATTAAATGCTTTTTCACAATCATCAGTCCACTTAAATTCAGCATTCTTTGTTAATAACACAAATAGAGGAGAAGCTATTTTGGAAAAATTCTTAATAAATCTTCTATAGTATCCAGCATGTCCTAAAAAGCTTCTTACATCAGTTTGTGTTTTGGGGATAGGGAGGGTCTGAATTACCTGTATTTTAGCTGGATCGACTTGAATTCCTAGGAATGAGATGAAGTGACCCAATACAATACCTTGATTCATCATCATATGACACTTTTCAGTACTTAAGGCAAGGTGTGCTTCTATACATTGCTTAAGTACTTTTTCAAGATTCTGCAGTGCATCCTCAAAAGTCACTCCATAAGGAGTAAAGTCATCCATAAATATTTCTAATGAATCATTTAGCATATCAGAAAAAATCCCTATCACTGCTCTTTGAAATGTTGCTGGAGCATTACATAGCCCAAATGGAAGTACCCTATAAGCAAAGGTCCCCCATGGGCTAGTAAATGTGGTCTTGTCCTGGTCTTGGGGCGCAATCTTAATCTGATTATATCCACTAAACCCGTCCAAGAATGAAAAGAATTTCTTACCTGCCAAATTATCCAATACCTGATCAATGAATGGTAAAGAGAAATGGTCTTTCTAGGTGGCTTTATTTAGTGCTCTGTAATCCACACATACTCTCCATTTGCCATTTTTCTTGGGTACAATTACAAGTGGGGAAACCCACTCACTATCAGATATAGGATATATAAATCCTGCATTCAAGAGTTTTTGAAGTTCCTCCTTCACAATTTCCCTTAGGTTGGGATTCATTCGCCGCTGGGGTTGACAGACTGGCCAGGATCCCTCTTTAATATAAATACGGTGAGTGCATAGCTCATGGGAGATCCCTTTCATGTCTGTATAGTCCCATGCGAATGCTTCTTTATTTTCCTGGAGTAACTTTATTAACTGCTGTTTTTCATTATCAGTTAAGTTAGGATTTATAATTAATGTTTTTCCAGGCTCAATTTCTATTGTTGTACTTTTGGAGGGGCTGCCTACTATTGTCTGAAATAAACTTTTATCTTTCAGGTTCTGCTGAGATTCAGATTCTAAGATTGCAGTGAAGTGATTATACATTTCTGGGCTGACCGAAGAAGGTTCAGAAATGAAGCTGCTGATTAATTCATCTTCGGTAGAGTCTTTGAAGGTTAAGGCTTGTCTGATAGTCAATATAGGTTGGGTTTCTTCATCCTCATAATCTACCCATACATAATTGTCATTATTAGTCATGGGTGTAGCATGAGGATAGAGGGTAAGCTGTTTGGTTTCCTGCCCATTAGAGATGGTCATTGATCCTGATCTATAGCTGATGAAAGCATCTGTTGTAGCCAGCCAATGTCTTCCTAGAATCAGCGGATGACCCCCCAACTTTGTTTTAGTTTGTAACACCACAAAGTCAGCTGGGTAATTCCAAGATTCTACAGAAATTATTAAATCTTCAATGACCCCTTCCGGTTTAATTGTAGAGCGATCAACCAATTCTAAGATGGTTGGAGTTTCCCTAATAAAGTTTTTTAACTGAAGCAATTGTGTTGTTTCAAGTGTCATAATATTTATTGCAGCACCTAAATCTACTAGAAATTTAGAGACAAAAGTTTTTCCAACCTGGACTGTTACTGTAGGGTGACCAGGGTCACCATATTTCACAGGATGATCTTTTTCTGTCATTAAAGCAGTCAGTTCTCCCATCACATGAACTGTGAAGGGGTCCTTAGCTTTTCTTCCAGGTTTTTTTATGCAAATATCTCTAACAGTCCTAGCATAAATGGGAACATCTCTTAATGCTTGCAATAATGGGATTTTAACGTATAAATTCTGTAGCTCGCCTAAAAGGTTAAAAGCAAGTTGCTCAAGTGTTTTAGTGAGAGCTAGTCGTTCAGGAAATGGTGGATCTGCTGTTTGATCATTGTTGTTAGATGCTACCTCCACTGTTTCAGCATTAGCTGATTTTTCTTTTGTAACTTCCTCTTTATCAGAGTCAGTAATGTCATCAATGATTGGTTCAACAATTCTTCCTGAGCGAAGGTGGATATTGTTACATTGCATGGGGGAGACAGACTGATTTTGAATATCAATTGCTTGCAAGGCTTTATTATTATTTGGGTTAGGATTGGGTTGCACAGGCAGCTGCAGTCTAATTGCCTGGTTATTTGGAGGAGTATTGGATGGTAAGGAAAGAGACTGTTGATGTTGAGGAAATGGCATCTGTTGGGCTGCCCAGCCTGGGTTCCATTGATTAAAATACGGTTGCTGGGGAGCCCAAGGATTCCATATGGTAGGATCAGGAAAAGGAAGATTTGGTTGCTGCATAGGTGGAAAATTCATTGTGTTAAAGGGTGGGTACTGCATTTGGTTCATGGGTGGGTAATTTGTTTGAAAAGGAGAGTGATTATTCCAACGACTAAATGTTGTGTTAGAATTCATACCTTGTCTTTGTGGCCACTGCCTCCTTTGTGTCATCAGGTACACTGCTTCAGCCTCTTCTTCAGTTGACTGCAATGCTGCTTTAATTCCAGGCAGAGAGGGGCATTGCTGGGTCTCATGGTCCTTTTCGCAGATTGTACAGATTGGTACCTTATCTAGTGGGCATTCCCTGAGTGGGTGTTTTTCTCTGCATTTGGAACAAAAAATAGCTAGGGCAGCTTCTGCTTCTGCCTGTTTCTTTTTTACCTGCAGAGCATCAATTTGTGAAGCAAAAGAGCTTAACATTTCAGTTTTAAATTCTTCTAATAAATTACCTATTTCAGCCCTTGTTGCTCCTCCACTTGCTGACTTCTGAACTCTTGAATATACATTGTCCCTGCTTTTTTATCTGCTCACTGCTCCTCTTGAACATCTCATGCAGAGGTTAACAATTTCATCAAATGGCTCTTTAGAAATGTCTCCTTTTCCTAACATATTCAACATGTCCAAGCAGTCATCTCGTACCCCTTTCAGCAATATTGTTTTCAGAATATCCTTACTCATGTTAGGGTGGTCAGACCGCTGTAAATTATACTGCAGTCTTTCCACAAAGTCTTCCAGATTCTCGTCCTCCTTCTGAACCATTTTAAACAATTCTTCTTTCCTTTCTCTTGTCTGGCAGTAATCCTGATATTTGGCCAGAAAGCTTTCTTTCATCTGATCCCAGGTAGTGATTGCCTGAGCTCCTAAGCTCATAAACCACCTTAACGCATTCCCTTTCAGTGTTGCTGGGAACAGTTTTAGTTTCTGATTAGGGCTCACATAATCATAACTTCTACATAGTATATCGAATTCAAAGAGGAATTCATCCGGGTCTTCAGAGGATAACCCATGAAAGTTGGGTAATGCTGAGAGTGGAATGTTCTTCATGGGGTTCGCTCCTCTTGGGAGCTCCCCAATAGGGAACTCCAGGGTAGAGAGTGAATTTTCCCCTCTTCCTTCTGTTCTGTTATCCTCCATTGGTCTTTTTCCTGAATCACTTGCTTTATCTTCTGTATCTTCTGTTTCTTCAGGTTCTTCTACTGGTTCCTCAGTATATTCTGGTACTTCCAGCTTTCTTTCAGGTCCTAGTACTTCCTCTGTCTGTCGATCTGTTTGTGAGGAATCCTGGATCTGAGGCCTTCTGGAACTCGTCCTCTGTGATGTCTCGGCTTTGGAGATAATTTCGTCAATAAAGGTTTTTCTTCCTCCTCCGCCCTTGCCGCCTGTGAAATTAGGTTTCCTGCGTCCTCTCATGCACCTGTTATTCTCAAAAAGAAATCATCAATGCTTTTAGAAATCTCTAGTCGCCTTCCCCGGCAACGGTGCCAAAATGTTGGCTAGTTGATTTGTTTATTGATTAACAATCAAGTACCACATTAAATTGTCAACCTGGGAAAGTCTTTTATTTCAAAGGCTACCGCGTACTCTATGTACTTAACTCTAAAAGCATTAAAAAGCTGTAGTATACATGATTCTCACGTTATGTTATAACAGTGTACTGTAAAGATAAAATGAAAGCAGTTAATTTAAGATGACAAATCTGAAAAGAAAAGTGATGGATGCTCTGTTAGCAGAGGATCAGGACCCTATCCTCTTGGTAAGGACATTCAGCACCTGCCCCTGTAACCAGATTGCTAATACACACTGGAATTCTAATTCACCGGTGAAATATTCTCTTACAGCCTCAAGTAATTAACAAAACAGAGTACTAGCAAAAAGGAAATCATCAGAGGTAATGCTACAGAATCCAAAACAGAGTACTAGCAAAAAGAAATTACCAAACACACTTACACACTTGACAAAAAAGTAAATGGGTGAATCTTGTGAGGAAGGTGGGCCCAGTCCCTCTCACAAGATTCCCTAGAACACAAATGCTAGATTAGATGCTCAGAACAATCTTCTATTCATCTGCCAAAAGATCCAGTTACAATGAAAGTTTAGACTTTGCAGTTGTCTTTCAAAATTTCTCTTACAAAACTATTTTCTCCCCCTCTAATGTAGATGTCTCCTCTTATAGAGGAGACATCTATTACAATAGACTATCACAGTTCATTCAGTTAAACCTTTATGTCAAAAATAAGAGTTACAGAATGTTGTTACAACAGTGTGACAGTGTATTCTTTCTTGGGTTTCTTTCTGTTACATAGCTGGTAACCGAACTTCGACCGTCTTCTTGGGATCCTCGCATTATCCTTCGCCGTTTCCCCATGGTTGCTGATTTAGTAAACCCGTGTTGTTCCTGATATTTTAGCAACTGTGTTTTACCCTTTTTGGACAGTTGCTGATCATGCTGCGTCAGCGCGGAATTCTGGCGATCTTCAGATAGTTGCCGTTTGTTATTTCCAGTTGTTGCAAAATAGCATTCCCCTGCTTTAGATAGTTGTCGTTGCTGGCTGTAGCAACTGCGTAGTTGCTGCTTCTGGTGTTGCAGCAACTGCGTAGTTGCTGTTTCTGGTGTTACAGCAACTATGAATTATAATTCCTGCAGACTTTAGACAGTTCAACGGTTACTTGGCAACTTAGTTAGCTTTTCCAAAGATAAATATAAAGATAATCATGAATATGTAATGAACAATTAAACATATAGATATGCGGAGAATTACTTCATACCTTGGGGTGATTAAGTCATTATGTAATCAAAGCTTTCAACTATTGAACTGAAAAAGGATAATATTATGGCCAAAATATAAGGTCAAAAATGGTCAATTCTGAATCCTAATAGACAGCAAAGTGTCGAAGGATTCTGTTGGAGGGCATGAAGGATCACATTGTGTCTAGCCTGCATGGAAAGGCTTCTCCATACTTGATGTGGAAAGCGTTGACAAATTTATTCCAAAGAAAGAGCGACCAGAGGAAGTTGGTGCTCAAGGATAAACTCAGAAACATTAAGTGTGAGAAAGGAGACAGTATGCCCAAGTATCTCATGAAGTTCACTCAGTGCAGGGATGAGCTGGGAAGTGTGGGGGTGACTGTCGATGATGAGGACTTCGTGAGCTTGGCTCTACTTGGTCTTTAGAAGAGTTGACATTCTTATCAGGACTCTGTCAATGGTCGGGAGACATTTCCAGGATGGGATAGACTTTGGTCAAATCTTATGCAGGAGGAGATCAGGCGGAATACCAGGGACAATCTTCATCAAAGGTAACTGATGAAGAAAATTGCGCTTTGGCTGCCAAAGCAAAGAATGTGAAGAACAAGAAAGCTTCTAATTCCAGTGCGAAAGGAAAGAAGCAGGACATGTCCAAGGTGAAGTGCTTTCACTGTCACCAGCATGGACACTATGCCACAAATTGTCCGCAGAAGAAGAAAAATAAGCAAGTTGCTGGATCTGCAATAGGAGAGGCCTTAGCCTCACAGTTTGAGCTTGATTTTTCATTGATCACATGCTTGGTATCAAGTGTAATGGGATCGGTATAATTCTTGGACAGTGGTGCGTATTTTCACATGATAGGAGATCAAGATTTGTTTTCTGATCTAGAGGAGAAAGATCTTGGAGTGCACATCGAGATGGGCGATGATGGTAGATACAGTGTGACCAGTATCGGTACCATTTCCTTTGAGAGGGAGTCTGGTAAACCATTCGTATTGAAGGAAGTGATACATGTTCTAGGATTGAAGAAGAATCTTATCTCTGTGATGATGTTAGAAGACAAGGGATATTATGTTGTTTTCAGCGAGGGAAAGGCTTTCATGCTCAGAAAGACAACTGGAGAAACCTGGAAGATAGGGGCTTGAGTTAGGAACCTTTATCAGTTGCATGTAGATGTCTGTGCAGCAATGGCATGCAAGGCAGAAGGATTGGTGAGTCGGGATGATGGTGAGTTGTGGCACAGGAGATTGGGTCACCTTCACCATGGAGCCTTGAAGAAACTGCAACAGATTACTACTGGGCTTCCTAAAGGCACTCTTGCACAGTCAGATCAGTGCAAGCGGTGTACTTTGGGAAACTTTGTGAAAGCCACCTTTCACGAGAAGGATAGTCATGCCATGACGATCCTTGAGAGAATACACGCGGACGTGTGTGGACCTTTCTCAGTAGCTTCGACAGCAAAGCACATGCATTATGTGATATTTGTTGATGATTTCTCTTGAAAGTGCTGGATCTTCTTCATGTAGAAGAAGAGCAAGACATACTCAAAGTTCTGTGAGTTCAAAGCACTAGTCGAGAAGGAGTTGAGGAAGAAGGTGAAGGCTCTTAGGAGCGACAATGGTGGTGAATTCATCTCTGGCAAGTTCAAGGACTTCTGCAGCACAGAAGGGATTCGAAGAGAGCTCATAGCTCCCCATAACCTACAACAGAATGGGGTTGCTGAGCGGAAGAATAGAACGATCATGGGTGCTGCAAGGGCAATGTTGAATGATCAGGGCCTACCCCTTCACTTGTGGGTAGAGGCATGCAATACTGCAGTATATGTGCAGAACCGTTGTCCTCACAGGATACTTGGCATGAGTACACCTGACGAGGCTTATTCTAGTAAGAGGCCTCATATCTCTCATTTGAGGATTTTTGGTTCTAACATTTACATGCATCTGACGAAGGATTCCAGGAAGAAGTTGGAGCCCACCGCAGAGGTTGGGATATTTTTGGGGTACACTGATACGCCCCACAACTATCATGTGTATTTGCCAGACAGTTGCAAGACTGTTGTGCGACGGGATATCAAATTTCAGGAGGAGAAAGCCATGAAGTGTTCACTTGAGAGGGAGCCACAGTTGCATGCATATGAGGAGCTATTAGTTCCTAAGGATGAGATTTAGGACGTGGATCAGCCACACGACGAAGTTCATGGAGTGGAAGAGACCACTCATACAGCACCAACCATCAGAGGGCGAAAGCGCATTACAGAAACTGAGCAACTGGCTCAAGATGCAGAGAAGGTTGTAGGACCACCTACAGCTCAACGTAGATAGAGACAGTCACCTGATCGGTACACTGGATACATGGCTCTTGTGAGAAAATGTGTTGTGACTGAGCCATCCTCTTTCGAGGAAGCTGTGGAGGATCCCACATGGGTAGATGCCATGGTGGAAGAGTATGATTCGATTGTCAGAAATAGTGCATGGGATATTGTCCTAAGACTGGAAGGGAAATTAGTGGTGGGTTCGAGATGGATCTACAAAGTGAAGCAGGTAGATGACGGGAGTGTGGAGAAGTACAAGGCAAGATTTGTTACCCGATGCTTTTCACAGATAGAGGGGATCGATTATGAGGATACCTTTGCACCTGTCGCAAGGTATTCTTCCATACGGATGATTCTTCCTCTCTCAGGGCAGATGGGGTAGTACATTCATCAGATGGATGTGAAGACTGCATTCCTCAACAAAGTCATTGAGGAGCAGGTGTACATAGAGCAGCCCAAAGGTCTCGAGATCTTCAGCAGTGAGTCGCATGTGTGCAGGCTCAAGAGAGCTCTTTATGGGTTGAAACAAGCACCACGTGCTTGGTACACAATGATAGACAGTTATTTCACCGGACTTGGATTCTCCAAGACTGAGGCAGATCCTAACCTATACCAGATTGCGGTGGAGGGTAAGTTGCTTCTCATTGTACTTTATGTAGATGATTTGATTCTAACAGGTGATGAGCTATTGATACTTTCATGCAAGGATGATCTTGCTAAGGAGTTTGAGATGAAGGACTTGGGCCTCCTTCATTATTTCCTGGGATTGGAAATTTGGCAGCGCAGTGATGGACTATTTGTTTCTCAGGGTAAGTATGCTCGGGAGATACTGGAGAAGTTCAACATGCATGGCTACAAGCCTGTTGATACTCCTCTTCCTAGAGGTTGGAGGAAGGAGGATGCTACTTCAGCGGAGGTAGTGGATGCCATTGTTTATCGACAATTGGTGGGGTCGCTTATGTATCTGGTCAATACACGACCTGATATATGCTATGCTATTAACCAGCTTTCACAAGCGATGGTTAAGCCAACCAAGCTCTTCTGGAAGGCAGGCAAGCATGTATTGTGTTATCTCAGAGGCACATTGGGATATGGATTGTGGTACAGACAGGAGGATGAGGTGAAGCTATGTGGCTTCACGGATGCAGATTGGGCAGGGAGCCCAACGGACAGAAAGAGCACATCTAGAGGGATCTTCAGTATCGGGTTGATAGCAGTTTCTTAGTACAGCAGGAAGTAGAGATCCGTGGCACTCATTTCAGCAGAGGTTGAGTATATGGCAGCAAGTTTGGCTGCATGCGAGGCTATATGGATGAGGAAGATCCTGGTCGGGTTGTTCGGTTCATGCTTGGAGCCTACTATGATTTATTGTGATAACCAGAGTTGCATTAAACTCTCAGCTAATCTAGTATTTCATGATCGATCTAAGCACATTGACATCAGGTACCAACATATCAGAGATTGTGTGCAGCGGAGAATCATGTTACTTTCATACATTCCAATGGAGGATCAGGATGCTGATATCTTGACGAAGGCGCTCGCCAGGAGCAAATTCGAATACCACTGAGGTAGGATAGGGGTTGCAGATAATCCATATCTTGTTGAGAGGGAGTGTTGAAAATGCAACAAGATGATGGAGCTTAGTGGAAAGGAGTCGCCTTCACTAAGTGGGCTTGCAGACTATTTTTGGCGCAAAGTCTATTTTTAGACATATGGATCATGGTCTATGAGTTGCAGGATCCTATTTGTTGATGATTGGTCATGTTGGTAAAATAGATGGACTTCTATTTTTAGACATATGGGCGAAGTCTATTTTTAGACTGCCAGTCTAAAAATAGAATAGTCGAATATTATTATCTCTTAATAATATTTGGACTATAAACATTAACTTATCCTCTTGGAGCACTTCAGTTTGAGCTACGCATGTGGCACATGCAATTTTCAGAAGAAAATATTCTTTTCTTATGGGTCAGTTGAGCTATTGCATGATGGACTTCAGTTAGAACTCAAGTGGTTGAGTTTGGTGGAGTTGATTGAGGAGTTGATGGAGTTGTGTTCAGTTTGACTTGGTTGAACTAGTTGTATTTAGTCTAACTAAAGAATACACTAGTGATGAGTGATGTGAATTAATTATTAATTAATTCACTAATTATTAACTCATAAATCAACTAAAGAATACATTAGTTAACTCAGTGCATGGACAGTTTAGTGGAGACAGGTGTTAGAGGTGAGTGAAAGGGCAAGACAACTGTCAATTGTGACTATAGTTGTGCATGAGATTTGCACAATAAATGGATTGAGTATTTCCAATGAGGATTGTGTGGTTCAGCCAAGGGAAATACGAGTTTGGATCAGCCATACTCATCTATTCTCATGCAGGATTGCGCAGTGGAGGCAGGCAAGTAGTGGAGGAGATTTGAACCTGTGATTGATTCAGAGCTGAGCTAGTTTTGTGTGTAACAGGTGGAGATAGTACTGAGTACTTGTGAGGTGTATTGTACTATGTATTGTTACATGTTCTCAATCATTATAATATACAGATAGTGTGGGGTTTTCAGCTGTATGCTTCCTCGAGTTAAATACTGTGTTAATGTGCGCATGCGATTGATGTTTCATTGTTTTTAATACCACAAAATTGATGATCAACGTAGAGGAGGTTATGTATTATGCATGCATTCCACAATAGTGTATAATCAGGATAACCTCTGTGAATAAGTGTCATATTATTCAAAATTTCTACACACATGATTCTGTAATACCTTTAATTCTTTGTCCTGGATAAATTCCAGATCAATAAACGACTTCAAAATCAACCTCTTCGAGGGGGAAGCCTCTTTTACATTAAACAAATGAAAAATTCTTGGATGACACAAATGACAAGACCTCCTTTGTATATAGGAGTCTAAGGGGTCACAATACAATCAGAGCCCACATAACAATAATATTGTAGGGGCACAACAATAACAATAGTGGGATTCTATGGGGCATAATAATAACAACAAGGGGACTATATGGGCATAATAAGACAATAAGGGGGTTGCACTAATAACAATAAGGGGTTACACTGGTAGTATAGGGACCTAAAAAAGCTAAAGAGTCACGAGTGGAGCTCAAGAGTCACAAGGTATGTGGAGAGTAACCCAATTTCTTATATATACACCCTCATAGCTCAAGCAAAGGACTTTTCACCTTGGCTTCTCAAGCTAGGCATAGGAGAGAAGATTAGTATTTTGAGAAGAAGGTAGTTTCTTAACGTTATACTATTGTAACCAATGTTGTATCATTGTAATGTTGTATCTTGGAACTTTCACTCAATAATTCAAAGCTCTTGGAGCTGGCATAATTTTCATGTATATCTTGTGAATGATTGTGAGGTTATTATTTCACTGTTTGTAGTATATGTTTATGTTAATACATACTAATGAAAATGAACTATTTCATTGGATTTAGTATGCATATTTGAATCATGTGTCTTTTGCCTTCATGATCGTGGTTTCTTTGTGAACTATTTCACAAGATTACTAATGATTATTTCAGATATATGTGTGTGCCTTTATTAGGATGGTAATATTAATTCTCTCTTAAAGACTCATTTTATTTTCCATTCCATGAAAGAACCATTATACAATTTACAATCGGATACATCACAAGGCTAACATACATGTTTATGTTGAAAGTACATACATTTCTCTTGTGTCGTTTATTATAACCAAGGAAAATCTTTAAGATAATGGAAAACGAATATACTTTTTGGTTGGGGCTTCTACTCCAAATGGTCTGAGGTTGAATTGGGACTTCATACTAGGGAGACCCCCTTACTATTGGTAGCATCCAACACCATCAATGCATATCGATTATGTCTTGTCATATACAATGTATCTTTTTGTGACATGCTTCAAAACATAAGACAATATTTTTTAAACAAACAACAATCATTTGAATGATCTTACCCAGAATACGGTGGTATCCTATGATGTTGTCTATAAGGATATATATCATATGATTGAGACTACTTTGTGAAGGAAGGGAATCCTAATCATGATTGACCTTGAAATTTTTTTCAAATGTAGGATTGTTAATAGTTTCAATGAGAACCATAAGTATCACTACAAGTTTCTTTCAATTAGACTCATACCTAGTTTATTAACCAATATTTCTAATTTCACATACCTTGCATAATTTCTTGTAAACTGGAGATTTGGCTTTTAGCCAACTCGTGTACTCAATTGGTCATGATTTACATGGAAAACAAGGTCATGGATTCACACTTATCAATAATTCCAAGATTAAAGAGCACCATATAGTGTACATTCCTTGAGATCATCTTGCTACATTGGGTTAGAAGTCACTAGATTAAAGAGAACAAACTTACGACTAGGTCTTTGCTAACAAATTATCTTGAGATACAAAAATAAGCTAATACGTACCTTGAGAAACAAACTTCAAACTGTATCTCCTATTCATCCTTATTTCTTCTAAAATTATTTGAATAATGCATATCATATCTATGAAGATATGTGCCAGGTCAATCCTCTTTAATTTTCTTATGTACATTTTGACTAGGTATCATCACCACGAGTTTGAATCACAAGTTCAAATCATTATTTGAGATTGTGTGTATCAAAGACTTGGGTTTGTGCCACAGGAGCCACATGTACTTCTCTTATTTTCCTTAAGAGTTGCCATAGGATAATTCATACTTTTGGTTCCTTTCATGAATACACTTCTTCACATATCTATATTTCATAAATACGATCTTCATGTTGAGTAAGTTCTCATTAATGTCAAAGTGGGTGTAGTAGATGCAAGATGTCATCATTGATGTCCATGGTATGCATGTATCAATGGATGATATGATGCATTGACAAAACCCTAGCTTTAGTATTTGGATTCCCTTGACAATGGACACACCCCACACTTGTTGAGAATTTTGTTGATTTATATCACCAAATTTGTCTTGGGTACCCTTTCCATTGGATTATCCTCATCGTGGCGATTCTATTGATATGTGGAGCATCTCATGGGCCTTAACTATTTGAGAGATATGTCCAATCAAAGTTGATGCAGCCAATTTGTGGACAAAAAATCAAAATCTTGAATGATGTGGCAGTTCAATATTGGCTAGTCCATGGCATGTTTCCTTAGATGATTTGATTAAGGGAAAAAGTTAATTATTGAAGTTTTAAGCGCCTTGCATAAAATATTAAGTTTCAAATATAATTTAATTATTGTGGGTTTATTCAAATGGTCCAAAATAATTGTTGGCTCCATAAATTTGAAGTTTCAATATTCATTTTTCCCACCAAAACTTGAAGTTAGTCTGCCTATTCAAAAGGATACTTGGCCTCTATGAAAAGGATGCATGTTTCCCCTCTACAGGCAATAAAAGTGATTTTATGTCTTTGTATTAAGATCTTGGCCCTGTGGTATATTGATAGATCATACTAGAGGCAGGCTGTAGGGTTTTTGGTGTATGGTTTATGGGACTCACTTGGTGACTTCTTGCATGTGAATATTAAAGTTTATATGCCAAGATTTATTACCTTACTCTTGAATCTCTACGACCTCTATACCAATGAAGGCGAAGGATTTTGGTTACATTTATTTCTAAGGTATTAATTTTTCTTAGGGCTATATTTTTCTTTTCTTTCAAAATTGCATTTCTTTATTTACACATTAAATTCACCCCATAACATCTTAACATTATTTCTATTTACATCATTATCCAAGAACATATGCAACTATATAGAAAGAACAATATCATCATCATCAATGCAGTGGAACATAAAGGAACAATAAAAGAAACGAATTCGCACATCATGTCATCAAATCATATCCAATCTCAAGTATCTCACCATCATGAATCGTCATTGTTCATCTTGATTCATTTCTTTCTTATTCCTTCTTATCTCTTGATTGTCCTCCTCATATATTGAACCTTATAGAATCTAAAATAAGAATAATTTGACATTAGAGGGGAGCTCAATCTACTTGCCCTCTATCCATCGGGGAGCCACTACTACCACCCAGAATCTCTACCAATGGGGAGCCCAATGCTACCACCTGAGAAACATCAGCGAGGATC